>CM070665.1:0-600000 GCA_036346575.1 Dendrocalamus sinicus | reverse complement strand
GGTGTCCTTCATAAATTATACAAACAAATATAGTATAACTATTATCCATCGTATCCGAACCATTTTCACGCCTACATGCAAATTTGCAATCTCCATAGTGCAAAGTATAAAACCACAAGCCCTTTTGTCAAGATTTGTAACATCCTGGTTTCCATTTTTTAAAAGGATTTCAAATTTGGATTTGAATTCAAAAAGTGCAAATGAAAAACCTTCTCAAATTTCAAATTTCCAGTTCCCCAATCCTTGTCTGGGCTCAACCTAGCCCGTTCCTCTCCTTGGCCTAGCCCAGATGGCCTATGCCACCCTGGCGCACCCAGGACGTGGTCTGGATGCGCAAAGCGCACTCCGACTCGGCTCCCCCGCTCACGCCGAGCCGTACTGCTTCGTCGTGCCGTGCCCATGCCGCGCCTCCAAGTTCGTGCGCGCTGTGCACACCAGTGCCTCGCCCGAACCCCTGGTTCTTCCCCTCCTTCCCGTCCCATTCTTGCCGCATCCTCACCACACCTGGCTCCCCGTGCCACCTCGGGAATTTACAGAGTGATCAAAGCCTCCAACGGCCACCTCCTCTCTTCCTCGGCTATAAAGGCTAGAGCAACCTCCCTTTGCCCCTCTCCACCTCGCCACCTCTTCCACTGAGCGCAAAACACAAAGAAAACACTAAGCTCCACTTTCGGCTACCGCACCTTTATCTCCTTTGTCTCATTCTCGCCGCTGTAGTGAGCTCCTCTCTGGCACCCCTGTCACCGTGTGTTCCATAACCCAAGGAGCATTTTCCCCTATTGATTTTGCCCTTGGTCCACAGGAGTTGCCGGATTTCCCCTTCTTGTTCGTCTCCGGCTGGGACCTTCCTTAACGTCGACAGCTCATCTCTGACCACCTTTTCCCTCTCCCTCAGCATTGTGTTTGTGACTTTGGGAGAATTTCAACCATTTGATCTGGAAAGAACAGTCCAGATTAGATGCTACAAAACTTCTGCTATAGTACCTATTGTCCAATATTTCTACTACAGCATTGCAAAAAGTAGCATGAACATTGTTGCTGCAGTGTCTGAAACAAAAAAACTCGTCCTTTCCCCTTTGATCTGACGGCTTGAAGCGTAGTCACCGCATGGTGACTTTGCTTCACTATGTCCGAGGTGTTACAAAACCTAGTAGGTTACGTTGTAGGCAAATACCGAATCTACCACTAAGGGTTTTGACTATAAATAGACAAGCCTATGTACATGGAGAAAAGATCTAAGATTAATAATGACTTCATTCCTTGATATTCTCTCTCAATTATTCTTTGGTGTTTCCCTGTTGATTAGTTGTGGATTGCATTGGTGAGCATTATTTCTCAACATGTTATCAGCACGAATCGCTCTACAAGGCGCAAGGTATGGAAATCACGAACCAATCTATTATACATTGCAATCTTGTAGATCAATCTAGATCGAAATTATATTCGTTTGCAATGCCATGATTAGATAAGATGTGTTCTAGTTGATTCTAGTCTCAGATTACACTACTAGTTTTCAGGTCTAGGACAACGGAGCGAAATCGTTGCAATAGGGCCAAAATAGATGCAATATGTAACTATTGCAACACATCACTTCCGTTGGCAAGCGTGGCAAGTACTTGCGTGCTTAAAAGATTGCGCAACGGATTGTGGTTTCGTTGCAATACCTATGGTTATTGCCATGCAATGTGTTGTGGCAATTGTTTGTTGTTGCAACGAATGATGTCGTGGCGATATATGCTATTGCCACGGCCGACTCCGTAGCAATAGCTTCTTTTGCCACGAAGTTTGGTCGTGGCAATAGTATCATTTGCCACGAAAATATTGCGTGGTAATAGGTTCTATTGCCACGCCAATGGTTCGTGGAAATAGATCCTATTGCCACGGAGAGCATTTCGTTGCAATAGGATATATTGCTACGAGAGGCGTTTCGTTGCAGCAGGTTTAATTGCCACGGGAGGCGGTTCGTTGCAATATGTATTATTGCCACGGAAGACGTTTCATTGCCATAAAGTTATTGCGACGAAATATGTTTTGTGGCAAATAGATCCTATAGCAACAAACATTGTTCATGGCATATAGTGGAATCGCAACATAGTAGCGGCGTTGCAACAACCTATCACAACGAAATACCAATTTTGCATATAGGTTTATCGCAACGGTAAAATTTGCGGTAGCATATTGAGCATGTGATATTTTATTATAATTTGTTGTTGCAAATTAATAGTCAAATTAGGAACACAGTTGGATAAAAAACACATATATTAATTCAACACATAATAATTTAAAAGTGCCACAACTCATGTAGGAATTACATATCAATCTCCATACTTAAACTACAAAGTTTGTAACTAATAACAAAAGTACTATCACTTCCATTCCATTTGTCCTTGCTTCTTTGCCATGTTGAATTTCCTGACTTGACGACGCCATGACTCTGTTTGCTCTGATCAAATTGTTTCATCCTGATAGAACATGAACAATAAAGAGGGACCTTAATGTGAGTATTGTCCAGCAGCACATACTTAAGTACATCATAGTGCAAGTTTAGAGATACGAGTTACAGCTGAAAATAGCAATCCTGAGTTCTCTAGTTCAGTTGCGTAGCAAAGTATTTAGCAAGTGATTCCAGCAGAATTATTTAATTTAATTTCATTTACCGATATACAGTAGCCTACTTCACCGGCATAATTTTCTAGTAGTTTAGAACAAGATGCTATATTTGACATAAGAACAATGACAGATGAAGATTAATCACATTTTCATTTCATACTGCTGGTCCCTCCTTTTCTTGAACGAGTTGTAGCAAGATTCTTCAATTGTTGTGGGGAATAAAGTTCGATGTTCCATTATTAACAATGACATTTTGGAAGAGGCTTGGTTAAGATTAGAAGCTCGAGTGATGCGAATAGGTGGCCTAGCATCTTTTGTGTGGTCGGGATGCTTGCCGGGTCATTCGCAAATGTAAAATGTAGAATAAAAATATTAGCATCCTGATGTGTACTACTATTAAAATATGTTCAGCATGCATGCATCCATTGAAGTTCAGGGAAGGTACACATCAGCAGGTCATCAATAGAATGAACAAAGTCCAAATCCCTTATGGCAGCAAACTATTTGCAAAATTCGTTACCTGTTGTAATGTTTCTTCCACAGGTTCAGGTGTCTTTTCTGTGGTGTTCAATGTACTATCTGGGTTAGCCTTGTCCAATGTTGTCATGTTTTTGTCTTCCTCACTTGGATTAGCCTCACTTTCCCTTGTGTTCAATATACTTCCTGGTTAGCTTTGCATATGGACCATGAGGAAAAACATTAGGGCTGTTAGGTTTGGGTGGCTCTGCAAGCCATCAACAACAAATGTGCAGCAGCAGCAGGCCTGAAATGCGTATGTACAGATGTATTACCTGTAATGTTGCTTCTCTCTGTTGTGCTAGCAATGAAAGGAACTCTTGCCTAATTTGTTCTCTTGCATTCCTTTCCTTCTCCAGTTCCTCTTGCATCTCTCGCCTAGTTTCTTCCCTTTCAGCAACTCCATTTGCAATTTGTTCCTTTAACATTTGCACCTCATCTTCGAGCTCATTATTTTTTCGCTGGGCTGCAGCTGAAGCACGGGATTGTTCATCGAGTCTGTCTTTCAACAGTTGGCTTCGTGTGGGATATTTCGCCATGTATCCATGACCATGAGCTTTACATGATTTGGTACCGGTGCTTTCCTTGTAACTTGATTGGAAAGCAATGTTTTCCTCTTCAACTGTAAGGAAGTCTTTATCTGGCTCTATTGATAGGTCAGTAATTTTGAAGGCTGCATCATCCTAAGTGTGATAAGAGAAAATAAGAAGTAAATCAGTTAAGTTTTATGCACAAAATTCTGAAAAATGTACTAAGTCATGAACAAATTAAATTTACTACTCACATAGACATCCCAAGAAGCGTTGTTTGACCATTCCCCGTTCTTCGTGTGGGTAGTGATCCAAAGAGTCAGATCAGTTGGCTCTTCTCCAGTATTTGGGTCTCTCTAAGATGGCAAACATTGTGCCTTATGAACAATTGATCATTTAAGAAAAGAATCAGATAAGTTTAATTTTTCATTGCCTGCTCGTAGCTACATTGGGAGAACGGTTTGGATCCCATTAGATGCTTGGTCTTCTGTTTTTGATGGTTTTCAGAGTTTTGGCTGCTGACCCTCTGCAAAAAAGTTTACAAGTGCACCAACAAAGCATTCTTGTCACCATATATGTATTAAAAAAATAAAGTAATACAACAATGTTCAAATTCTTCGGCTAAGGTTTTTTGCGCTTGGGTTCTGCAATAGCTATGAGCAGCAATAGCTAGCTATAGCTACAGGTAAGCCATTTAGTGATTTTGCAATAATTGGACATAAATATTTGGAGTAGACAATATAGTCTAGAAGATAAAATTATAAAACTACTGCTGTCACTAATCAAATAGGTCATTGATCAATAGTCAACTATTGACACAAAATGATGTATGTGCCTTATTTTAACTACTACTTACAAAGGTGTTCTGGAGCTAAATCCTATATGCCTTATGCAGCAATTGTTCAAGTCTAAATAAGAATTATATGCATCCTAAATAGTGGTAGTAAAAAGCATATATGTCTATAACACATGCTGCTACATATTTTTTGTAATTGCTATTGCTAATGCATCAATTGTACAAGTCCATACATTAATGGTTACTATCTCAATTCCATTCACTAATTGGTAATTGCAGAGAGAAAAATTGAACCTTGAATTTTTCAGTTCCAAAATACATTATCAAGTAGTGCCATTCGACAATGTCTATATCTTCAGGCTTATGTTTCATTCGCTCAGCGTAAGTGTTGTATGCCTTGTATGTAGAACTGAATGTTGATAGCCATCCTTTGTACCGCTCTTTAGCAATGTCCCATATCTTTTTCGTTGCATTCTCAATGTTTGGAAAATCCCACCTACTCTGCTTGTATTGAAACAGAAAGTGAAGGTGAAGTCGTACGTAATTACAGAATTAACATGCTTATTTACCAACAAATAAAAAGATGCAACTTACTAGCAAATCCTCTGCTATTGTACTTTTGACATTTTGCTTTATATCTTTCCACTTTTTGACTCCAATAAGTGGAGCCCTCTTTCTTGTAAACATTAACACTTCATCCACAAATGTTCGGGAGTTTTCTCCTACGGGCCTCCTAACCTTGCTGAAAATTGAATTGCTAGTTTCTACGATGCATTCTTCACTCTCTTGTTAGCTGCTGCTAAACCTTTAAGGCATCCACGTACACCTTTCTTGCACTGTTGGGAGCCACCTCCTTATGAGCAATTTAAATGTCATTTAATGTACACATTCAGCAAAAACCAATTGAACCTAGAAAATAGAATTGACAGAAGGATAGCATACCATTTTGTTGTTGCTTGTTTTTCCGAGCATGAGATGGCCTCTCTGGTGGTGTTAGGCCGCTTTCTTGACTTTCCTCATCTTGAAGGCCAGCTGGATTGTTGGTATGGTCCTCTTTCAAAAAGTCTCTAAAAAATCAGGAGGTGGTGGCGACACGAACCGGGGAGTGCTGGAGGTAGGTCGGCGACGGGCGGCGGCGACAAGCTCGGGAGGTGCTCGGTGGCAGTGAGGTACAGGCGGCGGGGAGCTCGGCGGAGGGCACAGTTGGCTTCACCCGATCCCGAAAGTGGTGTGAGTGCGAGGAATCGAGTTTTCCCGGTGAGGATGGGTGGAATTTTGCGGGGATTGCCGGTGACCGGAGATGGAGGAGAAAGGGGCTCACCGGCAATTAAGGGCGTTTGAGCTCAATTATTTTGGTCAAGATGGAGTGCGGGAAGTGGCGAAGCGATTGGGGGTTGCCCCGGGTTTTATAGGCGACGAGTAAGGCAGGCCACGGCGGGGTCGTGCGCGCACATCGGGGATAGTGGCGCTGTCGGGCGGCGCTTGGCAGGCGGCGGTGTCAGCGGCGACGAGGCCGGGGGAGGTGGGGGACGAGGCGGCGGCGGGGGAGGTGGGGGATGAGGCGGCGGGGCGGCGTGGGAGGGGTCCGTGGGAGCGGGCGCCGGGCGGAGTGGGGGATTTGGGCGATGGTTTTAGACGAGGGCTGAGGAATTTGGGCGGGATGTGCGTATTGTGGGGAAGTTATTAGGGAGGGAAAATTTTTATGTTTTTTAAAAATATAATAAAAATAAAAAATATATATATATGTATATATCTTTACTATTATAAAAGAAGGAGTCGCGTATTGTGGGGAAGTTATTAGGGAGGGAAAATATTTATGATTTCTAAAAATATAATAAAAAAATTAGAGACAAAACAAAAATTAGAGAAAATTTTGTGTTGCAACAGAACAATAATTAGAGACTAAACACAATATTACACAAGCACAAGGTTCCCAATTTAAACAAAAAAAATCATCATCTCCATGTCCTACAGAATTCACAGGTGCGACAATTCCATCATTTATGTAGGTGTCATCATCTTCATCGTCGTCGTCTAAGTCCTCATCATTGGGTTTAGGTACAGGAACCGCCTTATCTAGGTTTCATGCGAAGCATTGTGCACCAATTCGGTTTTGTCGCACAAGGCACATAAAAAACCTGCTCAGCTTGTGTCCCTAAAATGTAAGGCTCATTGAAATATCGAAAATGAGTCTTATCAACATCGATGATCCCGTATTGATCCTTGCTGAACCCTCTTCCTTTCTTCGTAGTAGCAGCAGGTACATCGTACTAGTCACACTTAAAAAGTACGACTTCTTTTTGGTTGGCAAAATCTAGCGTGATAATTTTTTTAATCACGCCATACCATCCATGTTGCTTGGTCTTTATCGCCCTTCACAAAGAACACCACTGTTTTGTGTAGTTAGGTTCTTCTCTATGGCAGCCGTCCGAAACAGATATCCATTTATGTAGCATATGTTGAAAATTCGAGCCCGATGGTTTGGTCCCCGGGAAAGGGCATACATTAGATCACTTGTTTTTCCTTCTTCATATAGTTTGGAGATCTGCAATTAGTTCAAAGAAAAATTATTAGGCAAATACGTGACAGCATAATGAACCAATAAATAAAAAAAATAGTAACTCACTTTACGCTCAAACCAGCCTACAAATTAGCTATAATTATTTGGAGTTAAAATGAATTATTTATAATTTCTAGCAACTTAACCATACATCATTTATATATATATGGCTTTTATTTTGATTTGAGTATAGTAGATAAAAGATCCTTATCTTTGCTAAGGCATAGTGTTTACATTATTATTATTATTATTATTATTATTATTATTATTATTATTATTATTATTATTATTATTATTATTATTATTATTATTATTATTATTATTATTATTATTATTATTATTATTATTATTATTATTATTAAACCATTTGATGGCTAGTCCTACAATATTTACTATCATGCAAAGGTTCATGATTTATGGTTTAGTAAACTTTTATTTGCTAGGTTGCCATTCCATGTGAGCATTTTCCGAAACCATATTCTACTAACACTTTTTAATTGTTAAAGATTTAAAATAATTACTAATGGTATATTATCTCCTAGCATATAATGGTTAATCATGGTTAAGAAGTATCCCTTATATTATTTGCTAAATAAGTTTCTGCATTATTAGAGAGTAGTTTCTGATTTTTCCCAGATTTTTACTGCTATTTTCCTCATTTTTCTGTGCTGTTAATTGCTAAAAAAATAAAGCCAAAACCCAGCTTCGGTGTTGCGGAGCAGGGCTCGAACGCAGGCGGCCGAGGTGAGTTGAGGGCGGGCGCTGCTAGCCAAGAGGACTTCTTGAGTGTTGCTTACCAGTAAGGGGCGCAAATAGCACTTCAGCTATGCGGTAGCAGAGGCCGGCAGAGAGCCGGAGCAGGGGGAGGCTTCGGCTGCGGGCTCGTTGGCGAGGAGGGGCCGGGGAGGGGCTAGCGACCGGCAAAATGGCATGCCCGTGTCATGGTGAAGGTGATGGAGGTGCTGGCTACGGCCGTGGGTCACCGGAGTATGGCCGACAGTGTGCGGAGGTGGCGGCTTGTGGGAGGGAGCGACGCTGGCGGTGTACAAACTTCGCGGAGCTCGGAGGAGGGTGCGGGCAGCTTCGTCGCACCCCGAGGAAGCTCCGGGACAACGGAATTGCGCTGCCTCGCGAGGAATCGGCGGCGCACCCGATGGCCGGAGTTGGGGAAGAATGGGGACGCCGGCGGCGATTCGGGCACGGGCGTCCGATTATAGGCTAAGGGAGGGAGAAAGAAGCTTGGCGATGCGGATGAGGGGCTCGGCCGGCTTTTATAACGAAGGGAGCAGGCGCGCGGCATGGAGGGTGGCTGCTCGGGCATGGCGGCGACGTCGGCAAAGGCGCAGCTACAAGGGCGATGATGGCTGACTGACCGCTGACACTGTGGGGGTAGGGAAGAAAAGAGTGACGCGCGCGCAGGGCCGTGGTCCGGGCGCCCTGTGGTCGACGCGCGCTGTCGATCGGTGCGGCTTCTTTGGCTTCGGCATGGGCGGTGACGGGCAATGAAGGAGGAGGGGATGGGAGTTGGTGGTGGCAGAAGCTGACGCGGGCGGGGCGTGCGACGGGACGGCGGTGGGGGCCGCGGGAATACGGCGGGGAGTACTGGAGGTCCGGCAGTCCGATGGTGGTGCCGGCGCAGGGCGGGCCGAAGAGGAGGAGCGTGGCCTTCGGCCGGAGCTGGGGCAACGAAGGGAATGGGGAGGAGGGCAGAGGTGGGCCGGCCTGAGTTGGGCTGGGTCGGCCAGGCCGAAAAGGCTTCTTTCCCTCCGTCTTTTTTTATCCTTTTGTTGCTATACTTAATCTTTGTGTATTTATACACTTATACATTTTACCAGGGTTCCTGTTTATGTATATATATATATACACACACACAAAATTGCACATTTGTACATATATACCTACTTATGATTACTTATTTCTCCCCTTTGATTGCTTTTAATTCTTTATTAACCAATCCTCAAAATAACATTGTTTATATTTATACATATTTCACTTGTGCCCATTTTATTATTTTATCTATTATTGGTTTATTCGTATATACTTCTTTGTCTATTTTTGTACATATTTTTGTATGAAAACTTTCCTTGCACATATATTTCTTTATTACTATTATTCTGGTAACTTCTTTTATTTTTATTATTTACATATATGTATATATATAATTCTTTTTATGTATGTTTGTGGGTGGTTTTATTCATTTTTGCTAGCTCAAATAATTTCCATATTCATACCTCCTTATTACTAAACTAACCCTTGTAGGTGCACAATCTTGCAGATATATTTTTATGTATATCTAATACGTCCATATAAATATTCATTAGGGTATATATTTCCCTATATTACTATTTATGCTGTTATTTCCAAAGTAATACTTTGTATTTTAATTCAGGTTTCTCCCTCCTTATACTGGATCATCTTTGCGCGGTGGCCGCGGATGGTGGAGGCGGGGTGACTGCTGGGCGTGCGGTGGGAGGTGCCCAAGGTTTTATATGACAGGTGCTTACCATGCTTAGATAAATAGAAATTTACAATTATAATTGACAGTGGGGTACAATAGTCTGGTGGTAAACACCTTGGCCTCCGAGCTAGGAGGTTGTTGGTTCGATTTCTCCACACCCCATGGTTTTTGTTTTTATTTTTTCTATTCTAATTTTTATCCTCTCCTGTTTTGTCAAGTGAGACCTCCTCAACTACGTTTTAGTTGTCACTTTTCAATTTTTTATCTCCTCTAGCAATTAATAACTATAGATAATATAATTCCTCCACACCAATTCGGCCCTTGCGTTGAGCAGTTAGGCCCACGAAAACAAAGCGTTGCAATAACGGATTATTGCCACGAACAATCATCATATATAGAATCAAATTTATTTCGTGGCAATACAAACTCATTTCATACGCATTGTATAGGAACCTTTTGCAACGCAATTGATGACTATGACAACGCAATAAAATTGTGGAAATATTGTCACCCACTCGCAACGAAATTCTATAAGGTGGCAATACCTCCTAACTATTGCAACAAAAATCAATATTATCACAACGCAAGACAACCGTGGCAATAAAGTCATACTACTCGCAACCATTTTCTAAATGGTGGCGATAAAGCCACCTTATTACAACGAATTCGATGACTATCGCAACGCAATATTTTAGAGGCAATACTGTGCACATATCGCCACGATTTTGGCAAAACGTTGCAATAGTACATACCTATTGCAACTAATGTAGTGTCGTTGCGATGCGTTTCGTGGCTAAAGGGTCGGAATCCAGTAGTGTTAATATGAATTTGCTAGCAAGATTTTATGCACTTCTGTGAATAAGTTAGATGAATCTACTCGAATCTAGATCGGTCTCAAAGATAGATTAGAAATTGGGATTGCTTGGGATAACACGCATAGATTTGGCACTACGCCATCACCATCGATGCCCGAGGCCACCGGCCACCATGACCTGCGCCCGAGGTCATCGTCCGCTGCCTCTGCGCCAAGGTCACTGCTCAGCCTTCTCACCGTTGAGCCGCTTGAAATTGCCAAGCCATCAGTTGCCCAAAGCCGCTATTGGTCGCCGCCGCTTGAAGCTACCGCCTGAACCTGCTCTCAGGCATCGCTGCCTGAAGCCAAGCCCAGCATCGCTGCTGCCCAGCCTCCTTCCCACTAGAAGCCATCGCATCGCACTCGAGGATGGCCGTCATCGCTAGGTCTTTGCGCCCACGTCCGAAAGACGCAACATTCCTGAACTACCACCTGCCTGAAGTTGTGGTGCCGCCGTGCGCATGACCGCCTCACGCTTGGCTTCCTAGCACCCGGCCGTCCGCTGTAAGATCGAGGAGGCCGACTAGAGGGTGGGTGAATAGGCGATTTTAAATTTTTATTTTAAGCTACTACCAAATTTATAATGCGGAAGAGTAAACTATTTAGTTTTCACAAGTAAGGCCTAAAACATATAAATTTGACTAAGTGCACCAATGAAATAATTCTAAATTAATAGAAGCAATCCTAGGAAGACAAATATTCTAATCAATACAATAAATACAAATGCTTGAATATGAATTGCTAGAAGGTAAATTGAGTGCAAGATAATAAACCACAATGGCACTTGATGTTTTTACCGTGGTATTCGGAAACTTGCCAATTTCCCCTAGTCCACGTTGAGGTTGGCCCAAACGAATTGGACCGGCTCCACGAATTAAGTTGAAACACCTCGAATCCACTAGTGGTAGCTTTTTTTATCACTCCGGGTAGGTGAGCTCCAACCTTCACAACTTTGCTGGGTCTTCTCACAACCTTCTTTGAGAAGATCACCGCGCACGACGCCTCCAACGTCGTCTAGAAGTCGGCAAACTCCAAGAGTAACAAGTTGAAAACCTTCACTTGAACGAATCAAGAATTGCAGCTCAACGGACACAAAGTCCACCACTGAGTGCAACACATGCACTAGGTTATGCTCTCCTCACTCTCAAAGTGCAACACATGCACATAGGAAGAGAAAAACTTGCTCTTAGCTCAAGGAATGGAAGAATAGCACCAGCAACCATCTCTCAATAGCCCTTAGAAGAGAGAGGGCAAAAATTAGCACGAGGGCCAAAAGTACCGCCAACATACGGCGGTACTTCCTCTCATGCAACGGCTACAAAAACTAGCCATTACACTGGAAAATCGGTCAGACCGCCCACATAGAGACCGGTCAAACTGCCAGGTCCGATTAGACCGCAAATACACCGGTCAGACCGCTCTCAGAAAAAAATCAGTGGAGTCGCTCTTTGGAAAAAACATACAGCGCGTAGGAACGGTACTTTCGCAAACAGGTCAGACTGCTCACAGTATGCTGGTCGGACTGCCGGGACCATGCTAGTCTGACTGCCAATATCAGGTCGGTCTGACCGCTGCTATTAGGCTAGTCTAACCGCTTGTAATAGGCCGCTCTGACCGCCGGTAACAGGCCAGTTAGACCGCTTACATGGTCAAACTGCCTTCGGCCCGGGCTGAACCAGTTTGGACGGTCTGACCGTATGTACAATGCCGGTCAGACTGCAACCTTGAAGACAGATTCAGAAGATTGAGTATAATGCATATTTCTCAACCACTTTGCACAAAAGCATTCCAAATTATAGAAATATACATTTAAGATTAACAGGTGACTTCCAATAGATCACAGAACACATCCACAAATATCTTTTGGAATCACATCACCGAAAGATGACATGGACTTAACCAAATTCAAATTTGCCTTTTCAAACTTAAGTCACATGTAGCAATAACATTTGCATGAGCTACAAACATTTGAGAGACACATTTCAAATATTAACATCATGCCTCAAGGAGGAGAAATAACATGGACTTCAACATGTTGCAAAACACAGTCACAAACATTAAGTCACATGTCACAAAGGACTTACGCATGAGCTACAATCATTTTCAAATCACATTAAAAAATATTAGCATCATGCAACAGAGAGAGAGAGAGAGAGCTAGAGCAATCAAGCAAGTTATCAATACTTATTACGTTCAAGATACTAGTCGCGACCCCTCTTAATAGTACAACATCCTATACTAGCAACCCGATCTTCCAACCAAATATCAAGATCGGTAAAAGACTAGGAACACATCCTTAGCCCTAGCTTGTCATACCTTTACCTTACGCATCCACTTGAAGCTTGACAACATATAATTCAACTCCATGTTAGGGTCATGACTATTCAACACATGTGAAGTCTTTACATTGCTTGAGGATGACCCACCATATGAACTCATCTTAAGTCATCCATTGCCGTGAGACATATCCTGTTCATTCATCTCAATGAAACTATTAGTCCCATAATTCGATTGTCATTAATTACCAAAACATGTCATTAACTCATAATGACATGTCTAGATTCTTCATCCGTGCACATGACCACTAATCGCCGGCGCCACGTGAGGAAAGGAATTGGTGGCTAAGGTTTTAACCCTAGCCACTGGCTGTCTTGGGCCGACATGTCTTTATGGGCCAACGGGCTGATTTCGACCCGATAGAATAGGGAAGGGTGAAAAAAAAGAGTTTTTTTCCATTTTTGGCCATGTGCAGCACATCAATACCAGAAATGGCCCTTGGGTGTATACAATATCATTTCTGGCCCCCCTTTCCCGAACGCGGGACAACAGCCGGTCGATGCGTACACACTCCCGTGCCCTGGCACCGTAACACCCGAGTCATGCGGTCCGGGAGCGCATGATTCTGGCAAAATGTCTAAGGCTGTATGTGGTCAAAAAGGTTGCCGTGGTCGAATACGGTAGTGGTCGAGCAAGGCAGTGGTCAAACATGGGTGTGGTCGAAAGTGGTGGTGGTCGAAAGCGGTTGTGGTCGAAAGTAGAGGCGGTTGACAGTGGAGGTGGTCGAAAGCGGTTGCGGTCAAAAGTAGAGGTGGTCGAAAGCGGTTGTGGTCGAAAGTAGAGGTGGTCGAACATGGGTGTGGTCAAAAGTGGTGGTGGTCGAAAGCGGTAGAGGTCGAAAGCCGAGGTGCTTGAGGGAGACTGTGGTCGAATAGCTGTGGTCGGAACGTCTATGGTCGATGCGGGGGTATCATGCGCTACCGGACTGCATGACTCAAGTGCTGCAATGCCGGGGCTCGGGACTGCATACACATCGGCTGACCAGAGTCCCGCAGTTGAGGGGGGGCTAGAAATGGCATTGCATGCAACCGAGGGCTATTTCTGGTATTGTTATGCTGCATAGTGCCAAAAATCTCTAGGACTCAGAAAAAATACCAGGTTGGCAAGTTTTGCAATTTAACCCCTAAAGTCTCGGTAAATCAAGAATATTTGCTGATAATGTAGTAACACTATAAATTTTTGACCTTGAGGTTTGTTAAAATAGCAGTTAAGCCCAGCTGACATGATTTCTCTCTAAAGAAGTTAATTTTTAGATTATATGAGCTTCATCATAATCTTATTAACACCTTTGTATTATCATGTTTTCTGAATTTATTTTCTTTAGTATTTTGTTTCTACTTATTAGTAATTCTGAAAATTGCTTATTAATTAGTAGAAATTCATTAAAGATTACCAAAAATTTCTAGAAAATCCTAAAAACATGGTTTTTAGGTATGTGAGCTTCTGTAAATTTGTGAAACCTTAGACTTGGTACACCTTGGAAGCATCATATTTCTTTTATGGTTTATTTCCTGACATTGTGTGTGTGGGGATTTATTTAATGGGTTAGTAATTCTAACAATTTCTTAAATGCCTTAATAATTATCAGACTCCTAGATTTCTAGGAAAAATCTGTGAAATAATAAATTATCTACTGAATAGATAAAAGTAAATCCTTCTAATTTGCACTCATTTCATGCATTTGAAATTACTTACCGCAGTAATCATGTACGAAATTGCATGAATATTGTAGGAATTTAGGTATCGCTAAGTGGATATTCACTAACTCGAATGGCTGCCATTGATCACGTAGGCTTATTTCATTGTCATGTAGTCATACCACTGTCAAGCCTAACGCTGACGTAGTTGTGCCTTTTTACCATTGAAAGGTAAAATCTTTCTAGTTTATGAGGTATTGCCTCTACTCTACCCTGAAGAATGATTATATGAAAGGGCCTTCTCTGAAAGGATGGCCAAACCTGTAAAATTTTACTGGTGTTCCTGTAGGTACATTGCCAGGATCTGTTTCTAGGACTAGAAGTTCACACACGAGTATTACTCCGCCTTCCACTATATTGTCTCTGGACTAAATTTAGTTAACCCATATATTACTAATAAATAGGTGCATTCATAAGCAAGAATATGCCCACGGTGAACAATATGGAGACTAGTAGCATTCTTGTTATCCTACATAAGTAGCATCAATAGTATAGATACAACTCCTGTTGAGCTTGATCTTGCTCATGAAGAGCACCTCTTATCTTTTGCTTTAGGGGAAAATTGTGCATTAGATGATTATTTTCCCTCATGCCATAAATATATTTGGTCTCATTTGTTTTGTTAAGGTCTTATCCCTAATGAATAGTTGCTTAATAGAACATATTGCTAGTAGCATATCTTACCTGCAGTAAAATAATTAATCATGCATGGAATAAAACTTGTAAGTATTATGCTTGAAATTTGAAAGGAATAATATGCCCCAGTTCACTAGTTTTTTGTACATTAATGCCCAGATGGCAATAGGAAAATTGTTCTTCTTGAAGACACAAGAAATCTAGTCAAATGTTAAATCTCAGAAAGATCCCCTTGACTAGAAAACACTATGAACCTCAAATAAGTACGGAATAACTTACACCTAAAGACTTAAAGTCTATATATAACCCCATCTTCCATATTACAAAGTATATGTTGGTTTCACGCCAATGAAATTTTACTCTCGATGTAGTGTAATAGCAATTTATTGCTAAAACTCTAGATTAATTCAAGTGCTTTCACTCGGAATTTTACTATTGGCGTGAAAAGGGGAGGAATTTGGGCAGATGAGGAATAGTGAAACTTTTGAGGCATAAGAAAATATTGAAAATGAGAGTCATGACAAGCATAGTGGCATATCCTAGTTCAAATCTGGAAGCAAATAAGCTTGAAGCTATAAGCAATCTAGTTTATTTGGGAGATAATTGAGACTGCTATCAACACTGTTGGCAAATAAAAATCATTGCAACCTTCGAAGGGTAATTGATTTGTCTCCAGTAATATGTTAGTCGCCATCATGTGACCACATACATGGGAATTACAAGGTAGCATGAAGCTGCCGCACATATACCAGATTGGTACGCATTGAAGCATACCATACCTATCCAATATTACACATGCATATTGGCAAATGCAGTCTGCAACTGTAATGCCAGTGGAAGCTATAGTCATTTGCCTGAAGAAAATATAACTCTCAAAATACTAGATGACCTATTGGATTTTAATGATCCCGAATGATCTAAATCTGTCATACTTATTTGGCATCATAAATTATAACATGAATATAAATTACCTCCCAATTAATCACATATATTCTTGGTGAATAATTATTCCATCTAGGTGGTTAAACTAGAAGTATATTCTAGCAGAATATATTATATTCTATGCAGATTAATCAATGGTCATGTTTTATGTGACAGTGTTATATTTATGCTCTTCAGAACATCCTGTAGATGTATATTATGCAGTCAAAATATAATACTCTTGACCAGGTCAAAACATGTTGTATTAACATAAAACCTGAAGTTTGAGTGATCCAATTTTAAAACATAGTATAAGTAATCGGATCATAATATTGGGTAATATATAAGAAGTTAGAATATTTCTGCTGTCACAGATTAATAACACACCAGATGTTGGGATAATTTACTAGTAGTAGAGATGTGCAATTTTCATGTTACTACATTAATAAATGTCAAGCTCACCGCATTAAAGAAAAAACCCCAATCAGGGATTAGTGCATATTAGAAGAATCAATCATTTCCCATATGATATCAGAATCAATCATTTCCCATATGATATCACCACTGTAGCATACACCATTTGGGCGACTACCAGTAGCTAGGATCAGATTAGATCTGAAATTTCATCCATCATGTGTCCGTACTAAGGGATTTTTAAGTATGCTATTAAGAAAAATCAAATCTCGGTATCAGGGGGAGAGTCATGCCCAAATTCTTTTAATACTGTGGTATTTTCCTAGAGAAAGATCTTTAGATTCACGCGCTAATCAAGCTAAATTTAAGTTTAGTTGATACTCTTGTACGCTAGAAGCGGGGAGACTGACAGATTTCTTTTTCATAGCATGGAGGAGTTACATAGTATTTTCTTGAAGTAAATGTGTTGCTAAGTTTGGAATACCCTAGATTGAATAGTATCTCCATCTTTGCGAAGTTGACTTATTGTTTAGTGATCTAAAGTCTATGGGGACGCTTATGGATCTAAGGTCTAGTGACATTAGTCAAAAGAATATTTAAACACCCCTTAAATACTCTAGAAGTGAACTCACCTTGAAGGTGAAATACCTCATGAAGAGGCTCATTATTAAGATGAAAACCCCAGAATTAGACATGCACATATTACAATACTGGGGAACACAGAATGGCCAATAAGCTTCGTTTGGGAAATGACAAAGATTTGGTTACACTAAAAGACACTCAATCATGAGGATATTTGGAGAAAAAATTGTTGACAACTAGTTTGCCTCTAAAAATTGCTAAAGTTTCTCATATGAGAACATAAATCCAAAACCAAAGTCTATGGCCGAGCATTTGAAGTGTTCATACCAAGTAAAAATGAAAGAAAACAATTGAGTCCGAACCATAATCGCAAATGAAAGTATTGGAACCTGTTAGTTCAGACTTGATGTGTCATTATAAAATAATGAGGTGGCAAAAGCAATGGTTCAAAGATCCTTGTAGAGATGATATTCTCCTGTTATGAATAAAATAATGTTATATTATATAATAACTCTGGCAGATGACATGAATAAGATATGCAGTTATCAGATTCTAAAAATCCTTGATGGGATCTCTGAAAGGACTCAAAGCTCGATCCTTGAAGGACTCGGTGTTTCAACAAGAAAGTACATTGCAACATATATATATGTATATAAAACTCATACCTGATAAACTCTGACTCGAAGAAAGAGTATCTCCTAGAAGAGAAAATATCTCGTAGAAGAGAGAACATCTCCCTGAAGAGAAATTAACTCACCAGTAGATAAAAAATACAACAACAATTATGTGATTCCTAGAGGTGGATAAGGACCCATCCAAGACTCGAGGGAATAGAATGAGGAAACTAAAAACTAGAAGTGAGCCACATAAGCACATATGAAGTGCATCTCCTACCAAAAGCTGATGGAGTGGCAATATCCTTTATTACCATGAAGGTATCATATAAATTGGTATTAATAGCAAATTTATTAATCCTCTAACTACCAAAATATTAAGATTGGTTATATTGACTCTGCGGTGGTATGACCATGCTTTTAGTTCTGCAGAACAAACTTTTGATTGTATAGTACTACTCAGAGACGGTTGCTAAATATTAAGACTCTAAAGGTTTTGATAAGTCATATCTAGAAGAAATGTGGCATTGCAATTGATTACCCTCATATCCTAATTAGGATAAATTTTGCTTGTGTTGCACATAAGGTAAGTGGTTTCTTGGAAAGTTAAGTATATTGCTCCCAAATTATTTTATCTTCTCTTTATCTAGATGAATAGTGAGATAAATGTGTAGAAGACTATACATTGTGGTAATTCAGTGGATATAGTCGAATACACTGGCCTGTATTCATTTCTTAAAATATATTAAAGACATTGGAATAATAAGGCTTCATCACAAGTTATCTTCAGGGGGAGCTTATGCTAAACCTTTATGGTTATACATGAGATTCAGAAAATCTCAACTTTAGTCTAACCTAGAAGGTATTGACTTGATGATCACTACCTTGAAGGTTTTACCACCTATCGGTATAAGTCCAATCAATAGACATGGTAAAGGTTTTGAAGATCATAATAAATCTTGAAGACAATTTATAAATCCTGAAGATACGTTGTACTCTTTTCCCTTAGTAACTTTTTCTTGTTGGGTTTCTTACTTCAAGGTTTTTAATGAGGTAACAAGTGCAATATAATTTAACGTGTGTTGTGTACTCTTTTCTCCATTTCTTTTTTTCCACTTTTCCACTGTGTTTTTGGAAGGAGTTTTTGACGAGGCATATACATATCATGGTATGAAGTCTCATAAGAATATGCTTAGCTCAGGCGAATGATTGGCTACATCAAGAAATCATGTGGCATAAGCACCGTTGATGAACCCACTATTATCTATGAAGATAATGTAACTTGTGTGGCACAGATACAAATGTCTATGTTAAAAGTAATATCATAAAGTA
The DNA here is from genome assembly GCA_036346575.1 of Dendrocalamus sinicus. Classification (NCBI taxonomy): domain Eukaryota; kingdom Viridiplantae; phylum Streptophyta; class Magnoliopsida; order Poales; family Poaceae; genus Dendrocalamus; species Dendrocalamus sinicus. Next base: position 581,144 of record CM070665.1, on the reverse strand, counting down.
CATTGCTCCAAAAATATTGTTATCCTCACGAACTTTAGAAGGACGGAGTGGTAAAGATATTGAAGGCTAGGTCATATGATAATTTGGCAGATATATTCATAAAAAGCCTACCAGCCTCTAGCTTCCAAAAGTGCATGCAAGGCATAGAGATGAGACAACTTAGAGAGTTACAAGGTTCAGGGGGAGTAAATTCCTGAACCATTGCCCTTATTTAAGACTAGAAGACTTATATGATCGTAGAGATCTAATGTTGTACTCTTTTTCTTTTGTGCGTTTTTCAGAAGTTTTCTCACGTGAAGGTTTTTAATGAGGCAACAAGTGCAATACAAGAAACAGATGTGATGTACTCTTTTCCGCATCCCTTTTTTTCCACTGGATTTTTGGGAGGAGTTTTTAATGAGGCATGTGCATGTCATAATATTCGTCCAAGGGGAGTGTTACAAAACCTAGTAGGTTGTATTGTGGGCAAATACCGAATCTACCTTGAGGGTTTTTTTACTATAAATAAACAAGCCATGTACATGGAGAAAAGATCTAAGATTAATAAAGACTTCATTCCCTGATATTCTCTCTCAATTATTCTCTAGGGTTTTCTTGTTGATTGGTTGCGTGGATTGAATTGGTGATCATTATTTCTCAACAAGAGGATCTTGGTCCCAGAAGCGCTTTGGCTTCAGCTTCGGTTTGTGGAGAGATGGCACCACATGCGCATATTAGTAGATGGAAAAATGTGAAAAAGAGGAGAGAAATTTTGGTGTTTGTTTTGCTGGATTCCATGACAATAGCTGCAATTAGGAGAAGAATTTGAGCAACTTGAAGAGCAATGTGTTCCTTTCTTTCTCCTTGCCTCTCTGAGTTGGTGTTAGCTGAAGTTGCATTTAGGGCGCAGACCAGTTTGGCAAGGGATTCAGACGGTTCGGCCTTAAGGTAGTCATTTAGGTTATGGTGGCCGTGGAGGCATGGACTAGTCCTTCATTGTTTACACGGACCAGTTCGCGGAGGCGGACTTGGTTCAGGGCTGCGAGGACCTGGGTGGTCCGGCACGTGTGTGTGACACATGTCCATGGACTGGTTCGGCCAGATGGCGAACGGTTCATGGAGCGTCTCTGGTTTGACATGTGTGAACCAAGGTTTATCAATTTTGTCTTATGAAAAATTGTTGGTTAAGTTTCTCAATTTGTCTTGTAAAAATTGTGATATGCATTGCATGTGAGTTGCAAAGCACGGTTATGAACTAACTTGGTTCAAGATGAAAAGTCTTGTGCTCGCAACTGTTTTGCTTAGCCTATTGATGTGCAGGTGGCACCAAGTGTGGCGATGGGCGATCATGTGTGACCGGCACAAAGCTTGGAGGGTTGAGATGCGATCAAGTAGTGGCGACGACATTGTGCGACTCAAAGTGTGCACACAAAGATAAGGAATCGGGTTGGAGGCAAGCGAATGAGGACGCCAAGTTAGCATGCACATTTTGGTAAAAGTGCCGAAGCCACCAAGAGCAAGCTAAGAAACCACGGCGATGGTCAAGGTAGCGGTCTAAGCCTAGTTACTTAGGGTGACAGGAAAATCGTGTGGTGGCAAGTCATTTGAGTGCTTTGTGATTAGTGCTTAAGTGGTCTTGGCCCATTATGGCAGGAAGGTCCATGTAAGGGTGGAAACCCTAAGTGTGAGAGGGGTATGCGCCCTCACACTATAAATAGAGGCTTAGGTCTCATACCTTAGAGCTCTCTAGTTTTGAAACCCTAGTTCTTAGGAGATGCTCCCATGGAGTTTGGCCTAATCATGAGAGGCTTGTAGCCACAAGAAAAATTCCGAAAATCATACCAAAATACTTACTTATATCCTCCATGTGTTCTTGATTTTTGGTTCAAGTTTTTCTATTTTCGTTTTTCTTTTTTCCTTCTTTTGTGATTTTATTTTCTTGGCTTGCAAGTGTGTAAGAGGTGGGAAATATCGTTCCAACTCAAATCCCCATCCATCCTTGCCCAAGAATTAAGTCCTTGCTCTTTATTTTTGAGTTTTGTTGGTGCAAGTGATAAATCTGTGGGAGAAAGCTCAAGAACGAATTTGCATGGTTTTCTTGTTAGATTTGAGTTGCCATGAGAAGTGGGAGGTTTGCATTTTGATGTTGCATCAAGAGATCCAACGAGCAACTTGATTTTGAAATTTTATGGTTGGAAAAATTCGTTTTGTGCAAGTTTGAGAGGTTTTGCAAGATTCGACAAAAGGTGATATTTTTGGGAGGCTTTTGATAAATTTCTGCTTGGAATGGATCTCCAACACCTTGAGAAGTATGCCTGCAAAATTTCATGATTTTTGGTGAAACGCCCCAAAAAGTCAAAATTTTTGAACTTTTTCTTGAACTTTGTTTGAATTTGATTTCCTTCCCAATTTGGCAAGTCCTAATGGAAATGCGCTTTCTCTTCTCCTCTGGCGCCGCCCGCGCGCAGCGCCTCCCTGTCGCCCTTGCCGACACTGTTGCACGCGTCGCCGTTTCCTCGCGCAGAGTTGCGGCCGCTGCACATCGTCTTCGCGCGCCTTTGGTCAAGGCTTGGGCATGACTGACTGGTGGGGTCGGCTTGACCGAAGGCGTGCGAAGACGATGTGTAGCGGCTGCAACTCTGCGCGAGGAAACGGCGACGCCTGCGATAGTGTCAGCAAGGGAAACAGGGAGGTGTTGCGCGCGGGCAGTGCCAGAGGAGAAAAGAAAGCGCATTTGCCAACCAGCCAACTTACTCCCTGGACCAGATGAATCACAGGATCAGTTCCAACCATCTTCGATGTTCCGTACCGTCCCCAGAAGGCCAGCTGGGATTGGGCAAATCCCGGCGAGCTGGAGAAGATGACCAACGCTGGCACGTTAGTCGTCGAGCACGAGATCATCGCTGGTCCAGTGGAGGTCCCTGCCCTAGGGGAGCAGCCGCACACACCATCACCTCGCCAGGACTCACCACCATCGAGTGCTCTGGGTCACGCACCTGGTGTGCGGTTCGTATCGCCCACGACCGAGGCGCTCGCCGAGCTCGATCACGACAATGACAGCGGCGCTCAACACCGGTTCAGGATGTTGCGGGACATCCTTGGTCCTACACCTGCTGGCACCCCGACACGGTTCTTGGAGCCAGAACCGGTTGCCCCTGTCGAGTTGCACATGGTGAGTGCAGAAGAGCCGGCCATGTTTGGGGCGGCGGAACGCGATCCATCTTGGCGTCTGGCGATGCTGGAGGAGATGAAAGCTATCGAGGAGAACAACACTTGGGACCTCGTTGAGCTTCCTGCCGGGCATCATGCGATCAGTCTTAAGTGGGTCTTCAAGGTGAAACGAGACGAGCATGGCGCCATCAACAAACACAAGTCGCGTCTCGGGCGAAAGTGTATGTGTAGCGTGAAGGGATCGACTTCGAGGAGGTCTTTGCCCCTGTCGCACGAATCGAGTTGGTGCGGTTACTGCTGGCTCTAGCGGCACAACAAGGGTGGTCCGTGCACCACATGGATGTGAAGTCCGCATTTTTGAACGGGGACCTTATTGAGGAGGTCTACGTCGAGCAGCCGCTAGGTTTCGCCGTCAACAAGCAGGAGCATAAGGTGCTCAAGCTGCGCAAGGCGTTGTATGGGTTGTGTCAAGCACCGCGCGCTTGGAACGCCAAGCTAGACGCCACTCTCCATGAGCTGGGTTTCAACAGGTGCATGGATGAGCACGTGTTGTACACACGATAGGCGCCCGGAGGACCATTGATCATCGGCGTCTACGTCGATGACCTGATCATCACCGAGACAACTCAAGCAGGCATCGACAAATTCAAGCACGAGATGATGTCCATGTTTCGCATGAGCGACTTGGGGCTGCTCACCTACTACCTCGGCATTGAGGTAAACCAAAGCGTCAGTGGGATCATGCTCTATCAGAGCACCTACATTGGGAAGCTCCTGTAGCAAAATGGCATGGCAGAGTGCAATCCTTGTCACACACCGATGGAAGAGAGGCTATAGCTGTCCAAGACACCAACGGCACCACCTGCGGACGCAACCCGCTACCGGAGCATTGTAGGGAGCCTGCGCTATCTGACTCATACCTGGCCGGATATCACTTTCGCCATAGGGTATGTGAGTCGGTTCATGGAGGATCCACGGGAAGATCACCTCGCCGTGGTAAAGCACATCCTCTGGTACATTGTCGGGACACGGGGGTTCGGTGTCACCTACCCAAGAGAAGAAGACAAGCTGGCCTAACAGCGATATGGCTGGCCACCTTGATGGGTAGAAGAGCATCACTGGCATCCTCTTCTTCCTCAGCACAAGCCCAGTCTCCTGGCAATTGCAAAAACAGCGGGTTGTGGCTCTCTCCTCGTGCGAAGCAGAGTAAATCATCGTGGCGACAGTAGCCTATCAGGGCGTCTGGCTTCACCGACTGCTGTAGGAGCTATTGGAATAGAAGCTTCCAGCGCCGGAACTCAGGGTGGACAACAAGTCTGCCATCGCTCTTAGCAAGAATCCAGTCCTCCATGACAGAAGCAAACACATCGACACCCGATTTCACTGAAACCGAACAATGGCTCGCGGACATCTTGACGAAGCCACTTGGTTGCGTTCGATTCCTAGAGCTCCGCGACAGTATCGGCGTATTCGGGATCAAGTGAAGGCAATAGGATTAAGGGGAGTTTGTTAGTACAATCCGTTGCTGCTACGTGTTCATGTTGAACACGTGGCCGTGAGGTTTAGGAATTCAATTAGGAGTTTGTTTCGGGTTTTTTGCTTGCCCAGATTAGAGTTTTGCTTTGCTATAAATAAAGAGATCAAAGGTGTGGCAATCAGGCAACACAAAAGCATTGTGTCTTTATCTGTTCTTGCCTCAACGTTGTGAGTTTATGTGAGCGATCGTGATCTCTTTGCCAACAAAGCCCTCTCTGACCTCGTTCAATCCTTCCCCGGCAGCCGCCACCTCCATCGTTGCTTCTACATCCGTGTTTCACGCCCCAGAGGTCAGTCAGGCCATGCCTTCGGCTTTTCCCCCCACACCCTTCTTTCCTTGGCCTGCTGCAGCAATCGCTCGCCCAGGATTGTAATGGGATCACCGGTTCTTGTTTGGTCTCCTCTTGTTATTCACGGTTAATCTTGCCGCCGAACTGTATTGGGATCACCTTTTCTTGTTTCCGGTTGATTTTTGGTGTGTTGTTCTTTGGACGGATTGCTTACAAAAGCGTCCATTATCTTTACCTCGTGCGAACCAGGTTTGTTACGGAAGCAGATTAGGAAATTGGGCGTGCTGTTTGTTTGTTCCATTGATTGCTCCATGCGTACTGTCCTGTGGAGGATTTTGATATGTATTCGAGAAGAATGTGAATATGTTGGGGGCAAAAGTAAGCTTGTGGGTAGCAAGATCAAGCATCTGGGGGATTTTGAGCGAAAAATGGTGTGGCACCTACCGGATGAATGGTGTTGTTAATGGTACAAGGTAGGGGCTTTTCCCACAGACATAACTTTGAATGTAAAGGGGGAAATGATTGCTGCGTTTCCACAATTTGTTATGATTTTTCGGTTTGCAACTGGGACATATCTTTATTACTAATATAAAAAGAGAGTTTGCCCATACACTTTCTTCTCTCCTTCACCCTAGCATGAGAATGAGATGTGACCAATCATATATAGTGTAGGCCAGACTAGGGACGCAAACAGAACGGTAATTTCCATCCAACTGACCGACCGACCGAAGACTCACAGAGTGAATACGGAAGAGGTAAATGGGTATCCGGTATTATTCATGTCTGACTACGACTCCAAGAAAAAAATATAATAGGAAACGGGATGAGTGATATCTGTCCGTATATATCCGTATGTCAAGTGATATAAGAAATTTTGTTATAACTTCACTTAGGAACAAGATAACATATATGCAGATTGATACATCTAAACAGACCGAGAATACTAAGTGCTCTTCCTTTGATATCTCGGTGATTAGTTTCTCCATGTTCGCTCTGATTATACCCTACTGTCAAATGTCTTGTGTAAAAAAATAGATAATTTTTTTCCGATCGACTGTCCAAAAACTTATGAAACGAATACGGAATAGATTTATCCTGTATTATCCGTGTCCGACTCCGAAAAAATACGGATTAGAATATAGGATGAGCAATATCCGTCTGTATCCGCTCTGATTGCACCCCTAGGCCAGACATGTCAACTATTTTTTTCGTAAAAATTTTTAAGCTCTGCTTCGAACATAGAAGTGCGGTAAGAAATTATTCAAATATTATTGCAAAAATTAGAAAATACAAAAGAAGCCTTAGTTTCTATTTTTTGATTATATCACTTAGCACAGGGTAAATTGCTCTGAGTTTCACAAAACACTGTTGAATTTTTTTTTACATAGCATGAGACCTGAAATAAATCCGTAAGCTCATATTTGATTATATCTATTACTTTTTTGGGGACACCGTTACAATGTACGGTATCTGAAGGTGCCCAATAAATATATAAGTACAAGTGCACAACCATTGTTGCAAGATGCAATTCAACATTTCTTGTCACTGTAGCAAATAATCCTGACTTGGTCAGGTTGGTGTTTAGCTGAACCGTTTTTAGTCGTGCGTTGTGTTGTCATTTTTCCGTCAGGCAAGCAGTTAGCGTAGTATGCGCAGAGTTCAAGAAGTGGCGTCCGACAAAATAGGATCGAAGGCGATCGTTTTGGTTTTTCTGTTAAGTCAATTGTAAAATGGGTTAACCATTGTATTCACTTTGCATTCAGTGAAAAAGATACAGAAAATTGCCCCACATTGAGTGTCTCTCTCGCTGTTTTCATCTCACCACCGAAATACTGTTCTATCTCTGAAAATCCACATAACCTGTAGACACCACATAACTTGTGGCTACATGATTTTGTTTTGCTTGGCCATTGCCGCATTGCATTCTGTCTCTTAAGGGTACTAGTCTCGTTTGCGTGGCGAGACACCACGCAGGCTAGTTTGTGTAAAAAGTTAATTAGTATTAGCATATTTATATTAGTGTTGTTTTGTTGTTTAATTTAGTGAATTTAATATAGAGAGATAATATATATTGTGATGTATTTTGTTATGTTTATTCTTTTTATATTACTAATGGAAATAGCGTAGATAATAAATGGTATTAAGAACTGTAGAGGAAAACGTAATGGTTAGGTAAAGTTAGAATAGGTAAGTAATATTTGTTTTGTTTGTGGAAGACAGTATACGTTTTAGAGTATGAGAAAAGCGAAGGATTTATTTAGTATGTTTACATTTGCTAGAGTAGTGTATTTTTTATTTTAGTGTAGCTAAATAGTAATAGATGCAGTAGTAGAAAACGGAATATTTTTATTTTGGGAGAACATGTAGTGTATTGTATTTGAATCTGTACTAATAAACATGATAATAAATAGAATGATAGCTGATGTGCGGTGGGAAGCAGTAAGTGCTTATATGGTATGAAACACTGTAGTATAATGATTTGCTAATGTTATGGTTGTTGCTTGGTTGTAACCATGTGAATTAAAAGCGAACAAACAAAAGTTCAAAAGCTGTCAGGTATCATGGTGTAGATTGAAGAAATTAACAGGAAGTCGAGAAGAAATATGTGGTAAGAAGAAACAGATGAGTAATTAAAAAGCAGAAACAAAGTAATGCAGGGGTGTTAGCATCATAAGTACGTAATTTAACAGTTCTAAGCACTATAACTGACAGGAAGTGCTTTTCTTAATACGACTATGGAAAACCAAAAGTGTAATCAAAAGTTTGTTGCATGTAGCTGGTGTAGCCTGGTGGTGGTGGCAGCGCTGTTCAGAACGTAAACGGATGGAACTTGTTGGCAGAAGGAACATTGGGAGATTCTCCAGTAGCTGATATTTCGCCTGTTTCAATCATATGGAAATGCTGAAGTTCTTCTGTGGGGTGCTGTAGTTTTTGTTGAGCTGTGTGAAGTTCATAGTGTAGAATCTTGTTTTCATCTAGTGTTCTTGAATACAATTCCTCTTGGTTAGCAATATACTGTGCTGCCACTTTGAGGCGCGGATCATAGTGTTCTGGTGGTTGTTGGATAGACAGATAAATTGCTTGATTTGTTCTTTCGGGAATAAGATCATATGGGGACTGGCTGAATTCCTCGTTGTAATAACGTCGGAGATAATGAATTGCTTTCCTTGCAGCGCCTTGTATGGCATTTTTCTCTTCGATTCTGTTGCCATAGAGCGTTGGAGTTCATCTGGGCGGACTGGTAACGGTTGTAAGGTTACCCATATTTTCCATTCATATCTTTGATTGTTTATATATTGAGTAACTGAGTGGAAAATGAGTCTTTGTTTCTTAGTAGCTCCAAGGTATTGTTACATTTTCCATAAATGCATGGGTAAACCTGGCAGGTCTTCTGGTTTTGAGTGCACAATATGAACCATCTATTTAGCAATGAAAAATTCAGGAAAAGCACAAAAACAGCAGGAAACATAAAGAGTATATGGTACAAATGGGATAGCTAATGTGGAGGATACTGAGTACATAAAGAAGATAGATATGAGAGAAAAGACTAACCGAGATTACGTAAAGATGGAGTGGTACAACGGTGAATCAAGAGAGCGTTTTCTTAATGTTATATAACGTGGCTGTTAGTAATCGTGCAGAAAGGTGTGTTAGTCCATAACAATATCTGCATTTAGGAGAGAATAAGAAAGTATTACTAAAAGAAGGTGTAATTAGTTGATAGAAGCAGATAAAAAGCATTAGTATAATATGAAGGAATGTTTCTTAATAATAGGATGTAGAAAATACCGTGAGAGTTACCTAAGTGGAGAGGCGTAGGATTGTGAGGCTTTTTGGAAGCATTGTTGTAAAGCATTAAAAAAGGTAAGTATGCAAATCTCTTTAGAACTATGCAAAAAGCATAAGCAAAGAAAAAGGAAAGCAGAGAGAGATTGTATGTATGTATATCACAACAAGTTCTTGTTATTATAAACAAATTGGGTTCTCAGTATATCAACGGTAAGAGAACAGTAAGCAATACGTGGTGTATGAACAAAGATGAAAATACAAACCAGTAGTTTTGGATAGAAACGGAGAGAAAAGAGTTGGAGTGATGCTTACAGTTGGACGAAACGAAGAACAGCTAGGCGAAGAGCCGGATTGAGGGTATGAAGAAACCCAAAAGTAAAGCATGCGAGATGGAGAACAGGTTAGACGAAAAAGCAAGTGGACGTGTGAAATGTGAAACGCAAAATGTAAATTTGTCTGACAAAATCCGGTCTTCATTTAAGCAAACAGCGCAAAAAAATGATGAGTGAAGGGAACGAAAGAAGGCGAGGAATACGAAGCAAACCGGACCCATTTTGTCAGTGACTGGGTAGCGAGGAGTGGTATGTGTGTAAATCAAAATTTTTTTGAGTAGATTTCTGCTGGGAAGCGGCTTTTGATATAGGATTTTTGTGCTAAATACTTGGATGAGAAGACGAATGAGCTGTGTTGATTTATTTTGTGGGTAGCAGCGTTTATATAGGCAATTTGTGTGCGTGACTGTATATGTGTTAGTTCTTTTTTATGTAGTTATGTAATGTTTTATATACGTGAGTTACTGAGCGTGATTTATTGTATGTCAATATAGGAATGGAACCTTTTTTGTATCATATATGTTTTGTTTAGGGACTGGCTATGTTATCGAAGGTAAAGCAAGCAAATAGCTTTCTGGGTATGCTCAGGTAACCAATATAGTATCTATTACATTAGAACACTAATTAGTCATGGCGGGTTTGCTGGGGGGCAGCATGACTAAAAACAGTTTGTACAGCAAAATGTTTTTGTCTACGCGAAGGAAGTTTTGCTTCTAGCAACGAGCTTAGTGATATTAGTGCAGTTTGTAGTAACATACGTACACCGTTGTAATGCATTGATGTAAGGACGAAATGTAGGCTATGGCGCGAACAAAATATGGGACCTCCCTGAAAGAAACAGATGATTGAAAATAAGTAATGTGTGTTGTGTTGTTGTTTTGTTTTGAGTAGCAAGTAGGTGTACTAAAGAACACATCAGTATGTACCTAGGATCATGTCTTATTGTTTTCCACCTGGGAATAACTCCTTTGCAGCTCTGCTTTTTTTGCCAGATCGAGTTACTCTGCAAAAAGACATCGAGAAAAACAATTATAGACCTAGAATATATGTTTTGTTATTTGTTTGATAATAGTGTTAATAACAATGTGTTATGTCGAAGGAGAATATTTTTTGTTTTCTTCTGTGGACGAGGTTGGTAAGTCAGTTCTGGTAGGCATGCGTGCCGGACACGGTGTTTTCTGATAGTGCACTGGCGATGGTATCTTGTAATAGATATGTAAATGGTTAGAGATGGATAAATATATATAAGAAGCATCATGTATATAAATTGCATAATGTATGGAGAGTTGTTGGAAAGTAAACAGCTATGTATTTTTTACCTGTGGGGTATGAGTAGCCGCTGCTGTTAGTGGAGTAGTTATCTTTGCATATGTAGTAGCAGGAGGTGGTGGCGTTGATGGAACCGGAAGAAGGTGCTGCTCATGATGTCCATAGCTTTGTGTTTCTGTGGATGGTAACAGTGTATCCTCTGGCTTGTTTGTCAACAACAATGTGTTTTGATCTGGTCGAGCTGTTATTGATCGTACATGGAATGTTGGAGCATCATTTTGTAAAGATCCTTGTGACATCTGAACAATAACTTCATACTGTTGGCCAATAATTGTTTTGATCTCAGCTGGAATACAATTTGGTTGACCTTCAGTTGAAGCAACTAAAATCATAGGGGGTTTTCCAATTAGTTGCTGACCTATGTCACCAAAAAACATAAACTCTGCATAGATGCGTGTGTTTTCCTCATTGGTGTCAGGATCAATACCGTAGACGTTTATTTTGTACCTGTTGCAAAATTTGAAAAATATGTTATGTACTATATGGTTTTGATTAGATAAGTACTAATAAAAATAACAATCCGAAGTGTGTAGGTGTGTGAATGTCTGTATACCTTGGTTCTGCTGCTGTGCCGTCGCATCTTCAACATTTGTATCCATCTCCGTCTGGGAAAGTCTTTTTCCAGCATGCAGAGCATGATATATACCACCACGATTGTGTTGGCACTAAGTCGCTAATAAGGATGGTAAGTTTGTATCGCTGGCCCTGTATGTAATATATTTGAAAGGCATAAGTTTGTAGTCTATGAGAAGGCTGGGCTCTAAACATATGTTTGAACTATAGTTTTTTTCCCATACCAAAACTTCGTGAGGTATGAGGTCGATTAGTTCACGCATTATTATGAAAATTGGAGCGTTATGATTATGAGCATCTCCTTGCCATTCAATCTCGTGTGAATGGCTGGTGATTCTGCACACCACATTGTTAATAAAAGGAAAAAAATGCAGAAAGTGTATTTTAAAAGCATTTTATTTATTCAATAACTGGTTATTGATTGGAGAAAGGATGATGAATAGTACATGCTTTGTAGAGCGTGGATTTCTGGTATTGGTATATTTATATACCACTTTGATGCTGAACTGGTTTGTAATGCGAGCTGACCTGATCATACATATAAAATAAACAATATGTGTTAGCAATGTAGGGGGGCATGAAAAGCAAAAAAGTTAGTTTTTGTTTGTGTATAACTGATAAATGAAAGAAGCTATGATATAAACCTGAGTATGTACCAACAGACATGCCTACAAATAAAGCAATGATCGGTGTGGTTTGAGAGTTGGTGTAAAGGAGTTTAGCATTAAACGATTCAGCATGCTTGCCCCATAATGTTATAGTTGCTGCCTCACTGTGAATGAAATATAAGGTAAACTGTTTTATGAAAGCTGATGTGCTAACAATATTGGCATAGATTATCAATAGTAAGAAAATTATCAAGAAGTAAAACGCTGTAGAAAGTTTCTATACCTTCCATCTATTATTTTGACAGTGCATTTAACCGTTGGACCTAGCTTTGTTGTTGTTTGCATAATTGGTGAGACAGCAGTTATGAGGACAACGATATCTAACACATATGGAAACAAAATGAGTAGACAAAAAAGAACACAATGTAAATGTATAAAAATAACATATTAGCTATATAACTATAAGCGTATTTATACCTGATAGCAAATCTTTTTTTGCCAACACGACTGTTTAAAACAGAAAAAGGCACCGCATCGTATGCATAAAGGGAAAAAATCATCTGGTTCTGGTGATATTTGGTTAACCCTAGTATACTTTGAAAACCGAGCAGAAATGGTATTATCAACTGCCTTATAAGTCTGTTTTGCTTCAAGGACTTCGAAGTATTCAAATTCGTAAATAGATCCTTCGTTTAGCAAAGATGCAAATTTATCAAGCCATCTTTGGGGGACCACTCCTTCCATAAGATGTCCCTAAAAAGGATTGTAACTGTTTTTAAATGATAAGAAATAACTCTATTGTACGTATAAGAAAATAGAAAGAGAAATACCAATTTGATAATAACACTATGTATATTAAGGAGAGAATCACTGTAAAAGAAAAAGGGATACAGTTTGTATAGAAGAAATAGGTAAACGGGTTGAGAACTAAAAACATGTTCATCAAGCATGACAAAGTCTAGATGGTATACATTTGTTGGATCCTGTGGATTGCAAAATTTCCAAAGCCGTGCTAGACGAACAAGGATTTTCCATTTGTGTGAACTTCGATTGATACGATTTAATGGTGTATACATACTAGAAAATCTGCATAAGAGATGAGGTTATAGAGCAAATATTATAGAAACAGATATGTATTACAAAATAGTAAAACGCATGTTTATAACAGACTGGTAAACAATAAAGCAAAGAAAGCAGTTATGCTATGTATGAGCAAATAAGTATGCATATATTGTGTTTTTTAGTAAAAGATACAAATCTGAAACCACTAAAGCCCACCTGTGTTGAATTCTTTTAAGAACACACTGAAGTAGCAAGAAAGTCCACAGAGCAGGAAGTAGGGAGTATATAATTTATATTTATGATAAAGTATGGACATCTAGATTCATATATGGAGTACATAAGGAGAAATCTATTTGTGTATAACTGGTCTGGTTATTCTATATGAAGGGGCTTGGGATAGTTTTTTTTGAAGGACCAAGGCTAAATAAGAAGGGGAAGAAATACTAATAGCAAAAAGTATTATATAGAAGTGAGCACTTCTTTGTGTACTATATTTTTTTGTTTTAGCACAAGCAGCACCATTGTGGTCTTCAACGAGTATCTTCAAGCATGAACGTGATGTAACATGGGATACTGCCACATATAACTGTCTATGGCAAAAGACTGGGTTTCTTAGATATATGCCAAGTTTGTTTAAAGTTTGCCTTGACTTTTGTTTATCGTCATTGCATATGAAAGTCTGATTGGGAACTGTCGCCGCTGAAGAGTAAAAGGCCAACGAGGACTTGTTGCATTTAGAACAATTCTACGAATACAAATAGATTGACCAATGTTAGTGCCAGTAATTATACGTCCTTCAAGCACTCGGTCACCAAGCTTTGTTACGATCAACCGTGTTCCATTGCAAAGACCCATAGATTGATTTATATTTCTCAGCAGCATTACTAGAACGCCTGTTTTCAAGGAGATAACATGATGTGGAAAACCATTGACTGTTATAGAATTCAAAAATTCAGGTGGATATAACAGATCAGCATCACCAATATGGCTGTCAGACTGAGAAATGGAATCAAAACTAAGATATTCTCTTGTATGGCTAGGAATTTTGGTAAAAACAGCCATGTTTAGCTCATCAACAACAGCATTAGTTGGGCAAATAATTGCACGTTCTGCAAGATACAGACTATTTTGGTAGTTGATAGAGAATGAATCATAGGTAGCGTCCACAAGTGCATCTAGATTGTTATTAATTGGCAATAACAAAAGATCTTTTGGAATAGTTATCCAGGATGGTTGAATTTCTCCTTGTTTTTTGTCATTGGTATTTGGCCGTTTCCAATATCAAGTATCCACTGAGCAAAAGCAGAAAGAGCATCATGTTCTGTAACTGAAAGATTTGGATTATGAAGCCTCATATTTGTAGTTAGCTTTAGTATTTCAACATGCTGCTAGAGCGAAGATTTAATAAGTGATGCTTCGATAATTTCTGTTCTGGTACCATTTTCAATGATAGGTAAGATTTGTCGGAAGTCTCCACCAAGAACAAGAAGCTTTCCACCAAAGGGTACAGTCATGTAGATAGTATCTTCAGCAGACATAAGATCATGTAGTGTTCTATCAAGTGCTTCAAAACAATGTCTATGTTTCATAGGAGCTTCATCCCAGAGAATTAGAGAAGTCTTCATAATAAGTTCAGCTAGCATTGTTCCATGTGGTATACTACATAAACTTCTTTCATTAATATCAAGAGGTATTCTAAAATGGGAATGAGCTGTGCGACCACCTGGAAGTAAGAGCGAAGCAATTCCAGATGAAGCTACAGCAAGAACTATTTGAGCTCTAGCTCTTAGAGTTGCTATAATAGCATTCCAAAGAAATGTTTTCCCAGTACCTCCATGCCTTGACACAAAGTAGAATCCACCTTTACTATCAGCAATAGACAATAGAATCTTGTTGTATATAGCAGATTGTTCGGCATTTAGCTTAGCATACATCATTTGGGCTTCTGTTGTCAAAACAGTGCGGTCATATGCTAACTCTTCGGTTACAAGTCGATTACCAGAGGTAGGATCACCATGTGCTAATTCACTGACTATATTATATGTACCAAAGTTAAGACCATTCTTTGAGAACATAAGAAACAAATCCTTTATCAGCTGGCACTGTAGGTAACTATCTGGTATTGAATATGTTCGATTCTGTAATCCTTGTCGTATTTTGTATGTTATATCGTCAGCAAGAAAGGTCCAATATCTATCAAATAAGTTCTGAGGATTAGCTATACTACAGAAAGAGAGAACCACCATAAAAAGATGTCTAAGCTGATGCGGTGTAGCCCAAACAACTGCCTCGTCAAATAGCATATACCATTCTATATCATCACCAACTAAACCGCGAGCTCTGCAAGCTTCTTTGAAAGAAGGATAGCATACACCATTGAAAACTCTAGCATCTTCATAACTTTGTGCTCCACAGACAACCATCAAAAACATTCTTAAATAGAATAGCTCACCGGTAGTTGGATGCACATTATATATTCGGCCAATCTTTGAGGCTGCTCATTTTCTTTTTTTCCATTTTCTGTTAGTAATGTCCCATGTCCATCTTGATGGAAACTGATAATAAGTATAGGATCTTGCGTCTTCAAATTCTTGATTAGCAGCAAACCATTCAATTAGCGTAGTTTTGTAAGCCCTTGGATCAACAATAATTTGTTCCAGATTTGTTTGTTCATGATACATAACCTTGTTCATACCAGGCATATGCACAGCTAATCGCTCAACAGAAGGCATTCGACCGTGTATCTCAAATTCAAATAATTGCCAAATTGCTTCGCACGAAGACAAATATCTATATTTTTAAATAAAGAAATATTAGTTTTCAGTAAGAAACATCTGCATGAAAATAAATCTATATAGTTTCATGCAACAAAGCAGCAGCATAACATGGGAAAGCAGAAGTACTGAAAACTAAAATCTATACAGGCAAATCTGTATGGATTCATATAAGAAAGCACTAACAACAGGTGCAAAAAAAAGGAATTCTAAATAGCTTGTTGTAGCAAAGCAAACTCCATTGAATGCATAAACTATTACCTGCATTTAATATAATCAGCAATGTCATCTATTCCTTGTTTAATTTCTGAATTAGGTAAGTTTGATGGCTGGTTAGCACTGGAGAAATTCATCTTTGCTCTATCTTGGCCTTTAGTAAGGTATTAAACAAATACTTCACAAGATTTGTTTTATTGCACCATTCAACGTTGATATGAGCTTGGAATTTTTTGAGCAAAGCAATATTGTATGGAACAACCCATCTATTGTCCAATTTGATTCCATTCTTGACAATGAAACGACCATCATCTCGTCGACGATACACTGGAAAACCAGATTTATCAATCGTTGTTTCTAGGTTGAATTTTTTAGGATATCGTTTTGAGCACAAGCCATCTTTCATACATGGACATTTCTTGTTTAAATCTCCACATCAAAACACTCGAGTTACAATATCAGAACGATCAGTATATTTCTGACCAGGCTCGTATTTCAGTGCGTCAATAATTTCTAGCCATCGTGAATTGCATGTGAAAGTAGAAAACAAATCAGGAGCACCATATTCACAGCAGATAGCCATAGCGTCTTGATAATTGAGTGTATTATATCGAGGTCCACCAGTGAAACTCGCAGGAAGCAAAATCTTGACTCCAATGTTTTTGCCTTGCGATGTGCCTTCACCAAGTGCGTCTGAAATACCTTGATATGTTTCTGACCTTAACACATCTTGGTTGAAAAAATTAAATGAAAGACGGTTTGCTTCAAGACACGAATAACAATCGACCTCTATCTGATTTGAAAGTCGACCATAACATGTATAAGGATTGGATTCGTTTCTTCGATAATGGCATTCATAGCAATAGTATTCAAGCATAGATACTTCATCTCTAGCTGAAGATACACTGTCATCAGTCTCTTTATATTTGATACCAAGATGAAATCCTTTTTCCCCATATGGAAATAACAATGGATATTGAAGAGACATAAGACTGGGATTCAGAGGTGAAACATGCTTTAGTTCACTGTAGTGGGTTTCAACAAGTATGTGAAATCTGTTATTCTCTAAAGACAGATCACCTACGATTAAAGCAGCTAGTTCAGGAACAGTTGGCAGAGAACATCTATCACCACGATTATCAGATGAGCCAATAAGCTGAATGTAAACCTCTGGGTTGTCTTCAGAAAATAACCGATCACGTGCTAGTCTGAATTTTTTGACCAACACATTGCAACAGTCAAGCATGCTAATCAAGGTAGCAACAATATTAGGATCTGCTTCATCCTGTGCATTATATTCTTTATTGAACAAAGATAATCTGTTGTCGATTTCGTTAAACGTATCATAAATATATAGCTGAGCATACTGAGGTTTCTGTCCTTGAACTGGGATAATGAACCAATACGATAATGAACAACACCATTTATACGGAAAACATAAGGACCTTCACCAGTGTTAATGGTTCTATCAACATCTACGCCTAAAGAGGTGAACGCGAACAAGGAATTGTAATGGCGTATCAAACGCATAAATTCATTTGAACGGGGACCTTTATTAAAACCAATAAGTTCTCGAAGTGGATGTGGCAATTCTTTATGTGGTGGAAGGGAGACTTCTCCACCTCGGCAACACTTATTATAAACAATTCGACGATGTCTAGAGGAACTCCTATGCTGAGACCTTTCTTGAAACCAAAAAACAGCACCACACGTATTACATTCGTAATCTGGACCGCCATAATATGATCGATTGGCATATATGGCTGAAACAATGTAAGCAAAAGTCTACTAAAAGAAGTAAAAGAAAGAGATGGTATAGCAATGCAAAACACATAGAGAGGATGCAGAGGAAAAAAACCGAAAAACAGCATAGTTAAGGCATATTGTCAAACCTTTTAGGTTAGAAATTTGTTCCTTAAAAAGACAAACGCCTGGCTCTCTAGGTGAAATTCGATTAAAAGGGTACATGCTACCTGAAATGAGAACAAAATGCAATAGAAACTATAGAAAAAAACATGCTGAAATCTCTATGATTAGAACAAACAACAAAACAAAGAACACAGTAATTAATCAAAAAGAAAGACAAATTGCGAAACAAGCTACTGTCAAATCTCTATGGTTGCAAGTAAGGACAGAATAGAGAACAAAAAATTAATTTTGGAAAAACCGTAATAAAGCATGCTTAAATCTCTATAATTGAAAGAAAAGAAAAGCACCTATTCTAGCAACATTGCGCAGCAAATTGGATAACCTCCTTTTTTCTATTATTGGTTGCATCAACAGAACTAACCAATGGCAAGAATGGTGTAACATCCCAAAAAGGGAATTACTGTAATTGCGAAAAATGTAAAATCTTTTAATCGTTTTCTTGGGGTTTTCAAAAATCTTTGGCGTTACTTGAATCTCTCGAATTGGATTTTTTTGCCGAGAGCCCAATTAATAAGATTCAAAATCTTGGAATCAAGAACCAAGTTTGAAAATCAAATCGAGAAAATCCAAATTCCCTTGGAAGCATTAGTCTCAGAATTTAAAATTTAAATATGGTTATCCTAGTACAACAATAGAAATTATCAAACCAATATAAAACCCTTCTATCCAATTTTTGTATCCGACACTTCAAATTCGGAAAATTAAGATTTATTTTCCCCAAAACCCGATGATCTCAAAAATTAAAATGGTTGAATTCAAAAAAATATAAATCTAGCTTTCAAATTGAAAATCTACTCACAAATCTAAAATTAGAAATTCTTAAACAAATTTTTCTGGGGCCCAGCCCATTTCTTCCTTTCCCTCTCCCTGCCCATCCCTTCTCAGCCCGTGCGGCCTCTCCTTTTTCCTGGCCTTTGGCCCAAGCCACCGACGCCTCCCTTCTTCCCCATTTCTTCTTCCTCCTCCCACAGCTCACGGCGCCACCGCCCCGGGCCGTCGGCCCCCTTGCTTCGTCCAGCCCACCGGTTACAGCCGCCGCGACCCCACCCCGTACGCGCAATCATGCCCCTACCACCGGCCTAGCTCCGCGCGCGCTGCTCCCTAGCTCGGCATTACTCCTCAGCGCGTCTTCGCTCGACGTTAATCCGCCTGCGCTCGACTTCAATTCGCCCAGCTGTCCGCCACCTTCGCCCGCCTTTAAGGGGCTGGCCGAACCCCCATTGCTCCTCTCCTCCGTCGCCCTTCTCCTCGCATCCAGCCGAGCTGCCAAGATGGTGCCGTCGCCATCTCTCCCCGTTCCGGCCACCTCCGGCAAGCCGCCCCGTTTTGAGCGCGTCACGGCGTGCGCCCGAGTGTCCACCGCCTCCCCTCGTCATTAATCGGAGCGCCATCGCCCGAGCACGCCACGCTCGCGTCTTCTCCGCCTCCGGCCGGCCACCGCCATTTCCAGCATCGCCGCCTCCTCGGTCGCCCCCTGACCGATTCCTCGCGCTGGGAGATTCTTCCCGGTGCGCAGGGGCTCCTCCGATCGCCGGCCCGCGCTCTTCTCTGCCGATGGGACCCCGCCACGGTCGCCTTCCCGCACCGCCACCCGCGCACGGTGCCAGGCCGCCTCGGCCTCCCTCCGACCGCTTTAGGCATTCTGGTGAGCTCCCCGTGCCTCCCTCATGCTTACGCACATCTCCGTTCTTCCCCCTCTCGTCCGGCCACCGACACCCATTTCCTCCCCACCACCGGCTGCCTAAGGCCGCCGCCCGCGTGCTTGGCGCCTCCCCGACCGGAGCTGCTGCCGCTCAAGCTTCCACGTCGCCCGGAGAACCCATTTCGCCGGTCGCCATCGCCACCCGGCCGCTCCTCGCTGGCGACGCCGCACGGCTCTGCCGCCACTCCCCTCTGTCTCGCTTTCACCGCTCGCTCAGCTGCTCGAGCTAGCCAAGGCGACTCACGTGTGGATGTCATGTGGGCCCAACCAGAAAGAGTTGCAATACTTATTACTCTTTTGGCTAATTGGTACTCATAAGTAAAGGTATATTCATGCAAGCATTTCCAGTAAAAAGAAATTGGGAACAATACGAATGAGAAATTTACTTAAGAGTTCATAATAAAAAGATGTATAAAACCAAAATGGAAACTTAAAAATTGTTAAAGTATTTATATGCCAATCAATATTTATAAGTTAGTCCTCGTATGCAAGGTTAATCCAAATAAGCTTATGCCATGAACTCTCTCCTTATTATCAAGAAGTTAACATGAAGATTATAAAATAGTAATAATATTAATAATAATATCATGGCTAAATGATTTAACTATGAAGCTTAATTATTTCCCATTTCATCTTATCTAATTCAAGGTGACTATGGAAATGGTAACAAAAGATGAGTAATATAATAATTTGAATAAATGCATATTCAATTCTAACATTTCAAATAATAAGAATTCACCTTGCCTTGCTCAACAAAAGTGTATCTCTCGAAAGTCATTTGAATGCCACATAAAATATCGACCATAAGTTGCTCATTTCTAAAATCATGTCAACTCTCTTATTAGTGCATAAAATAGCACTTGCCTCACATCCGAATCTCCAAATATTATCTCATAGTTCAAATGAAATGGTTGGAAATAATAAATACTAAAAGAAATAGCTTCATCGAGGTAAACCATGTTAATTCTTTCACTCCATAAAAGGCAGGCCGTGAATAATAGAATGGTAATCAATAAAATGACCAACCTTGTCCATAATAATAGTTAATTGAATGATTAACTCCATACCTTATCTACGTTATTAAAAATATTGATCCATTTATTTGACAGTTGCAATCTTGGGTAAATAGTGCCACATGAAATATTAAAGTTGCACTGAGTATTTAAAATTATGCTCATCTCAGGTAAACTCCCCGCATTTTAAAACCGCCAAGCTCTATCCCTCCTTAACATCCCCGGTAATTTATTCCATCTATCCATCAGTCCTGTCTGACTCATGGAACTTCCTTGATAAATGTAAATCAATTAAGAGCAAGTCATCAAATAAAAGGTCGAGTCTCGCCTTTCCCCAATCAGCTACGCTGATAATCCCTGAAGATGCATCTTCACTCATGATCCTCGTTATCCTAAAATTTTCCCTCACGGTAAAGTTATTTAGACCACTCATTCTTTACTCAAATCTAGCTACCGCTGTGTTTACGGCGCATTAACCCGAATCATCTCCTTATTCTCAAAATCGTAATAAGTTATAATCGTAATTTATTTGGGCATTTAAAGTATTTGGATTTATTTGGTATTTCTTTTCCTTGCCGCGTATTAGAATCTGAAGACTCGACGAGGCGACACATTCGAACAGGATCAAGACTTGGGTAAAAGCGAGGGCTAGTAAATCAAGATCAGTGACTGAGAAGGCTTTGAATTAGAGCAATCAAGGCCGTGGTAACACAAGCAAGGCAAGTCATCACTTTGATCATATTGCTCCCACATTTTATGCAAATTTATGTTCCTTTAAATTATCAACCTGCATGCCTAATTTAATATGCAAATGTATGTAAAAGTTTAAGGTAGCTACATGCCCATTTGCTGTTGTATTAAATTTAATATGCCTTTCCTTGACACTTGAATCACTTAATCCTTGTCACCATAGATATTAATGATAATCTGCACTAGCTATAGATTACATTACAATGCTATGCTAGTCCGGTCAAGTCCAGGGCGCTAGTCGCCCTGATCATCAATATTTACAACAAAAGAATTTATTTTGGGACAGCCATGGGATGTACGTGGCTGAGTATTTTGTTACGACTGTTTTATGCTTCTCAAAACCCTCAAAATCTGCTTTACCTGTCTGGGCGGTTGGAGAGAGTGGATGGTGCCGATGTCGCATGAGAACCCGTGGTTTGTGGTAAGAACCGCCTGGACAAATTAAGGACTGAATCTTGTGACGACCTCCTTGTGTAAAACAGTACAACCACAAGTCTATATGGGTACGACCTAGCTGATTAACTTACAAAGGTTTAGTTCAGATATCATCACTGGTAAGTGGGTGCCAGGATATACTGGTTTACTCACGGTGGGATACAGGGACCGACTGTACCCATACGGCGCAAGAGGGGGCCTCTGACTGTGCCGGATAGAACCCTTCAGCGGTGAAACCTTAGCGGGTGGTGTCTGGCTAGACCGGAGTAAGGTAAAGGCTTTGTGATAACATTATCTGGGTCTCATGCCTAAGGAAGCATGTTGACTATTAAGATGATTTATCTCTTGTGGGTAAAGTGTATGACCTCTGCAGAGTTGAAAACTATTCGAATAGCCGTGCCCACGGTCAAGGGCGGACACAGGAACTTACTCGAGTTAGTTCTATTTTCAAAAACATTTGTGGGTGGGATAAAACCAGTCAGAGGGACGTACTCTGAGTTTTGCATTTTTCATGGAGGGAAGTACTCCAGTGGCAAAAACTAGTATTTGAGAAGGTAATCATACACTGTAAAAGGTGGATGTAACCTACACTACAATTATTATCGCATTCTCACAATCAATTTCATAAAATCTATTTTCAGTTAAAATTGCTATGTCTCAGGAGTTTTACTTATGGTAATTCCAAAATAATGCTTTTTAGCAACTAAAAGAACCTAAAGCCTCCCTTGACAGCTTTGCATCTATTATTATTTGCATCTTGTGTGGTGGCTTGCGAGTACGGTGGTACTCATTCTTGCTTAATTACCAACATTCAGTCAGAAAGAACAGGAATGTCAAGCCCCGCGACGCTGAAGAAGGGTCGACAGAGCTGGAAGACAAAGAGGCCATGGACTAGGTCGCGAACCCCAGTTGGCTGCCTGTGGGCAAGTCCTGAGGGTCCCACCTGTGTGGAGTTTCCGCTGCTGCAATTTTATTGTTTTCAGCCTAATCGGCCCATGGGTAAGTATTACTGCATTATTTACGCTTCCGCATGATATGTTTTTGATATACAGTAATATATCTGTGAGCACTATCTACTGATCCAGGGAATAGTGCGGTGGAATCACAGAGGATCTGGGTTTTGCTAACCCGGAGTCCGACAAATGGTCTCCTGCCATGTTGACAGGTAGGAAAACAAATTGGTAAAAAACAAGAATATAAACTACAAGCTTTAAAAAACAGAAAGCAAATAGCTATGAAGAATGGACATAACCATGTTGATGCCTCCATGGAAAAAGTGTATTAACATCTGTGGAAAGCACTATAGAGTAGTAAATGAAACAAAAAACAGTAAGAAACAAAAAGTGTTTAAAAAACTTGAAAAACAGAAAGGATTTGGTGTACACAGGTTACACAATGGTAATAACAAATATACATAAATCACATGTTGCTTATAAAGGTGCTGGTGTAAAGTCATAAGACAAAACACCTATAAAAGGGACCGATGAAATTGTTGAGACAACTGGTTGTTTTCCACATAAAATTTCTTCACGGTGGGCTTTAGCAGAGGCCGACGAATCCATAAAATAAAATAGCAAGAACTAACACACAAATAATGCAACCAAAACCTAATGGGAACAACAGAATTATAGAAAGATTTATAAATACAATAATAACTAAAAACATGTACATAAAAACTATTCATCATTCACATTCTACTTATATATGGAATGCTAACAGGTGGGCAATTAGTAAATCTCGAATAACATGTCCAAATATATTATATAACAGAATATGTATCAACTATACCAGATTCAGTAAAAACACCAATGAATGCAAACGCATAAACATCGAGTTTTTTTGGCTGATGCCATATTGCAGCCTAAATAGCGCATAAATAATATTAAAAGCTATATGCGAACCACAACATGAATGGCACGTTTAGATACCTTACATAAGAAAATATGCATATTCTATTATAAACTAATATTGTTAGAAATAGCATAATCGTATAAAATTGTATAACTATATTAATACACACAAATGTTAGCATAGATGTTTTTTTGCTGATGCGTAAACAATACTAAATACTATATATAAAGCACGACACGAATAAGATGTCCAAGTATATTATATAAGAGAATATGTATCAACTATACCAGATTTTGTAAAAACACCAATGAATGCAAACACATAAACATCGAGTTTTTTGGGCCAATACCATACTACAGTCTAAACAGCAAATAAATGACACGTTTAGATACCTTACATAAGAAAACATGTATATTCTATTATAAATTACATGCTAACATGTTCAGATATCTTATATGAGAAAATATGCATGTTCTATTGTAGGCTATACGTAAATCACAACACGAACAACATATTAACATGTTCAGATACGTTGTATGAGAAAATATATATGTTCTATTGTAGGCTACATGTAAACCACAATATGAACAACATATTCAAACATCTTATATATAAGAAACAAAAGCGTATCAAAAGTCACGCTTACAGAGTGCACAATGGAGTGTTGTCCTCCTGAATAACAGAGCGCTATGCTTCAACAGCGACTTAATACCAGCGCACAAGAATACTCCCATGATCTACTCTCGGCTAGGCAATAACAGACGAAAACAGAAAAGCATAAAGCGCCTGTGAAAGTATGTAGATAATGTCATAAAAACAAACTGGAAGTACGTAAAACTAAGCATTCTAATCTAAACACACGATAATATCGTAAAAACAAACCGCAAGTATTTAAAAACAAGCACTCTAATCTAAACAAACTAAAAGTATGTAGTTTGGCGATATGTATGAACTGTAGAAGATTCTGTAAATTCATGAATAAAAACATCCTATATAAGCCAATATGCATTTTCTATTGTAGACTAAAATAAACAACGGCAAAAACTATAGGCCAAAATGCATGTTCTATGATAAACTACATGCTAACATATTCGGATATCTTATATAAGAAAATATACTCCATGCTATCGTTCTAAATAACAGAACGCTACCCTTCAGAAGCGATCTAGTAGCAGCGCACAAAAACGCTCCCCTGATCCACTCTCAGCCAGGACAAACGAGTCGCCAATAAGTATCTGCAAAAATATGCAGACAATGTCAAAAAAACAAAATAGGAGTATGGAAAAACAAGCATTCTAATCTAAATACGATGTCATAAAAACAAAATACGAGTATAGAAAAACAAGTATTCTAGTCTAAATACGTAAATCGTGAGTCCAGATGTTAGTCGAGACTAAATACAACAATAGAAACTGCAAATCCAAAAAGCGTTTTACAACCATCAGAAACAAGAGCACATAAAGCATGAGCCCACATTTTAATCGCAGCTAAATACAACAATATGACAATAGGAACTGTAAATCCAAAAAGCAGAACATAACTATCAGAAACAAGCAGCAACAGAAAACGTAAATCCAAAAAGCAGATTACAAACATCAAAAAACAAAACTTTTAGCAAGAAGAAAAACGAAAGAACAAAATAAGTATTCTAGTCTAAATACGTAAATCGTGAGCCCAAATGTTAGTCGAGACTAAATACAACAACAGAAACCGCAAATCCAAAAAGCGTTTTACAACCATCAGAAACAAGAGCACATAAAGCGTGAGGCCACATTTTAATCGCAGCTAAATACAGCAATACGACAATAGGAACCATAAATCCAAAAAGCAGAACATAACTATCAGAGACAAGCAGCAACAAAAAACGTAAAACCAAAAAGCGGACTACAAACATCACAAAAAAACTTTTAGTAAGAACGAAACCGAAAGAACAGACTGGAAGCTCTCAGCAGCAAAATAACAAACACGAAACAAGAACACCAACGAAAAGTGCAAAAACAAAACAGAAACCAAGAAACAACAGAGATCGTAAAAACAACGCTAAACCACCTAAAAAAAGAGCCGACGAAATGCACCAACCGGCCCGCTCACTTTTCAGCAACAGAACAACGAACAAGAAGAAGCTTTTACCAACAAAACAATGAATACGAAACAATACCTTCAACGAACAAAGTCCACCCAGCACACAAGCAACACCAGCGGAAAGCGCAAGAACGAAACAAAAACCAAGAACAAACAGACGCACCACACCAAATGAAAAGCGAAACGAAAAACCTCCTGACAAAATCCGCAACCCGTGCGCACCATGGCAATAAAAATAAGAGGAAAACGAGCTGCACAGCGGAAAGCTGACCACAACAGAAACCAAAAATGCGAGACCCAAACATCATAGATTAACCCGTCGCGAAACCGCGTAAAAAACGAAGCCAGCTCGCCCTTCACCTGGAAGCTTTCACCGACACTGTTTCTCTGGCGCGGAAGAGAAGACAACGCCCGAGCACAAACCAAACCCGCGCGTCGCTACCAGTGCGCAGTGAGCGCAACCAGCCCGCACGCACAGCGCGCACCCACGCGGCCACGCGTCAGGCAACAAGCGCAGTACGCACATGTGGCACAGGCGAGCGAACGGGAAGTCCCCCAACTTTGATATATGTAGATGACTGGTACAAATCCAGGGTGCGTGTTTCGAAATTTTGAAATGTATTATTACAAGTACAAATGTTTAGATGAGAAAGACCCTTTATAATTGGATATGTATAGTCCACAACAAAAATGATCTGGAGGACAGCAAGATCTAGAAACTAAGGTCATGCCGGAGAAAATGGTGTAGCACCAACAGATGAATGCTGTTGTTATAGACCATGTTCTTTTGCGTTATATTGATTATTGTACAATAGAGCTTACACCTGGCCTGGTATTCGGATGATATTATATAACAGTTTTTTCAGTTGTCACTCATGTTATTAGTAGCTCATGGTAGAAGCATTTCTGTAACATCCTGAAAATTTAAATCTGAAATATGGAGTTTTTAAAACTTTTATTTGCATTTTACTGGCGTTTGAATTTTTGTTCAAAATAGTAGTTAGGTTTTCTGAGTTTTGTGCTGAACAAATAATAACTGGGAAATAATGTTCGAAACACAAAATAGCAATCATGACAAAATAATAATAATAAAATACAAAATAAGTTAAAATGGGGTTTAACATCTGATAACTTAAGTTAGATTAAATTCATTACGTCAAAGCCAAACTTAAAGACTAGAGGAAAGAAGATAGCTGGAAATAATACCCAAGTACAGACAATAGTAAAGTCAATAAAAGATATGGGAATAATCTAATACAATGAATTGTAAATTCTAAACTAATTCTAAGTAGCACTTAAATCCAAACTAAAATTTAAAAATGTAAACTCGACCCGAGGATCAAAATAATTTTAAAATAAAATCAGAACAATATTTAAATCACCATTCAAATGATTTAAGTTGAGCCTTGATTTCACATTAAAATCTAAATTTAGATATTGAATTTAGCAAAACTCCAAACTTTAGATTGATGGGCATTTCTCCTCCCTTTCTCTCTATGCCATGTGGGCCAGCCATTTTCTCTTTTCCCTTCCCTCTTTTTCCCCTTCCTTCTTCCACTGCCGAATGGGCCTGACCCCGTGCCGCTCCCTTCTTTCTTTTCTTGCTCCCATTTTCCTCCTCTGGCTGTGTTAACTCCACGTCGCTCTCCCCTGTGCGCCGTCGCCCCCTGCGTCATTGCCGTCCTGCCCCTCCCTGTTCCCTCGTCACCGCACGTCGCTGCCCTCGTGGAGCTCGCGTCACGACTGTGCCCGCACGCCGCGGCCATGCCCTGCTGCGCCTCGACACGACCGCGTGTTGCCCGTCGCCTCGCGCCCACGTCGCCGTCGCCATCCCACGCCCTGTGCCCCGGTCATCGGCTACCGCAGGTTCACAGCCTCCCTCCACGGCTATAAGATCCCTGCCGATCCCACTGCTTCCCCCTGGCTTTTCCCCCTTCCTCCCTTGCTCAGTCCGAGCTCGAGCGCGCCACGCCCGTGAGCCGTCGCCGTTGCCTCCTGGCTATGCCGGCGCCCCGGTGCCTCCCCCATCAATTCAAGCGCGTCATACTGTGCCACTACCCCCAGCTATTTCCCGTCCGAATTAATTGGAAAACGCCGCGCCGAAGCTCGCCGCACGGCCATCTTCCCCGTCGCCGACCGAAACCGCCGCCGCCCGCGCCATCTCCTCCTCGGTTGGTCTCCCCTCGATTCCTTGCTGGGGGAGCAACCTCTCGACGTCACGAACCTCCTCCCACAGTCGCCGGAGCTCCTCCCCCGTCCCAGCTCGGCGGCACCGTGCGCCACCGCCACCCGACCCCGCCTCACGCAGCCAGCCAGCCTCGGTTCCCCTCCGGCCCTGCCAACTGGTCGGTGAGCATCCCCGTGATCCCCTCCTGCTCTCGTGCACCTCAGATTTTCCCTCCTCCACGCCGGCGCCGCCGCCCCCTTTCCACCCTCGCCGCCGGCCGCTCACGCCAGCGTCGGCCGCTCCTGACGCCACCGTGGTCCGTGCCGACAACGCCGTAAGCTTCCCCGCTCACATGGGAACCCGTTTTGATGGTCTCCGGCACCTCCCCAGCCGCCCCTCGCCGGCGACGCCGCCGCCTACCTCGCGCTGCTCCCTCCTCTATTTTCGGCCGCCTGCCTCCCCTGCTTTGTCCCCGGCTGCCCCTCACCTTTCCTAAAATAGCTCCTCCTCCTTATCACGAAGCAGCCGCTGCTCAGTTGGTCAGCATCGTCCCACGCATATGAAAGGTCCTGGGTTCAATTCCTGTCCTTCCCCGTTTTTCATTCTTTTTTTATTTTGTTTTTGCTTTCTTTACTTCATTTCAATTAGGAAAAATTAAGGAAAAATATGAAATTAGTCTCGGGAAGACAACAAATTTTATTAGGATTACTTAAGATTTGATATTAGATTAGTTACCATACATGCATAATTAATGTGCCTTTATTATTTATCCTAATCTAAATATTAAGTAAAGACATTAATAAAAGATGGTTCTAAATTTAATAAAGACATCCAAGTTAAAGTTATGGAAAATAAATTTGATACTATGTTTGACTATAAAAGTAAGGGTTTAAATTAAAGATTACCCTTAATAATAACTAAAACATATGCTCCAACCTTTAACATGCCACCATCAAATAAATACCAATGGTAAATTCAATCAAATAGCAAGCCAGGCTATCATTTAAATGTATATATATACAATCTTTTTCTTTAAGACTTAATTTGCGCTAAATAGCAACTAAGGATACATAAAATATTGAGCCATAAAATGCTATAAACCGGACTCTAGTATTTAATTGTAAACCAAAAGTTATATACATCTCTACATATAACGTATGCCTTGAAGATTAATGCTCGACAAAAACAAAGCTCAGCTAAAACTTGTACGCCGAATCATAGGCTTAACCTAGCTCATGGAACTTCCTTGATAAATATAAATAAATTAAAAGAAAGCCATCAAGCAAAACATCAAACCTCGCTTTTCCCCAATCGGCCATGTCTAGCCACCTTTTCTCAAAAGCCGATAATTCCTGTAGGTACATCTTCAATTTTGGTCGCTCATATTTCTAAAATTTTCCCTCACGGTAAAGCATTTAGACAACTTGTCCTCCTGCCCAAACACAGCTACCGCTGTGCTTGCAACACACTAACCTGAATCATCCTTCTGTTCTCAAATCATAAATGCATAATTTAAATTAAATCAGGTATTTAAAGTGATTGGATTTACTTGGACTTTTTGAGTCATTTGCATTTATTTGGATTCAGCTGCTTAGCACGTAATTAGAAATTGGAAGCGTGAAGATTCAGTGGACCAAGCGAGGCCAAGATCGAGGTAAAGATAAAAGAGCAAGAAGCTTAGGACCTTTGAATGAGGAAGCGTTGAGTGAGCTCAAGTCCACGGAAAACCGCGCAAGGCGAGTCAATACTTTGATCATGTTGAACCTACGTTTTCTGCAAATTACTTTGGTTTAAATTATCAAATTGCATGCTGTGATTTTATATACAAATACATGCTTAATTTAAGATTCTAGTTATATGCCCATTGTTTACCTTGATTAATATTACACCTCCCTTTGGAATATTTGAATTGTGAACCTTGTAGCCCTAGCAAAATTTATAATAGTAACCTTTTTAAAATAAGTCCGTAATTATATGTCATGCTTAGTATTGTTTAGATACTCATGGGCTCGAGAGCGCCCAAGCATCACTTTTAATCATGAGAAAAGTTGGTTGGGAAGTCATGGTGGTAATGACTGGTGTATATTGGATATGGTTATTTTATACTCCCAAAAATCCCAAATTGCTTATTTGTCTGGGCGGATGGTTTGGGGGTATGGTGCAGGTGTGCACGAGAGTGTGGTTTGTGGTAGAACCGCCCAGATACCTTAAGGACTGAATCTTGTCATGATCTTCCGTGTAAAACAAGTACAACCACAAGCTGGCAAAGTGTAGGCAGGGCTAACTAACTTGCATCGACTTAGTAAGAGTTGCGCCGGTGTGACCACGGGCGGGTAGAGGGTGGCCACATCCTCCGATGTGACGGCGCAAGAGGGGGCTTCTGGAAGGGTGGTCGTACCCCGAAGGAAGTGGAAACCTTAGCGGATGTAACTCTGCTAGGAAAAATGCATTGTAAAGGTCCTGTGATAGTCTGCTCAACTGCATGGCTAAGGAATCATGTGGGGCAACGAATGGATTTATCTCTTGTGGGTAAAGCGTACAAACTCTGCAGAGTCAAAACTATTCGAATAGTCGTGCCCACAGTCAAGGGCGGACATGGGAACTTAACTAGATATAGTTCTATTTAAAAATGTTTGAAAAATGGGAATGGAAAAGTGGAGGGCAGTGGAAAGCCCTGATTGGTGTTGTCCTGGGTGTCGTCCCAGTGGTAAGTTAAGCGGCTATAACGCTGAAAGATGTTATATGGTGTGATGCCATATGTATGGAAAAATTATGGTGATATTAGGCATATGGTGTGATGCCATATGTATGGAAATCATGTTAATATTCCTTGAACATTATGTTTTGTTCCAAAGCTGCTAGGTCTCAGGAAATTTTATGTATTGTATTTCAAATAGTGGCATTTCTATTCCTACAAAATAAAATATGGAAAGAATAAGCAGGGTCGTGAGTAAAGGAAATAGATGTTTGTAGTGTACACATAAATGTATTGGTGGATTCATGTCGATCATAAATAGGAAATGATAGTGTGGCTTCTGGGAGAAATAAATTGGTGGAGTCTAGCTGAATAGATAGGCTAAATAGATAATCTAATTGAATTTTGGGAATTTGGAGGAGTAATACAAGTATTGGATTATAGTTCCTGATTAGTGATTTACTTGGTGGGAGGATACTAGTGGATCGTAGAATTAATCAATGATATTCTTGGTGGATATATAATATTGAATCGTAGGCTTGATCAATGATATTCTTGGTGAATTTGAATCAATAATAAAAAGGATTGGATTATTAGAAAACCTTGATGAGAATGTTCGGTGGATTAATTAGGTGATGTCACTCGCTGTTTGGAGTTTTAGACAACAATCAAAATAAAATGTGTGTAGTCGGTGGATCATTTAAATGATGTCACTCGTTGTTTGGGGTCTTAGACAGCAACCATTACAGAAAGAATATGATCGGTGGATTAAATAGAGGATGACACATGCTGTTTGGAGTTTAGACAGCCCATATTAAAGAAAGCGTAATTTCGGTGGATTAAGTCAATTATGGCAATCGCTGTTGGGAGTCTTAGACAGCAACCAATAATGAGAGTGGATCTTTGGTGGATTAAGTCAATGATGTCAATCGCGGTGAGGAGCCTTTAGGTTACAAAAACAACAATATGATGTAATAATAGAAATGCTACTAAACGCGTTTTATGGCAAATAAAATAACCCGAGCCTCTCCTTTGTTTAGCCATGCATACTATTTATTTGCATTCTGTATTGGCTCGCGAGCACGGGTCGGAGTGCTCACGCCGCTTTGCGACGAAATACGAATCAGAATCAAATCACCTCGCCTCAGCAACAAGATTGGACAAGCTAGCAGAGAAGATGAAGATGTCAAGGGCTAGGTCGCGCACCTCCAGTTGGCTGCCTGTGGGCATGTCCTGAAGGTCCCACTTGCGTGCTTCGTTCTTCCGCTGCTGCAATTTAATGATTTCGGCCTAATCGGCCCATGAGTAAGTCTACTATTATATTTTACGCTTCCGCATGATATGTATTGTGATATTCAGAACTGTAATCTGTGAGCACTATCTACTGATCCAGGGAATAGTGCGGTGGAATCACAGAGGAATCCGGATTGTAATATCTGGGTCCCTACAGCGATGGTATCAGAGCATATCGACTGCAGGTCGTGACCTAGTTAGCCTGGCCGTTAGTTTCATGACTAGAAGTATTTCTTTAAAATACTACTTCCAAAAATATAAGTTATACTGCTCATTCTTATCTATCTTAGATGATTCTCTCTCATCTAAATGCTGCGTTAGTGTCAGACCCGGATTTTTCAATCCAGAATCTCCTGTGAAACCACTGCACTATTCCCTGGATCAGTAGATAGTGCTCACAGGTACATTGCTGCATCATTTCATACATCGCAGGAATCACACCAACACATAATAATATTACATGGCTGAGTTTGAATTATACCACGTCGGGCAATGGTCTTACATAAGGGCCGATTAGGCCAAATGTTCACATTACAAAAGTATAACAGCGGAAGCAAAAATAAAGTAGACCTTTAATCCACAGGCAGCGACTGGGGGTAACTATGTGCCATATGATTATTACCCAAGTAGGGTAATAATTATAGGCACACTAACCATAGTCAATCTACCTAGGACTTAAAATACGCCAGAGACGCCCTAATTCTCAACGTTGTTCCCTTCCTTTGCAGCGGGGGCATCTTCATAAGCGTAGTGGTCCGGGACTCCAGAATCTGGTTTGGTAATACGAGCGTGAGCACTCCAACCCCGTGCTCCGCGAGCCAACACACAGAATGCAATTAAGTAATATGCAGGGCTCATCAAGAGAAGGCTGGGGTTATTCACTACTACAAAACATGGATACTGTAATACATTCCTGTATCACATTCGTCAATGTGTTACAAAGAAATTACATAGTAACATAAAACAATGTGTTACAGACAATGGTTGTAACACAAAGCACTTGTTTTATAAAAATGTGTTACTGAGAACAATTATAGTAACACAAAATTAATGTTACAAGTAAAATGTTACAAAGATTGTACTATGTTGTAACACATAAATGGAACATGTAAAATGTGTGCCAAATATATACCCTATAGTAACACAAAACAATGTTACAACTAAAGTGTTACGAAGAAACATATATATGTAACCTTCCAATTCATGGTCTGCAAGTACGTCGCAGTCGGTGTCGTCTTGGTTGTTAGGCAATCACATCGTGGTCCTCACATGACTCTTGAGCAGCAACTATTAGGCAATTGAAAATGTCGTGTAGTTACTGGAGCCCACTTCCAAACTGTTGGGTTGAGCACAAGCTACGCTATAGATATATCGTGATCATGAGAGGAACAAGTACGACGGGAAGAAACATGGAAAAACAAAAAACTACGTAAAATTAAATAGGAGACTAGTAGAATTCTTTTGATTGTGTGGGCGATCACTACTTACCTCCTCTCTACAATTATATAAGGTGATATAAACTTTATCTTTTAGGTTGATAAGAAAATCAAATAGATTTAAACTCATCTTCACATGATCTCGCTTTCTATGCTCCAATGCCGAGTGCAAACATTTATTGGTTCTGGGTCTAACAAAAAAGCTATGAAAAAAACAGTTCTCTCTACTTCTCTCAAGCTCTGAGAAGAGAATAAATCATCTTATCTTTTCATCTCAGTCACAATCCCATCTCCAACACTTATCCTTATATAACAGTAAACCTAATTTGAATTCAAAATGAAATAATCTTCAGCCACACGCTTTTCTGATCCAACAGATCAACCAATCTAACTTGGTTATTATGAAGAATTGTGATAGATACTGGCAGGTATGGTAGTAAAACAAATTGTTAAATCAAAAGAGTAATCATTGGACAAAAAATTGACTCATGATCTATATTTCTATGCAAGAGGCAATGTTGTAGAATGCCTAAAAAGGCCACAAAGAAGGCATTTAAGTACGGCCTACAACAATGTTTGAGACAATTTAAAAAAATGCCTTCACAAAAGCACCAGGCAAGGTGTTTATGAGTTGATATCTAGAATAGCATGAACCATCATCTAGACCATTTTACATATAGCATATGAACTCCAAAAGACTTGGAGAACAAAAAAAAAGCCATGTATGCTCTCCAACTTCGCGACCATGCATCGATCATACTTAAGAGCTGGAACAAAGTCACTAGGGATGCCACAAAACATCAGTAATCTGCAATGCCATAAAAATAAAATATTAAAATAATGTTGCTATACTATATTTGTAAAAAACAATAAAGGATCTGAAACTAAGACAATTTCAATATATGTTGTGCCAGACTTATTATAAATAACTATATCAATATAGCTATAACTACTGACGTTAAGTGACTAGTCTATACCAACATGAGCAAATTGCCTCCAATGTCTCCCTTGTCAGATCGTACACCTATTAAAAACCTATAAAAAGAAACATGGTTAACCATCAGATCACCTGCAAATTGTCGGTTTCTTTATACAATTTCATTACACTATTATATAGGTATAGTTTTATATTGTTACAATCATGCCATTGACCATCCCCAATAAATTCCATTGATATAAATTACTATTATAGTAGAAATTAAATAAACTTTAGAAGAACTTATACAATTAAACAGAGCAGAAAAGGAAGGAACACAAACCATTGAAGAAACGAGTTTGCCCAATGAATATTTATGGAACTGTAGCTCATGAACTATTATTGGTCATTCAATCCACCGGTGCTAGCATCCACTGTGGTTCCCTCAATGTCTCTTCTGACCCATTGATGCCTAATATTTGAATTATTGAACATCTCTCCATGGTGTGTGACATGGAATGGCTCGTTTTCTACATCATCTTCCCATTCCTCACAACCTGTGTCATATGTATCTCTTGGTTTCATCTTCATTACCACAGACCACCCAGGATTTGTTTTGTCTTCAACATAAAACATTTGGTCAGCTTGGTTAGGAAAAATGTATGGTTCATGACCAATCTTTTCTCCTGTATGTATCAGGTGTGAGAAATTGACAAGTGTGTACCCATACTTGTCCTTTTTTTATTCCTCTTTTAGAAAGTACATCAACCCATTCACATTTGAAAAGTACGACAGAAAAATTCCCAGAGTAGTTCAGCTCAATAATATCAATTATTCTCCCATAGTAAGCCACATCAAGCCCGCATGCAGTGACTCTTACACGGTACGGCGCTTAATAGTGACTCAACAACAATCATAACAACATGTTGTGATCAATAGTAGTCAATTTTCTAACAAAATGTAAAAAAAATGCATTTTCAAATTTCCAGACCCCCAATTGACCACATGACCTTCCTTTATGTGACAAACGTGTAGTCAAAGGTTGGCGCATCGCGACCAAGGTCTGTTCCGCCTCCCCCCTCCTTACCCCTCGTCTTCTCTAGTCTCCCCTCCACCGTCTCCTCCCGTCGTCCTCCTCTCCTCCCCTTTGCGCGTCTCCCCTAAGGCTCCCCTTCAACCTCTCCTCCACGGTCTCCCCTCCACCGGCCTCACGGCCTCACCTCCCCTCCACGGCTCCACGCCATGGATCTGCGGGAGAGCCGGGCGAGCCGGCGAGGGGAGACAAGCGGGAGAGGAGGGCAACGGTAGAAGCCAGAGGGGAGAAGGTGAGGGGAGGGAAGGAGAAGGAGAAGGCGAGCAGGGGAGGGGGGTGAGCCGGCAATGCTCGATTTATGCGGCGCTGCTCTGCTATGATTATGAAGCATGTGACACAACTCCCTTGTGCAAGTAAAGCTATAGTAGCAGTGTGCTTTTGCCCTATTCTTTTCAGACTGCGTGGTCCTCAATCAGGTACCTTAGTTGATTTGCAGCTTTGCGTTGCTTTGAGGTTCTCACTGTTTTACTCATCAAGCTGAGCTACTTTGAAACTGTTGCAAATGGTTTCTTCGAGCTTCCTTATAGAGTTGTTTTCACTGTCGCTACTTTTAACTCTCCGTACGTCTATGACACAGAAAGTGTTGCTCTAATTCTAATACACGCTGGTCTACATTATGCTGCCATTACAGATATTGCATGGTGAGTACTACAGCAGTTTGGCTTGTAGAGTCTTGTCCATTAGTTACAGAGGAACTTATCTTATTTGTTATTTCTACTGGAACTAGAGATTCATCTTTTCATTATTCTGTCAGGTCTTCTGATGCTAAGTACCTGGCAGTGTCATCAAGAGATGGTTACTGCACTATTATTGAGTTTGAGAATGAGGAACTGGGGCAGCATCATATCCTCTCTGGTATTTTCTATCTATCCCTTTTTCCATGGCCCATTTTTCTTATTATGATCCCAATGCCTTGATATAGCATCCGACCATTAGCATATAAATTGTGTTCCTAATATTTCTTAAATCTTGAATGATCTCACTTGTTACTAGCAAATTGACATTCAATAATCAAGTTACCTCTCGGAGAGTGGTCTTCTTAAGGAAACTGTTGGAAGAATAATTTATCCCTCCCCTACATGCTACTATCAAAAGACTCATACATTGCTTAGTGTGCAGATTTACATCTTTACATAAGAAATTTACATCACTGGATGCAGAGCTATCATTATTGCTCAAGATAACAATTTTCTTCATCTAAACATAAAATATATAGATGCGTGGTTGATTATCTTCGGCCTGCTGTCCTCATTTTTAATTCGACCGCCTAGACCCCCTAGGCGCTAAGCTCCACCTCACCGCTCGCCTAGCGTCTTCTTGAACATTGGTGGACGCCACAGATGACGGCCAAGCTAGGAGAAGGAAGGATGATAGCGGCGTGAGGAAATCGATGGTGGCATAATTGGTAATGATGAGTACCAGCCACCAGGGAAGCAGAGCAATGTTGGCCAATGGCCAAGGCAAGGACACATGCATGGTCAATTTTTTTATGTGAAACTGGTAAAAACGGGAGTAAAAACTAAAATGAAACTGATAAGCATGTGGAGAAGATTTTGTGATGAGAAGCAAGGGAAGCGGTGGATCGAACAGGCACTTGTCTGCAAGGTTCATCCGTTATAGCAATCGGCATGTGTCATAGTTTTTGCAGTGAGAATTACTATTGATCATTATAACTAAACCAAAGATCTTATGGCTGTCAAATTAAGCAATAATCATCAGACGGTTATTAATTTCTTGATGATGTGGCTCAATGAGAGGACTTTCTTTGTAGTCAATAATATAGGGGAGAAAGATCTGACAAACTTGGGTGCATACAGGTTATCAAAAACTAGAATTGTCAAATAATGGCCTAGATTTAAGAGGAATTGTACATACACAATGCAATATCGTGCCAACTCACATAGTTGAAATCTAGTTTACAAGCGCACCAAATAGATGAAGGGCATAATTAAGCATTGAACGAAATAGCATGGCACCAAATTGAGATACAATCCTGCGCTTGCCACGTATCGTGTCCATATGCAGAATTGGCACAGCAATTTGGCTTAATAGTAGTTGAATTGCAATACTACATGCTACAATCATGAGTGCTTTCTTGCAAGCATTTTAACAAACAGAATGCACTCGTAAGGGGAAAACCCCTAAAATTTGCCCCTATCAAGAGGTTAAAAAACTACTGTTTGAAGGCGGGCTTACCGGCGAAGGTGGGGACCACGTGGACGCCGGCGCCGCGGACCGTCGGGCGTCGAACTCCTGGTCCACCGGCGGCAGCATCGCCGCCTCCTGCACGCTGCGGCGGTTGTCCTCCCGTCGAGCAGGATGTAAGAGGCCCACGGCGCGACACGGCGCCTCGGCGGAGATAACCGAAGACGAACAGCGGTGCTGTAGGAGAGAGGAGGCTAGGCGGCGACGCGGCGGAGACAAAGATGAAGCCGACAGCGAATTTGCGATCTCCGATCTGGAATTTTTGGCCGCCGCTCGTCGCTAGGGACGGACCTAGGGCTCAGCGCTCGCGCGTTGCTTACTCGCCGGATTGGGCCGACGAGTCCGCAATGCATGGCGAGCCACCGGGCCGTGGGCATTTCGGATAGTTACCGGATTATTATCCGTAACTACCGAGAAAATTTCGGATAATTCCGTATCCGACGGATATCGTTATTTCGAATCCAATCCAATCCGAAAAAATATCCGAATCCGTATCCGTATCCGAGAAAATATCTGGATATCCGAAAATATGCTCCGAATTCTATCCGAATTAAAACGGACGGACGGTCGGTCGGGAAATATCCGTTCCGTTTGCACCCCTAGTCTGGGACCGTTCAGTTCGGGCGTGGCCGCGTGGGACTGTGTGACCGAGGCGCGCGACTGGGCCGCGAGCGCGAGGGAATCGGCCGGCCGGATCTCATTTTCCGTTCGGATTCTCTTTTTTAAACCCACTTACTAATATACATACATATTATACCTAATGTATAGCTGATTTTTTGCAAAAAAAATTGGGTATTCAACTGAATACCTATGAATTATTGTAGATCTGCCACTGTGGACTAGGTTACCTTTGAAGAAAAGACAACAACTCTTATGAAGCCTTGGCAAAAATTCATTGATTACACCATTACTGCATTATTGCAAAAATTTCCTTTCAGTTGCGTTTGATCACATGATTCATTGATTGTTAGTTGTTACAGTCAACACTCATTCACTCAACACGGCAACATCATTACTGCATTACAGATTACACCAACAGGCAAAAGTCCAACAGGTTACAGATCCAACACTGCAACATGCCAAGTTGCCAACACATAAATCTTTAGTTGAGTACTTGAGTTCCTTATCATTCTCGACCGGAGGCGGAAGAGGGGCGGCGCGCGCGCCGAGGCGGATCGCGCCGGGATGCGGGGGGCGGAAGAGCCGAAGAGGGGCGGCGCCGGGAACCTGATGTTTTAATTACATCAGCTAGGTAACTTTACATATTCTATGCAAAATATTTTATGTTCTATTTGTTTTTTTTTTGCTGTCTTCTTAAATCCTGGCACGCATTCATTTTAATGAAGTAATTGTGGATATTGTTTTCTTATTGTGCTCAATGACTTTAATGCCATTTGTCAATGTCAATGTTATTTCTTGGTTGTGAATGTTGCATTTTGCTGTTTTGCGCCCCTCAAAACTTATGAATAAAATAGGATGGTATCTATTTTGCAGTGATCGGAGTATAACACTTTATGACCTACGCATGTCATCCCCAGCTAGAAAGCTAATCATGAAGGTTTGTTTAATTCTCTTTCACTTGTTGTTGATGCTTGTCATACCTAAAAATTTCAAAAGAGATACCTGCAACTCTAATATACAGAACATTTACTTTGTTCTCATATACAGTTAAAGGTGTTTACAATAGCTAGTAGTTTATACTGTCCATGCTAATATGTTGTGCTGTAAAAACAATAGCTAGTAGTTTGTACTGTCCATGCTAATACATTGTGCTGTAAATACTGCGGTATTTATTCACTACTGAGCTGAACATAAAATGTAAATGAGAAAAATAGCTAATGATAAAAAGCCCCTTTTCTCTACGAGAATGGACAATGTTAGTTTCCGTTCACTGCTACATGATGTTTCATGTCAAAATTAAGTTAATCATTAAAATCCTGTTGTGACACTTACAAAAATGTACTACATAAAACTGAGTTCACTGGAACATCTTGGGCATCGTCAAATTATGGTGCATTTGGAAAGGCTTTTCCCTTCTTTTTTTCCTCCATTTTTTGGTGTGTGTATGTGTGTAAACCGGCGTCTAGAATTCTAAGCCTATTTTACCTGAAAAGATCCAAGTTTGTGTTCGATTCCAACTATAAATTGTCTACGAAGGGTATGCGGCCAACGCAATGCACCCATCCAAAAAGGTCCTAACTGAGCTCTTAATAATATATCACGTATCCTAACCAGTATAACTGGTATCAGCCAGTTTTTGGGATATTTGGATGGAAACCACCAGAAAACCTGTCATTTTCGGCATATCTTCCGGTCCGGCATTTGCAGGAAAATGGGAAGTAGAACCTGGATGCATCTACAGATCAAACAGATCTTTCCACTTTAAGGAGAAAATGTTCAATGTATCATTTCCCATGGATTAAATTGTGATAGTGCCCGTGGACTGGAATGTGTTTGCGCGCGCTTTTTTTCGTTGCGCTCGGCTCCGAGTCCATCCTCGTGTTTTTCCCCACGACTCCACGCCCACGTTCACCCTCACAACCGCGATCCGACCTGCTCTCCGTAGGCCGCCGCCGCTCGAGTCACCCCCACCGCTCTTCGCCAACACCCATCGCCTCTACTCCTCCCGGCGCCTCCCGCCTCCCGGCGCGCGGCTCTTCCGCCTCCGGCGCCGTCCGGCGAGGGGCGAGGGGCCGAGCGGCTGCGCGGGTCGTGCGGAGGCAACGCAAGGAGCTGCGTGCCCAAATCGCGGAGGTCGCGCGGGAGGCCGAGTGCAAGCGCGTCTGGCGAGCGCCCAATGCCAGTACCTAAATTCCAGAGAATTAGCCAATTAGGTGGTACAAGCGGGCGACTAGCTATCATGGTGTCATTAGATGTTTCGATGGAGAGAGATGGCGATTAAAATTGATGCTACGTTTTGGTCTTCAGTTTTGCAGCTTGCTAAATCTAGTTATAGAATGGTGAAAATCTAGAACTAATCGATCATTACTACTCCCGATAGAGATGCGTGAAAATTGAGTCCTAAGGATTATGTGTTGCACTCGTAAATCTACCGATAGTCAATTGCTTGAAAATGCCACTCCGAGTTGGAATTTAGTGGGGAACGCCTTGTCAGTATTCGGAGGATTTTCAGATTTATGCCACCCAAAAGATTGGCACTTAATAGAATGCTACTACAGAGAGTTGGTGCGGTTTATCGCTACTATAAAGGTTATTTCATTAGTAAAATGCCGACTCTTTATATTTCCATCAATTTCTGAAAGTCCTGCATATGCCAAAATCTAATGGCAAAATCTGTTTTCGGTTTAAATGCTACATTTAGGTATTTAGTATTGCAGCTTAGTAAATCGTGACGTAAAATGCAATTTG
Organism: Dendrocalamus sinicus; assembly: GCA_036346575.1. Taxonomy (NCBI): domain Eukaryota; kingdom Viridiplantae; phylum Streptophyta; class Magnoliopsida; order Poales; family Poaceae; genus Dendrocalamus; species Dendrocalamus sinicus. The sequence continues at coordinate 540,549 of CM070665.1, read as the reverse complement.
GGCTAATGGGCTAAGCCTTGCATTACAATAAACCTCTTGTGTAAATGCTTGAAAAGTTATACCTGATTGGTTGATTGCAAGTTCAGTTGGCCAAAATTTACTCTATTCAAATGATAAGCTTGGAAAGTTCTGCCAAAAAGGGAGCTACCCTTAATGGTACACTGCTGTGTATACTCATGTATGATTACACTGTGGCTACTTCTTTGTTTTCTTCCCCTATTCCTGGCGCGTGCTGCTTTACTAAATTTTAATTTCGGTAATCATTTGATGTATGTAATTCATGAGATCTTCCTTGCTGCAAAAGGGGGGAGATTAAAGGTGGGTGAAGTAATTATCATGATTTGGTCTTTTCTTTGTAGAGATTCTTATAGTGATCTATCAAATGTTTTATTTTTCAAAGCAAACAGATGGCTACATTTAGCTCTTGCTAAAGTGCCGATGAACTTACAAATGGGGAGGCTTTCATTTAGGATGGCAACCTACAAAATAGGATCCCATGAAGAAAAGAGTAATCTTATCATGATCGTTTATGACAGAAAATTAGGTCTAGAGATACTAGATCAGTAAAGGCAGCACAAATAACAAATTTAAATTTACTTCTCTGTTAAGCAATGCAATATAGCAGGAATTAATGCCGGAAAGCTAGCACTATGATCTTAGAGCAGATAACACATTGATCTTAGTAATGATGCTGCACTGATTAATGGAGCACCACCATCCAATTCAAATAGCACGGTTATTTCTTCTTCTGATCATAGTTACTTGAAAAGTTATGATGTTAGTAAAGACACACTAGTACAGAACAAACCTACTTTTACCAAAGATTGCGTGGAATCTAATAGGTGTTCTTTTCCCCTCTCTTTAATATGAACTGTTATGAGCTATCGTTTTGCATTTACTATCTATAGATGATGAAATCTGAAACAAGTAATCTTGACAAGACATTACTTATGTAAACCATCCACGAGTGAATCATATGCAATGCTTATTTGTTCAAAATTGCATATGGTGACCTGGTAGCTAGCCACAGGGAAGACGAATTTCTAACCTACGTTTAGTGGTTTGTATGACTTGGATAACAGATACAAGAAGTTTAGTAACTTTTAGAGGTAATCAGAGCTGTGATCGGGAGCAGAGTTCTTCCCTTGCTTATTCATTCTTAGTTTAACAGCATATATTTTGTACTATTTATTATAATTGTCTCCTACCATTCTTGAAGTTCATTTCTTGTGCTGCTTTTTTCAGTTAAAAGAGACTCTTGGATTGTTTCAGTTCATTTCTTGCTCTTGGATTGTTGCGATAAACTATAGGTTGTTTCAGTTAAAAGAGACTCTTGGATTGTTGCGATAAACTATAGGTTGTTTCCTACCACTCCAAGATATTAAATTGCAGCCAAAGAATACTGCAAGGTAAAATTATATTTGGAACCTTTTTTATTCATATTTATATGTGTCCTGCTCTACATGATTCAATCTAAACCATAGCACTTTACTTTTTCTCAAGCTTTAAGTTCAAATATTATTACAAATATGCGCTTTTGTCTAATTATTATTCTTTTGTTATACTTGATTCTTATCTGTGAATTATCCTATGCTTCATTCTTATTTTCCTATTGGTGCTAAATTTTAATTAGATTGTGATACTATGGCTGCGGATATTTGGACCCTAAATCTTGAATGCGACAGGCAGCTCCAAGACGAAACATGTGCAAAGGGAAATGGATAGAGATGAGATATGCTTTACAACTTGATTGATCGATCGAGGAATATGGGTACACATCAGTCGACTATCTATTCTACAAGAGAAGAGATAGTTTGGTCATAATAGAACAAGATTCAAGTGATGGAAATGCTTAATGAGTATGAGAGCGAGAAGATGGTGAGCTTATTTGTGACGAGGAAGAGGTCGCCACCTTAGTGCCTACCAAGTGCAACAAAGAACCATCCAAATCTAAACCAAATAAAATTAAAGGTAGTAGAATGAATATATAATTTACTCTTTTATGTATATTTGATTATTCAAGTACAACTTAACTGTTGCAAATTATGGTAGTCATCAAATATTTATTTTCATCAAAGATAAGTAGATTCGACTCCATCATTGTTCGTGATTTAGTAAGTGTAATCATGGCAGTCTAATAAAAAGATTATAGAGCCCTTGATTGTATTTATTCTAAACATGTGTTCATGTCCTCAACATTTGTTCGCAGGAAAAGGAGGTATAAAGAAAAAGAAACATTTAAATGTAAAGCATACTGAAGCACTATACACCAATGAAGTTGAGGAGCATAATGATGAGAACCAGAACACATCAGGTACACATGTAGTTAGATCAATCCAATTTATGTGGGCTGCATCTTCAATTGGTTAGTATTACTATTAAGTTTTTTTAATAGGTGATGGTGATGAAGTACGTAAGAGAAAGGGGACCGTTTTAACACATGTTTGGGATCTACCTAAAGGGGATCGGATACTCGTCGAGGAACCCGGTGGTGCGGTCGGCGGCGGACGGGGGTCACCGGAGTAGGGCCGGCGGCGTGCGGTGGCGGCGGTCCAGGGAGGAAATCAACACCGGCGCCGGACAAGGATCGGGGAGCCCAGCGGCGGGTGCGGTTGGCTTCACGACGTCCCGAGGAGGGTGTAGACGCGGGGAATTGGAAAATGGCGGTGTGATTTGGTGGATTGGCTCGGCGGCCGGACTTGGGGAAGAGAGTGGCTCCGGCGAGAAAGAGGGGGTGGGAGGCCGATTGCTCTGGGGAGGAGTGAAAGGGAACTGTGAGGAGGAGTCTGGGGGCTTTGGGTGGGCTTTATAGCCGGCGGATTTTGCTGGCGCCGAGGAGGGTGGTTGGCCGGGTATGGCGGCGGCGTGAGCTTCGGCGTGGCTACAGGGGCGGCGATGGAAAGGCGGCCGAGCGTGATGCAAGCAGCATGGGGTGGCGCGTGCGCGAGCAGGCCGTGGTCCGACGCCCTGTAGCTGACGCGGAGGATGACCGGAGCCACGCCTCCTCCTTCGGCATGCGCAGGGACACGGAGGGGACGGCGCTTAATGGCTGTAGGTGGTGACGCGGCGCCATGCGACGATGGCGACCGGGACAGGTGCGCTAACGTGGAGGGGACGGGCGCACAGGGTGGCGGGGCCGGGAGAGGAAAAGAAGGAGCCGAGTGAGGGGACGCGGGCGCACCGCAGCCACAGGAAGAAGAGAGGGGGAGAAAAGAAAGAGAGGAGGGAGGAGGGGTGCTCGGGCCCGGCTGTCAGTGGGAAGGGAAAGGAAGAAGAGAGAGAGAGAGAGGGAGAAAGGAATGGCCCCACATGGCATAGAGAGAAAGGGAAGAAAAAGAGAAAGAAGGGCTCAAACCAAATTTTGTAATCTGGATTTTTAGTTTCGATTTTTATCTTTCATTAGTATCTATTGATTTTGATTTTTGCAAGATTCTAAAATTTGAACCTTTAATTTAAATTTCTATTTTAGGCTTAAGATTATTGATTTCAATTTTTGAACTTTCAATTCCAATCTTGATTCAAATATCTGGACACAAAATCTTATGTTTCTCTCTTTTTTTTAATTTTTGCCCTTAGACTTTCATTTTTGACATTATTTTGCTATGAATTGTATACATAAATTTTTGAATGTCCAACCTTTATATTATATGCTAATTAAAGTAAAGGAAAGGAACTTCCAGTTTAATCATCTAGAAATATATTCTAATATTCCTTTTGGTTACAGTTTATCGACTTGAATTTGAATTCAAGATTTTTGGTATTTTGATTCTTAGAGTTTTAAACTCCTCAAAGTTATTTCTTATCTTTTATCGTCATAACTCTTATTTATATTTGAGATTTACTTCCAGTTATTTATTTTGCTTCGCACAAAAATCAGGAAAACCCAAATAAGATTTTGAACCAAAAATTCAAATGCTAGTAAGACGCAAACGAAAATTTTACTTTACTCAAAATTTCAAACATCCAAAATTTAGGACGTTACAGTTAGCCATTTTTACTTCTGGAGCTCTCTTACCCCCAAATAATTCCCTCTTCTTTCTATAAATTTAAAAGAAAGATTTTTGCTTATCTTATCGTACCTTACTCCAAAAAAATTTAAGGTTAGGAACGTTGAAGATATTCATGAAGATAAATTGGTTTCGTTTTAAACGGACTATGCAGACAAGCCCTGCGCCCTCTTATGTGTGCCCCCGAGTAGACGATGTATTGTTGCAAGGTTTATTTGGACCCTGTGCACTACCTTCTTGCCCTCGGGCGTCCTATTTCGCAGTCACAGGAAAAGCTTGCTTTTAAAAAAAATTGTGTGATTTTTGTGTCAACCCAGCTTCCTGGGTGTGCTCTTTTAATTAGAATGGGTTAGGTCACCTTATCCCCACGACTCAATCCTCACCTCATGCTATTCCCTCTCATCCTGTTGCTGCAAATCCAGTCAGGTCTGCTGAATCAAAGTGATAAATAGCCAAAGACTAAGGCTCGAGACTCTGCCCTACTAACATTCTCTCATTACCTACCCGGAGGGCCCATCATGCTTGGAGTTAGATGAGATGAATAATGACTAGTGATACCCATTTTAAGGGGGGTAGCACTAAGAGACGAAATGTCGAAGAACTACCATGATGTATATGTTGGAGGTGCGACCATCTGGACTTGGAATTAATCAAACCAGTACAACAAAACTTGCAAGACCGGGAGCCTTATAGTGATAAGGACAAAAGGCCACCATCTAGATATGTCCATCGTCACCTCTGCATTCCCAAGGCCCTCTACCCCCTAGGGCACGAACCATTGCTACCCACCCCTCAATATGAAATTCTGCAACCATATATCCGACAGACGATGTAGCTACTTCATTCTACGATGGTGTAAAGACGACAATCGCAAGAAGCAAGTGCTCGGAAGTCTACGACCCATCCAGGAGAACAAGGTTTCTCTCTTCCCTTTTTAACTTCTTCAAGTGCTAACCCCTGCTGTGCAGAATTTCATCTCCCTGTGATGCTAAAGAGCTATATGTCGAGCAACACCCCGAAACCTATTGCTAGCCAATATAACCCCACCTCTATTCTTTCTACTCTATCGGAATCTCGAGGTCCAGATTCTTTTTAAGGGGGGTAGGTTTGTAACATCCTGAAAATTTAAATCTGAAATATGGAGTTTTTAAAACTTTTATTTGCATTTTACTGGCGTTTGAATTTTTGTTCAAAATAGTAGTTAGGTTTTCTGAGTTTTGTGCTGAACAAATAATAACTGGGAAATAATGTTCGAAACACAAAATAGCAATCATGACAAAATAATAATAATAAAATACAAAATAAGTTAAAATGGGGTTTAACCTCTGATAACTTAAGTTCGATTAAATTCATTACGTCAAAGCCAAACTTAAAGACTAGAGGAAAGAAAATAGCTGGAAATAATACCCAAGTACAGACAATAGTAAAGTCAATAAAAGATATGGGAATAATCTAATACAATGAATTGTAAATTCTAAACTAATTCTAAGTAGCACTTAAATCCAAACTAAAATTTAAAAATGTAAACTCGACCCGAGGATCAAAATAATTTTAAAATAAAATCAGAACAATATTTAAATCACCATTCAAATGATTTAAGTTGAGCCTTGATTTCACATTAAAATCTAAATTTAGATATTGAATTTAGCAAAACTCCAAACTTTAGATTGATGGGCATTTCTCCTCCCTTTCTCTCTATGCCATGTGGGCCAGCCATTTTCTCTTTTCCCTTCCCTCTTTTTCCCCTTCCTTCTTCCATCGCCGAATGGGCTCGACCCGTGCCGCTCCTTCTTTCTTTTCTTGCTCCCATTTTCCTCCTCTGGCTGTGTTAACTCCACGTCGCTCTCCCCTGTGCGCCGTCGCCCCCTGCGTCATTGCCGTCCTGCCCCTTCCTGTTCCCTCGTCACCGCACGTAGCTCGCCGCACGGCCATCTTCCCCGTCGTCGACCGAAACCGCCGCCGCCCGCGCCATCTCCTCCTCGGTTGGTCTCCCCTCGATCCCTTGCTGGGGGAGCAACCTCTCGACGTCACGAACCTCCTCCCACAGTCGCCGGAGCTCCTCCCCCGTCCCAGCTCGGCGGCACCGTGCGCCACCGCCACCCGACCCCGCCTCACGCCGCCAGCCAGCCTCGGTTCCCCTCCGGCCCTGCCAACTGGTCGGTGAGCATCCCCGTGATCCCCTCCTGCTCTCGTGCACCTCAGATTTTCCCTCCTCCACGCCGGCGCCGCCGCCCCCTTTCCACCCTCGCCGCCGGCCGCTCACGCCAGCGCCGGCCGCTCCTGACGCCACCGTGGTCCATGCCGACAACGCCGTAAGCTTCCCCGCTCACATGGGAACCCGTTTTGATGGTCTCCGGCACCTCCCCGGCCGCCCCTCGCCGGCGACGCCGCCGCCTACCTCGCGCTGCTCCCTCCTCTATTTTCGGCCGCCTGCCTCCCCTGCTTTGTCCCCGGCTGCCCCTCACCTTTCCTAAAATAGCTCCTCCTCCTTATCACGAAGCAGCCGCTGCTCAGTTGGTCAGCATCGTCCCACGCATATGAAAGGTCCTCGGTTCGATTCCTGTCCTTCCCCGTTTTTCATTCTTTTTTTATTTTGTTTTTGCTTTCTTTACTTCATTTCAATTAGGAAAAATTAAGGAAAAATATGAAATTAGTCTCGGGAAGACAACAAATTTTATTAGGATTACTTAAGATTTGATATTAGATTAGTTACCATACATGCATAATTAATGTGCCTTTATTATTTATCCTAATCTAAATATTAAGTAAAGACATTAATAAAAGATGGTTCTAAATTTAATAAAGACATCCAAGTTAAAGTTATGGAAAATAAATTTGATACTATGTTTGACTATAAAAGTAAGGGTTTAAATTAAAGATTACCCTTAATAATAACTAAAACATATGCTCCAACCTTTAACATGCCACCATCAAATAAATACCAATGGTAAATTCAATCAAATAGCAAGCCAGGCTATCATTTAAATGTATATATATACAATCTTTTTCTTTAAGACTTAATTTGCGCTAAATAGCAACTAAGGATACATAAAATATTGAGCCATAAAATGCTATAAACCGGACTCTAGTATTTAATTGGTAAACCAAAAGTTATATACATCTCTACATATAACGTATGCCTTGAAGATTAACGCTCGACAAAAACAAAGCTCAGCTAAAACTTGTACGCCGAATCATAGGCTTAACCTAGCTCATGGAACTTCCTTGATAAATATAAATAAATTAAAAGAAAGCCATCAAGCAAAACATCAAACCTCGCTTTTCCCCAATCGGCCATGTCTAGCCACCTTTTCCCGAAAGCCGATAATTCCTGTAGGTACATCTTCAATTTTGATCGCTCATATTTCTAAAATTTTCCCTCACGGTAAAGCATTTAGACAACTTGTCCTCTTGCCAAACACAGCTACCGCTGTGCTTGCAACACACTAACCTGAATCATCCTTCTGTTCTCAAATCACTTTGATCATGTTGAACCTACGTTTTCTGCAAATTACTTTGGTTTAAATTATCAAATTGCATGCTGTGATTTTATATACAAATACATGCTTAATTTAAGATTCTAGTTATATGCACATTGTTTACCTTGATTAATATTACACCTCCCTTTGGAATATTTGAATTGTGAACCTTGTAGCCCTAGCAAAATTTATAATAGTAACCTTTTTAAAATAAGTCCGTAATTATATGCCATGCTTAGTATTGTTTAGATACTCATGGGCTCGAGAGCGCCCAAGCATCACTTTTAATCATGAGAAAAGTTGGTTGGGAAGTCATGGTGGTAATGACTGGTGTATATTGGATATGGTTATTTTATACTCCCAAAAATCCCAAATTGCTTATTTGTCTGGGCGGATGGTTCGGGGGTATGGTGCAGGTAGAGGGTGGCCACATCCTCCGACGTGACGGCGCAAGAGGGGGCTTCTGGAAGGGTGGTCGTACCCCGAAGGAAGTGGAAACCTTAGCGGACGTAACTCTGCTAGGAAAAATGCATTGTAAAGGTGTTGTGATAGTCTGCTCAACTGCATGGCTAAGGAATCATGTGGGGCAACGAGTGGATTTATCTCTTGTGGGTAAAGCGTACAAACTCTGCAGAGTCAAAACTATTCGAATAGCCGTGCCCACGGTCAAGGGCGGACATGGGAACTTAACTTCTATTTAAAAATGTTTGGAAAATGGGAATGGAAAAGTGGAGGGCAGTGGAAAGCCCTGATTGGTGTTGTCCTGGGTGTCGTCCCAGTGGTAAGTTAAGCGGCTATAACGCTGAAAGATGTTATATGGTGTGATGCCATATGTATGGAAATCATGTTAATATTCCTTGAACATTATGTTTTGTTCCAAAGCTGCTAGGTCTCAGGAAATTTTATGTATTGTATTTCAAATAGTGGCATTTCTATTCCTACAAAATAAAATATGGAAAGAATAAGCAGGGTCGTGAGTAAAGGAAATAGATGTTTGTAGTGTACACATAAATGTATTGGTGGATTCATGTCGATCATAAATAGGAAATGATAGTGTGGCTTCTGGGAGAAATAAATTGGTGGAGTCTAGCTGAATAGATAGGCTAAATAGATAATCTAATTGAATTTTGGGAATTTGGAGAAGTAATACAAGTATTGGATTATAGTTCCTGATTAGTGATTTACTTGGTGGGAGGATACTAGTGGATCGTAGAATTAATCAATGATATTCTTGGTGGATATATAATATTGAATCGTAGGCTTGATCAATGATATTCTTGGTGGATTTGAATCAATAATAAAAAGGATTGGATTATTAGAAAATCTTGATGAGAATGTTCGGTGGATTAATTAGGTGATGTCACTCGCTGTTTGGAGTTTTAGACAACAATCAAAATAAAATGTGTGTAGTCGGTGGATCATTTAAATGATGTCACTCGTTGTTTGGGGTCTTAGACAACAACCATTACAGAAAGAATATGATCGGTGGATTGAATACAGGATGACACATGCTGTTTGGAGTTTAGACAGCCCATATTAAAGAAAGTGTAATTTCGGTGGATTAAGTCAATTATGGCAATCGCTGTTGGGAGTCTTAGACAGCAGCTAATAATGAGAGTGGATCTTTGGTGGATTAAGTCAATGATGTCAACCGCGGTGAGGAGCCTTTAGGTTACAAAAACAACAATATGATGTAATAATAGAAATGCTACTAATCGCGTTTTATAGCAAATAAAATAACCCGAGCCTCTCCTTTGTTTAGCCATCCATACTATTTATTTGCATTCTGTGTATTGTCTCGCGGAGCACGGGGTCGGAGTGCTCACGCTCGCTTTTGCGACAAAATACAGAATCAGGAATCAAATCACCTCGCCTCAGCAACAAGATTGGACAAGCTGGCAGAGAAGATGAAGATGTCAAGGGCTAGGTCGCGCACCTCCAGTTGGCTGCCTGTGGGCATGTCCTGAAGGTCCCACTTGTGTGCTTCGTTCTTCCGCTGCTGCAATTTAATGATTTCGGCCTAATCGGCCCATGAGTAAGTCTACTATTAAATTTTACGCTTCTGCATGATATGTATTGTGATATTCAGAACTGTAATCTGTGAGCACTATCTACTAATCCAGGGAATAGTGCGGTGGAATCACAGAGGAATCCGGATTGTAATCTCTGGGTCCCTACAATTTCCCACTGAGATGACTTGGAATTAAAAGGGAAAATGATTGACGTACTACCATATTCTTGATTATTACTGGCTTTGTAATTTGCTATCTGAATAGTAAATATATAAGTACAACCAAATGGTACAAAATTATTATTTAACTTGTCTTGTCACCTGTCAGAACGCATTTTAATACCATCTTTTTATCTAGCTATTCACAGATTTCCGTCTTTGCCTTTCCCCTAAATTGATTTAGTATTTGTTGTAATGACCATCCGTTAATTTGTTGACTACGCTCCACTGGCCAGGCTGCCACTCTAATTGACACCATGTGATCAGGACCGTGCAGCTTTGTGTAAACAACTGATTGGATACCCTATGATATTGTTTCCAAAAATTCAACAAATTTAAAAGTAAGACTCTTGAACAGTTTATGTTATGTACCTTGGTACAACAGATAGGAGAATTGGTATTGGAGAGAAGGGTGCACAACACAAGGGAGGAGAACAGAACAGCAGGCAGGGATAGATTGAGTTCGGAAGAGAGGGGGATAGATACGTAGGTGGTAGAGTATATTCCATGCTTAGCTTCTGTTCCAAGAGGTACAACAACTCACGTCGAATGACTTCAACTTGACGCTTCAGTCTGTAATCCTTGTTAAGGGTATTAGAGTCTAGGAGGCTATTTGTTTATAAGCCAACTTATGTACTCTATATATATGCCCTTTGTCTCAATGTGGAATATAAACTCTATTCATAATATAGTACTAGAGCTTAGATAGGGTTAGGGCTAGGGTTACCTCTGTGACTCTCCAGCAGGGTTAAACATTTCGCACGAATTTGAATGAAATTTTGGTCATTTTATTACCCAGTGAAAGGGAAAATATTCGTTCAAATTTTGGTCGAATTTAAATATTCGTTCAAATTTTGGTCCAATTTGTCTTTGTTCAAATTTTGTCCAAATTTGATTAAATTTCATCAAAATTCAAATAACATTAAAAATTTTCGTCCGAAATTATGAATGAAATTTCATTTAACTCGGTGGTTTTTCTGAGGGACGAAATTTTTTCCCATCCAAAAGACTTTTCCCTGCTCTCCAGCCGCCGCCCCCTATCGTCCATACAACCACTGTCGTCGCTCGTCCTTGCCGGTGTCATCGCCCCGGTCAGCCTCTGCTGCCGCTGCCCCAGGCACTGCTTCCATGGTCTCGTAGCTGCCACTGAGGAACTTGTCGTCGGATGTCTACTTGCTCGGCCGCGTCATGCACATCGCGTGCCCGACGAGGGGACTGACCTCCTTGCCGTCGTCGTGTGCGAGGGCTCACCTCCGGCACCTTCCCCGTCGTCGACCGCGTCTGTTGCCATCACTCCTCATCATCGCGTCACACCACGGTTGCCCGCGGCGCCATCCAGGCCACATCAGAGGGCTGATGCCTTGCTGCTTCCGCTTCCAGCCTCGGGAGTCATCGAGCCGTCACTGCCGAATCTTTCATCACCGGTCGCCACAGCCAAATCTTCCGTCGCCAGCCGCCGCAGCCAGATCTCAGTCACCTACATCACCGCTTGACCCCACCGAGAAGCTAGCGTCACCAATCAGATTAGATCGTCGCCCTGTGCGTCACTTTCATCGGTTTCGTGATGTTATCTTCTGCAACTCGTCGTCGTCGATCTTGAGTCCTATTGTCTCGTCCGATCAGTACGTCCTCCGTCGTCATCCCTGATAGATCAGTCCTCCATTGTCGTCTCTGTTGCAGCCGCTTTTGCGCCCTCCACCTGGCATTTCACCTTCGCCGTCTCTGACTTTCGCCTGCGACCGATCAGGTCTTGCCGCGACACAGGTCTTGCCGCTGTCGCCAGTGGCTTTCAATGCTACCACTCACTTTCGCTGCTGCCGCCTTCCAGGCTGCCATCGCCGCCTCGGGTCTTCGCACCGTTGTCCAGCTTCTCTGGCTAGTATTCGTGGGATTTCTTTTGTGTCTTTTTCTGTTTTAGTGTCATCCTTTTCCAAATGCAACGCCATTTCATACGCCTTGCATCCTCTTTCTACTGCTCCAAGATACTTGGAACGCTACTGTTGCACGTACGGCTGGCCGCAGGCACATGCCCATGCCCATGACAGTTTAATCGTGTATGATTCGTTTAGTGATTTTAACCATGTGATGGTCCCATTATCCATTTTCTAGCAAAACTTCATTGTTCATAGGAACGTTACATTTCCCCAGTAGTAATATTTATTGACATTTCTCCCAAATGAGAATGACAAACTGAGTTGTTTGATTGAAAAACTTGATATGCTAGTCATTCATGCCGTGCTCCAGTGAAATAATTCATGACTCACAAAGATTGCATTATGCAGATATGGATGTCCAAGACACCTCCGATGCAAACACATCAGAAGAAGCTGAAGAAAGTGAATTCGAATGCAAGAATCAAGACAGCGAAGGACCAATGGATATGCTTTCTGTGCCGGCTACAAAACAAACAATGAAGAAAGGAGAAGATGCACAAACCACCAAAGATGCAAAACAAAGGGAAAAGAAGAGGGAAAAGATTATTAAATGCATAGTGGCATTTTTCTATGAAGCTGGGGGTTTCTTTTAATGCTGTTTGTCAAGAGAGTTTCCAGTTAATGCTTGAAGCAATTGGACAATTTGGCCCTGGTTTGCGGGGACCCTCTCTGGAGGAGCTTCAAGGGCCATTCTTGCAGGAACAAGTTTCAGCTATTAATGATTCAATTGAAGCGCTGAAGAAATCTTGGGCTTGGGAGGGATGTTCTATTATGCTTGATACTTGGACTAATAATAAGGGAAGACACCTAATGAACCTGGCGGTCCACTGTTCGCAGGGTCTGTCTTTCCTTCGTTCCATCAATCTATCATCAGAGTATCATGACGATGTTGGGAAATTTGCCTAGGGGTCTAGACGAGCGATGAACTTGAATTTTGAGATCACACACATGAACACGAGTAAATACAGATAGATCTTTAGCAACACGATGCAATACGATGCGTCTGTGTTCTTTTCGTTTTTCTTATATAGAGAGACGACATAAAAGATTTCGGAATCAACACGGTATACCACACTGAGAGTCTAACTTGAACACATCTGACTTTTCCTTTTTACAACCACTCTGAGTCCTGAATGGACTCTGACTCCTAACCTTCTAGACTGCTACAGTACCTTTACGACTATGACTGCTACAGTACTTTTATGAATACCGTGGTCGTAAATCTGAAGACAACTAGATTAACTCTATCAATCTTCTCCTTAAGCTTGTTGTCTTTTGTCGATGTTCCGCACACCGATCTTCTCCCTCATCTCCATGAACTTCATTCTTCCGAGAGACTTGGTCAGGATGTCAGCGAGCTGGTCTTCCGTGCAAACATGCCGCACCTCAATTTTCCCTGATTCCACACGTTCTCTAATGTAATGGAAACGGGTATCAATGTGATTGCTTGTCTCATGGTAGACTGGGTTCTTGCACAATGCAATTGCAGACTAATTGTCGATCTTTAAGAATACCTCCTTAACCTTCGTCTTCAATATGTCAGCCAACAATCGTCCCAACCATACGCTTTTACATGCGCTACACAAGCTGCAATGTACTTTGCTTCACAGGAGGATAAAACAATTACCTTCTGCTTCTGTGAACACCAACTAATTGGGTTCGACCTAGGGAAAAACATCATGTCCGAAGTGCTTTTCTAGCCATCCGTGTCATCGGCAGATCAGCCCCAAACCTTCTTCCTTCTTCTCATAGACACACTCATAATTCAAAGTTCCTTTTACGTACCTCAGGATGCGCTTTACTGCACCCATATGCTCGATAGTCGGTTTCTCCATATACCTGCTCACCATGCTAACCGAGAACGCAAAATTCGGTCGTGTGTGTAGCAAGTATCTCAAACTTGTGATTATGCTTTTGTACAGAGTCTTGTCTATGGGAGGATTTGTGCTGTCTTTGCTCAACATCAGTTGTGGTTCCATCGAAATTTGTGATGGATTGCAATCCTTCATGCCACACGTATCCAACACTTTTGTTGCATATACGGATTGGCTAAGAGTGATCTTCCCAGAGCTTTGATGTACTTAATACCTAAATAGTAGCTAAGTAACCTAAGGTCGCTGATGCTAAACAACTTCTTCATCTGGGTTTTGAAGCTATTGATCTCCTCGGTACTCTCTCCAGTGATGATCAAATCATCTACATAAACTCCAACCAACAAAGTCCCTTTTTGTTTGCTTTGTTTGTACGTTGTATGATCTAACGGGCATTTTTCAAAGCTGAGTGCTATCAGAGACTTGTCTAACTTCGAATTCCAAGCTCTTGGGGCTTGACGTAGACCATATAAGGTTTTGTGCAATCTTAACACTAGGTGTTCTCCTTTCTTCCCAAAACCTAGAGGTTGTACAACATAGACTTCTTCTAGATTACCATTGAGGATGGTTGACTTCACATCCATATGATGAATATCCCAACCTTCATGTGCCATAATTGCAATAAGCAATCGCACTGTCTCTAGTCTTGCAACAGGAGTAAAGACTTCATCGAAATTAATGCCTTGTCATTGAACGTACTCTTTTACGACTAGCGTCGCCTTGTGCTTTATGATCACGTCTTGGGTATCCTTCTTCACCTTATACACCCACTTCAAACCAATCGGCTTATGACTGACTGGCAATGGAACTAGCTGCCATGTCCCATTTGCTTGGATAGAGGACATTTCCTCTTCCATCACTCTTCTCCATTCGGGATTTGTCTTGGCTTCTTCAAAGTTCACAGGCTCCTCCTCTCCGAGTAAGCTAAATTATGAGTATCCAGCTCTATCGAAGATGTGGCATCATAAATGCTTTTGATGTCACGCTCCCGTCGAGATTCTTCTGATGAGCTTTTGTTGAACTCCATTCATAGTGGAGCTCCAAGTGAGACCGGTGCTCCCAACGTTGCTGTAGGAGTACGTGGTGTAGATGGGTTGGGCGTCCCTGACCCCGTGCTCGTACCGGTCATGGTTGTGCCTAGAATCACAGCTTTATGGTCGTGTCCTCTAACTACGTCCTCTATGGTGGTAGCGTCGGAAGTCCCCATGTGGTTGTTTGGATCTACAGCCATATTATGGTCAGATCCTCCAATTATGGCCACTATGGTCGGTGTGTCGGGTACATGGTCGTCAAGACTTGCATCAGTGTTAGGAGGATAATGCACTGTGAAGATGTCTTCCATAGGTTATACCTCTGTTGAGGGATCTCTACTCCACTCCCACTTCCTCTCCTCCTTGAACACAGTGTCATGAGTCAACACAACTCGTCGTGTCGTCAGATCAAACATCCGTTATTCTTTCATTTTTGAATCATACCCAATGAGCACTATTGGTTTGCTTCGAGCTACTAGTTTGGAGAGGTGTGGTGCAGTTGTCTTCACGTGTGCAATGCCCCAAAAAGTGCGGAGGTGACCACACCTAGCTTGTGGTTGTAATAGGCTTCGTAAGGAGTTTTGTTGATGACGCTTTTCGTTGGCGCCCGATTTAGGAGATAAATGGCAGTCGAGATCATTTCTCCCCAAAATTCTCCTGGGACACCCATGCTCTTTAATATACTCCTCGCCATATCGACCACCATTTGGTTCCTCCTTTCGACCACACCGTTCTATTGAGAATAAGGCGCTGTCAGATACCGCCTAATTCCTAACGGCTCACAATAGTCTTCAAACTCATTCGAGGTAAACTCACCACCACGGTTGGTGCGCAGAGCTTTCAACCTCAGATTCTTCTCCATGTCGGTTGAAGTCTTGATCTTCTTGAACGCCTCAAACGCTTTATCTTTGCTTCGAAGTAACGTAAGCCACATATACCATGTACAATCATCTACCAATAGTAGGAAATATTGATTTCCCCATGCGTGGTTAGAGTGATTGGCCCGCAGATGTCGTTGTGCCACAACTCATGAGGAATGACTGCTCGGTATAGAGACGTGGTCAGAAACAGGTTCCGATGTTGTTTGCTGATCAGACAGCCATCGCAGATGCAATCCACTTGATTGATTATGGGCATGCCTTGTACCATCTTCTTGTGAGCTAAATCCTTCAGAGCATAAAAATTCACATGCCTGTACCTGGCGTGCCATCTCTACACCTCTTCAGTGCTTCTTGCTAGAAGACACTCCAGTAGAGCCGGATTGATGTTTAACACATACATCTAGTTTCTTGATCTGCTCACTTTGGACAACAATCTCCGAGTTCTATTTAGAATTGACATTACTCCACTTTTGACCACATTTAAAGTAGTTATTTTCGTCCAGCTATTTCAGGCTAATGATATTGCTTCTTAGCCTCGGGATGAAGTAAACATTCATGAGAATACGATGTTCACCCGTAGAACACTCCAACAGTACTGAGCCCCTTCCCTGTATCTCCACAGCATAACCATCTCTAAATTTGACTGAGCCTTTTATTTTCGTGTCAATCTCAGCAAACATCTCTATGCATCCAATCATGTGGTTACTTGCACCGATGTCTAAATACCAAGCCTTGTTTTGGACACCACTAAGCTTTGGCGTCACCTTTTCTTCATGTAGGAATACCTTTTCTTCAGGTGTTGGGACTGTATGGATAAGTTCACACACTTTGACCATCAGCAGCTAAGGGTCGTCGTCATTCTGCTTCGCTATGAGATTCGCCCTTGCTCTTCGGTTTGGCTTTGGACACTCTTTTGCAAAGTGCTCGTACTCGTTGTAGTTGAAGCACTTGACCTTAGTCTTGTGAAGTCTTGTGGCAATCGTTCATCGACAATGCGATTGACCTCTCCTTGGCCACCGCCTTGTCCACGGCCGCGTTCTCGACCTCTTCCGCTACGACCTCCTCTCTGAGTGCTTCTCGAGCCCTTGTTCTTCTTGGTCTTCGAGCCCCTCTCTTCCCACTTCATTTGGGTAAAGAGCAGCTTCTCTCCTCTGTCCTTCAAGTGCCGTTGACCCATGAGTCCTTCCTCAAAAGTTTTGAGGCGATTGATCGTCTCCGATATCGACATTCCTTCGACATCACCAAACTATTCAATTATTTTGATAATTTGGAGAAATCGATCTAGAACTGAGCTGATCAACTTTTCGACAATGTTGCTCTCTTCTAGCTTCACGTCAAGTGAGTGATCTCACCCACCAGAGTGGTGGGATTCATAGAGTACTCAGTGATCTTCCCCGAGTTTCCCATCTACAGCCTGCTCAGTTGCCGTTTGAGCACTTGAGTGCGTGCCTTCTTGATGTGATCTTTGCCTACCCACATCTCTCTGAGTGCGATCCAGGCTTCTTTCGCCGTCACCTTTTTGGTGATCGACATCATCACATCGTCTGGCACCGCTTGTGAGATGGCCACTATTGCGCCTTGGTCCTTGTCGCCATCGTCATCTCTATCTTCGACCGTCGACCATATCCCTAGCGAATGCAAGATTAACTTCATCTTGATGGCCCATATGCTGTAATTCGTTTCGCTCAACATTAGGTATTGGATCGGGATCAAGGTGCTTCTTGTCATCGGCTTGACGAGCATGCTTCTGTTTGATGGATCGAGCTCATTGCCTATGGACTTGATGAGCGCTCGTGACTTCGACGAATCACCAGCATTGCCAGCCATTGCTTTGTCTGCTTAAGCTCTGATACCAATTGTTGAGAAATATTCCCAGAGGTCTAGATGAGCGATGAACTTGAGTTTCGAGATCAAGCAAGCGAACACGAGTAAACATAGATAGATCTTTGGCGACATGATGCAATGCGATGCATCTACATCCTTTTTGTTTTTCTTATATAGAGAGATGACATACAAGACTTCGGAATCAATGCGGCATACCACGTTGAGAGTCCGACTCGAACACATCTAACTTTTCCTTTGTACAACCACTCTGAATCCTGAACGGAGTATGACTCCTGACCTTGTATGACTACTACAGTATCTTTACAACTACAACTGCTATAGTACTCTTACAACTAACATGGTTATAGAACGTGGTCATAGACTGCCGTGGTCATAGATATGAAGACAACTAGATTAACACTATCAGACGACATATATATTTTTCAACTAGGTGACTCTCTTGTATTGAAGAAGTTGGAGAGAAAAATGTGGTGCATGTTATCACGAACATTGAACCAAACAACATGGTGTCAAAAATTCTTGCTGAGAAGAGACCTAACGTTTTTTGGACTTAGTGCGCTGCACATTGTATTGACTTGATGCTTGAAGACATAGGAAATAGTACTTTGATCAAGAATACAGTTGCTAAGGCAAGGGCAATCACTGCTTTTATTTATGGCCATACACGTTTGTTGGACATGATGATCCAGTTCACCAATTGGATTTAGTTCAAGCTGAGATCACTCAATCCACCACTTCCTACTTGAACTTGAATAGCCTTTATGACAAGAGGATTGAGTTGAAGACTATGTTTATTTCTAGGGAATGGGAGGACAGCAAGTGGTCGAAAGAAACTGTGGGCAAGAATTTCTATAAGCTAGTAGTGAGCAACAAGTTTCGGCATAGAGTGCTCTATGCTATCAACATATTAATTTGAACCACTAATGGACGTTCTGAGGAGGATGGGTAGTGGCATACTATCTATGGGATACATATATGGTGACCTTGCAAATGCTAAAAAGGAAATAGCCTTGCGCTTTGGAAACAATGAGAAGCACTATTTGCCTATATGGAACATCATAGACAAAAGATGTGACGCCAAGCTCAAGGCACCATTGAAGTTCGCTTGTTCTTATCTGAATCCCTTCTACTACTACCAAAACAAAAATGAAATTGAGAACCTTGAAATCTTCATAGATGCACTTGTTGAAGGTACATGTAGTATGTACAAAGATCAGTCTACTCAAGAAAAGGTTGTAAATCAATTGAAACTTTACAAGACCACTTCAAAGAGTTTCGGAAGGACACTTGCAATTCGTCAAAGTACTCAAATGAATCTTGATCCAGGTAATTTCCTTTGGAAGACAAACCTTTTATTTGACAATGCTGTTCATTTCCTATATTGGTATAATATTCAAGTTATATTGCTCTAAAAAATCTATAGTTTTTTGGTGGGGATTACATGGAGGTGCAGCAAAGGAGTTGAGAACTATGACATTGAGGATATTGAGGTTAACTTGTGGGTCATTGGCTTGCGAGCAAAGTTGGATTGAAATGGTAATAAAGTTATAAACTGGTTTCAATAATTTATCTATCAGGTTTGCAACTTATCGTCATTTCATTTTATGTAAATAAGAACTATGACTATGCTCTTCTATGATTCCTTTTCAGATCCATGAGAAGAAACCCTCTCGGTTTGCCCGCAAGTGGTTCAATGATTTAACATATGTCATGGTCAACCTGAGGCTGCAAGAGAAAGTGTGAAGGATAGACATAGATCCTTTAGTTCCACTAGTTAAATGCCCGTACGTTGCTATGGATTTTTAAAATTTATCATACTACATGTTCTAAAACTCACATGAGGTAAAAATTTTTAGAATATGTATACAAACATGTTCTAAAAGTTTTTAAATCCGTCAAGTAAGTTGAAAACCGTTGATCACACCTTGTGGTCATAGGTTGGAAACCCTCGGAAGCCATCGACCACCGCGTGTGATCGTAGGTCGGGAGCAGTCAACCATCACTAGTGGTCGTAAGTTGGTAGCGGTCGACGATCAATCGTGGTTCTAAATCGGGAGCCTTCGACAATAGCTGTGGTTGTATGTTGGAAGCCGACGATCATCGTTCATGGTCATAAGTTGGAAGCCATCGTGGACACCTCGTGGTCGTAAGTCGGAACACATCAAACAGCGCTCGTGGTCTTAAGTCGGAAGACATCGACCACACCTCATGGTCGTAAGTTGTAACACATCGACCAACGCTCATGGTCGTAAATCGGAAGCCGTTAATCACATCTCGTGGTCGTAAGTCAGAAGCCGTCAACCATCGCGTGTGATTATAGGTCCGAAGCGGTCGACCATCGCTGGTGGCTGTATGTTGGCAGGCCTCCGGTGCGCCTGTGCCCTATCGCTCGATTGCCGGAGCCAGGCTGCTCAGCCCACTTGACCTGCTCAGCCCCGACTTCGACCACGACCCTTTGACGTCGATCACGGCATCGACTTCGACCACAGATCTTCAACTTCCATGGACCCGACTTCGATCACGGTGTCAACTTCGACCACGGCCGTGACTTCGACCATTGCCCCTTTTGACTTCAACCACTACCCCCTTCGACTTCGACCACTGCCTCCTTCAACCACTGTCCCCTTCGACCACGACCCTTCAACGTCGACCACTTCCCCCCCTTTGACCACGACCCCTTCGATAATGACTTCGATTTCGACCACGGCCCCTTTCGACTTCGAACACTGCCCCCTTCAATCACTATCCCCTTCGACAACGGCTTCGACTTCAACCATAGCCCTGACTTCAAGCACAGCCCCTTTTGACTTTGACCACTGCCCCCTCTACCACTGTCCCCTTTGGCCACGGCCCTTCGACGTCGACTACTTCCCCCTTCGACCATGGCCCCCTTCGACCACTGCTTCAACATCGACCACGGATCTGTCCCCTTCGACCACGGCCCCATTCGACCACTGTTCCCTTCGACTGCGGCCCTTAGACAACTACGACCCTTCGACGTCAACCACTTCCCCTTCGACCACGGCTTCGACTTCGACAATGGATCTTCGACTTGGACCATGGATCTTCGACTTGGACCACTGCTCCTACCAGTGTCCCCTTCGACCATGACCCTTTGACGTGACCACTTCCCCCTTTAACCACCACTTTGACTTCAACCACAAATCTTTGACTTGGGCCACGACCCCTCAATCACGGCACACTTCGAACACGGCACCGACTTCGACCACGGATCTCTGACTTCAACCTCTGCCCACTTCGACTTCGACCATTGCCCCTTTAGACCACTGTCCCTTTCAACCACGACCCTTCAACGTCAACCACTTCCCCCTTCGACCATGCCCTGTTCTACCATGGCTTCAACATCGACCACTGTCCCCTTCGATGACCACGGCCCTTTGACGACCACGACCCTTCGACATCGACCATTTTCCCCTTTGACCACTGATCTTCAACTTTGTCCACGGATCTTTGACTTTGACCACTGCCCCTTCGACAACTATCCCCTTCGACCATGACCCTTTGACCATGAATCTTCGACATCGACCACTACCCTCTCGACCATGGCCCCCTTTCGACCATGACTTTGACTTTGACCACTATCCCCTTCGACCACTATTCCCTTCGACCATGGCCCTTCGACATCAACCACTTCCCTCTTCGACTGTATCCTATTGCCCAACTGCTGGCGCCAGCTTGCACGGTCCGCCCAACCTGCTCAGTCCCAACTTCGACCTCGGCCCCCTTTGACCACGGCCCTTTCGACCATGGCATCGACTTCCACCTCAGCTCCCTTTGACTACGGCTCTGACTTCGGCCACTGCCCTCTTCAACCACTGTCTCCTTCGACCATGGCCCTTCGACATCGACCACTTCCCCCTTTGACCATGGCCCTTTCTACCACGGCGTCGACTTTAACCATGACGTCAACTTCGACCATGTCCCCTTTCGACTTTGACCACTGCCTCCTTCGACTTCGACCACTTCCCCCTTCAACCACTATCTCCTTCGACCATGGCCCTTCGACGTCGACCATTTCCCCTTCGACCACGGATCTGCCCCCTTCGACCACGGCCCTGTTCGATCACTATCCCCTTCAACCGCAGCCCTTCAACGACCACAACCCTTCAATGTTGACCACTTCCCCCTTCGACCACGGCTTCGACTTTGACCATGGATCTTTAACTTTGACCATAGATCTTCGACTTGGACCATGGATTTTTGACTTGGACCACTGCATTTTCGACTTGAACCATTGCCCCCTTCAACCACTGTCCCCTTCGACCACGACTCTTCGACGTCAACCACTTCCCCCTTCAACCACCAACCTATTCGACCACCACTTTGACTTCGACCACGGATCTTCTACTTTGGCCATGGCCCCTCAACCACAGCCCACTTAAACCACAATATAATTTGACCATGGATCTTTGACTTCGGCCATTGCCCCCTTCAACCACTGTGCCCTTCGACCATAGCGCTTCGACGTCGAACACTTCCCCCTTTGACCACAGCCCCCTTTGACCAAGACTTCGACTTCGGCCACTGCCCCCTTCGATCATTGTCCCCTTGGACCACGGTCGTTTGACGACCATGACCCTTTGACGTCGACCACTTTCCCCTTTGACCGTGCCCTGTCGCTTGACTACTGGATAGAGTGCTATATGCTATCAACATTTTCGAACCACTACTGGATGTTCTGAGGAGGATGGGCAGTGGCATAGTATCGATGGGATACATATATGGTAACCTCGCAAATGCTAAAAAGGAAATAGCCTTGCGCTCTGGAAACAATGAGAAGCACTATTTGCCTATATGGAACATCATAGACAAAAGATGTGATGCCATGCTCGAGGCACCATTGTAGTTAGCTTGTTATTATTTGAATCCCTTCTTCTACTACCAAAACAAAAATGAAATTGAGAACCTTGAAATCTTCACAGATGCACTTGTTGAATGTACGCGTAGTATGTACAAAGATCAGTCTACTCAAGAAAAGATTGAAAATCAATTGAAACTTTACAAGACCGCTTCAAAGAGTTTCGGAAGGGAACCTGCAATTCGTCAAAGTACTCAAATGAATCTTGATCCAGGTAACTTCCTTTGGAAGACAGACCTTTGTAGGTGTATTTTTATTTGTTTGTCTCTATTTGACAATGCTGTTCATTTCCTATTGGTCTAATATTCAAGTTATATTGCTCTAAAAAATATCTAGAGTATTGCTATACAACATTCGACTGTTTTTTAGGACAAAAACAGTCAGATTGATCTGAGACATTAGATCTCCATCCAACGGATCCACCCATACAAGCCCCCCTCCAAAAAAATGACCCCCTCCAAAAAAAATGATCTAGGGCGTTGGATCTCCGTCTAACGGCTCAAAATCTGACTGTTTTTGTCCTCAAAAACAGTCGAATGTTGTATAGACACTCCCAAAAATCTATAGTTTTTTGGTGGGGATTACATGGAGGTGCAGCAAAGGAGTTGATCGATCAATGGCATTGAGGATATTGAGGTTAACTTGTGGGTCATTGGCTTGCGAACGAAGTTGGATTGAAACGGTAATAATGTTATAGACTGGTTTCAATAATTTCTGTGTCAGGTTTGCAACTTATCGTCATTTCATTTTATGTAAATAAGAACTATTGACTATACTCTTCTATGATTCCTTTTCAGATCCATGAGAAGAAACCCTCTCGGTTTACACGCAAACAGTTCAATGATTTAACGTATGTCATGGTCAACCTGAGGCTGCAAGAGAAAGCGCGAAGGAAAGACACAGATCCTTTAGTTCCATACCTACCAGATGATGAGGAACCATACGAATGGTTGGTGGACATGGATGGTAATGGTGATGCTCGGTTAGAAGCTCATAAAGATGAAATTAGAGCTGTACTTACACCACGCCCAAGCAGGGGTGATGAAGAACTACGACATTTTAAGAAGAATACGAAATTGTCACATGCTTCATGTTCAAAGCAAGGAGAGTAGCCACGATATGTGAAGACTGAAGAAGAAGAAGTCTTCACCAGAGGAAGAGGAAGAGGAGGAAGGGTATGAGGACGAGTCTTCATACTAAGTTGTGGGTGGTGATGATCATGGCCTTGATTGCCATTTTGTGATCCATAACCTCTAGATATTGCGGACTTATTAAGTTGTTTCTCACCCTGTTGCTTTCATTAGGATGCTATGCAAGTCTGACTGAAGTTTGAGTCCGCTTGATAATCCCATCTCCATGACAACGGAATGATCAACAGACTTTAGTTTAGCGTCTGCCTAATAAAACTGAACTTCATTGTAGTTTAGCTAGCGTATTATATATGTAAGTTGGTTTTCAAGGCAGTGAAGCAACGGAAATCCTGAACCACTTTGCCCCGCTTTGTCAAGGACAGCTCTCCCCCTGATCTTACCGCCACCAATTTATCCTGGATATACAACAAGAACGCTGCTCTAGGCATCGATCCAATCCAATCTATGGTTAATGGAAATGAAACTCTGATCATCATTCAAAGAGGCTAAGTTAGCAATTCCCTTGTAGCTTTGCAGCAGCTATTTAGACATGGCGGATTAGCATAACAAAACGTCGTCTTCCATTACCTAGCAGTTGGTGCCATCGCCACTGGACGGACAGTGCCGACCTGCCAAATTTGGGTGTTGCTAATACCGGCCGGATCGAGCAGAGAGACCGGCAAGCAGCGTGCACTACCACTTGGTTTATTTACCAGTTGTATGCCCGCGCTTTGCAGCGAATTAATTCATGAATTATAGAACAATTCTGATTCATATCCATCACAAAAGATATTAATCCGTCCATTTATATATCAGAATCAAGAAATTTATTCTAGAAACATAAACACACCAGAAAGCTGAGCATTAGTTAAAGCGTGTTATATTATAACAGCAAGACTTAAATATACGGTTAAGTTGGACACAATTAAAAGCAAAGGAGAAAACAAAAATAAAGAAAAGAAAAAGAGAAAGTGTTTGTGTAGTTGGAGGAATGAGGAGTTGGTTGGCAGATGGACCGGCACCAACTCCTTTTTTTATAATAATAATATATCCATCACAAAAGATATTAATCCGTCCATTTATATATCACAATCAATAAATTCATTCTAGAAACATAAACACACCAAAAAGCTGAGCATTAGTTAAAGCATGTTATATTATAAGAGCAAGACTTAAATATACAGTTAAGCTGGACACACTTAAAAGCAAAGCAGAAAACAAAAATAAAGAAAAGAAAAGAGAAAGTGTTTGTGTAGTTGGAGTAATGAGTTGGTTGACGACGGACCATCACCAACTCTTTCCTCATAATTTCTACTAATATAACATAGGAGTTTGTCTGTTCACTTTCCCTCCGTGTACTCATGGCATGTGCGCTCCTCCCATCCACCCAAAAACAAAACTGGTGAGAAAACAATGAAGCCTCAATGCCCAACTGCTCACGCCTCCAAGCCCCCAATCTCCCTGTTGTAGGGGTGGCCCCCACCTAAGCCCAGCCAGTCTGTTAGGAGGTTGTAAAGCCCAAGATGGGACATGTATAATGACATAAATGCCCTTGAGAGGGATATTAGAGTGTAAGGACATAACTGTAAAGATACTCCCCATGTGAATATATATGAGGCGTCCAGGCCATGGGGAAGCCCTAAGCATTTTGCTCACCTAACTCTCCACTACCATACTACCACCTCTCTGTTTGGTCTGTAACCACAACAATTGGCGCCATCCGTGGGGAAGACAAGAGGAAGCTCCAAGATTTGAAGAAGGATGGCACCAAAGAAGGCTGCATCGTCGGTGGCAGAGAAGAAGAAGAGGCGTGCGACAACACCAGAGCCTTGGCGTCGGTGGTCGCGGGTGCGGACGTCAACACCAGTGCTGCAGCTGCTAACGTCGACGCTCACGGCGCGATGATCGATCCCACCGCTGACGCGACGGTCGGCGCCGGCAGCACCGACCGGGTTATCGGGAGCGCTGACGCCAATGCCCGCGTGAGCGCGGCCACCGCCCCCACACCCAGAGTGGGGGCGACAGGCGGCTCCGGCGGCAACGTCGGCCTTGTCATCGACTCCAGAGTCCACAGCACCGGCGCGCCTAGCAGCTCTGGTGCGTAGGCCGTGGTCGCTGCCAACCTGACGGCGTAACCCGGAGCGCCGACTACGGCAACCGTGGTAACGGTGGAAAGCGCTCTACTGATGGCCATCGGCACGCTCCAGCGGGAACTGGCAGACCTCCGCGGAGCCGTGCGAGATATACAAGAGGCTCAGAGCCAGTAAGTCCCGCCGGTGGTCGCGATGGAGCCCACATCAGAGCGGGCAGACAGCCGCGACGCCCCTACCTCCAGTCGCGTCCTGTTGCGACGCGTAGATCCGGAGTCCCCCCTCTCCGTGGGCCTGCAGCAGTCGGCATGGCCGGAGGACTTCAAGTTTCCCAACACCATCAAATCGTATAAAGGCGACACGGACCCTTGGGAGTTCGTGCGTGTGTACGAGACTGCCATCGAGGCTGCGGGCGGGGACGACACCACCAAGGCGAAGGGGCTCCCCGTCGCGCTGCAGGGAGTGGTGCTTTCTTGGTTTTTCACCATAGAGCCAAACTCCATCTACGCGTGGGAGCAGATCCGCGACCTCCTCTACAACAACTTCCAGGGGAACTACGTCGAGTGCGTCGACGCGGATCAGCTCTTCACCGTCAACCAAAAACCCTCGGCGAAGCTCCGAGAGTACTTCAAGTGCTTCGCTAAGGTCCGCTGCTAGGTCAAGGATGTCAACGAGACAACCATTATCAACGCAGCAATACAAGGCCTCCGCCCGGGGCCGCTGGCTGAGTACAACGCACGCAAACCAATCAAGACAGTCGTGAAGCTCTTCGATAAAATGGAAGAGTATGCGAGGGCGGAGGAGGACGTGCGACGGCGAAAAGGCAACGACTCTGAAAATAATCAAGCGGAGGCCTCGACGAAGAACGAAGACACACCGGAGGGCTCCTTGAAGGGCAAGTGTAAGCAAGAGTCTTCGAAGGACGCCCCCCGAGCGCAAGGATGCCAAGCCTATGGACTCGTCAGGTGACAAGCCCAAGCGCGGCCAACGCAAGTCCCAGAGGGCTCGCTACATCTTCGACATCGAAGGCGGTTTTGAAGACGGTGCCCACACCAGTCGCAGATGAAGTCGCCGAGGCCGGGGGCGTGGGCTCGACCAGGGTCATGACGATAGACCCTGTGCGGAACAAGATGACCAGCTTTACGGCCTGTGGTGTGAGGTGCATGGCCTGGGCGGCCAAACACTCGGGCATGCACCACCATTGCGGTGCTCCGTCAGAGCATCGCCAGGGATAGAGTCCTGGAAGTGGGGCCACTCATCGTGGCTCACGTGCAGCAACCCCAGGAAGGTCCCCTGTGAATCCAAGCCCCGGAGGGAGGCCAGCGCCGGGTTATAAATGTCATGTCCGGGGGCTCGTCACTGGAATTCTCCTCGGTGCGGCAGCAGAAGGCCTACGCACGGAGGCTACACCATATGGCAGCATACCCGGCGCAGGCACCGCCGGAATGGGCGCATCATGAAATTACCTTTACACCCGCTGACACTGAAGGCGTGGAGTTCCCTCACCAGGATCCCCTGGTTATCCAAGTCGCCATCGCAGGGTGCGATGTAAAACGTGTCCTAGTCGATGGAGGCAGCTCTGCAAACATCTTGTTCACGGCGGCCTTCGACCAGATGGGGATCCCCCGAAGTCACCTGGGTCCCTCGGGAATCCTGCTGTAGGGCTTCGGGGATCAGCCGCTAAAGGCGCTGGGCCAAATATGCCTCCAAGTCTCCTTTGGCCAGGGCAGCAACACGAGGAGCGAAGACGCCACCTTTGAGGTCGTCGACATCCCGTACCCATACAACGCCATACTGGGGCGCCTCACCCTCAACTCCTTCGAGGCAGTACCACACCATGGCTTCCTATGCTTGAAGCTCCTGGGCCCGCAAGGTATCATCACCACCTTCGGTGATCAGAACCTCGCCCGGCGCATAGAGCTTGGTACTCGGAGCCCAAGATCGGCGCCCAAGCCCTGACCGAAGAGCTAAGTCCAGAGGGTGCCCCTGCACGAACGTGGGCTGCGTGTGCCCGCTGGTGAAGGCCAAGCCAGGGAAGCAGAGGCTTTGGCGCAGGTTGATTGAGCGACAGCAAGCGGCCAAGCCAATCGTACCAAAGCTTCTCTAGGTCGGAGTCATCCGCAATCCCTCCCACATTGGTCGCCACAGCACTAGAGGCTTACCTCCACAGGAGCAGTGATCGGTGCACCCCTTCTCTTTGAGCGGCCAGTGGTTAGTACCCTGTCTTTTTTGTAATCGCTCGCCCGCGCAAACGGGACATTAATAAAGTCTACTGTTTACAAAGGCCTCTCATTCTGTGTCAAGATGCATGGGGGACGCCTCCGCGCGTATTCTTCGTGAGTATAAATAAAGACACGTGGTTTACACGTGCACTCTCCGTGAGTATAAACAAAGACACGCAGTTTACGCGTGCTCTCTCCGTGAGTATAAACAAAGACACGCGGTTTGCGCGTGCACTCTCCGTGAGTATAAACAAAGACACGTGTTTTACGCGTGCACTCTCCGTGAGTATAAACAAAGACATGCGGTCCGTGAGTATAAATAAAGACACGCGGTTTACGCGTGCACTCTCCGTGAGTATAAACAAAGACACACGGTTTACGCGTGCACTCTCCGTGAGTATAAACAAAGACACGCGGTTTACGCGCGCACTCTCCGTGAATATAAACAAAGACACGCGTGGATGTTGTACCTACGCGCACTCTCCGGAGTATAAAAAGACGCGTGGACGTTGTCCCTATGCGCACTCTCCAGAGTATAAATAAGATACGTGGAGGGACGCCTCCGCGCGCACTTTACGGAGTATAAATAAGACACGTGGATGTTGTCCCTACGCGAACTCTACGGAGTATAAATAAGACACATGGAGGCTCGCCTCCGCGTGTACTCTACAGAGTATAAATAAGACACGTGGATGTTGTCCCTGCGCGAACTCTATGGAGTAAAAATAAGACGCGCGGAGGCTCGCCTCCGTGCGCACTCTACGGAGTACAAATAAGACGCGTGGATGTTGTCCCTACGCGAACTCTACGGAATATAAATAAGATGCGCGGTGGCTCGCCTTCGTGTGCACTTTACGGAGTATAAATAAGACGTGCGGAGGCTTGCCTCCGCGTGTGTGCGCACTCTACGGAGTATAAATAAGACACGCAGAGGCTTGCCTCCGTGTGCGCGCACTCTACGGGGCATAAATAAGCGCTCGAGCATCTACTTCGACTAGGCGCCAGCTTCGCTGCCACCACTTCGAAGGCTAGGGGACGGAGCACTCGAGCGTCTACTTTGGCTAGGCGCTAGCTCCGCTGCCACCACTTCGAAGGGTAGGGGACGGAGTGCTCGAGCGTCTACATCGGCTAGGCGCCAGCCTCGCTGCCACCACTTTGAAGGGTAGGGGAAGGAGCGCTCGAGCGTCTACTTCAGCTAGGCACCAGCTCCGCTGCCACCACTTCGAAGGGTAGGGGACAGAGCGCTCGAGTGTCTACTTCGGCTAGGCGCTAGCTCCGCTGCCACCACTTCGAAGGGTAGGGGGACGGAGCACTTGAGCGTCTACTTCGACTAGGCGCCAGCTCCGTTGCCACCACTTCGAAGGGTAGGGGACGGAGCGCTCGAGCGTCTACTTCGGCTAGGCGCCAGCTCCGCTGCCACCACTTCGAAGGGTAGGGGACGGAGCACTCGAGTGTCTACTTCGGCTTGGCGCCAGCTCCACCGCCACCACTTCGAAGGGTAGGGGATGAAGCGCTAAGCCCTACGGGCTGATCGAAAACAGGCGCGATCATGAAGCACAATGGGGACACACACACTCCCAACCAAAGTCTTTATTGCATTCATGAAAGAATGTTCACAAAGGCATTCAGCAGTCACATTCCTGAAGGCCTAGTGTCTACAAGCGCCCTCGAGTATTTACAGTCGCTACTCGTCCGACTCCATCTTAATATAATGCCATGCCGAAGGCTCCCCCGCCGAAGCCCGGGCCGCCCAAAAGTTCAGCGAGTCCTCGGACCATCCCCAGTGCCGAAGACGCCGCCGAGTCACGAGGTCAGCAACTAGTAACCGGTCCCTATCAAGCAGTTGCCCGAGACAAAATAGTACAGGCAATCAGAACGTGGGGGCAATTTCTATTTTATTCATAAAAAGGGGGCCGTAGGGCGCAAGCATACAAGAAAGGAACATACACCACAACGCACTCCTACATTCTAAACCCCGGCATTACACCTATGTGTTCGCGCTAGGCCCCGGTGCAGCGGCACCATCTTCGTTGCGCCGGGGAACTTCATCAAGCCATCGGCCTAAGTTCCCCTCACCGTGCAGGGTCTGTTGTCGCGCTACCTTCGCTACGGCCTCCCCGTTGTAGCCCCAGATCTGGTCTTGGAAGGCTCGGACAGTGCCACGGACGGCGTGCACGGCGCCCGACATCACCCCGGCCTCGGCTGGCATCTTCAACTGGGGGTTGGCCAACTTGTCGACGTGCTGGCAGCCTCAGTGCCGAAGCAGCGCGAAGGCTAAGCACGAGGTCCGGAGGAGTAGTGGTTACCGAAGGCCTTGGTGGCGCTGAGAGCGAGGCCAGAAGCTTTCTCGATTTGACGGAGCGTCCGCGACAAGTCTTCGGGGCCGAAGGCGCAAGGAGGCACAACAGTGGAGAGGTCCTCGAGGGCGCTTTCCAAAGCCAGCATAGTGTCCCACGCCGCCACCGAGGCATCGCCTAATGCCCGATCCTTCTCCCCAAGAGATGTGGCGAGGCGACCCTTCTCCTCCTCCAGCACGGTCCCGAATAGCTACGGAGTGTAGTTAGTCGCCAGCTCCGCTGCCGCAACTTTGAAGGGTAGGGGACGGAGCGCTCGAGCGTCTACTTCGGCTAGTCGCTATCTCTGCTGCCACCACTTCGGAGGGTAGGGGACAGAGCGCTCGAGCATCTACTTCGGCTAGTCGCCAGCTCCGCTGCCGCCACTTCGGAGGGTAGGGGACAGAGCGCTCGAGCTTCATTGCCCGGCTAGCCGCCCGCTCGCGCCGCCACTTCGAGGGTAGGGGACGAGCGCTCAGCGTCTGCCGGCTGTCGCGGCTCGCCGCCGGCACTTCACAAGGTAGGGGAGGGAGCACTCAAGCGTCTACTTCGGCTAGTCGCCACCTCCGCTGTCGCCACTTCGAAAGGTAGGGGATGGAGCTCTCGGGCGTCTACTTCGGCTAGTCGCCAGCTCCGCTACACCACTTCGAAGGGTAGGGGACGGAGCGCTCGAGCGTCTACTTCAGCTAGTCACCAGCTCCACTGCCACCACTTCGGAGGGTAGGGGACAGAGCGCTCGAGCGTCTACTTCGGCTAGTCGCCAGCTCCGCTGCCGGCACTTCACAAGGTAGGGGAGGGAGCGCTCAAGCGTCTACTTTGGCTAGTCGCCACCTCCGCTGCCGCCACTTCGAAAGGTAGGGGATGGAGCTCTCGAGCGTCTACTTTGGCTAGTTGCCAGCTCCGCTACACCATTTCGAAGGGTAGGGGACGGAGCGCTCGAGCGTCTACTTCAGCTAGTCACCAGCTCCACTGCCGCCACTTCGGAGGGTAGGGGACAGAGCGCTCGAGCGTCTACTTCGGCTAGTCGCCAGCTCCACTGCCGCCACGGGCGTGGGAATCCTCGCGAGGTTTATGCCTAGATGGGCGGGGTCATTGGCCCTTCATTCCTACTCTAGCTCATGCGTATTGCATACTGTACGCTGAGGGCAAGGCCAGTGAAGACCGTTTCACACCCGAAGTCCTACGTGTTGATCAAAGATAAGTGCAATCACAGAACGATAGGCACGCTTATTTTCTTCGACCATGGTTTTTATTGCATTAACGAAATAATGTTCACAGAGACACTCGGTAATTACAATCACGAAGAAGTAATGTCTACAAGTGAGTTCGGGGAACTAAGGTTGCTACTCGTCCGACTCCTCCGCCTTGATATGCTCTTGCGCCGAAGTCTCCCCCGCCGAACTCCGGGTCACCCAGAAGCGTAAGGAATCCTCCGCCCACCCCCAATTGGGACGACGTGCCATGACTGGAGGACGCGGCACCGCTGGACCGGCGGGAGTGTTCTTCATGGCGAGACATCGTCCTCTGCAGAGAGCATGGTGAGATGTGCGGTGGCGGTGGCGAGTGGCGAGAGCAACAACAATGCAGCAGCACGACGCAAGGGAGGATCAGAGCAGTATGGGGGGCAGTTTGAGAGCGTGGGGGGGCAATGGCACGGTGACCATAGGGCTTATAAAGCCTCCTCGCCCGCACGATCGGGAAGCGCAACCGGTGGAACCCGAACCGTTCGCCTCCGCACGGTCGGGAAGCGCGACCGGTGGAAGCCGAAGCTCCGCAGTCGCCCCTCGGGAAGGAACGCATGACAACAGTCGTGCGGCCGCCTGACATCGCACGACGCGCCAATCGCGTCCCGCCACATGTCCCTCCCCCTCGGGAAGGAACGCATGACTATGGTCGTGCGGCTACCTGACAGACCACGACGCGCCAATTCAGCGCTGTCGCATGTCCTGCCCGGCGCCAGTGCATGGTGCAACTCCCATCACATGCTAGCAGCCAACGTAATCCTCGGTGCCATTAAAACACCGTTGTTGGGCCGCGAGCCACCGGGTTGTACTTCGACTTCGAATCCGCGGCACGACTCCGAAATCCACTTCGACTTCGAGTCCGCAGCACGACTCCGAAATCTACTTCGACTCCGTGTCCGCGGGACGAGTCTGGCCTCTGCTTCAACCTCGTGTACGCAGGACGAGTCTGGATCCTGCCTCGACCCCATGACCGCGGGACGAGCCCGGCCCCCACCTCGACTTCGCCTCAGCAGGGCGGCCCCACCAGGTACTTCGACTTCACGACCAAAGGATGACTTCGGCAGCCAGTTCGACTCCGTGTCCGCGGCACGAAGCCGGGCTGCACCGGCAAAACCATTTCCGCCCAAGATCACAGAAGGTCACAGGCCGCAGAGACGGAGGGGGCCAAATGACTCGGCGACATGGCTTCGGCCCATGAAGCCCTTCACCATGAGAGGCTCCTGTTGTAGGGGTGGCCCCCACTTAAGCCCAGCCGGCCTGCTAAGGGATCTTAAAGCCCAAAATGGGATATGTGCAATGACATAAGTACCCCTACGGAGGGTACATGAGTGTAAGGACATGGTTGTAAAATACTCCTCATGTGAATATATATACGGCTGCCCTGGACATGGGGAAGGGGGCAAGTATTGTTTATCTGTCATCGCCATTACCACATTCTCACTTTACTGTTTGGTCAGTAGTCACAACAAATAGCTTGAGTAGTTTAGGTTTTGATTGTTCTACAGATCTGTTTTCGACCAAGCATGTCGTCCAGGTCAGTTACATGGTTGATTAGTTTCTACCAAGTGCCCGATGACAATGTTCTGGCAAAACTGACTTTTGGCTTTAGGGTGAACAGATCAGCCAGAATGCTCTGTTCCATGTACAAGGTGCTATCTTGCTGATTCAACCCTTTTTTTTTGTTGTTGTGGCTCAGCACCGGGCAGCCTTCTGGGCGTCGATAATTTATTAGCATGCTTGTTATTTGTATATTCGAAATAGGTGTTTTTGGTCGCATGGTTCCAAGTGTTTTCAGGCTCATGGATCCTGCCGTGTTTTTGGGTGAGACCCCAAGCTTATGTGTGAAGAGTATATTCTGACCATGCTATTTTGTTATTTCTTGTGTTGGATAGTTCTATACGATGATATCAATTAGGGATAGTATTGCTGACATTTATTAGTAACAACGATATAAATCTACAGATAAAAAAGTAGAAGCAGCATTCCAAGCTCTTTGTTGGGATGAGGTATTACAATTAACCGGGAGTCATACATGTTTCATACTACTTCCAAGAGCGCCGAAGCTTCCAATACCCAAGTGCTGAGTGATGAAATATTGTTGTCGTGTCTGAGTTTGCATTTTGAAAAGTTACAAAATCTGGAAATGTTATAGGTTCGATGCACTGATCTTTATTGGAGGTACTATCAGACCCAGGAGTGGTAAGAACAGCCAGTAGATAGTGATAGCTTATTCCCAGAAGATATGCATATGAGATGGCTCACAAGCGATTAGATTGGCGATCTGACCGGCGACGCTGTGACCGGCATGCAATCTGCAGGGAAACCACACATAATTAATTAGCAAAGGAAAAAAGCACAAGCCTAAATCAATTCTCACTTATTGGATTCGAGCTGTAATAATTAATTCCACAAACCTTCAGTGTTCTGATTCGAGCCTGAATCGCGCGGCGACACAAAGGAGTAGCATATTTCCAAGATTTCGGGTCCGTAATAATTAATTTAGGCCGTAACTCTGTGAAATGATGTCAAAATTCATCTATATAAGTCAAAACTGTTTTACACTCAGAACTGGGTAAGTATATTCTTAAAATGTAGACTGGAAAATCAAATAAATTAACGGAATTGGATTTCCCCCTATGAGAATGAACTGTGCGCACAAGAGAAAAAAAATCCATGGCATTGATAGTCGCTGATTTACACATGAGCTAAAAAATTTAGATGCAGCCACATATGTCAGCACAAGCACCGTGTAGATATATTCGCATACATGATACATGTTGTGCTGAAACATATTAACCACACGAAAAGGGACATGTGTAGTATTCCCTCTGGTCAAAAAACACATTAAATAGAATAAGCCCAGGTACTCCCTACACGGACATTTATATATAATAGAAATGTTGTTTTGGGTATGTGTCCCTACACGGACATTTATATATAATAGAAATGTTGTTTTGGGTATGTGTCCCTACACGGACATTTATATATAATAGAAATGTTGTTTTGGGTATGTGTCCCTACACGGACATATATATAATAGAAATGTTGTTTTGGGTTTGTGTCCCTACACGGACATATATATAATAGAAATGTTGTTTTGGGTATGTGTAGTTGAACTTCAAAATTCTTGTATATTAATATTATTTTAAATATTTAGATTGGATATATAAAAATCATATGTATAGATTTATGTATACATGTGGGGGTATGACATAGCTAGATGATTGCTAATGTGTTTGGTAGTGTTTATTGTCTTATTATGTGGTTGTTGAGTCTTCGGACTCACTCTTATTTATTTATGTTTTTAAGTGAGCATTGAAAACGACATGCTCAGATGAGAGTAGCACATATATATTTTCACATACAAATAATAACCTGCACATCACCTTCAGTTAATGTATTTAGACTTTAATGACTTGCTTAGGTAGCTAGTGCTAAAATAGTATGATGTCTATCATGTCACTGAGATGTAAATAGGGAAGTTGTTGCCTAAATCTATTAGCAACGGTCGTAAATGGTAATGTTATGGAATGGTGGTAGCATTCCGGACTCCGAGTATGAGCTAGGGTGTTACAGTTTTGAAGAGTATTTTCATGATGTTATAATTTCATTGGGTGTTATAATTATATTGCAATAGAAAATAGTGGTCAAAGTTGTATTTCAAGGACCATGTCAACATCTAAAATGACATGTTTTAATAATTGGAGGGAGAACAAATCATGATTTACGTGCAATCAAGATTTTTTGGATAAGCTTTAATGGGCTGCCTTCCTGCTGAAAGCTTTAAAGGGCTGCACAAAAAAAGCACAGGAGGAAAATAACACGCATGGGTATCAAAACACGAGAAAAGCTAGCCGACAAACATGAAATTGACATTGAATTGTAAATAACCACCCGTGGCAATTTCAATGTATATGCCGCAAGGTGTGGATCAGTAGCATAATCGGCAAGGGAAGAAAAGAAACAAACCAAGAAGCGGAAATCGAAAGGTACCTTCGGGAGGATCACTTGAATTAGCATCTGATAAACCCCTGCGTCCAAGGCTGTCGAGCCGTTCTCGGTGGCGTTCATAAAGTGGCTTCATATTTAGAGCTGGGCAATATTCGATACTAAGCCTCCGAAGAAGTGAGTAACTCCCATGAACACCTGGTAAGGAGGACAGACGTTTGCATCTGTCAAGGCAGAGGTCATGTAATGATGGCAGGTCTCCCAAACAATCCAGGGACTCCAACATATTGCAGCTCATAACAACAATCAATACGTAAGTACTTGAGGGAATCCAGCTGCCCTGACACGGAACGAAGCTCATAACAACAATCAATACGTAAGTACTTGAGGGACGCTGGTAGATTCTGAAGCGTCACAAAGGAAGCGCAATTGATGATATCCAGACTTTCTAGGCATGGTAGAGAATGATTTCTTGGTGCGGCTGGCGATTGCTCTGGTATACTTGTGGATGCTGCGAGGTCATTGCAGTGTTCCTCCTTCCCCCATATGAACTCAAGTTTGTGGCAGCTTTTAATATATATACGTTTGAGAGATGTGGGGAGAACGAAGAGCTCTGTCAAGCTTAAACAGTACACTATTTGTAGTGAGGTTAGATGTGGCAGGAGCTGATCGCTTACTCGATTTGGCTCTCCTTTCACCAGTGTGGGCCCTATTAGCTTAGTGCACCTTTGAATGCTCAAATTCTTCAAGGCTACCAAGCAAAGGAACTCTTCCTCTGGCCAGTAGATGAGAACATCGCATGAATAGATGCGCAAATCTACAAGCTGTCCAAACCATTTCCAAATCCCAATTGTTGGCTGCGATGGACTCGAGGGGAAGAAAAAGGCGCATCCATCCAACTCCATTTCCAAAGCAGATGCTTCAAGATCCTGATCGAGCTGCAGTGTTGCTTCTCTGTCACGAACACACAGTACTAACTTGGCTAACGAAGACATGATGTCTCTGGATCTAAGTATTGATAAGGATAGCTGCGCCGTTTCTTCCTCCAGCTCCACAACCTTGAGATTTCGTGCTTTGGGAATACTTCTCAGCTTTGGGCAATTCCTTATTTCAACCTTCTCAAGCAGAGGAAATGTTAGTTCTTCTTCTTCATTTGACACCCTTCGCTCCAAGATCTCCAAACCAAGTAATTTGAGCTCTTTTAATGCTGGAAATGCAGAGGATGCCGTGCCGCTGCATAGGTTTTGCAATTTATCTAACCTTTCCAAATGAAGAACTTCAAGAGCCTTAAAATGCCAGAACTGAGGAAATTCCTCACATATTTCACAACCAACTAGATGGAGCTCGACCAACTGCTTCAGCACGCTAAGATCTGTCATCCATGTCGGTAAACCAGTGCTTTTGTAAGAAACTATCCTCAGCATCTGAATCCCATCATGAGGTTTAAGAGCATCTAAAACCTTCTTATGAGAATCAGGCAGTGGTTCCCTGTCACTATTGTTACTTCTCCATTCAAGTGATAGGTGTGTGAGTTTGTCTTTGTTTACAAGTCTGGCTGCTTTTGCTTGCTCTTCAGTTACATTTTCGAGACCACATAACTCTAATTCGCCACCAAGGTTTAAGTTCTCAAGTTCTCCAACTGTACTGCAACCAGAGCTGGCACCCACCACAAAATATGTTAGAGTCTGTAGAGAAGTGAGTTGCCCGAGGTCTTCAGGCATGCACTTCAATGTTAAGCATCCATTAGTGTAGAGGTGTCGGAGGCTTGTCATATATTTCATATCATTTGGAAGTCGACGTAGATTCCAGCATTCAGAAAGGTTCAGAGTCTGTAGATTATATAACATGCTTATTTCTTCAGGAAGTTCTGTGATCAATAAGTTGTCCGAAAGATCAAGATACCTTAGGTGCTGTAAGTGCCTTGGTTTGAATGGAGGTTCTCTCAAATAAAAAGGTTTTATTGCTGTAAGTGCTCGTAGAGAATTGCACTTCCATATATGTCGCTGCCAGCCTCCGTCAGGCAAACCTTCTGAAAACAACAATGACCGAAAAGTTGGGGATTGCTTTTTCAGAAAATCACCAAACCAAATTCCATCTCCACTGTATGAGGTGAACAAGTGGCGAGTAGGATTTGACACCAAATTCTTGTGATTTCGACTATCAGTAATAGTTACACATTGTTTTCCCATAACAGATTGAGCAATGTCATGCATAAGATCATGTATCTTGCATATGGTTCTGGAACGGAGCTGCTTCCCTCCTCCGAACGTCTTGATGTCCTTCCTCTGAACATCCTGAAAGAATGACCTCCAAACTAGCTCCTTGAAAATTTCTTCGCCTTTGGTTTCAAGATGGCCTTCTTCCTGCGGTGGTATGAAATCATGAGCCATCCATAATAGGATCAACTTCTCCACCTCAATCTCGTAATCTTTGGGAAACACAGCACAGAATGCGAAGCAGGGCTTCAAGTGAGATGGTAGGTCGTCGTAGCTGAGCTTGAGTATAGGTAAAATTTCAGTCCTATTGCAAATGTTGCTTTTGTTTAATATATTCTTCCATTCTTCCATGCGAGTCTTGGTACTCAACATAGAGCCAAAGGCCTTGGCAGCCAAAGGGGAGCCATGACATCTATCCACAATCTCGTCAACAATCTGGTCACTGTCTGGCAAACTGAAGGCTCTTCCTAGGATCATTTCCTTTAGAAAGTCCTTACCTAGCTCTTCGAGATTATGGTATTTATCGATACCCATTTTCATAATTTCAGCTACTTGTTTCTTGCGAGTTGTGGTCAGTATTGCACTACCCTTGCCACCGTGTTGGAGGCAAGTCTTGAGCTTTCTCCACTTCTCACCGTCCTCATTCCATACGTCGTCCAGCACAATGAGGTACTTCCTCCCATTTACTTCGTTCTGAAGATCCTGGAATGCTTTTTCACGATCTTTCACATCGGTCATGCAGATACTGCTAGCAATATTAACAACGTCGAAATCCTCTGACACACAACACCACCTTCGGAGCTGAAAACACTCCTTGATTTTTCGGTGATTGTAAATGAGCTGCACGAAGGTGGTCTTGCCCAGCCCACCCATTCCAACAATGGGAAGGACCATGAGGTCATCCATGCCGCTAACTTGAGCGAGCAATATCTCCAAGATCTTGTCCATCTCTTTTTCTCTGGATCTGCTAACAATATCCTTCTCAGAGTAAGCCATGATGGAATCTGTTTGACGCAACTGGTTGGAAGGTGGTGGTGGCTGTTGTTGTTTGAACCCGAAGGCGTTCATCTCCGCGACAAGTACCTCGATGGTCTGCACAATCCTGCGCAGCTTCTTGCCCATCCTGTAACGGAAGACAATGGGGTTATGAGAAGGGAAGAGGCTTACAACATCCATGCCGAGCATGGTGTAGTGCCCCTTCTTCTTGGCATCACGTCGGAGAGCCTCGTACTTGAACTCGTCAAACACGTCGATCGCCTCGTAGGACACCGTCCTGAGGGCGTCGAGCCACGCACAGACTCCACGAACGGAGCTGCTTCCCTTCTCCTCGGCGTCCTGGATGACATCCAGGATGGCCGGCAGCTTGCGCTCCAGGACACTGCGCTGCTCCTCCATACCCTCCATCACCTTGTACTGGTCCAGGAGATAGCTCGTTGCCTTCTCTTTCACCATGGAGACCAGTGGCCCGATCACAAACTCCGCCATTGTTGCTCGCACAGCTCACGAGAACACACGCACAAAACTGCAGTGGAGAGTGAGGAAGGGAAGTGATATGGGGCAGTGATCCTTGAGAATTTTCAGAGGGGACAGCGTTGTTACGGAATTGCCAGAGTGCGGACCATTCAATGAACCACCAGCGTTGTTACTGCAAGGGACGACCTGTAGGGTCGTCGATATCAATCATAGAAGTGGATGATTACTGAAAGAAATAAAAATTCCAAAGGCTCAGTAGAGTGGGGCCTTACTTATCGATTATGATACGAAGGTACAGCTCCTGTGCATTCGCGTCAAGGAAACGCAAGAAACAGCAGCATCCAGTGCAAAGTTGACACATGATACCACCGACGATTGATGAACCAGACCACGACCTGTGCGCAGTGTAGAGCCTTATCTGCGCAGCCGACCCCATGAATGGTTGGCTTCATTTTCTGTTTTTTTTCCTTCTAAACGGTAAGGCTTTGCTCTTTTTGTTTTTAACTGTGACTGTTAAGTTTAATAAACTGATAACTAAAAGAAGTGGAAACCAACGGCTCAAGCTGAAAAAATAGAGCCTAATACCATTGCATTATACTGAGCAATGGCAGATAAAACCACCATTACGGTTACAAAACTCAAAAGGAAAGCTTGTTACTGCAATGCCATTTGACCAGGCTAATTCAAGAACACGTGTAGAGTTAATGAGGCTACCAACAAATTGGTGCTTTTCTCAAGAGATTTTTCCGGGGTATGTGAGGGTTGTCTTTGGTTGTACTTGAATCCAATGATAAAAATGTTCTGATAGTTTTGAACCGTAGAACTAAGGCTCTCTTCTTTTCAGCTTCATTCACTAGTTTTAGTATACAACCTAAATCATCTTGTTGGGCATGGAATCTTGATTTTGAATCTAATGTGTATGCCATGCTAGTTCCACGATCAGTCGCTAGCACCAATATTTTATATTCGTTGCATCACATTCATATACGATTAAGTTCAACAAATAGGTCTTAGGGACTATTTTGCACATATGGCTGACTGACCAAATAGTTTGAGTAATAGCAACGGAAATTCGAAAGATACAACAACTCATGTGGCATGCCATTTCCTACAGGCAACTGATTGCTATCAAACCTTAGCATACAACACCCAATACATCAGGACCGGCAGCAAACTTGAAGCTTGGTCGCCATTCTCGTGCTCTAATTTTTGTTCAACAAGCAGAAGTGAATGTAAAATTGTACTCTACCAGACTTTTACAGCAAAAATACTAATATATGCAGCAAGGTTATCACAATCTCGATTCTATCGTACAATTATAAGATTTTATGATCCAAAATTGACTAGATCGATCTGATTTCATGGTAAAACCCTAATATGGTAGAATCTTAATGTTTTTATGATTCTACACAAACTTTTGTAGAATCATGATCATAATTTTTATACGACCCTACTTGATTATGTTGATTCTATTATTTTATTATAAATAATTACTTATATACTCCTTTTAATTGAAAATTTTAACTTTTATCTCTACAATTGTCATAAAATAACACATGATCTTACATTTACTCTACAATTTGTAAAGAAAAGTTTAAAAGATATAATTTTAAAAGTGCAGTAGTGTTATAATACACTGTAAATTTTTTAAAAATATTTCTTTGGTACAATCATGTAAAATCATAGATTCTGCATCAATCCTACGATTTGCGATCCTACCAAAGATTATCCGATCCGATTCAGGATAGCAATTCTGACAACCTTGATATGTAGGCTTTTTCAAATGGACGACTATCCTATCCGTTTTCATTTGCACAAAGCAATTTTTTTTTGTAATTGCAATAAACATTGTAATTTCTAGAAGGTGTTGGGGCCAGATTTTTGTATCCAAACTCTCTGTGTATAATTGTATTCGTCTCTTGACATTGCTACTACATAGTGGAACATAATGATGGTATATATATATATATATATATATATATATATATATATATATATATATATATATATATATATATATATATATATCTCAAACACACAATTAATATTTAATTCAGATCTGGAATGTTGCACTAGGTTTTCAATAATATTAATAGCACTAATGTTAACACAATAAAGTGGAACACTACTAAATTCTAACATATAATCTCTAAGTGTAGCAAAAATCCATAGACTTTGAGAACAATTAGCAGCAACAGCTACATACTCAGCTTCAGCAGTAGATTGTGCAATAGATGACTATTTTCTAGATAACCAAGAAACTAATAATGTGCCTAAGAAGTGACATTTGCCATAAGTGCTCTTTCTGTCAATCATATAACCCCCAAATCACTATTTGAATATGCACACAAGGTAAGACATGATGAAGAAGAATATAAGAGTTCAAAATCTAAAGTTGATTAGAGATACCTGAAAATTCTTTTTACAACCTAACAATGGAATGCATGAGGTGAAGCTTGAAAATCAAGCGCACAAATACACAGTAAAATATATATCTGATCTCGAAGTAGTAAGGTAAAGTAGGGACCCAATCAAGATTATATATATTTTTGGTCCACCGCCTCACCTTCTTCATTTGGATCAAGGACAGTTGTAGATCTTATTGGTGTAGAGATAGGTTTGCTGGTTTTCATGTCCAAACGCCTAAGCAGATCTTTAGTGTACTTAGTTTGATGAATAAAAATGTCCTGTTTAGCCTGTTTTACTTGCAAACCTAAGAAGTAAGTTAATTTTTTATCATGTTCATCTCAAACTCGCTACTTATAGTATCTAAAAACTTACAAACCAAAGCATAAGAGGAGGCACCAAAGATGATATCATTCACATAAATCTGAACAAGTAATAGATCATTACCATTCCTAAGTGTGAAAAGAGTTTTATTTACCTTGCCCATTTGAAAATGATTTTTTAAACAAGTTAAACTTGAGTCTTTCACACCATACTCTAGGAGTTTGTGTCAATCCATATAAGGCTTTAGACAATTTATAGATATAATTAGATTTATGATTAGATATGCTATTATACTATTACAATTTTATGAGTATATCTTAGTGTAAAGCTTTAAAAAATAACAATGAGATTTGCATCACGGAGAACGTCGGGAGTATGTGTTCTTGCCTTAAAATCAAATCGTCTGGATTAGACCCTGTTTTTCATGTTTTTTCTTTTAAGCTACAATGATCTCTTTTTTTATGTGAACAGTGTTACTGAAAAAGTAAAAAAAGAGAGAAAGAACAGCACCTTTAATCATAAGATTCATAAGATCCACACCATCGCTTCGCTACCCGTTAAAATCTGAGGTCCCTTTAGGATCAATCAATGACAATCTTGACTACCTTCTCATACGTGCCTATGCCACGTTATTTTGTCCCCTCTACACTTCTTAAATACTAGCTACGTAAGCACAGTGTCATACCGCGCTAGCTACCGTGTAGACCAAAGTAAAAGAGACGATAATTCGTGGAGCGTTTCTTAAAAAAATCAAGGACGCATGCGTAATTTTAGAAAAACCAAAGGGCTTTTTCGTAAAAAACCGAGGACCTACAAGGACTGTACATAAATAAACAAGGACCTATACGTAATTTTGGAAACCGCGGGGTGCTATCGGTGAAGTGGAGGGTGCTTTCGGAAAAAAACATGGCAGGGACCTGTTTGCGAGAACGAAGGACCTCTACGCTATTTCGCAAAACGCAGGGGGTTTTTGGCATAAACGCTGACGTGGCACGCCTCGCCGGCCGGAGAGTCCCCCATCTTTAATATACTTAGTATGTAATAATTTACATAGGAAAAATAGGGGGTAGGAAGGAAGAAAAGAAAAGGCTAAAAGGATCAAAGCCAGGAGCAAATGAAAGGATAATCACCTGGTCTAATGCTGTTTAAAAGTTGGAATATTTGTGAACTGGTGGGAGTATCCTGACATTTAATTTTGAATATTTGTTTTGTTATATAAATACTCGTACGTACTACACATAGGAATTTTTTGTACGGATAATCCATTTTTTATTCGGAAATACATAAATATACCCGCGGGAAATTTTTTTACAAAAATAGGTTCCAGTCGCCCATCCATTGGGCGACTTTTGCCTTTCGCCCAACCGGGAGGCGACATTTAGGGAATGTGGGAACCGTTGGGCGAATCAATGGTATCGCCTGAGTGTTGGACGACTTATTCCAGTTGCTGTACGGTTGGGCGACTGGAATTGCAGTCGCCAATGGTTGGGCGACAGGGGGGGGGTAATTTATTACAGCACAGTCGGCTGCCCATTACCACCTACCACTTTTTGCCCTCATTCTGCGCACAGAGAAGAAACGAGAGAAGAAGAGGAGAGGAGGAAGGGGCACTCATTGTGCGAGAGAAGAAGAGGAGAGGAGGAAGGGGAAGAAAAGGAGGGGGAGAAGAGAGGAAGGAGGGGAAGAAAAGGAGAGGAGAAGAGAAGGAGAGGAGGACAGTGTTGGAGGAGGAGGTGAGGGAGGAAGGAGGAGTAGAAGCTATTCCATCCTTTTGGATCTAGGTATTTTTTTGATTATGTTGTATTTACACTATTATTTAGATGAAATGTTGGTGTTAGTAAAAATTGTAGATGTAGAAAATGTAGTACAATTTTAGTATGAAAATATTAGTGTCAAAAAAGTTGTAGTATACATTTTGTAGTATGGAACAATTTGTAGTATAGAAATTTTAGCACCCTTTTTAGTATAGAAAGTTTAGTTTATTGTTGTACGATGTTATTTTACATGTCGTAAATTTCAATCATACATGCAGGCCTATATCATCAATTAAT
Organism: Dendrocalamus sinicus; assembly: GCA_036346575.1. Lineage (NCBI taxonomy): Eukaryota > Viridiplantae > Streptophyta > Magnoliopsida > Poales > Poaceae > Dendrocalamus > Dendrocalamus sinicus. The sequence continues at coordinate 496,955 of CM070665.1, read as the reverse complement.
GGCCACTACATTGAGAGTGTATTATGGTGCTGGAATTATTCGTGAAGGTCCGAATGGTGTGGATTTGAGCGATTTTTCGCAAGTCACTCTCGTACTTCCGGATGATGAGAATGCTCGAATGACAGATGTGCAGCATTGGCTGACCCAGAGTTTTTCATTGGACCCCGAGGTGTGCAGCGTCGTTATGCAAGGGCTTTAGAGTCGGTCTCCCACGGACATCAGATGGGAGTTGAAGACATTGGTGCGCTCAGCTTCGTGGAAGGGCTTTGTGTAAGGGTGCCGGCGCCGTGGATACGAGTGTGTCCTGCTTGTGCAACCGTGCTCACTACAAGCAGCTGCGCAAGCTCGTGCGTCCGCCTATGCTTCAGGAGGTGCTAGCAGCTCGGGCGGGCCGCACGTTGGCGGAGCTGATGAAGTTGCTCGTGATGAAGGCAATACGATACATGGAGGAGAGTTATAGTCGTCAAGCTATAGAGAGGAAACTGGGCAAGCCGATGCAGTACATGGAGGAGAGTTACAGCCGTCAAGCTATAGAGAGGGAACTGGGCAAGCTGATGAAGGAGAGCATAATGAGTATATCGTGCAGCAGATGGAATCTGATGACCAGAGGGCATGGGATGAAGAGCAAGCTGTAGAGGACGACGAGGAGGATAGTTCCGATGATGAAGAAGTTCCTATCCCCCAGGAATGGAACCAGTTTACTGCGGAGGGTGTTTCCGCACATGATGAGCATCAATCACCATGGGAGTATCATGAGACAGAGGTTCGGTTGCATGCTATGTTTGCTAACAAGGAAGCGCTGCAAGATGCCATCAAGCTTTGGGCCCTTTCATTGCAGCGGACATTTCGCGTCGTCAAATCAAGCAAGGAGCAGTACACTGTGAAGTGCGAGCAGGCTGGTTGTCCTTGAAGGGTGCATGCACGTAGACCCAAGTATGAGACTCACTGGATTGTGTCCAAGGTGGAGCCGCACTCTTGCATTCTAAACACTGTCTTGGCGAGGCATCGTAACCTGACGTCCGGATTTATAGCCAATTTGATATATGGGGAGATAGTAGAGAAGAAAGATATTGCGGCCATGCATATTGTGGTAGCTATCGAGAATAAATTCAAGTATAAGATTAGCTACGCGAAGGCGTGGCGTGCCAAGCAAAAGTCGTTGGAAAAACGTTTTGGCACTTTCGAGGCGGCGTACGACAACCTTCCTCGTATGCTTAAGGTGTTGCAGCAGAGGAATCCAGGCACGTATATCACCGTGCACGACAAGCCGTCCGTAAGTCCACCGGGATTTGCAGTGTTGCAGAGAGCATTGTTTGCATTTGGTGCTAGCATTGAAGCATTCAGGCACATGCTGCCAGTGATCTCAGTAGATGGAACCTTCTTGACAGGCAAATACAAAGGGCAGCTCCTGATGGCCATAGGCGTTGACGGTAACAATCAAATATTGCCGCTGGCCATTGCATTTGTGGAGAGTGAGAATTATGAGAGCTGGCTGTGGTTTCTCAGACATGTGAAGGTTGGAGTTGTAGGCACCCATCCTGGTGTGTGCGTAATCCATGATCGCCACGCTGGTATTATAAAGGTGATACGAAAACTTCAAGAAGACCCTGAGAAGACCTGGGTTCCGGATATTAACATGATGAAGGGTGGGAAGGGTCGGCGACAGAGCCGACGTATTAGAAATGACATGGACGAATCACAAGCTGGAACATCTGGTGCATGTTGTGGGCGATGCGGTCAGGAGGGGCACACAGCTAGACGATGCAATGCATGTCCTGATCAGTAGTTGCAATGCATGCTAAATTTCATGTACCATTTGTAAAACTTGTATGTTACATCCCTTTTCTGTAATGTAGTTGGTGTTGTGCTGGTAGCTTAGTATTGCTTACTTACTAGATGTATTTGTTGTTCGTTAAAATGCGATAGCACCCACATGGAGAACAACACATACATTGCACATACAGAACATATAGAAGTACTACAACCAAGAATTTAAATCACGACAACAGGCCCAGCGCCACACCATCAACACAACATGACAACCGAGAAGTAAAATATGACACAACCATACCCCTCGTTGCCTATATGCTAAAAGAGCCTCGTGGCACCCACATGGAGAATTGCTGAGGGGGCCACCTCGGACGTGGCTGGCCGTCGTGGTAGTGGCACACACATATGCAGCTCGGGTTCGCGCAGCAACATGTGGGATCATAAGAGCTTCCTATGTTCACGACCTCCTCGTTGCCCCTCTCGTGTTGAATCTGTTGGCGGAGGTTGTTGTTCTCCTCACTGAGAGTCTCGATTCGGTCCTGCAACTCCAAGACTCGATCCCATAATGTATCCACATAACGACAAATATACCATTCATGAGGAGGGTCGATCCACCGGGAGAAGTCACATTTCGCCATCTGCGGGAAATGACGGTAAACATGGAGGGTCCATAAGCAATAACAACAAATGTACTATTACTAATTTGTACCCCGGAGCGTGGGCATCGGAAGAAACGACGCCCGCCATCGAACGAGCCATCTAGGGCCTGCACGACCGCGTACTCATTGTGTCTGCATTTCGGCCACGCTGGTTGAGTACGTCGGCTTGGTATCAAGCGATAGTGTGGACCAAAGATCTCCCTCCTTTCCAAGGGAAGGTCTTCCTTCAGTGACCCAAAATCGACTGGCCCCTCAGCTTCCGACATGGTGTTTTCCACCACGAAAGAGATGGTACTTCTTTGTTCGATTTACAGGGTTCTCTGTCTACAATGTCATGAGACCCCAACCGTGCTATTTATACCAAACGAGAGAACTTGCGTAGTCACGTGCCATAAGAGGACAGCTTTGAGCAAAGAGATGACAAAAGAGGACATCTTTGCGCAGTGAGATGACAAAAGAGGGCAGCTTTGCACAGTGAGATGACAAAAGAGGACAGCTTTGCCCAGTGAGATGACAAAAGAGGGCAGCTTTGCCCAGTGAGATGACAAAAGAGGGCAGCTTTGCCCAGTGAGATGACAAAAGAGGACAGCTTTGCCCAGTGAGATGACAAAAGAGGGCAGCTTTGCCCAGTGACATGACAAGAGAGGGCAGTTTTGCTCAGTGAGATGACAAAAGAGGCAGCTTTACGCAGTGACATGACAAGAGAGGGCAGCTTTGCTCAGTGAGATGACAAAAGAGGCAGCTTTGTGCAGTGACATGACAAGAGAGGGCAGCTTTGCTCAGTAAGATGACAAAAGAGGGCAGCTTTGCGCAGTGACATGACAAGAGAGGGCAGCTTTGCGCAGTGACATGACAAGAGAGGGCAGCTTTGCTCAGTGAGATGACAAAAGAGGCAGCTTTGCGCAGTGGCATGACAACAGAGCGTAGTGACATGCCTACCCTTCGGCTTATAAAATGAGATGCAATGCATCTACAAGAGAACACTACACAATCTAACACTACATCATACTTACCTTCTCCACGTCGTGATGAACAACAAGAATCTAAAGGAATGGCAGAAATTCGTGGACATGATAAATGAGAGAGTTAGGAAGGGTAGGGAGGAGTCCCGCAAGAAGGCAGAATGGGAGGAGACCCGCAAGATAGCAAAGGCTGCGACGGCTCGCGAGGAACAAGCAAGGGCTGCTGCGGCTACGAGGTCAGCTCCCCCGGCTTGCGAGGAACAATCAAGGGCTGCTGCGGCTACGAGGTCAGCTCCCCGCAATGAGCGGCCGCGTAGCAACAACCCCATCCCGGACGTCCCCACCTAGTGTTCGCTGCAACTCCCACCTGAGGGGGAGGCACCCCCCTTTGTTGGTGCGGAGACACATGCAAGTTCTTCAAGTCTAAGCACTGCCTCAGCCTAGGTATGCGTTACTGGGGTTACGCAAACTACTCCAGTGACTACCCCAACCGCCGTTTTGACACCGTAATCTATCGGCAACCGGTAACGACCACATGCACCATTTTTCCCTACCTTCTCTCCTTCACAGCACGCACTAACGATCTCTCCCCTCTTTTTACAGTCTCCGGAGCCCCTATGTGGCTACCGCAAATGGATCGATCTTGAGATCCACTCTGCGGACCAATGGACCCTCGACTTCGAGGAGTGGAATGTCACAAAGGAGAAGGAGTTGCTGGAGGAGGAGCGCCGCAAGAACGAGCACACCCTGCGTATACAACGCGAGACGCAAGCTCATCTCGAAGCGTGCGCCCGTAGGGAGCGGGAGGCTCGCGAGAGGGAGCGCGAGAGAAAGAGGGAAATTGCGGCTAAGGCAAAAGAGGCCGCAGAGGAGTTCAACGCCGAGCGGGCGAGGAAGGAAAAGTGGCCCCGGTCCACACAGTAGGTGGTACGAGCAGTTGGGTGGGTTAGTCGCATATCATGCTATATGTTATGCATGTAATAAAAATGTACGCGGCATGTTACTCCCAACTGTATTATGAAGTTTATTTCTATTCACATAAGGTTATTATCTCGTCTGTTCGCATTCAATGATTCAGATAGCAAGTCATTTAACAATATTAACATACCAGTTCTCTTCGTACACTAATTCTCAGTAACATGAAAATATCACTTACCAATGTATATATCAAACGTTCTACAGTCAATTGTTCTTAAAAAAAATTTCCCAAAATTTTTAATGCACATACAACATACAATAAACATAAACTTTTATTACAACTATACCACATTTTTTCCAGTTTAAAACTACAAAATTGACAAAACTCTAAAAAATCACAGGGCCTGAGTAAAGTTGCCCCTCCATTGGGCGACTGCACTTCTAGTCGCCCATCCATTGGGCGACTGCATGAGAGTCGCCCAATAGGAAAGCGACTTCTTGCAATCGCTCGAACGTACAACGACATAATTTTGTCGCCTCCCGGTTGGGCAAAAGGCGAAAGTCGCCCAATGGATGGGCGACTGGAGCCTATTTGTGTATTTTTGAATAAAAAAATGGATTATCCGTACAAAAAATTCCTACACATAGTTAGGTATAAATATATATGTGGAAGTTAAAAAATTCTATACATAAGTATGAGAAAATATAATCTCAGAAATTTTATGTAGCATGAATTAATGTGGTACTACAAGAGCTAAAAAAAGACAATGGTTTTAGCTAAGACTACATGACTCACGACAGTGATAATTCTTATGTAACATCAAATGTTGCAAAGATAAAAAAAAGTTGCCACTCAACAGGGTAGGCTGAATTAGCACAAATTAAAATTTTAATCATGTAATTCAGGAAGCTATGCAAACAGGGATCATAGATTGTTACCACTGAATGAGCAGTGCAACGGAAGTAGAATTGAAGTAGTCCGATTCAACATAGCACGTGGTAATGTGGTGGAAGTAGTCGACAATTCAGTGTCCTTAGAAGCCAATCTTCCCCTCAGTCTCCTCCTCATGATTGTCCCGATTAGTACTATAGTCACATTAGCGCCTTTACCGAAATCCACATGTCTATAGAGAAACATTATGCGTCGATGTGCTAGTACTGTAGGCACAGCAGGGCCATCGAGAGGTGGTGGCTAGGATTTCAGTTGATGTGTTTTGATGCACATCCCTTTGCTCCCACGCCACTTTTTATATAGGCTCTTAATGGAACCCTACATTAAGAGCCCAATAAGGTGGAGAACCCACTTGGCTCATTAGTAACGAATATAATCCAAACTGATGTGTTTCTATCCTTCATGTGTGTGACCCTATAGATTTATGTATATTTGGTTGTGACCCAGAAACTCCTTTTTGGCCCACAAGTCGTTGGCAGTCCCTAGCAGGACATAGCAACTCTTAAATACACATAAAGATCTTATCAAACGAAACTATATAGTGTTCACGTGTTGATTCCTTTGTCTCACGATACAATATCGAACACAAGGTAGATTTATCTTGAAAAGTGTTTTCTTAAATATACTACAGTAGTGATTAGTAGTCAAAGTTGCATTTTGAGGACCGTGTCCGTGTCCAAAATGACTTTTTTTAAAACCGGAAGGAGTAATAAAGATCTTGAGTTAAAAGTGGCATATAAAAATTTGGCACATTTTAATAGAAAATATACTAGTTTGACATATAAAAATTTGGCACATTTTAATAGAAAATATACCAGTTTGACTAAAACTGGTATGTGTACATTATAATTTAAGTTTTGAAAAAAATATATTGTGAAAAGTGTACATAACACATAAGATTTTGTATTTATTAACACTACTACAGAAAATGATCATCACAGACGGTTCAAAACCATCATCATAGACGGTTTCCGAACTGTCTGAACTTATGTATCTGTGATAATTTAAAACAAGATAATTTTATTTGCAAATTGAGATCAACATGATCAAGGAGTATGACTTGCCTTGCTCTACAGTCCGGTGTGAGTCGTTGTCAAATTCTTTTGAATCGTTGTAGGCTACATGCGAAGAACAAAAGCGCATAAATTCAAACAAAATCCAAATAAAATATAAAAATTATAAGATATATATTTACGGATAGATTATGATTTTAGATGAATTTAGGAGAAAGAATAAATGGATTCAGAGTTCGTATGGGGGAGAATGAATATCTAGAAGTTTTGGATATCACATGAAATGATGAAAAATCCAAGAATTATGATTGGAATTTGCGTGTGATGAGCAGAGCAGCGAAGTGGCCAGCGAATGGGAAAATGGAACCCCAGTGATGAGGCGAAGGTGGTGACATGGGTATGGCAGCAATCACCAGTAGTGAGAGAAAAAGGTAGTGATGGCGTGGTATCGACAACGACAGGTTGGAGAGAGATAGTACCCAGGTTTGGAATGTGGAGATGTAAGGTGAGCACGGGGTGAACACGGTATGGTGAAGTTAGGAAAATTATTGGCTATACTGAAAATTCATCGGAGATGACACAATTGATGTTGAACAACGACGGTGGAGAAAAAGGAAAAACTTGATATTTTGATGCTCTGTGAAGCAAATCTAAAACTACGTGGAAGGTAGCTACCTGAGATGGTTTGGCACATTTTGACGTGAAAGAATTGGAGTATGCATCACCGGATAGATGGGAACGCGAGATGCCCTAGACGGCTATGGCTAGGTGTCGGAGGCAAAAAATTTGTGGATGGTTTTTGGAGGAAAGAAGGGAAGCACAGAATAGAACGTGATGAGGCAATTCTAACAGGGGTGATGGCATAGGCTAAAACTCACCAGAGGCAACGAATTGACATCGGGAAGTCAAAAATGGCCATTTCCGCGGAAAGCTCAATTTCTGACAATTGGCTCCTGTAACATCCCGGAAATTGAAATTTGAAAATGTGAAGCTCTTGAAATATTTTGCAATGTATTCTCTTGGAATTTGGAATTGATGGTGTTTCTCTAAATTTTGGTTGAGGTTCTAATAAATGAAGAAAATTTATGAAGAATTAAACAAATGATAAAATATGATGGAATTATGAAAATAATTGAAATTTATGTTTTAAAAGTCGAATCTGAAAAGATGATCCATTAAAAAGGGGGAGTGCAACTTGAACCCAAAATATAAAGCTTTATTTGAGGATTAGTAATAATAATAGGAGTAAACAAAAATTTTCGTGAAAGAAATATGCATATACATATATATATAAGTATATAGGGTACTCTACAAAAAAAATAAATAAATGCATATATGGTAAGGCTAGCAACAAAAGGATAACAATGAGTAAAATTAATAAAGGAACATAAATGTAAAAATGCAGTCGGTCGCCCGCAACGATCCGGCCCATTTCCTCCTTCCCCTGCTTCTTTCTTTTCCCCGTGCACCGTGCCACTTTCTTTCCTCTCTGCTACGCTCAGCTTCTGTCCTCCTTGTGGCATCCATGCCCTCGCCCACCGATTTCCCCCATCGCCCATGGTTTCCCTGCACCGCCCACAATCTCCCATGGCCATAAGAAAGCTCTCGCATTGCTCTCCTTTCCCCCTATCTCTTCTCTGCCTAGCGCCGTGAGCTCGCCGCCGTAGCTTTCTCACCAATACCGCCGCTCCGGCTATTCCCTCCACGAATCGAGCGCGTCCTGGAGTGCCTCCAGGAGCATTCTACCCCCTCCCTCACTTAATCGAACCCCCGTGCCTCCGGATCATCGCACGGCTCATCTTCCTCACCGCCGGCCAAAACTGTCGCCGCCAGCGCCGTTCCCTCCTCGGCGAGTTTCCCTTCAATTCCTCACCGGTGGAGCACCTTCTCACCGCCACGAACCTCCTCCAACCGTCATCGGAGCCCTTCCTCCCTCCAAGCTCGTCGGCACCGTGAACATGCTTGCACCGTCCATGGCCTCCACCGCCGGCTCGCCTCGGCCCTCCTCCGGCTCCATCACCCACCTAGGTGAGTTCATCATGGCTTGTTCGGACCGCCGCCCAAGCCAACCTACACCATCTTGGGCCGTGCCACCATCTTCACTGGCTTCCTCGTCCCTCCGGGAACCCGTTTTGCCGGTTGCTGCAGCCTCCCTGGCCACCGTCCGCCGCTGGCGACACCAACACCGAGCGCTGGCCACCTCCTCTGTTTTGACTCCACCCAACCCCTAGTTCTTCTAATTTGCTACTTCTGTTTTGTCAGCCCAGGCCTTCGGCACATTTGGCTATCCGAGCGTGCTTAAGACTTTCAGCCCCTCTGGTCCTGAGTTCAATTCCAGCCGGCCGCACCATTCCCACCCCATTTTATTTTAATTTTTGTAATCCATTTCAATTAAGAAAAATCGAGGAAAATTAGAGAATAATTTAGAGAAGCTAATAAATTTTAATTAGGATATAAAAGAGGTTATGTAAGATTTAAATTTGGATTAGTTATCATAATAAATAATTAATGTGCCATTAGTATTTATTTTAAATCTAATTATTAATTAAAGGCATTAATAAAGAAAAATGACTTTGGTTAAATGTCCAAATTTAATAAAGATTATCATTAATTTTAATTAAGATATATGCCCTAACATTTATCATGCCACCATTAAACAAATCTTAGTAATATATTTAATTAAATAGCAATATTGAAATATGAACCCGAATAACAAGCTCGGCCCAAATAAATAAATTTAAAAATTAGAAATAAAATTAAGCCTAACAGTAACTAAAGTATAGACAAAATGATAATGTGCCATTAATCAAATCTTAATGTTAGATTTAGTAAATAATAATGTTGAGCATGATTGAATATAGCAAGCTAGGGCCCCGTATAAATAAGTTCTAATCTGAATTGAACTAGCCCTAGCAATAAGTAAAGATAAATAAAATATCGTACCACAAAATTCCACAAAACAGGACCCTAAGATTAATTCGGTAAACTGAAAATTGTATACATCGCATATAGCATATCCCCTGCATATTAGCGCCTGACAAAATAATGCCCCGCCAATCTCATACACCAATTCATAGGTCTAACCTGACTCATGGAACTTCCTTGTTAAATACAAAAAATAATAAAAGAAGCTATTAATAAAAGATCCAGTCATCGTATTCTACCACCGACCTTGCCTCAAATCACTCGAATCACCCATTAACTCATAATAAAACTAAATTGAGTTTATTTGGAATTATGTGGGTCTTTTGAGTTATTTGCCTTTATTTGTATTTAGTCATTTAGCACGTAATTAGAAATTGGAGTCCTGAAGAATCAAGGGATCAAGCGTGATCAAGAGGAAGTGAAGATAAAGACCAAAAGCTCAAGAGAAGGCATTGTGTGAGCTCAAGACCGCGGTAAACCACGCAAGGCGAGTCAATACTTTGATCATATTTGAACCAATATTTATGCAAATTTAATTCCATTTTAAACTATCAACTTGTATGCTGTTATTTTATCTGACAATTTATGTTCGATTTCAAGTTGCTAGTAATACACCCATTATTGCACTTGTTAATATTACTCTCCTTGAAACCCTTGGATTTATGAACCTTGTCATCCTAGCGAAATTATAATGTTATACTTTCGAAAATAAGTCTACAACTATTCGCTTTGCTTAGTATTGCTTAGATATGCAGGGGCATAAAAAATGCCGCAAAACATCACTTTCAATTATGGAGAACTGGTTTGGGAAGTCATGATGGTAATGACTGGTATATGTTGGTATGATTATTTTATGTTCCCAAAAACCCCAAATTGCTTAAATATCTGGGCAGATAGTTCTAGGGTGTGAGTGGCGCAGTGGAAGCACAAAATGAAGATTCACCGTTTGCCGAACTCGCCTCGCTGTTTATAAAACGCGCGGAGGCCCGCCTCCGCGCGTACTCTCTATAGCCATAACCAAAGACACGCATCCGCGTGCGCACTCTCTGTGCAAGACACGGGTATGAGTCTAAACAAAGACACGCGTTCGCGCACGCACTCTCCTGGCAAGACACGGGTATGATTCTAAACAAAGACATGCGTTCGTGCGCGTACTCTTCGTGCAAGACACGGGTATGAGTCTAAACAAAGACACGCATTCGTGCACGCACTTTCCGTGCAAGACACGGGTATGAGTATAAACAAAGCCGTGTGGGGGGACGCCTCCACACGCGCCAGTCTACGGACTCTAAATAAGACGTAGCGTCGAGGTCTACCTCCGCACGCGCCAGTCTACGGACTCTAAATAAGACGAAGCGTCGATGTTCGCCTCCGGACGCACTCCACGGAGTATAAAGAAGATGCGGATATTGTCCCAGAGCACTCTACTAAGTATAAACAAGACGCGGAGCCCCCGCGCACGCATGGGTGTTGCCCCTATGCGTACTCCCAGGAGTATAAACGAGACGTGGTCGATTGTCCCACGCACTCTGCGGAGTATAAACAAGACGCAAAGCCCCGGCACACGCATGGGCATCGTCCCCAGGCGTGCTCTCCGGTGTATAAATAAGACATGGTGGCCCGGCTCGTCCACCCAAGTAGAGGCTCCCCCCCCGCACATACCCCGCGAAGCAGGCGCAAGGGGCAGCAGAGGCTTCCCTCCCGTGCATACCCCGCGAAGAAGGCGCAAGAGGCTCACCTCTACGCACACTCCACGGAACTGGCGCAAGGGGGCTAGCGAAGGCTTCCACCCACCGCTTCGAAGGGTGAGGGACGGAGCGCTCGCGCGTCTACCTCGGCTAGGCACCAGCTCCGCTGCCACCACTTCAAAGGGTGAGGGACGGAGCGTGCGCGCGTCTACCTCGGCTAGGCGCCAGCTCCGCTGCCACCGCTCCGAGGGGGAGGGATGGAGCGCTCGCGCGTCTACCTCGACTAGGCGCCAGCTCCATGCCACCGCTTTGAAGGGCGAAAGACGGAGAGCTCGCGCGTCTACCTCGGCTAGGCGCCAGCTTCGCTGCCACCGCTCCGAGGGGTGAGGGACGGAGCGCTCGCGCGTCTACCTCGGCTAGGCGCCAGCTCCACTGCCACCGCTTCGAAGGGTGAGGGACGGAGCGTGCGCACGTCTACCTCGGCTAGGCGCCAGCTCCGCTGCCACCGCTCCGAGGGGTGAGGGACGGAGCGCTCATGCGTCTACCTCGGCTAGGCGCCAGCTCCGCTGCCACCGCTTCGAAGGGTGAGGGATGGAGCGCTCGCGCATGTACCTCGGCTAGGCGCCAACTCCGCTGCCACCGCTTCGAAGGGTGAGGGACGGAGCGCTCGCGCGTCTACCTCGCCTAGGCGCCAGCTTCACTGCCACCGCTTCGAAGGGTGAGGAATGGAGTGCTCGCGCGTCTACCTCGACTAGGCGCCAGCTCCGTTGCCACCGCTTCGAAGGGTGAGGGGCGAAGCGCTGGAACGTCTACCTCGGCTAGGCGCCAGCTCCGCTGCCACCGCTCCTAGGGGTGAGGGACGGAGCGCTCGCGTGTCTACCTCGCCTAGGCGCCAGCTCCGCTGCCACCGCTTCGAAGGGCGAGGGATGGAGCGCTCGTGAGTCTACCTCGGCTAGGCGCCAGCTCCGCTGCCACCGCTTCGTAGGGTGAGGGACAGAGCGCTCGTGCGTCTACCTCGGCTAGGCGCCAGCTCCGTTGCCACCGCTTCGAAGGATGAGGGACGGAGCGCTCGTGCATCTACCTCGACTAGGCGCCAGCTTCACTGCCACCACTTCGAAGGGTGAGGGACGGAGCGCCGAAATGTCTACCTCAGCTAGGCGCCAGCTCCGCTGCCACCGCTCAAGGGGTGAGGGACGGAGCGCTCGCGCATCTACCTCGGCTAGGCGCCAGCTCTGCTGCCACCGCTTCGAAGGGTGAGGGACGGAGCGCTCGCGCGTCTACCTCGGCTAGGCGCTAGCTTCGCTGCCACCACTTCAAAGGGTGAGGGATGGAGCGCTCGCGCGTAAGCCAACAGTGCCTGCTGATTGACACTCGTGGCGGCGTCATCAACGATCCAATGCCACACTCCCAGCACCTCCGGTGGAGGCACGAAGTCCGCTGCATTTGGGCGCGTGGCGGTTGCGACGCCAACTTCGGGAGCGTTGGACGCCCCTATCGCGGGAACGTCCCCGCCTTCCACGAGGACCGCGTCCTCCGGGATGAATGCCGCTGCAGGGAGATGCACCGGTTAGAATTCTGGGAGCGCGCTAAAGAGCTACACCAAGATGTGTCAGGACGGCCTACCCTCGGTGACAGCCGATGGACTAGGCTGACGCATCCCCCAGCTCCGAGCGGGGTGGCAAGGACACCAGTGCCCTCGGTCGATCCCGGCCTAGAGGGTCGGGGAGCCTCCCCGCCGGGGCTCAACACCGGTAGCTCCCACCCCCCGGTGGCCCCGGTCTCGGTCGCTGCAGCCTGGGGGGCGGAGGAACACCGGCCTGGGGGGCTTTGGCGTCGGAGTCAGAGTCCCACAGGCTCCCAACACCAGTCGCTACGCCGAAACCCCTTGAAGTCCGATGGACAAAAGGTTGTAGGCACGGCCGCTTCGCCTTAGGCGAAGGAGGCGGGGACCTCGCCTCGGCAGCCGCTGAAGGGGCGAAGGCCCCTCCCCGGCAGCCGTGGCGGGAGAAGACTCCGCAACAGCAACACCCGCGGGCCGGGGCTCCATCCCACCAGCACCCGTGGAGGGCAGCCTTGGCACGGTCGTGGCCGCAGCTGAGGACGCCGCTCCGGTGTCGCCAGCAGACGTTAGCCCTGCCTCCGCGGCCGCAGACAACGGAGCCTCGCCGTATTCCTGGTCCCCGGCCCCGCCTAGAGATCCCTCCTCCACATCCTCCGCACCCATCTCCGGGTCCGAGTCAGCATGGTCCACCGAATCGGGCTCGATCCCCGCCGCATCGGTGGAAACAGCGGCAACCGCCGCACCTAGCATAGTGGCACAAGTCCGAGCCTCCCCGCGAGACGGAGCCTTCTTTCTTTTGGCGCCAACATCTTGGGGACGAGGCCAGCTCGGGGCTGGATAGGCGCACTCCGGCACGCGAAGGCCCAGAGCCTCGCACACATTGTTTTTTCGCTCCAGTCCCGCCTTCGCGGTTGCAGCTCCGCGCTAGTCGTGCTCCCGGGCCGTATATGGCCTAAGGAACACGCTTACCGCGCGCTCTGCATCCTCCAGGCAAGTCCCTATTCGCAAAGAGGTGAAATCAAGCATGGCACAACGGCCAGAAATGACAAACATGAAAGGGCGGAGATTTACGAAGGCTGGAGGGTGCCGGCAGCGAGGACATGGACGGGCGGACATTGTCATCCCGAACTTCCCCAAGGCGAGGCGCCAGTCAGGGGTGAGCGGGGCCACGCCGTACATGACAAACTCCTCGGCGAGGTCCCGCATGTTGAGGCGTGGGGTTGAACGCCAGGGGCCGGCCCGAGCACTCGAGGCCGCTGCCGCTTGCTACGCGGTGGTAGAACCACCGCCTCATCCAGTTCGGCTCCCACTTCGCCCGGGTCGCGTTGGCAGGGAAGATCTTCCCGTAGGATGAACGCGCGTCGTGGAGGAACGCGAACATCGAAGCGTTGGGCCAACACCCCTCCGAGCACAAGGCCCAACTGTACACGGCAAGGCGGGCCAGCGTGCCCGGAGTCAGCAGCGCCAGCTCCAGCTCGAAGGTCCGCAGCATGTCACCAACAATCATGGCGGCGGGGATGCGAAGCCCGGCTTCTCAGTAGGCGACAAAGACGATCACCTCCGACTCCCCTGGGCATGGTTCCGCCTCGTCGACGGCAGGTAGCAGCACCTCTCGGCGGTCTGACAGCTTTCCCTCGTGCAGCAGGGCAGAGATGGTATCCTCCGTCACGAGCGAGGGGCCCAAGACGCTGGAACACGGCCCCTCCTTTTCCGTCGCCACCCACCGCTTGTCCACCGCCGTTGAGCTGCGCTTCTCGAGTGTGTACTCCACCTCCACCGGCGAGGACCGTCGGGAGATGGCGCGACTATCGGCCCCTGGGATGAGCTCTCCACCGGGCGTCATCGTCATCCATCACCTAAGCGACGAGCAGGGACAGCATGGCGACAAAGGAGGGCCAAGAAGAGCTACAAAGAAGGGCTAGAAAGTGTGCAAAGAAGGCACATACACGATGCTACAGGGGCTATTTAAAGCCCCCTCGCCTCCTGCACCGCCGGCGAGCATAACCGACGGGAGCCGAACCGCCCACGTCCAAACCTGAAGAGCCGCGACTGCCAGCGCACGACGCATCAATAATACCTCGCCACGCGTTCGCGCTGTCGGGTACAAACGCAGGTTACAGAACGTGGTGCACCTCCCGACACACGTCGGCGCGATTTCCGGGGGCCATTGATGCGGCAACGGCCAGTCTGGGCCCGCCAGCCCCGAGACCAGTTGCGACGGGACCCCGGGGCAGCGCAGCAACTCCGGCCACCACTTCAGCAGGCAAGCTCCAGTGCTGGCCTCAGCCCGCCCCTGAACAGGGCGACACCTCGATACACCGCCGCTACTCCGTGTGGCAAGGCCAACGACCACCTCGACTTCGAGGCCCCCAGACGAACTGCCGCCCGCCTCGGCCCACACTTCGCTGAGCAATGGGATCGACCTCGCGCCGGAGATGGCTCCGTACCCCGTCTATAAAACCCCAGGTACCTCGATTCACGTGCTTAAGGCCTCACAAGTAATACCCGCGCGGCGAAGTCTCGCGAAGAAGAGCGAACGCTAATCTAGCCCGCAATGCATCCAACTGCCGCCCCCGAACCATGGGGCACTGTCTCTGACCGATTTACGGAAAGTATCGACATGTTCTCGTAAACAGATAGGCTCCGGTACATCACCGTCCCCTGATGATAATGCCAGTTGGCGCAATCAGAGAATGCAGATGAATCCAAGCATATCTGTCTACGAGAGCAGGTCAAACCTTGCCAGTTTCGTACGGGAGCATGGTACGCGGGTAGGAGGCCACCTATTCGACTGTACAATGCAGGTACACCGCAGCACCAGCAAAGCATATATACTCGATCGGCCGGGAAGCTCGACCGGCTAGAGGAAAGCTCAACCGGCTGGAGGAAAGCTCAATCGGCTGGAGGAAAGCTCAACCGGTGGAGGAGCATCACAGTGTCGTATGGCCGCGGTGCTCCAAGCTCTGCGCCGCACCAAGAGTGTTTTCGCCGCGCAGTCCTGCAGAAGAAGGGACGCCGCAGCATAGTATGGGGTTCGATCAACGCCAGTGGCAACGTTGACTGGGTCTCCACCTCAGCGGCGAAGCCCTAACTCTGACCTCAACCATAGCCAGACATCTGACCCCACAGCGCGGAGACGTGCACGCGACGGCCTCACCTGCGGCGCCATCCAACCACGGCCATCGACCCACGGGATACCATCGGGTCCTAGGATCTCGGACCCGCACGAGGGTTGGCTGGGGTCTGCCCCAGCCAACCCCGCGTAGCAATGGTAGAAGGCACCTCGACATCTCCGCGGCAAGTGCGCGCGAGGTCTCTGGGGTCCGCCCCAGTCAACCCCGCGTAGCAATGGCAGAAGGCACCTCGACATCTCCGCGGCAAGTAGCCGTCCCCGCTAGGACATCAACTCCGCCATTGGAGAGCCCGGTGGCCGGGGATGGCTCCGACAGCCCACAGGCGGGGACGACACCACGCACACAGACTCCATCAAGCGATACAGAAGTTCACAGGCCGTGGGACGGAGGGGGGCCAAAGGGCTCGGCAACATGGCTTCGGCCTATGAAGCCCTTCACCATGAGAGGCTCCTGTTGTAGGGGTGGCCCCCACCTAAGCCCAGCCGCCTGTTAGAGGGTGTAAAGCCCAATATGGGACATGTGTAATGGCATAAACGCCCCTGAAGGGGGTACTTGTGTATGAGGGTAAAGTTGTAAAAGCACTCCCCAAGTGGACATATATATATACCATGCCGGCCATGGGGAGGAACCCTAAGCCACTCTTGCTCACCTAACTCTCCACTACACCTCTCTCTCTGTTTGGTCCGTAGCCGCAACAATACCCATATTTAGTTAATAAATGTCATTGTGGTTGATATTTATCTTTGTTGTCCACTGTGTGCACTAGCTAATCCTAGACTAATGTGATTTACACAGAGGATCCAGGAGTTGTTGCTCCAGGGTCCAACAGAGATGTTATCAGAGCCATGACGACTCTAAGACGTGACCGTAGGTAGAATAGAATGGTTAGACCCTAAGGACTTATTGTACTAAACAGTATTTTCAAAAAATTTGCTTATTCTCACCGCCCAATCTTTGCTTTCTCTCATCTCTCAATCCTTCCTCATCTTTATGATATCATTCAAAAAATTATTTCTAACTTCTGCCTCGTTCAAACAATTATAGATGAACACTTATCAAAATGCACCAAATGATGGATGGAGTATAGGCCTTCATCGACTGCTCCGTCATTTGGGTTTCCAACGTCGAGCCATCTACGTGTAGAAAGAAGACCGCTATAGAGATCAGACGATGGGACATCGCTTCACTTTATTTATCACCAAGCGAACTAGACAAGGGAGTCTTCATTACTACTTCAAAGGAAATGGTTGCTCGTTTGAAAGAGCTAAACAAGAAGCCGCTCGTAAAGCAGTTCTTCGTCTCTGCTGCCATTTCAGTCTTCGCATCAAAGTCTCATGTTTCGTATCTCGAGAGCCACAAAGGATCATACCAAGAAAACCCTTACCCCTTTAGGATAAGTCATTAAGCTAGCTAATAGACATTGTTATGAGTTGTCAGTCTTCTCTTTTGTCGGCAGCCATAACTATTACTTATTATGTGATTAATAAAGTTTTGCTAAGTTGGTATTTTTGGGTTGTGAAAAATGTCCCCTGTTTCCCCTTTTGCCTTGAGTCTCCTCTCTCCTAATTCTTAAAAGCAACAAGCACATGGTGAACACCAGAGATAACAACAATGGCAGCAACCACAAGAGCAACCATAATGGAAAACAAGGAAGTCAGCCCGTTCCCATCTCTCCACCAACAAATGTGATGAGGACATCACTTCTTCGGATACATACAACACTCCTCCACTTGACATTCAAGGACCAATCACTAGAGCTCGCGGCCGACAATTGAATTTACAGGTGAGCTCGTTCCTAAGTACTTCCTTTTGTTCATTTGAGAATCGATTGCTACCTAATGATTTAATTATGATTAGGAACCATGGAGAGGACCTGGAAGTACTTGGAGAAGGGCTACGAGGCGCACAAGTCCAGCAAGGGCGGTCGAATCATGTTGGAGGTCCAACTCAAGCCGACTTCGAATCTAATTCGGAGTCCAGGACCAGGTCACACTAAAACGGACGCCCAGATCGCATCCGGACTCCGTTTTGGACGTTCTACATATGTATGGAAAGCTGAGAAGACGAGCTTTCCAATGGCTCTAGTCCCATGTCAAAATTCCTTCTGAGTCAACAGGAATCGTCGAAACAAGTGGGCATTCAGAATCTGTCAGGGTGCTGCGCCACCGTCTTTTGGGCCTTTCAGCTTTGTATCGTGTTGGAGCCCATTAGGGCGCGTCCAGGGGTTTTGCATGCCCCTAACTCCTCTATATCCAGCCGCCACCCCCACCATTAGGGTTTGGGTTTTGCTTAGATTAATTTGTCTTTGAACAGATTCGCCGTTCATCGGTTTGTGAGACCCTAACTTTTGAGTGCTAAATCAATACATCTGCAATTCAGTTGTGTTCTTCCTTGTTCTTGCTTGTGTTCTTCGATTCGTAGGTGAGGATTAGCCTTCTTGGCAAGGTCAACCGGGCTGCGCACGGTTGATAACCTGAGGAGACGTGGTGCTGCGATTGCGGGGTTCGGAACGTGTTGTTCGGAAGCCGGATCGATTTGTATCGCGCCTCCACCAAATTGAACTTACGCAGAACCTGTTGGAAGATCGAGACCCCGTTCCCATCAAAATGGACCTGATTGGGCTCAAATGATGGCAAACCAGAATCAGCTTATTCAACTACTAGTGCAGACCATCAACAACCCTGCATAACCTGCTCTGCTAGTACTGGCTCAAGCTCCATAATCAAGACTATCAGAATTTATGAGATTGCGTCCCTCGACCTTCTCCAGCAGCACTGCCCCATGGACACAGATGATTGGCTAGGAGTCATAGGAAAGAAGCTGGACATTAACCAATGCAGTGATCGGGAAAGAGTTTTATTCGCTTCTCATTAGTTGAATGGACCATCGTCAGAATGGTGGGACACCTACACTGCCGCTCATGCCAACGCACAAACTATCACTTGGAATGAGTTTGTGCAGAACTTCCGCAAAGTTCATGTCCCCACTGGCACCATCACTCTCAAGAAAAGGGAATTCCGAACTCTGTGCTAAGGAAGCTACACCGTGAATGAATATCTATGCAAGTTTAACCAATTGGCATGCTATGCACCAAAAGGCGTCGCTACAGATGAAGCTAAGCAGCAAAGGTTCTTAGAAGGACTCAATGATGACATATCGGTTCAACTTCTCTCCAATGACTACGCTGATTTCCACCAGGAGTCCAAGCACCAGGAGATAGAGAACCAAAAGAGACAAATATATACCCAACACACGAACCCTAGAAGCTTCTCCAAGACCAGAAGAACTCCACCACAGGCCAACAAGTTTCAATCATCATCGTCAGCTGGAGAACAAGTCCCGAACAACATTTTCTTTGACACTGAAGACAACAAAGCTTTGACAATTGGCTTCCCAAAGAAGGACTCAAACCCTGCAGCAGGAGTTACTTGTTTAAACTGGCATGAGACAGGTTATTGCGCAAACAACTGCCCCAAGAAGCAACAAGTAGTGAAGAATGGTACACCTGGAGCAACAATTGCCAACAACCTTAAGGTAGCAAATAGAAGGCCAAAGAAGTTCATGAAAGAACATCTCAATCATATCACAATTCAAGCCATGCAAAGTAAGATCCAAACCAATTTCTCTGCTAGCCCGTGCGAATCTCAGGGACGAGATTCTTTTTAAGGGGGGTAGTTTGTAATAGCCCAGCTATTTATTTCATTTTGTGAGTAACAAAATTAGTAAATTAAATTATTTTGGTTTAAAATAAAAATAAGAGTTTTCGTTGCCTAAATTTTAATTTTGAATTGTGCTGATTTTCTATTTTTAAAAAGGCTAGATTTCAAAAGTAATTTAAGAAAAAACCTAAAAATATTATTAAATAGAAGGATATTTTGATTTTCTATAAAAATATATTTCAAATTAATTATTTGGATTTATTTGGCTTTTATCTGGTTTTTCTGGAGTTTAAAATCTATTTTCAAATTAGAAAAGTATTTTAAGTATAAAAATATTATACCAAATTAAGTTGGAATTATTTTATTTAAGTCAAAAATGGTTCCAGGAATTTCTGTAAATTTTTCTAGAATTTTTGGAATTTATTTCATATTTTTCTGAGCTTTATTTGCTTTTCTTGGGTTTTCTAAAAATCAAAATCGAAAATAAAAAATTAAATTGCGCCGCCTCTCTCTGGCCAACCCATGGACGGCCAGGATGCACCCATGTCACTACCCAACCCCATCCGACCGTCCCCGCTCATCTCACCTTCCCTCTCTCTTCGCTCGACGCGTGTCCGACCCAAATTGCACCACGCCTCAACCCGGCCCATCTCCCCCATCCGCCCCTCTTTTCTCTCCCGGTCATCCGATCCTCATCTAGCTACTCCCGCTCCCGCCCTCTCCCTTCTCTCTCTGCCGCCGGGGCCCACCGGTCAGGCGCCTTCTTCCCCCGTGCCCTCTTCTTCCCCGCGCCGCCGACATGACCGTTGCGCCGCTCCGCCCTTCCTGGCCATGCCCCCTTCCCGCGTGAGTGCCGCCCCACCTCTCTTCTTCATGCACCGCACTCTCCACGCCCGCCTCCTCCCCCATTTCTGTGCCCACTTCCCCTTCTCCCGCAATCACTATCGCCGCTCGTGATCTCCAGCGAGCAATTCGCGCCGACTCCACCCCCTCGACCTTATAAAATGCCTGCTCAGCCTCGCCTCCCCTTGCGCTACCTCCCTCCACCCTCTTCTTCCTCTGTTGGGTTTCGATGCACACCCGCACCATGGTGAGCTCCGCCGCCAACTCCGGCGAGCTCCCCTTGCCACCTTAGCCACCTTCGAGCCCCACCATCGCTCTCCTCGACCTCTCCACGAAGCTCATGCTCCCCTCCTCTGTGCTCGAGCACCGCCGCACTGGAGACTCGAGCGCCACCGTCGCCCTTCGCTATCGCCGGCCATCTCCGAGCATCGCCGAGCCCCGAGACAAGGTGAAACTTATTCCCGTTGTCCTCCTCTCCCTCCTCCACCCCTCGCTGATCGTCACCGTGCCCCTGAATGATGGCAAGCCCTCAGTCCCGTGCGCCTCCCGATCGGTGAGCCACGTCGACACCCAAGGTGACGTGGGTGCCACATGGCGCATGGTGGCATGCCTCCTCTGCCCGGTCAGACGCCACGTGCGTAGCTAGCAGCCACCTCCCCCTTTGGCCCATGTGGAAGCCAAGTGTGACGCTACCTCAGCACACCCGACCGACGTGGATGCCACGTGAGTGACACGTGGATTCCACATCAGCATCAAAGCCCTCCTGAGCCACATGGCAGACACGTCAGCACAACCTGGTAACCATGTCAGCAAAATAGCCCAGTCACCAGCCACATCAGTGCCATGTCATCCTCCTTGCCACCTCAGCCCTCCCTCTGGTCTGTGGACTCGGTCCACGTAAACTGGGCCCATTGGTCAGTCTCAGTCAATCAGGGCTAATGTCATGCTGACGTCACAAACCTAATTTTCCTTTATAGAAATAATTTAGCCAAAAAATAAAACCCTCTGCTTACATCATAATTCCAATTTTACATGGATTTGAATTTATTTGAACTTGGCGGGTTATTTTCACGTGTAGAATGCGACAATTCGGAAGAATTCTTCGACGACGATTTGCACCAAACGGCAGAGCAAGGCAAGTCACACACCTTGATCATGTTGATTCCAGTGCGCAAATAAAATTATCTTGTTTTAAATTATATTGCATGCATATGTTTATTCTAGTATTTTAATTCCAATTTTACACTTAGTTAACTCTCAATTGTTATTGACACGTTTGACCTTGTGAAACATTATACCTTGTCACCCTAGAATCCAACTCTTGTTAGTACACTAGTATTGGCTACAGAGTTTTATATCAAATGCTTAGACCTGCTTAAACATTGTTGTGGTTACAGGCCAAACAGAGAGAGTGGTATGGTAGTGGAGAGTTAGGTAAGCAACGCTTAGGGTTCCCCCATGGCCTGGATGGCATATATATAGTTACATGGGGAATGTTTTACAACTATACCCTCACACTCAAGTACCCATTTATGTCATTGTACATGTCCCATCTGGGCTTTGCAGCCTCCTACCAGGTCGGCTGGGCTTAGGTGGGGCCACCCCTACAACAGGAGCCTCTCATGGTGAAGGGCTTCACGGGCCGAAGCCATGTTGCCGAGCCCTTTGGCCCCCTCCGTCCCTACAGCCTGTGACCTTCAACAATCTTGGGTAGAATCCTTGTTTGCCGGTGCAGTCTAGCTCCGCGCTGAGGATATGGAGTCGAGCTGGTTACCAAAACCGACTTCGACCTCAGATTTTTTTAGCCGTGGAGTCGGAGATGCCGGCAGAGCCGCCTGAGTGAGTCGATAGTGAGGCCAAGCCAGGCTCCTTTGGCGGACAGATCATCGAGGCGTAGGGCAGGTCCGCCCCACATGCGTAGTCTCGAAGCCAAGGGCGAGTTGGCCCCCACGGGGGCGAGTTCAAAGTGGACACACCGCCGAGGCGATGTGCGAGGTTACCCTGCAGATGGGAAGTTGACGTAGAGCCTGATGGCCGATGCCCCGACGATGGTGCCGTAATGGCGCCGCGGATTGCGCCGCGTGAACGGGGCTTTTTCGACCTGCGTTTCTCGAAGCATCGGGACATGTGGCGAAGCTTGATTGGGGCATCGTGCGCTATCAAGGGGCAGCCTTGGGGGAGGCGTGCGCGCGCACGCAACCAGGCGATGGGTGCTGCGTGCATCTTCCCGAGGGCGCGGGAGACGCAGCATGACAGGACAGGTGCACCGTGCGCACACTTGACTGCGATGCCTCACTTCCCGCCGATTGAACTTCCACTGGTTGAACTTCCACCGGTTTGGTCATTCCCAGCCGGGGGGAGGTGGGTATATATATGCCGCTACCGCAGCCTCGCCCTTCCACACCCCTGGCTATTCACTTAGTTGCTCTCTGCTCGGGCGGGCCACGTTCCTGCATGTGATGACAAGGTTTGACTTGTTCTCACAAGTAAGCCTTCTTTGGTTCATCCACATTCTTTGATCGCGTCAATTAGCGCTAATATTAAAGAATGTTGATGGACTGAAGGTGGCCTATTTATGAGAACAAGTCAAAACTTGTCATAGATCAGCATTCATGCTCCCCAATTGTGGGGAGCGCAGATGGTTGGATCCCCACTTGTTGGGGCTGTGGGGTTGTCGCACGGTCTTTGAAGTCAACGTGGCTTGCGGCGTTGCTGCGCGGGTTCGATCGGAGCAGGCTCTGGACGCTTCGCGTGAACTGGAGGTTGGAGGGCCACATGGCATCCCGCAACTCGAGGGCGGTGCTCTGATGGTGTTGTGGGTTAGACCGGCATTTGCACATCTTCGGACCCCGTCCGCCAGGGGCGGCTTATCAAGATGAAGCCGAACCTGCACTTGACCTCATTCTATGAATATTATTTATGAAATGTTAACAACGTAAAGTGAAATATTTAGAATGTTAGAGGTGGGATACAAATCTGCCCCCCAATGTGCGAGACTGAGTCGGAGGCCCGGCTGGACCCAGCGAACTTGGGTCGGCGTAGGTGCCGGAGTCATCCCATGAGCTCGCAGTCGAGGTGGTCTTCGGGTTCACTGCGTAGACTTATGAAGGCGCAGCGAGTTGCTCCTTCGCGGGGTCGAAGCCGGAGTCTCTCTGCAAACGCGGAGTCCACGTCGAAGTTGAAGTCAGAGTGACTGGTCAATGGCCTGCTGTCATTGCATTGATGGCCTCGAGAATTGTGCCGACTACCGACACGCGGTGGAAGGTGAGCCACGTCGTGCGACCTGCATTCATTCCCGAGGGAGCAGACACGTGGCAGGACGCGATTGACGTGTCGTGCGCTGTCAGGCTGCCGCATGACCGTGGTCGTGCGTCCGTTTCTGACAGGGCACGACGCGCGTGGGCGGCTGCACCACTTCGGCTTCTAGTGGTTGCGCTTGCCAATCGTGGGGGAGGCGAGCGGTTCGTCTTCCATTGGTTACACTTACCGGCGGTGTGGGAGGTAAAGGGGTCTTTAAATACCCCTTCTAGCACCGCATCAGTGCTCTCCTTCTACCTCCTGGTCCCTTGCTTTCTTGCGCCATGTGTTCTCGCCTTCTTTGCCATCGTGCTGCCCCCATCGCCGCTTAGCTCTCGGAGAACAATGGCTCACGGCGAAGAACATGCTCAACAGGCCGGCCGTAGCACCTCATCCCGGCGGTCGCCACCGCTCGAGGTGGTACACGCTCGAGGGGTGTGAGCCATCGCTGGTAGAAAAACAGTGGGTGGCGATGGAGAAAATGGAGGGTCTGTGTTCCCACATCTTGGGCCCAATGCTCATGACGGAGGAGACAATCCGAAACGTCTGCGCGAAGGGAAGCTGTCGGATCGCCGTGAGGTGCGATTGCCCGCCAGCGACGAGACAGAATGGCACCCAGAGAAGTCAAAGACGATCGTCTTCGTCGCTTACTTTGAAGCCGGGCTTCGCATCCCGGTAGCCATGATTGTCGGTGCTGTCTTGCGAACCTTCGGGCTGGAGGTGGCGCAAATGACTCCGGACGCGATAGCCCGCCATGCTGTCTATAGCTGGCCCTGTGTACGGAGGCATGCTAGCCCAGCGCCTCGCTGTTCGCGTTTCTCCACGATGCATGGTGTCAGCCAAAGAGGCTGAGAGGGGAAACGTTTTCCAACTTCAGCAGCGTCAACTTTGTCCTGCGGTCGCAGTGCAAGAGATCTTCCCTGCCAACTCGACTCGGGCGAAGTGGAAGCTGAGCTGAACTGAATTAATAACACAATATTAATTCATACCTATCACAAGCATGTTAGTTTGATTTTCTATATACCATAATCAAGAAAGTATTCTTTATATAAATTATGAAGTACTATAGAAACATAAACACATTAAAAAAATTATCATCATTTTGGGTATGTTATAATACGAGAGAAAGACTTAAACAAAATAAAGGAAAAATGGAAAAATAAAACAAAGTAAAGAGAGGGATGTGAATGTATGGGTTGTTGGAAAATGAGGAGTTGGCGGATTTCTTTTATGATAGTAATAGGTACTTGTCCAGAAAGTACCGAATCGAAAATATTTGAACACAAAAACTTGTAGCCACACGGCACGAAACAAACAAAAAATCTTCAAGCTAAGGGTGGCGCTTAATTGGATTAAATTTTAGTGGCTTATAGCTGAATTTTTACAGTAGCTGATTAAAATTATAATATATATGATGATAGCTTATTTGACATAATTAAAATTTAAAAAAATTTAAAACACAGATTAACCCATCACATATAATGCAAATGAACATGGAAAAAACCGATAAAAAGCTCAAAAAACCAAATATTAGAAAAAACAAAATTAAATATAAAAAAATAGGTTAACAACAAGAAACTCAAATCCAAATGAACAGGCCAAGATGATGCTTCCTTTTTTTACCTCCATAAAATTTCAAAAACCTACAGGTGTGATGTGATGTCTGGCTCTAATATGACTTGACGCATTACACGTGGGCCCACGAACTATTGACATGGCGCGACGGCTATCCTATTCATGGGGTCCGTGATAGTAGTGGCCTAGCTTTTCTGTTTGGACTCATTTTTTTGGTGGTCAGCACCCATTGCTCAGTTACATAAATCAACCTGTACTTCGCTGTACAATAGAATTTTTCCACCTAGAGGCTAAGTACGAAGCACACACTAGCTAACAAGTCAAGGAATTTTTTAAATAATTTATTTTTATTATGAAATATAGAAATATAACCATCTCTTTATTTTTTTTACAAAAATAGACTCTAGTCGCCTAATGGAAAAACGACAGGAAGGCAGAAGGTGTACCGTTGGACGGCATGAATGCAGTCGCCCAATGGTCAGGCGATTGGATCCTGTCGCCCAGCGGTTGGGCGACAGGAATTCCTGTCACTGAACGGTTGGGCGACTGAAAGTCCTGTCGCCCAACCACTTGGTGATAGGATCGCCATATATAAGTAGCGCTTGACCGAGCGCTCTGCAATCGTTGCCACCTAGCCAAGGAAAAGGGGAGAAGAGGGAAGAAACGAAGAGAGGAGAGGGGAAAAAGAGAGGAGAGGAGAGGGAGAAGGGATAGGAGGAGGTTCTGCTACTTCAGTAATGTAATTTTTTGTTTTAGTAAATTTTTTGTATTACATAAATAGTTTGCCTAGTATAAAATTAGCATGTGTAGAAATTTATAATTATTGGAAAGAATAGTATAACTTTAATAAGATGAAATAATCTTATTACGTAGGAATGAATTAGTCCTGTTAGAAGAAAGACTAGATGGAAGATAGCAAGGAAAAAAAGAGAAGGTAGGAGAACATGCTTGTGTTTAATTTATGTCATTGTGAATATTTAACTGGGAGGATCCCGTGGCATGTTAAAGTAGTTGAAAAAATTAGGTTAGTCATGTGAAAATGCTAAACATTATTAGACAACATGTTAGAAAAATTAGGAATGAATGTAATGTTGTAAGTACATTGAAAATTAACGCTTACCGTTAGAATCAATATATTGGCATTCAAATCAATATGTTCCATACTTAAATACTTAAATATTTTTGTCAATGTCATGTAAATTATTGCAACCTATTAGGAATTATGTACAATACGAGACAGCTCAAGCAGAAAGAGAAGAGCGACGTTGGTGTGTGTGGGAGCAGATAGGGAGTTGATGCGTAGTGGGGTAGAGGAAGAGGAGTGATGTTGGTGGGAATGTCGAGGGGTTACACTACGAGGAAAAATTAACTGATATGAAGATGCCCGCACATTAATGGTGGCATCTACCTTAGGGAATGAATGACGTCTTAACCATGTTGTAGTGTAGTTATTCACGATAGGCGTACGGTCGTACAAATGTAAATATGCAAGTACAACATTATTTGCATATCGGGTGATGCGATATGACTAGTTGCAATGTTGCCAAGTACATTATGGTGTTGGCACCATTCGTGAAGGTCCATACAGCGTTGATTCGAACGGTTTTCCACAAGCCATTCTGGTACACTCGGATGGCGACAATGTACGAATCGCGGATGTCATACACGAGCTCACCCGTAGCTTCTCGTTGCGCCATGAGGTGTGCAACGTCATCACACAAGGACTTTGGAACCGGTCTCCAATGCAGATTAGGTGGGAGTTGAGACCGGTGATGCACACGGCTGTGTGGAAGGGCTTTCTGGAAGGCTACCGGTGCCGTGGGTACATGTGTGTGCTCCTTGTGTAAGCATGCACAAAAGAAGTTGTACAGAGCTCTGCCACGGATATCATATGGGTGGTGGGAGCAGTTCTAGTGCCCAGCATGTTGGTCAAGAAGAGGCCCCAGAGGCTGGTGTTACGAAGGGTGTGAAGGATGTTGCTCATGACAATGCCGAGGCAGTCCATGCTGGAGAGGAAGATCGGTCACGAAATGCTGAGCCTACAGGACAAGCTGATGAAGGAGAGTATAGGGAGGACATAGTATGTCAAATGGAGAGCGATGACCGGATGACCTGGGTTGAAGAGAAAGTTATACAGGAGGATGATGAGGATAGTTCTAATGAGGACGAAACTTTGATCCCCCAGGAATGGAGCAGGTTTCACATTGAGGGTGTAGCTACGCATGACGAGCGCGACTCACCGTGGGAGTACCATCCCACATAGGTTTGGTTGCACTCAATGTTTGCAGATAAGGCATCCTTATAGGATGCCATTAAGCTATGGGCCATGTCATGCAGTAGCCATTTCGGGTCATCAAATCTAGCCAGGAGCAGTACATCGTCAAGTGCAAGTAGACTAGTCCTTGGCGAGTGCACGCACATAGACCGAAGTATGAGAATTACTAGATTGTCTCGAAGGTGGAGCCACACTCATACGTGCTGAGCAGTGTTTTGGCGAGGCATTGCAACCTAATGTCCACCTTCATAGCCAATTTGATGTGTGGAGAGATAGTGAAGAAGAAGGACATGGAGGCCAAGCACATTATGGTGGCTAGTGAGAAGAAGTTCAAGTACAAGATTAGCTATATGAAGGCGTAGCGTACTAAGCAGAAGTGTGAGACCATGTGGAGGTCACCCTATGGTTGTGATGAGAAAATGACCTTTGGATTAGAGTTTGTGTAAAGGTTGAGTTTGGTTTTTGAGGTTTGTGCAGAAGTTGGTGGTGTCGGCAGAGGTCCTTACGACTTGGTGGTTGGCAGAGGCTTCACTACAACAAAATGAACATATTAAGACGTTTTGTTTAAGACGCTTTGAATCATGTCTCTCTTTTTAGAACTACAATTGAAATAGAGACGCAGTTTGAGACGCTCTAAAGGGTTGCACACTATTAACTTCTATTAAAACGGCTGCTGAGACGTTTTAGAGTACGTCTCATGTATAGAGACAAAATTTTAGATGTCTTATTTATCATTTGAGACGTCTTATCTATTATCTCCATATAAGAATATTAAAAAAACAAAATAGTGTTAGTAACGGTATATATATATATATAAAACATAAAAAAATATCAATCTCAAAGTTCGAACTCACAACCTGAGACTTTTCTTTCGCTTTTGTCCAGTGGCTGAAAACATAAATGACATGCGCCATTTTTGCATATATTTAGCCATCATTTTAACTTTATATTCTTCGCATTTTAAGACCATTTATCATCATTTACATATTTTTTCCATATTTAATTGCTCGAAATGGACCATTTTACATTTTTTGTACTCTTTCCGTAGGCCGACGCGAACTAGGCGCATAAACGACAAATTCGGCATTCCAAGACTGCTCCGTACAGATGTACGCGTCGACACGAACGTGTAGGATCTTCCCGCGATGAAATCGGGTTTTCAGAGGGCTAAATTGGAAGAAAACAAATAGAGGAAGGACTGGATTGTGAATGCCGGAAAATGGGAGGACTAAATCGAAAATCGCCAAAATTCCCACCAGCCCACATAACCCTAGGGCGCCGCCGCAATTGCTCTTGAGCCTGGCTTTCTTTCTTTCCTTAGCCCCCCCCTTTTTGCTCCTCTCTTCCGCCCCGATTCTTCTCCATCTCCGGTCGCCGGCGAGGCCAGCCGACTCGCGGCGCGCCACCCGTGCGTCGCCTCCTTCTCCACTCCTTCCGCCCCTTCCTCGCTTCTCCACCGCCGCAGCCGCTCCCTTCTTCACCTTCCACCGCCGCCGCATCCTTCTCCTCGCTCTTCCTCCGCTGCACTGCCGCCAGCGCGCCGCCTCCCTTCTCTTCCTCCCTTCTCCACCTTCTCCGCCACCACCTCTCTCCACCCGCTGCTCTCCCTTCTCCGCTTCCCCCTTGCCTCACTTCTCCACCGCCGCGCCTCCATTCTTCTCCTCCTACTTGCCCACCTCTCCCGTCCTCTCCCACATCCGTGCGCCTCCGCCGCTCCCTTCTCCTTCCATCTCTCTCGTCGCCGCATCCACCGCGCCACCGTACTCGTGCTTCTTCCTCTGAGCCTCCGACCACCGTCCTCTCTGCACCTCCACAAGCCGCCACCTCTACTCCCTTCTCCGGCTCGCCGCGCCTCCCATCTCAGCCGCCCATCCTTTCTCCCACTTCCGCGCCGTCCGTAGCCACCGCTCCTCCCTTCACCTCCCTCCTCTTCTCCACCGGTGACCCTCCAGATCCACGGCCAACCACCTCCACTTCTCCGCATTCTCCACCCGCCACCTCCTCCTCCTGCGAACTCTTCACCGACGGTCCTCGGCGCCGCCTTCCATCGCTCCCTCCGTGCACCGACACCGACCACCACCTCTTCATCGGCATCACCGGCAACTTCTTCAACCTCTTCAGCGCCGCCACTGGCACCACTCCATCTTCTCCACCGACGGCGACTTCACCTCAGCTGCCTCTGCTACTACTTCCCCTCGGTTCACTCCATTCCCCATCTCATTTATCGTTCTCATTTTTTTGCTGTTGATTTGTGATCTGTGTTTGTGAGATGTGAACTCGATGTATGCACTGTGCTATGTGAATGTGATCGTGGATATGTTCATGAGACCATTAATTTGAGTTCTGTTATTGTGATATATGTTGTGTTATTGTGCCTGCTCGTAATTCGTTATTGTGATAACTCGCAATTTGTGTTGTGTTAGTAGTTTGGTCGGTGTGTATGCTTCATGTGTATCAAGTCCTATGCTTGTCCTGTTGTTGTCGGTGTTAGTATATGTGTATGCTTGAGAGTGTCGTCGAATTAGCTAGCTGAAAACCGTTCCCCTCCTTGTGCTGTCTCGACCTTCCCCTTGCTGTCTCGACTCCCTCTTTTCTTCTTTCTGCGGTTTGTCGATGATCATGCCAATATATCTGTACCATATGAACAGACAACTACCAAGGTGAATTATGAAAATATCACTATTTCAATGAATCAACTTGGCTTTAATAACATGTATATAATTTTGCCCTTTTATTGTAGCAATTAAGTGTGGAAAGCTCGCTAAAAGGTCCAAAACAAGTCACGTATGTGGAATCAATGCTGCCACGTGAGCATGGAACCAATGAGGTATATATGAATTAAAAATGCAAAGATTTATTAGTCAACATTGCTGCACTACTTTGGCAACACTGTGTTTTTACTTTTATTGCAGGTTTATATTGTTGAACAAGTTGATAATAATACGACAAACAGAGTTGCTATCAACCTTGAGGATTCACATGTCAATGGGAACAATATACCAAATAATGTACGTGTGTTGCAATATTTACTTGATAAAATTTTGGATCAAAGTTTGTCTTTTTTACTCTTTCATTTATTATATACCTTGCAGCAGCTTATCTTCTATCAGTTCAACTAGAGCTAGGCTACAAAACTTTTGCTGCCATTTTTTTGTTTTTGCATTAATCTCTTTGCAACTACTCTCCTACACAATGGGGTTAACGTATGCCCCTATATTTGTTTTAGAGACATGCTCCAGTACTCTATTGTGCTTCAAATATGTTGAAAATATCGAGCCACATATTTAGCTAGTCAAGATGGAGCACCGCAACTAAATGGTCACCGCTACATGAAGCACTATGAACACACGCTGGTTGTGTTGTTGCCTAGACCATTTGAAAAATCATAAGAAAGGATGCAATTGGTTGTGTTGTTGCTTGGCCACGGTTCTACGTAAGATCAATTCTTTGAACTACAAGAATAATTTTCCTACCAGAAATATTTGTCTTGTTACTCATATAATATCTATTGCTTTAGGTAAAAAAGCCTAAACGTTCTACTCGCTAGGTATGCCACTTCTAGTTTAATTAACTGAACTTGTACCGTAAGATTTTTCATGATTGCTCATATCTGATATTTTGTTGTTAATATTGCTATGTTTGCAGGATATGGAGGACTATGAAAAGAAATGCAGAGTGGAAGACTTGATGCACAATTTTCTGATTCAAGAAATAGACCTAATGATTTATTATAGCAGTTTAAAAAAAGATGTGTATCAAATTGGAGGATGTTTTACCGATATGTGTTTATCGCATATTAGATTTTTATTTAGTTGTGAACTCTGTTGATTTAAATGGATGCTATAATTATTTGTAAACATCTCTTATGTAAACTTCTTCTCTTTATAACAGTATATCTGTTGTGCTACGCCTATTCCTTATATTTTATAAAATATGTACTCAATATTATGGTGCTGCCTATAAAATTATTATATATACATGATATAGCTAGTATGGCTCCAATGAGTTTGAACTTTGGAGTATATCACTTGGAGCAAGCATTTGCAATCATAGAAAGTGGAAACGGAGGTTTGATGCCATTCCTTACTGCCGATTCTTTTTCCACTTTCCATGTTAGTTTCTTTTGCGATGTGCGATGTCGCAAACCAAGCTTTGCCAATCTGCATGTAATCTTATGTCATTCAGAATACGTATTCTCATACGGATACGTATTTGTGTGTATAGAAGAAAATATATACCAATCAAAATAAAAATACATACTACATAGGACATCTTGAGACATCACATAACGTCTCAACGCACGTGCCTATATTAATTGAGACGTGGTGCAGCCGTTTTTATAAAAGCGTCTCTAACTTTATAGGGATACAGTGCAGATGTCTCTAATGAACGTCTCAAATAATATAGGCACGCCTTAGAGAGCGTCTCTATATTTTTGAGACGGTTCATGTAGAGACGTTTCTATGACGCTTTATAAAAGCGTCTCAATTGTCTGTGGGAGACGAAACAGAACGTCTCTAACCTACAAATATGATGTCTCCCTACGGATGTTTTGTTGTAGTGCTTTGAGTTATGTCTGTGAGGTCTTACGACTTGGTGGTTTGCAGAGGCTTTGAGTTATGTCTGTGAGGTCTTACGACTTGGTGGTGTCGGCAAAAGGCCCTTACGACTTGGTGGTCGGCTGAGATCTTACGACTTGGTTGTCGACAGAGGCACTTATGACTTAGTGGTCGGCTAAGGTCATATGACTTGGTTGTCGACAGAGGCCCTTACGACTTGGTAGTCGGCTAAGACCTTTCGACTTGGTGATTGGTAGAGGCATTTACAACTTGGTGGTCGGCATAGGCTTTTACGACTTGGTGGTCGGTAGTCGTATCCTGGTGATCAATGATCATAGCTTACTGCCTGGTCGTGATCAGCAGTTGTAAGCTGTGTTGTTGGTAGTCGTAAGCCATAGCGATCGATAGTCATAACAATTGTTGTTGGTAGTCGTAGCTTTTGTTGAATGTGAGCGATAGTTGTAGCATTTTATATGCATGTGCATTTGATGGTTGTAGCAGAGTTCTATAGAGTTATCTGGGCGGTTCTAACACAATCCACACACTCGTGCTTCCACTGCACCACACACTAGCCCTCGTACCATCCACCTAGATATTTAAGCAAGTTGGGGTTTTTAGGAGTATAAAATAATCATGTCAAAACATACCAGTCATTTCCACTCATGACTTCCCGAATCAGTTTCTCATGATTAAAAGTGATGCTTGGGGCATTTTGGTGCCCCCGAGTATCTAAGCAGTACTAAGCATGGAATATAATTATAGACTTATTTTCGAAAGTTTTACCATTATAATTTTGTTAGGGTGACAAGGCTCAAATACTTAAATGTTCCAAAATAGTATAATACTAACAAGTTAAATAATGGGCATATAACTAGAATCTTAAAACAAACATATATTTGCACATGAAATAACAACATGCAATTTGATAATTTAAAATGGAAATAATTTGCACAAAATGTAGGTTCAACATGATCAAAGTATTGACTCGC
Organism: Dendrocalamus sinicus; assembly: GCA_036346575.1. Taxonomy (NCBI): domain Eukaryota; kingdom Viridiplantae; phylum Streptophyta; class Magnoliopsida; order Poales; family Poaceae; genus Dendrocalamus; species Dendrocalamus sinicus. The sequence goes on along the minus strand of CM070665.1, from coordinate 464,176 downwards.
CTTGTGAGGTTCACCGCGGACTTACACCCAAAGCTTTTTCATTCGATGGTCTTGAGCTTCTAGTTTTTATCTTCACCTCGATCTTATTCTCACTAGATCTTTAGTTTAATAACTTCTTTTATTATTATTATTATTTTATATTTATCAAGGAATTTTTGTGAATTAGGTTAGAATTACGGACAGACGTATGAGTTTAGTTTATTAAATTAATCTTTAGAGTCTGTATTCCTGGGAACTTAAGTTGTGGTATTTTATGGGATGATATTTACCAATTATTCAAATTATTCTTATAATTCATATGTCTAGCAATTTGAAATGTATTATTTTAGGTGGTCTTAGTGTTACCTTGTTCATTAAAATGTAATTTAGCGAGATTATTTTAATGACTGATGACCCAGAGGATTTTAATAGATGTGCCAACATGATTTTTAGTTAAAGATGCCCTTTGGATTAAACCTCATTGCTATCCTATGTATCCTTAGTTATTATTCGGTACGATTTAATTCTAGAAATAAGTCCATTTATGTGCGGTCTGGCTTGTTGTATAAAATTATATGATTTAATTAAATCAACTGCTAAGATTTATTTATCAACAGCATGCTAATATTGTCTTTAATTAAAATTTGAGTCTGAAGGGAATATTAATGGCTTACGAGTTAGTTTTTTAGATTTATTTAATTATATGCCATGAAATCTTTAATTCATATTTTAGTACTTATGGTAAAAGGTTAGGGGTCCCGTATTAAATCATTCCCTGATTATTTCTAGTCAATAAAACATGCTAGTATTGCTTGTGAACAATTGGTCATGCTTAATGTTGTTATTATTGTTGTTGTTGTTGTTGTTGTTGTTGTACATAAATCCTTTCTTACAAGTAGCTAGTCCAGATTTGGTCTTTAAATATTTTTGGATTCCATAAACTCAGGTTATAAAAGTACAATTAGTATGGCATCTTATTTTATTTGTTACTAAATTATTTTCCATCATATTTAGTTTTAGGTTTCTCCTACCTTATCTTGTACTCTACACTTATCATACATATTCTATTTTTGCATAATAGCTAACTTGCTATCACATGTAGATGACCAAGATTTAAACCTATACTAATATCATTTTACATTATATGATATTGCAATTAGATGCCAACATATTTTATTTTGGATATTTCTTATTTAATTATTTCTTAAACATGGTTTCAAAATCTGGCCATACACTCATATCTACTAGTGATATACATGCATCAAATAGCCTAGTTATTAGTTGGGCCCACTAGTCAGGTTTATTCACAGAGAGGGAGGGCCTACTGGGAGACACTCGGCCGAAACAGGGGAGAGGAGAAGAGCAGTAGTCAAAAATAGGGGAGCGGCCGACGCTGGGCAAACGGCGGTGCCGCCGGCGAGCGGTGGCCTGAGGAAGGGTGGAGACCGGCAAAATGGGTTGCTGAGGAGGTGGGTATGCCAAGGGGGTGGCGGTGTAAGCCAGGGGGAAGTAGGGTGGCTCGGGCAGCTGCTTGAGCGGCCAGAGCAAGGTGGCCATGGGGCGACGGTGCCGTGGTTAAAGGGAAGGGAAGGTAGGGGAGCATGGGCTCGAGGGAGAAGTTAGAAAGCTCAGCATGCAGTTGGCTGAGCCGGAGAAGGACTAAGGCTGGTCGACACCATGAGCCTGCGAAGGTGCGATGAGACCACTGTGGGCAGCTCACCGGAGGAGATGAAAACTAAAGGTGGCGCCGTGTGTGGCTTTGGGTGGGCTCGGTGGTGCTCTCCTGCGGAGGAATCAGGCCGAGGTCATCCCTAGGTGCCTTAGTGGCGGTGAAGTCGACCATCGGCTAGAAATGGAGGAGGAAGCGGTGCGGTGAGTTCCAGTGAGCAAACCCTGAAATTGACTGAGGGGAAGCACAGTAGAAGGGATAGGACGCACCGTGACGCGGCTAACTTTTGGAGTGAATGGCCGAAGCAGCGGAAATAGCGTGAAGCCACAACGGCAGCTGGAACTGGAGGCTTGTGTGAGCCACTCAAAGGAGGAACGGAAGAAATGGGGAGATGGCCTGGTGAAAGTTGCAGCTTTGGGCTATTTATAGCCACAAGGGGAGGAATTGTGGAGGCTGTAGCCGGCACCTAGGAGCAGGGCTCAGGATGGACGGCGTGGCGTCGAGTCAGAGCTCGGGTGACAAGGTGGCCATGGCAGGGTAGTGGTGAAGGCAGAGGAGGTGATGGCTGACGTGACGAGAGTAGGGCACGGGCACGGATGCACTTGCGACGTGGGAGGAGCTGTACTTGATGGAAGTTGGGCAGCATGGCCATGTGGGAGCACAGGCATGGGCTGACGCCGGAACAGGGGAGAAGAATGGGGTCCAGTGCGGGAGGACCGGAGCGGGACGCGATGGAGGTGACAAGAGCAGGCAGGGTGACGCACGCACAGGAGACACAGGGCCGGCCGGTCGGGGTAACGAGAGTAGAGAGGAAACGGGGAAGACGAAAGAAGAAACATGGGAGGAGGAAGGAGAGAGAAGGAGATTGGGGAGGAGGCTAGGCTCGCTTGGAAGATAGAGTAAGGAAAAGAAGGGGGAGAAAGAGGGAAGAGAGAGAAAAGTGAAGAAAATGAAAGGGTTAAGCTAATTTTTGAATTTCAGACTTTTAATTTGAATTAGGCTTTACTGATTTTGAGTTTTGTATGATATTCAAAACAAGCCTAGATAGTGCCCTCTTCACAAGAAAAAAGGGCATGATCTTCGTAATTGACGAGTTTTCCAGCAAAAACTTGATGATTACTACTTAGGTAAGGGCCCGCTTCCAACAATTGAGGAGTTGGGGTAGTCAAGTGGTCAAAAGCATTTAGACGAGGATGAGGACATGCCATTCCAGGATATGAAGCACACTATCGAGCATATATATGGAGGTTCATCCGCGTACGAGACCAGGAAACAGTATAAGGCTATCGAGCATGTGGTAAACTCTATCGACCCTTCCCTTATCAATAATTTTCCTAAGTGATTGGAAGTCATCATCTCTTTCGAGAAGGGTGATTATCTGATCCCTTCAACTTGACCTGGTCGCTTTCCGATCGTGGTCGAGCCCACCATCAACAACTGTTGAGTAAATCGTGTGTTGATTGATGGTGGTAGTTCTTTAAACATTTTATTTGTTAGTGCCCTAGACGAGATGCAAATTCCTTGTACCAGAATAAAGTCTATACGATATTCATTTCATGGAATCATAATGGGCACTTCAGCCAAGCCCATTGGCCAAGTTTCTTTGCCTGTTAAATTCAGTTCTCCGAGCAACTTCAGGATAGAGAAACTCTCCTTTGATGTGGTCAATTTTGGCTTGGCATATAATGCCATACTCAGACAACCAACTCTGGCATGATTTTTTATTGTGTTCATTATTCATATCAATGTCTCAAGTTGCCAGGTCAGTCTGTTGTGATAAGAAGATGGCACTGACATGCGATCACAAGTCCCTCGAGATGGTTGAACAGCTACTAACTCAAGAAGTCACTAAGGTGTAGCCTTCAAGCAAGCACTCAAAGACTAAAACTGCACCAAAGCTGAATGATGAAGTCAAAGAAGTCTCTCTGGACATAAAGGAACCTTCAAAGATAGTTTGCATCGGGGTTACTTCCGACCCTGCATAGGAAGACGTCCTTGTCGCTTTCCTCTGGGCAAACACAGATGTGTTCGTGTGGCAGCCATCCAACATGCCCGAGGTCCCCAGAGATGTGATCGAGCACGGACTAGATCTACAGCCAGATAAGAAGCCTGCAAAACAAAAGTTACGGAGATTTGCACCAAATCGACAAGAAGCTATCAAGTCGGAATTAGACAAGGTACTTAAAGCAGGCTTAATAAGAGAAGTCAGTCACTCAGAGTGGTTGGCTAACCCTGTAATGGTAAAAAAGTTTAACAGTAAGTGGTGTATGTGTCTAGACTATACTGATTTAAATAAAACTTATCCTAAAGATGACTTTCCACTTCCTCGTATTGATCAATTGGTAGATTCAACTGCTGGTTGTGAAATGTTAAGCTTTCTAGGCACATACTCTGGTTATCACCAGATCAGTATATCTTCAGAAGATGAAAAGAAAACTACGTTTATCACTCCATTTGGAGTATTTTGCTATGTCAAAATGCCATTCGGTTTGAAAAACGCTGGTCCAACTTTTCAGCATTTGATGCAATTAACATTCATACATCAAATAAGTCGAAACTTGAAGGCCTATGTCGATGATGTGGTTGTTAAGAGTAACAAATGGCTTAGTCACGTTTCAGACCTACAGGAGACCTTCAACAATTTGAGAAAGCATCGCTTGAAACTCAATCTTGAAAAGTGTGTGTTCGGAGTTTCATCAGGAAAACTGCTCGGATTCCTTGTTTTAGCAAGAGGTATCAAAGCAAATCCTGAGAAGATCAAGGCCATCAAATAGATGCACCCTCCGACCACGAAGAAAGACGTCCAGAAACTCACTGGGTGCATGGCGGCTTTAAGTCATTTCAGCGCACGACTAGGTGAAAAAGGTCTTCCTTTCTTTAAGTTTTTGAGGAAGCATAAAGGTTTCGAGTGGTTAAAAGAGGCCAATAACGCTTTTGAAGATGTCAAGAGATACCTTACGAGTGCTCCTGTCCTAGTTTCTCCGAAAACATGTGAGACACTCTTAGTGTATCTATCCACCACACCATAGACAGTAAGTGTTATACTGGTTTCTAAGTGTGAGGTCATTCAAAGACTAGTATACTATGTAAGTGAGGTTTTACACAGTCCTAAGAAGCGCTATTCTCAGGTTCAAAAACTTCTCTTTGCCCTCTTCATAGTTTCGAGGAAGTCGAGGCATTATTTTCAGGCCTACAAGATAATTGTCCCATCTGAGTTTCCTTAAGTAGAGATCCTCCAGAATAAGGAAACAGCAGGGTACATGGCAAAATGGTTGGTCAAACTTTTGGATTTTGACCTCCATTTCGTGTCTCGATCGACCATTAAATCCTAGATCTTGGCAGATTTTATCGCAAAATGGACAAACCCTGAACCTGTTCAAGATCCCCAATAATACGATTCCCATGACTTGTGGATGATGTACTTCGATGGGTCACGTTAAGTGGCTAGGGGGCTGAGGTGATCCTGGAATCTTCCATGGGAGAGACCTTAACGTATGTCATCTAATTGCTCTTTCCAGCAACTAACAGTGTTGCTGAGTATGAAGGTTTGTTGGCTAGCATACAATCCACTAAAGAGCTTGGAATTCGACGACTACTCGTGAGATGAGACTCTTAACTAGTCATGAATTAGGTCAGAAAAGTGTATCAATGCTCGAGTATGACTATGTCTCAGTACTTGTCGAAAGTGTGGAAGCTTGAAAAGGATTTTTGTCGGTTTTGAGATATCCCTCGGAAGGATAACTTCCTCGCAGACTATTTGGCTTGGATAGTTTCTTCCTGATCACAAGTACCGCTTGGGGTCTTCTTGGAATAGCTCCAGAAGCCGTCTCTGGTTGAAGCACCAGAGACAACCCCTAACGAGATAGTTTCTCTAGAGTACGAAGAGACGTGGAAGGCTTCCATCTATGAGTACCATCAGAAGGGTTCAATACCCGACGACAATCCAGAAGTAGATCATCTTGCCCGCAAGGCCAGGATGTATATCTTGGTTGACAGAGGACTCTATAAAAAGAGTGCTCAGGGAGTTCTCATGCGATGTATATCATAGAAAGAAGGATTAAAACTCCTTCATTACATACACAGGGCCATCTCTGGAGTACATACTTCCTACAGAACGCTAGTCGGTAAGACCTTTCGACAAGGTTTCTATTGGTCAACAGCCTTCAATGATTCCAAAGATCTGGTTAAGAAATGTATACAATGACAGTTTCATAGCCAGTAAATACACCAACCAGTTCAGGCTCTTCAGACAACTCCTTTGTCTTGGCCTTTTACAACCTAGGGTCTTGATATCCTGGGGCCGTTTCCAAAAGCGCCGGGGGGTTTTGAGTTTCTCTTCATAGCTATTGATACGCTTACGAAGTGGATCGAAGCCAAACCAATAGCTGGAATAACAACGAAAGCCGCAAAAAGGTTCTTAATGAAAAGTGTAATTACTCGATTTGGATTCCCAACTTGGATAATTACAGACAACAGTAAGCAATTTTCGAGCACAAAATTCCTAGAATTGTGCAATAAATTGGGTACCAAATTATGTTTCATTTCAGTTGCCCATCCTTAGGGTAATGGGGTAGTCAAGCGTGGGAATGGTCAAATAATCCAAGGAATTAAAACTCGAGTCTTCGGCCAACTAGTAAAGTGCTTGAGGCCTTGGGTTCAATAATTACCTTCAGTATTATGGGCAATTCGTTCGACTCCGAGTCGGGTGATAGGTGAGACTCCATTTTTCTAGTTTTTGGGTCAAAGCCATGCTTCCTCTAGAACTAAAGATCCGGTGGGCACGAGTCAAGAACTTCAGTGACTCTAACCAAGAGAAGCTTCGAGCGGATGATATTAACCTACTCGAAGAGAGGAGGAATCAAGCCTTAATTTGTTCAGTGGTCTATCAGTAGGCCATGTGTAAGTACTACGATAGTAAGATCCAGCCTCGTAGCCTTGCTGTAGGTGACCTAGTATTGAGGAAAATCCAATCCTAGTCTAATCAGAATAAACTTTCCCCCAAGTGGAAAGGTCCTTACATTGTGGTTGAAGTCACACACCCTGGCTTTGTACAACTTGCTATGGAAGAACGGCCGTCAAGAAGGGATGAGCAGAGAGATGGAGGCCACACTCACAGTACACCTGGAACACCGGAATCTCTCCGATCCGTCCAGATGGCCAGCGTTGCCTGACAGCTTCGATCCATCTAACGAATCGCCACGACGGGATCTTCTCCGCTGTCTCCAATGCCTTCATCTTGGCATGATCCATATCAGATTCAGCCCAAGTTGAAGAAGATTTTGTCATTCTCTTGGGGGATTGGAAGGGATTTGTGCGAGATTGGAGACTAATTGGAGGTGAAGAGCTCGAACGAGTTGAAGCAAATGGGGAAGTGAAAAACCAAATGTCACCCCGGTAAGTCTTTATAACCAATGCGTTGATTACTTCAATTGGAAACAGAATGTTTGCTTTGGGAACTGAACGTTTTCTTTAGGAATCCATTCGACGGACAGCTCAAGGGAAATCAATTGCATTTTCTCTGCCCGATGTCTTTTCGTCTTCACAAATCAAACAAAATTACCAAATCGACCAAGCCAATTCCTACTCGATAAGGGTCAAGAAGGTCTTTGCTTTTGACCACGCTTTATCTACAACTACACTTAGTCGAATAAGTTATTTTCACTTGAAGTTAGGGGCTAGATGACGAGAATAGAATAATCCTTAAATTATTACGTCATTATATTCCTTGAATATACCCCTTATCGATAAGAATTAAATACGACAGGATAGTTGTAAACTCTTATACAACCACATAGTCGTAACCTCTTCTACGATCAAAAGTCGTAAGACTTACTGCGACAATCCCTTGGTCGTAATTTCTTCTATGACCATGTAGTCATAAATCTTTCTGCGACCATGTAGTCGTAAATCTTATTGCGACTATCCCCTCAGTCGTAAGTTCTTCTACGACCACATAGTCGTAAGTTTTACTACGATTACTCTTCTGATCGTAAGTCTTTCTACGACCATGTAGTTGTAAGTATTACTATGACCACTCTTTGGTCGTGGGAATTCCTGTGACCAGTCTATCTCCAACTAACCTGTCTACGACAATGAAATATACTATTCGTTCGTCTGACAAGGTAGTTAGAACGTGCGTTAGTCCACTAACCGCACACGATCACTCTTTGATAACAACCGCTACACAGTGAACTGCCCTCTTATGTCTCTTTGACAGTAACTTTCGTCAAGCGGTTATCATCCGAAGCGTTGAAACATCTACCGACGTGGGACAACTGCCGTCGCTTCACCGGCTATATAAAGGTTAACGTCAAAGGGAGAAGGGAGAACAGTTGGTAAATCAATCACATAAGAGAGCACTAGTCATTCATGTAATTCTTTGTTGTAACCTTCTTTGTAGTAATTAGCAAGTTCATATAGGACGTAGGATTGTTATTCTCTCATCTGAACATGGATAAAATTCTCGTGTCTTTACTTTGTATGCACATACGTAAAGCCTACTGAACAAATCATATATAAAATTAATATTAAAATATCAATAAAACTGTTAGAATTTTTCCCGTAAGACGCACTGGTCTTTCCACCGACCCGATGTGACCCGCCTGGTCAATGCGCCGAGACAGCACGTTGCGCCTGCCTGGCGCTGGGGACAGCAGCACAACCTCCTCTAGTCTACTCTTCTAGTCTTTGGTGCCTGGCTTCCACCTTGCTTCACGTGATGGAACAGCGATTTGTTTTGACGTGATGAACATGCGAAGCTGCGCCAACGCACACGAAACAGCAGGGACAATAATGACGCAACACTGAACACCATTACTTTTTCCGGAGCAAAGCACTCCCCTTCTCTCCTCTTTCCTGCGCGCCTGCATGCTGTTGGATTTCTCCCGAACCTTAGACTTTGGAGTTCTCTTCTGTTTCCTCCTCTACTCTCCTGTGCATGGGCATGGACGTGAGACTTTTGCCAACCGCTGCGCCCCTCTGCGCCTTGCCTGCAGAATACGCGTGGTGTCCGGAGTGCCAAACTCTAGCACCACGTGCGTGGGTCCTGATGCTTAGCTTCCAAGCGTACGCGTCTCCTGCATGTCCGCCCGGGCCTCCGTCCGTGCTGCTATCTGCATGTGCGTGGATTGCACCTGGACATCTCGACGAGCCGCTGGCTTTCGCGCTTTGGCGTGGTTATCCTGAGACGCCTCATCATGCTGACCACCCAACGCATTGCCCGCTACGCCTGATGCATGCAGTCGGGACCCGCCACGTGCGTTAGCCGCATGTCCCTCGGCCTGCTGCTGATTGCCACTTTCTTCTGCTGTTGGCTGCCCAGCTAATTCATCTTCATCAACTGCGGCTGCCGCTCGCACCTAGGTCTCTCGAGCTCGCGCTTCGCTGGCAGCTGGCTTCTCCAGTCTGGCGTTCAGACGATTCGATTTACAAATTTTTAAAAAGATCTTATATAATTGGTTCTAAGATTTTTTTATCTTCATTAATAGACCATCGTTCTTGGTATAGATACGCAAAATCTCATTATGTATTTTTTGTCATCTGTCTAAGACTGAGTATGTTATTACACAGACTCGGTATAAAATAAATTTCAAGTCAGCAACTTCTGCTCGCCGTTCTTGCATTGCAATAGCATCGATCATTTGCCTTTTATCCATACCATAGAGCCGTCGCCAAACTTGACTTCTCCTGAAATCTTCTCTCGAGCTCATGAAACATGGAGCAATCTCACGTTATGTAATTGCATGCTCCATTGTCTAAGTACCACAAATCAGTTGATCGTCGCTGCCTTCCTCTGTGCGTAGTGTAGGAACTACGTTTTTCTCGTTCAATATCACCATGCCTGGCGTCTCTTCGATACATAAGGAAAGAAGTAGTGCTAGCTCATCATCCTCCTTACATCGGGTGAGATTTACCTACTTGTCCTTCTTGCTGTGGCAATCCGAAACGTAGTGCCCGTACTTATCGCAATTAAAACACTTTATGTGGCTACAACACCCCGACACATAGTGCCCATATTCGTCACATTCAAAACACTTGATATGTAACTTATCACCGGATCTGTCACCATCGCCTTGTCCGAGGTCGTGTCCCCGATCACTCACGTGACGCCCTCTTGTCTTGGTGCTGCTAGGCCTTCCTTCTTTGTCTTCTAGTTTCTTACATCCCACTCGATTTGGGTAAAGAGAAGTTGATCTCCTTTATCCTTCGAGTGTTGTTGCCCCTTAAGTCCTTCCTCGAAAGTTCTGAGATGATCGATCGCCTCTAAGAGCGATATCGCTGAACTATTCGATAGTTCTGATAATCTGGAGGAAACGATTTAAAACCGAATTGAACAGTTTTTCGACGACGTCGCTTTCTTCTAGCTTCATGCCGAGCAAACGAATCTCACCCACCAGTGTAGTGAGTTTCATGGAATACTCGGTGATCGTCTCCGAGTCCTCCATCCGCAACTTACTCAGTTGCCGTTTCAACACTTGAGCGCGTGTCTTCGTGACACATTCTTCGCCTACTCGCATCTCCCAGAGTGCGTTCTAGGTTTCTTTCCATCTCCTCTACGATTTTGTCTCATTACGTCGTCTGGCACCACTTGCGAGATGGCCACCATCGCGTCTTGATCTTTATCGCCGTCATTTGTCTCCATCTTTGATTGCCGACTATATCCCTAGTGGACGCAAGATTATTTCTTTTGATGGTCCATATGCCGTAATTCGTTTTGCTCAACATTGGGTATTGGAACGGGATTGAGACGTTTTTTTGCTGTCGGCTTGATGACTGCACTTGACTTCAATGGATCAAACTCATTGCCTATGGTCATGATAAGCATATCTGATTTCGATGGATCGTTCGTGTTGCCAGCCATTGCTTTGCTCTCCCTAAAATCTTATATCAATTGTTAGAATTTTTCTTAAGACTGATCTTTCCACCGACGTGATGGAGCTGCCCCTTGTTGCACCTGCCTGGCGCTGGTGACAGCAGCACTACTTCTTGTAGCCTTCGAGTCTTTGGTGCCTTGCTCACATGATGGAACAGCGACTTGTTTTGACGTGATGAACAACCGAAGCTGCGCCAAGGCACACGAAACAGCAGACAATAATGACGCAACTGTGAACACAATTGCTTTTTCTAAGAGTAAAGCACTCTGTTTCTACTCGTTCTCTTTTTTATGTTTACAAGCCTCCCTCCCTCCTTATAATACACCAATTAAAACATTATTATGTTGAAATTTAGGAGGATGAAACAGAAAGTTATATTTGCCTTTGGAAGGCAACTGAGCCCGGCCAATGCTCTCCCCCTGTTTGTTCTCTTCTCTATCTCATTCCTTTGTTCGCTCTCCGGAATTTCAAATTATAATATTTTAATTGGTCTATTGTGTTCCTCAGCATACGAAGATGATTTTAGTGCTCATAAGCAAATTATCGATTTTTCAGTGTGTCTTAATTACCAAATGCCAATCAAACGTAGTGTCGAGAATCCAATTTCTCTCGAGTTTTCAACTAACAATGATTTGTAAAGCCTTTTCCCCATATTTTTTTTTCCATACATGGACATCCAATTAACAAAAGAGTACGGCACGGGGAACCGGGTTTGGGTGCATGGAGACATCTACAGCTATGGAATTGTTCTCCTGGAAATGCTAACTGCGAAAGGTCCAACAGATAGCATCTTCACCGACGGCCTAAGCCTTCCCAAGTATGTCGAGACTGCCCTACCAGACAGAATGCTAGAGGTATGTTATCGACCCACGATTGGTACAAGAACAGAACGAAAGCAAAGGTGAATGTGTTGCCCGGCTGCTTATGCTTGGACTTTGGTGCACTCAACAAGTTTCAGCCCTCAAGGAACTTGAGAGGATTAGAGGACAGCTTGGCAAACGCTAATGAGCAACAGAAACATTAGTACGGAAACTTCTCAGATTGTATTCCTGAGAAGCAGGGCAATGCTCACTAAATAAAGCTGTATGTCCGTCCCTGAACGGGCTAGACGTTTTCAGTACGCTAGGTCCTGTGCGGGCCTCGACGCCACGATGTGGACTTGGAGTGCTTGTGTCATGGGAAGCTAGATCTGATATATATGAACTAGCTATCTGCATTATCTAAATTATCCTATTACCGAATTTGATAGAATTATCACATTTTGCAGAGTGAGCTGTCTGCATTATCTAAAATACTAGCTGAATGCCCGTGCGTTGCTACGGATTTTAAAATTTTTATCATATTACATGTTCTAAAACTAACAGGTGGTAAAATTTGTTGGAACGTGCATACAAATATGTTCTATTTTTTTTTAAATCCGTAGCATTGCACGTCTGCTACTCAATGTCTCAACAACTTCTAATTGCTTAGCAAGTTAATCAAAAGGCCGATACCTTGGTCTGTCAAACATATATTTGCATGGCATTTTTTTCACCCAAAATTATTACTTGAAGACATTGCTTGGCTGTAAACATATTCCACGTGAACATCCAACCTATTCACTAATCATTTTCGGGATACAAAATTAAGAGAATTTAGCGTTGAAAAACTTGATAACTGGGAAACCAAGAAAATCCACATCCAAGGTGTCGGTTCAATACAAACTAAAGGATAGTGTTTAGCCTTATACTCACTTCTGCTGCAGTCATGACCATGAAACCCAGGGAAGCAGTGGCTTACGACCACGACAAACATGGTCGTAATGACTTACGACCACGGCAAATCGTCAATAGATGTGATCGAAAGGCGTTCGACCACGGCAAAACTGAAGGAGGCGTCATCGGCAGGACCTACGACCACGGCAAGGCAAAGTAGGAGGTGATCGAGAGGTTTACGACCACGTTGTAGGAGCGCAGAACGTGGTTGTAAAGGGTTATTGACCATGGCCAAGGAACAGTGTTTTTACGACCACGACAAGCTATAGTAGACGTGGTCGAAAGGTGTTCAACCACGACAAAACCAAAAGAGGTGAGATCAGTAGGTGATACGACCACATCAGAGAAAGATTATAGGTGATCCGAAGGTGTACGACCGCAACGAAGAAGTTTGAACGTGGTCATAAGGAGGCAACGACCACGTTGTAAAGTCACTGAGCGTGGTCGAAGAAGGCTACGATCATGGTGTAAGTGGTCATAAGAAGACTTACGATCACGGCAAATCTTCAATAGACGACCGCAACGAAGAAGTTTGAACATGGCCGTAAGCAGGCAACGACCATGTTGTAAAGTCGCTGAGCGTGGTCAAAGAAGGATACAATCTTGGTGTAAGTGGTCGTAAGAAGACTTACGACCACGGCAAATCGTCAATAGACGTGGTCGAAAGGCGTTCGACCATGGCAAAACTAAAGGAGGCATGATTGGGAGGACCTACGACCACGGCAAGGCAAAGTAGGAGGTGATCGAGCGGTTTACACCAAAATTTAGTTTAATATGAGAATAGCTCTTTCTATTGGGATTTAAGCCTTTGCGACATGCTCGGCAGTTAGGCTTACAACAATGTGGTCGAAAGGGTCATTTACGACTTGGTAGACGTAGTCGGACTTACAACTTGGTGTTCAACAGAGTTTCTATGACTTGGTAGTCGTAGGCGATCGACTTGGTAGTCATAGGAGGCACTTAATTAGTGGTCGGAAGCTTTTACGACCATATTGTGCTGATTCTGCAATGTCTCAAGCCTTTTCAAGTGGTCGGTCTCTACATTGGTCATGGTCGGAAGTCAGCAAAAGACTCTACGACCACGTTGATACCGGTGGAAGTTTCGACCACATTGTCGCGGTTGGAAGCGGAAATCAAGTTTACGACCTTTGTGTCGCCGTTCGGAAGCCATTTACTATCACGTTGTCCTTGGTCGGAACTTGGTAGATGCGTTTTCGAGTGGTCGGAAGGCCTTACGACCACTCTGGCCGAGGTCGAAGGCCACCAGGACTGTTTATGACCACGTTGTGCCATTTATGATCACGTAGTGTCGTTTACGACCACTCTAGACGTGGTCGAAGGCAGCTATGACCACGTTGGTCGTGGTCGAACGCAGCTACGACGACGTTGGTCGTGGTCGAACGCAGCTACGACCACGTTGGCCGTGGTCGAAAGTTGTAAGTCTAAGCCACAACCTCTGCGGTCAAAAGTCGGCGCTGTGGCTTAGGACCACGTTGAGTAGTCGGTAGGTTACGACCACGTTATCGAGTGCTGCGGTCAGAAGTTGGCGCTGTGGTTTACGACCACGTTGAAGAGTCGGCGCCTTACGACCACGTTGTCACAACCTCTGCGGTCGTAAGACGTAGCCACGACCGCTGTGGTCGAATGTCGGCGGCTTACGACCACGTTAACGCGAGAAGAAGTCGGAGGTCGAGGCTTCCACCGCTGCGGTCGATAGTCGGCAGACTTTGACCACGACCACGTGGGAAGTCGCCAGACTTCGACCACATTGTAAAGTGGTCGAACGTGGTCATAGCTCAGTCGTATGCAGTCGAACCTGGTCGAATGCAGTCGGACGTGGTCGTAGCGCTATCAGACGCGGTCGGAAGTGGTTGATACCAGTCAGTTATAGTCGTAGCGCTGTCAGACGCGGTCGAACGTGGTCGGAAGCCCTCGGTAGCGGTCGTAACGCAGTCGGACGTGGTTGGTTGCGGTCGTACGCTATCAGAGTGGCTTGGGACTCGGTCGGTTGTGATCGGAAGGGCCTGTAAGACGTCGGATGTGCTCGAGACGAGGTCGATAGCGGTCGGAAGTGCCCCGAAGTGGTCGTAACACTTGGAAACCAGTTGTGTGGCTTCTTGGAGTGGTCATAACCACTGGGATCTGGGTTGAAGTCGTAGGCTTTGAGTGTTGCTTGTTGTGTGATCTCGACCAGTCGTAAGTTGGTACGACCTGGTTGGGTGAGTTGGAGCCAAAGCTAGCGATGGTCGTAGCGGTGTTGTGTGCGGTCATAGGCTGCAGGAAGGCTCTTGTGAGCTCGAGCGTTTCTCTGTTCTGTGCAACATAGTGGTCGTATGAGGTCAAGACTTTGTGCGATAAAGTTGTAGCGGCTAGCGTTGGTCGTGGCTTGTGTCTGCATGGTCGTAACGAGCTTTGGAGAGGTCGTGACGACCTGCTCTGTGGTCGAAGGCTACTGGGATGTCTTCTAGGGCTTCGACCACTTCATGTGTTGAGCATTTGGGTGGTCGTAGGGGGTTTACGACCAGGGGTTGTGCTATGTTTGTGCACTGGAAAATTTGTTGGTCTGATTGTTTTGTGCGGTTAGAAACCTGCCGGGAGAGTTACGCCCACTGTAGTTCATTCTGAGCCTGGTCGAAAGGGTTTACGACCACGTTGTCCGTGGTCGGAAGTTGTTACAGTCACATTGCCCGTGGTTGGAAGCTGCTAAACCAATTTACGATCACGTTGTGTCGTTCACGAATACTTTGGCGCTTACGGCCGCGTTGGTATTTACGACCACGTTGGCCTTTATGACTACGGTGGCATTTTCTACCACTTTGGCGCTTACGGCCATGTTGGTATTTACGACCACGTTGCCTTTAGGACTACGGTGGCATTTTCGACCACTTTGCCGCTTACGGCCACATTGGTATTTTACAACCACGTTGTCGCTTATGACATCGGTGGCATTTACGAGCACTTTGGCGCTTACGGCCACGTTGGTATTTACGACCACGTTGCCTTTATGACTACGGTGGCATTTTCGACCACTTTCGCGCTTATGGCCACATTGGTATTTTACGACCCCTTTGGCCATGGTCTGCAGTCGGAAGTCGATGAACTTCAACCACGTTGTTGTTTACGACTAGTTTGATTGTGATCGAAGGTCGGCCGGAAGGTTTACGGCCACATTGGCCGTGATCAAAGGGTTTACGACCACATTATCCATCGCGGGAGAGTTACGACCACTGCAGCTCAATCTGAGCCTGGTCGAAATGGTATTACGGCCATATTGGCCGTGGTCGAACGCGCCGTGATGGTCATGGTCGAAAGCTATTACGACCATGTTGGCCATTTTGTTTGTAGTCGGAAGCTAGCTGAAGCATTTACGACCACTTTGTTTGAAGTCGGAAGCTAGTTGAAGCCTTTACAAGTGGTCGAAAGCTATTACGACCACGTTGGTCATGGTCAGAAGCCAGCCTAAGGGTTGACGACCACATTGTCAGTGGTCGAAAGTCGTTAGTCGAAGTTTTGACCACGTTGTGACGTGCTCAGAACTGGTCGGACGGGACTTCGACCACTGTGAGCCCATGTATGGTGAAACTCGGTGCACATGGTCGGAAGTGGCTTCAACCACGACGAAAAGTGTTGTATGTGGTAGCCCAACTACAGCTCTCGATAACGTGGTCGAAGCCCGCCGACTTCCCAACGTGGTCGTCAGCCCGTGCGAATTAGCTGACAGTGGATAATGTGGTCGTACAACGTCCAGACGATTTCCGACTATTGACTGAGTGGTCGTAAATGCTTCAGCCAGCTTCTGACTTCAAACAAAGTGGTTGTAAACCTTTCCGACCACGGCCAACGTGGTCGTAACACCTTTTGACCATGGCCAATGTGGTCGTAAACCCTTTGGCTGGCGTCTGACTTCAAACAAAGTGGTCGTAAACCTTTCCCAACCACAGCCAATGAAGGTGTCTAACTACCGACAACAACCGACGGACAACGTGGTCGTAAGCCCTTTCGACCACGGCCAACATGGCCGTAATAGCTTTCGATCATGGCCAACATGGTCCTAATAGCTTTCGACCACTTGAAAATGCGCCTGCCGATGGACAACGTGGTCGTAAACCCTTTCGACCAAGGCCAATGTGGCCCTAACAGCTTCCGACTATGGCCAACGTGGTCATAATAGCTTCCGACCGCGGACAATGTGGTCGTAAACCCTTTCAACCACGGCCAATGTGGCCATAATAGCTTTCGACCAAGGCCAACGTGGTCGTAATAGCTTTCGACCACGATCAAAGAGATGCGTTCGACTTCTGACTTTCGACCAGCGACAACTTGGTCGTAAAACTTGCTGGGACCTTTGACCATGACCAGAGTGGTCGTAAACCCTTCTGATGTTCTCCAATCATGCCCAATGTGGTCGTACCCCTTCCTGATGGACTCCAACCAAAGCCAAAGTGGTTGTAAACTGTCCTGGTGGCCTTCGACCACAACCAACGTGGTCGTAAAGCTTCCTGGGACCTTTGACTATGCCCAAAGTCGTCGTAAACACCACAACATAGTCGTAAAATAGTGCGCACGGCTTCTGACCATGACCCACGTGGTCGTAAACCCTTCCGACTACTCGAAAATTTACCTACCAGGTTTCGACCAAGGACAAAGTGGTCGTAAATGGCCCAGTCGATTTTTGACCAAAGCCAACATGGTCTTAACGGCTGCTGCATGTGGTCGGCTGCAGCAAATACGACCCCGTTGGCCATGGTCGGTTGCCCATTAGACCATTTACGACCACGTTGGCCGTGGTCCGTTGCCCATTGGACCATTTACGACCACGTTGGCCTCATTTCTCGCCTCTCTTTTTCTCCCGGCTCCTCCCCCACCTCCCAGATTTGGATCTCCTGCTCCCACTGTCCCACGCGGTTGCGCCCGCCCTCGGGTTCTCCTTCCTCCCACGCGCCCGCCGCTTCCCCTCCAGCCCTCCCGGCTCGCCTCCCCGCCGCCTCCTCCCCCTCCCGGGACCCGGCTCCCCTCCCGCTGCGCGCGCCCCATCCCCACGCCCCTCCCTCCCTCGGCCCCCACCCCCTCCCCGCGGCCCCTCCCGCATGAGGAGGCCGGATCCGGCGGAGGCGTCGAGATGGCGAGATCCGGCGGCGGCTGGATCTGGTGCGGGGTCGCCGGATCCGGCGGCGGAGAGCGGATGCGGCCGGATCCCGGCAACGACGCGGGCGAGCGCGACCATGACGGTGGGGGCGACGGCGGTGGCACGCAAGCGCAGTCGGGCGGATCTCACCAGATCTTCTTCAACCCGGTCGGCCACCCCTGTCTCCGCCTCAACTCCCTCCAGCATCTCGCCCCTCTGCGCCACTGCTCCCTACACCGAGCCCGCCGCCTGCGCCCTCTTCACTGACACCGACGCCGGCGAGTCTGGTTCTTCTTCACCCCTCCTCGGCTCCACTGCACTGCGGCCTCTACTTCACCAACCACACCGGCGGCTTCATCAGCTCCACGGCGGAGGATTCTGTGGGGAGGAGGTGAGGCGGAGGTCTCGGTGGGGAGGAGCAGAAGCTGCGCACGACATTTGGTTTTGGGGGAGGAGAGAAGCAAAGAGAGGCCCCACATGTCGGCGCTTTTTTTCTGTGAGAGGGTGGGAGAGCGTAGGCACCATCACCCTCAACTCGTTCTTTTAAGAGTAGAGATCCGATCACTAAATTCGACTGGACATTTTGCAGAAAAAAACTGTCTCCCTTTATCCTAACAAGTTGTAGGGTTATGTTTTTTTGTGGCTAATTAGTTGGGCCGGTTGGGCCAGCCCACTATCCCACTTCTGCAGCTCCTTTCCCTTTTCACTTTCTTTTTCAAAAATTGCACCAAGTTTTCCATAGATTTCTAATACACATGGTACTGAAGTTGATGAAGTCTGAAATTCCAAAGGGTATCACGACATGAATATTTTTTAATTCCCTTTTGTCATGAGCACAAAATAGGGCTCTGAAAAATATTTCTTTTTTTTTCTAGATTACAAGGTAGACACACATAAACACAATATAGGATTACCCCGATTTTGCGTTTTGTTGCAACAAAATACCTAATTCATGCAACGTTAAAAACTATGGCAATATAAAGTAGCTATTACCACGTAGTTATTTTTTTTGTTGCAATACGAAGATTCTATTGCAACAAAAATGCTAGTTCTTCCAACGATCACAAATCATTGCAATATAAACCAACTATTACAGCGATTTTATTTTTTTTGTCGCAATATAAAGATTCTATTGCAACAATTTTTTAATTCTTACAACGGAAATTAAATGTTGCAATATAAACTAACTATTACAATGAGAATAAAAATTGTGGCAGTAAATTTACCTATTGCAAGCAATAAATTCACTGCAGTAGATAGGAATCCTCGCAGTGACATCTGTATTCGTAATTGGGTGTTCTTCGTAAATTATACAAACAAGTATAGTATAACTATTATGCATCATATCCGATCCATTTTCACGCCTATATGCAAATTTGCAATCTCCACAGTGCAAAGTATAAAACCACAAGCCCTTTTGTCAAGATTTGTAACATCCTATTTTCCATTTTTAAAAGGATTTCAAATTTGGATTTGAATTCAAAAAGTGCAAATGAAAAACCTCTTCAAATTTCAAATTTCCAGTTTTCCCAATCCTTCTCGGGGCTCAACCTAGCCCGGTCCTCTCCCTGGCCTGGCCCAGATGGCCCATGCCACCCTAGCGCGCCTAGGACTTGCTCTGGACACGTAAAGCGCGCCCCGACTCAGCTCCCCCGCTCACACCGAGCTGCACCGCTTGATAGCGGCGTGCCGTGCCCATGCCGTGCTTCTGAGTCCGCGCGTGTTGTGCACACCAATGCCTCGCCCGAACCCCTCGGTTCTTCCCCTCCTTCTCGCCGCGTTCTTGCCGCATCCTCACCACACCTGGATTTACGAACCCGGACCCTCTGTGTATTACAGCACTAGTCCCAGATCAAAGCTAGTGCATACAGTCAAACAGAAATGATTACACAACCAACGCTTTATTACAATAATAGAGAGTACTGACCGAAAGATCTCATTATTACAAAGGAGGTTTCAAGACCTCACACACACACAGAATACAGTAGAAGTAAAAGATAAATCCAACAAAGTCTCATCAATACGCCACAGGCAATTGACTGGGGAAGCGCAACCTAGAACTCCAGGAAGCCTTCACCGAATCCACACGTGAAGTAGTCGAAGTCTCCCTCTTGAGCTTCATATTTCTCTGAGTTGATTTTAGTGCAGTATGTGAGTACATAAAGTACTCCGCAAGTCTTGGGAAAGAAATGCAGTAGATGCAAGGCTTATCAAAGGAAGGTTATCTGTTTCTTTTGCACAAAGCAATATTTTATTTTAAATAGCATTAAATAATTTTCGAAGGCATTGTTTTAACAAAGTAAATTGCTTTAACTGAAACTAATAAGCATTTTATAATGAAGATTCTATCCACCAACACTTCGTAATCAGCTTTAACCGATTAAGTTTAAAACTGCAGGTTACATCCACCCACACTGGCTACAACCGCCAGGAAAACCTTCCGAGAGTTCCCTCTACTCTCGGGATACCAAAACTTTGTTTTTAAAATGAAAACAAAAAATCTACCATGTGAATGCATTCCTTGCCCGCCCTTGACCGTGGGCACGGCTATTTGAATAGTTTGACACTCTGCAGAGGTTGTACAACTTTACCCCCAAGAGATAAATTATCCTAACAGTCACCACGCTTCCTTTGGCATGAGACACAAATAAAATATCACAAAGCTTTAACCTCACGCTAGTCTAGCTAGACACCACCCGCTAAGGTTTTACCGCCGCTGAAGGGTTAAATCCACCCAATCAGAAGCCCCCTCTTGCACCTTATGAGTACAGTAAATCCCTATCCCTCACGGTAGTGCTCAGTTTGGATAAACACAAGAGTTGGTCCTTAATCGACTAGGATGGAACATACACTTTACAAAGTCTCATGCTAACCGCACCGATCCAATCTAACCATACGCCCTGATCTAAAACAATTTCATATTTTATTTATTTTTAAAGGAACAGTGGCAACACTAATCGCCACTAAATTTTTGAATACAACAGACTAATTTAAAGAATTATAATTTCCCATTCCAAGGTTACAAAGGTTAAATAACATGACTAAGCATTTTACTACCATTCTAATATTTGTCAAAGATTTAATAATAATCTTATTATTGAGACAAAGAAAATCCTAAGGTTACAAAGGTACATGGCATTCAACTTCAAATGAGGCATAACAAGGTTGGATTAACTAATACCTTAAGATAGAATCTAATGTTTTTATGTAATTAGCAATGCAATTAAATTTAAAATAATAAAAAGCATTTCTCAAATATAGGTACAAAATGTTCAAAGGAGACTTGCCTTCTTGCACGCTCTCTGGGTCTTTTTGCTGCAGAGCGGAGAAATCTTCGGCAACGGCGGAATCTACGCGCGAAAAGACAAAGCAAATAAAACAAATAAATTCAAATAAAATTCAAAAATTTAAAGAGAGTGTATATTTGGATAGTTTATGATTTTAGAAAAATTAGAAATTTGAACGGCTCAAATCGGAGTTAAAATGAGAAAGTTATGGCTTCCAAAAGATTAAATAGGAGAAAAAGAAGAAGACTAATTTGCTTGATTTATTTTTATACTGAAAATCCATATTTATGACGTCAGCGGAAATTTAAATTTTGAAATTTTATGAAGCGTGGGCCCGGTCCACCGTGGACCGAGTCCACGGGAGGTGGAGATGGCTGAAGTGGCGCTCCCGATGACATGGCGCCACGCGGGAGCGCACGCGGCGGCCACGCGGCGTCCATGCGAGCGAAGACCGGTCACGTGGCCCGACCGGACGGCACACGACCGGCGGCTCGCGGCGCACGGCCGGCCGCGGCGAGGCGGCGGAGAGAGAGAAGGAGGTGGCGGCGCACCTACCAGCGGCGGCGGGGAAGACCGAAGCGGCGGCAGCAGCGGGAGGTGGTGGCGGCAGTGGATGGTGGCGGTAGTGGTGTGAGGCGGCAGCGGAAAATGGCCGAGACGGTGGCGAATCGGCAGCGGGGCGGCGGCCGAAGAGAAGGAGGAGGGCGGCAGTGAATGGGAAGGCGAAAGGGGAGAGGAGAGCGGCGGGGAGAGAGCTTTATAGGTGGAGAGAGAAGATGAAAGGACGACGGTTTCAGGGAGGGTTAAAGAGAGGAAGCGGCCGGCCATGGGGGGGAGTGATTAGGGCAATCAAATGCACGCTTTAGATTGGAGTTTAAGTGGAAGAAACGGCCGACATTAAAGCTTTTATTTTCGGCAACAATGGAGGAGAGAGAGTGCTAGAGGAGGAACAAGGTGAGGTAGAAGAAACATATGACATGTGGGGTCCATGCGTCGGTGAGAGAGAGGGGAAGTGAAGAGGTACGGGCCGTTGGATTGATGACACGTGGCAAGTGAGTGAATTAGGGTCTTTGGATTGAATTGAAGGGGTAACTGACTTTGTATGGCTAGGATTAAATCGTGGAAAGAGATGGATTCAATCTGAGAGCGACACATGGTAACCTAGGATTAAATTGATTTTTATTTCCGGATTAATTTTCAGAAAATACTAGAAACTTTATAAATACTTAGAAAATAATAATTAACGTTTAAAAATTCCAGAAAAATCATAGAATATTCCTGGAGCTCTTTTAGACTTAAGAAAAATATTTTTAATTTCAAATTTGCATTTAATAATTTTATAAAATAATTTTTAACTTTTAAAATTGAGTTTTAATTCCAGAAAATTCTCAAAAATTATTTAAAACTTTAGGGAAGGTTAGGAAAAATAAAATAAACTCTTTTTGGCTTTATTAAGTTATTTTAAATACATTTTATTGCTTTAGATTTTTGAAATAAAATCTAGATAAATCCAAATAAAGTTCAAATACCTTAAAATAATTAATTTGAAATTAAATTTTTCTGAAGGCGGATTTTTGGGATGTGAAACCCTTCTTCTTCATCTCCGGCCGGGACCTTTCTCAACGTCAACAGCTCATCTCCGACCACTTTCACCCTCTCCCTCAACACAGTGTTTGTGACTTTGGGAGGATTTCAGCCATTTGGAAAGAACAGTCCAGATTAGATGCTACAGAACTTCTGCAGCAATACCTTTTGTCCAATATTTCTACTACAGCATCGCAAAAAGTAGCATGAACATTATTGCTACAATGTTTGAAACAAAAAAACTCATCCTTTTCCCTTTGATCCGATGGCTATGAAGCGAAGTCACTGCATGGTGACTTTGCTTTACTATGTCCGAGGTGTTACAAAACCTAGCAGGTTACGTTGTGGGCAAATACCGAATCTACCCCTAAGGTTTTGACTATAAATAGACAAGCCTATGTACATGGAGAAATGATCTAAGATTAATAAAGACTTCATTCCCTGATGTTCTCTCTCAATTATTCTTTGGTGTTTCCCTATTGATTAGTTGTGTGGATTGCATTGGTGATCATTATTTCTCAACACGTTATCAGCACGAATTGCTCTACAAGGCGCAAGGTATGGAAATCACGAACCGATCTATTATGCATGTGATAATAGACCCAACATACTACCAGCATGGCTAAGCAATCTAAACGTACAACCCATGTGATGACTAGTATTGCATCACTTAATTATTACCCATCCTATGGTGACAATAGAATCATGGCTTTCAATTATCAAGGAGGAAGTAATCAATTTGGACTATAACTACCAATACGAGGGTTTTATAATAAAGTAGCAATGCAGGGTAATTTAAAACAAATAGATTTGAAAACTAGGTTCAACATGATGAAAGGACATGACTTGCCTTGGCCTTGCTCAGTTGATGGCTCTTGATCCTCGAATCCGGCTTCAACTCCTTAGAAAGCATGATCTAACGAGAGAAAAAACGAGACGAAACACAAAAATAAATTCTAATAAAATTTAAATAAACTTCAAAAACTTCAAAACTAGAACTAAAAGATAGAGCTCAATTTTAGATGAATTTAGAAAAAAGAATCAGGTCAATCGGAGCTAGGACGAAGGAGAACGAGCGATCTAAAGTTTGCTGGGCGAGAGAATACTGGAAAATAACAAAAGCTACCGAGAGCAACACTTTTGGAGAGAAGGCTAGCGCCGGTGAGAGGAGGCATGGGAGGTGAATCTAACTAGTAAAATGGGTTGCTAGGGATCCGAGAAACACGTAGGAAGTGATGGCATGCTAAACGGAGAACGGTGACGGCACGGGTGGCTATAACGACATGGGTGGGAGAGAGGAATAATAATCGGTCATAGAACACGGAGAAGTAGGGTGAGCACAGGCTAGAACGCGGCTTGGTGAATCTAGAAAAATTATCGGCTCAGCTGGAAATCCAACGGAGACGACGCAATCGACGTTTGAACAACGTCGGGAAGGAAAAAGGAAAAACTTGATATCTTAGTGCTCGGTGAACGAAATCTAGAACCACTTGGAGGGTAGCTATCTGGGATGGTTTGACACGATATGACATGAATGGATAGGGGAAAACACCACCGGATAGATGGGGACATGAGATGCCTTTGGCGGCCATGGCGAGGTGTCGGAGGCGTAAATTTGTGGAGGCTTTTCAGGGAAAAGGAAGGAAGCACTGCATAGAACGCAGCCAGGCAAGTCTAAAAAAAATTACGGCATAGGCTAAAACTTACTGAAGGTGATGAATCGATGTCGGGAAGCGATCTTGGCCTAGATTGGGGAAAAGTCGATTCCAGGAGATAGGCTGCACCAAACCAAATTAATTTGGTGAGAAGGTAGATGGCACATGAGGGAACAATGTGACGTGAAAGGATCACGGAAAAACTCACCGGATAGCTTGAGACGCAATGAGCAAATTTGAGACCAGAGGGCCTCAGTGCCAACAACGTTCTGAGCTTTGAGGGGACTTGCCACGGCTTGGGATGGGTTTAGAGGGGTTAAAGGGTTGTATTTATAGGCTTAGAAGAGATAGAAGCCGACTCCAATTCACAGATTTTGGTTTAGAGTCCGTTTCAGAAAATAAGGGATAAAAGGCAACCAGATGAATGAAACGCAAATAGACTTGTTGGGATAGATTCCTTGCGTGATTTGGCACAAATTTCGTTTTGGGAAGACATTGAGATAATGTTCGGATTGGGAATTGCCATGGGAGGCAAGAGAGAAGGAAACGAACTCTCGGTCTGCTGATCGATCGGGCTAGGAGATGAACAGTGTCCTAGGTGTAAGGAATAAGGGCAAGGAATGATGGGAAGTCACCCAAGAAAGGAAAGAAAGTTGGTGGCTGGTTGGGTAAAAATTTAGGGTTAAGCATGCTGCTCCCATAGTGATGGGTGATCTATTGGAAATTTTTCTTTTTCAGATTTTTAAATTGAGCCCAAAAATAAACTCCTAAAAATCTAAGAAAATATAGAAAAATTACTTGTGACACAAGGAATCCAAATAAAATATTTTTGGCAAATGTTAATGTTTAATTTAATCATATTAAATCCTTTTAATTAATTAAAATTCCAATTAAGCTTTAAATAATTCCAGAAAAATCCAAATAGTGAATTTTATTTTAAAAGCTTCAAAAAGGCTCTGAAAATTAGGATGTTACAAAAACACTTTCGAATCAAGTGAGTTTCGATCTGCGTTGAGTTGATAAACATCTTCAGATTATCGTAATCAATGCATGGATAGTGCATATATTCCATCCCCTTCTTTAACATATCCTACTTGACCGCTCTTCTAAAAACAGATATGTCATTAATGTACTCTTTACTCACATGGTTCGCAATGTACATCCAGTTTTGGTCATCAACGCTACGCATGTAACAAATTAGAATCAAATTGGATTATTAATACTACTATAGGTAGCTAGCCTAATACTTACACATAATTATCATTCACCTTATAATAAATTATCCATATCTAAATTAAGTAGCTAGCAATGTACTATTCATGAAGCAATATATATATCAAGCAAAAACATATTAAAGTAAACTAGGAGTACTGATCCATTATTAAATTAGAGCAAACTACCAATTAAGTTAGATCTAAACCGAGATATCATCTCTTTTTATTACAAGGTATATAATTAGAAGCAAATATTAACATTTAATCACTAAGAACAAATAGATCTATAAACGGTATGCTTTCACCAAACTCTCCAAAGCCAGCCACTTCCTTCAATGCAGCGCAATGAAGACAGATCTGTTGGGACCGTATTTAATAATGCAGCATATCCTAGACACGTCCAACCGTAAACCGTCTATGATACATAATTATCATATGCGGTTCTCCTTAATAACCATCTGTGATAATTCACAGACGGTTCTAATTAAAAACTATTTGTGATATATGCAATTATCATAGACAGTTTGTATTAATAACTATCATATGCGGTTCTTCTTAATAACCATCTGTGATAATTCACAGACGGTTCTAATTAAAAACTGTCTGTGATATATGCAATTATCATAACAGTTTGTATTCAGAGATAGTGGCAATTAAAAACCGTATGTGATATATGCAATTATTACATACGGTTGGTATTACTAACCGTCTTTAAATTATCACAGACAATTATTAACAAGTCTGTGATAGTTGCGTATCACAGACGGTACACCCTCATGATTGTAAAACCGTTTGTGATAATAAAAGCACAGACTGTTTCCCATGAATCGTTTATGATAAGATGTCTAGTATAGCTTATTTTGTAGTAGTATATGCCCGCTGAATCAATCACTATCAAATCGGCCACAAAAACTACCCCATGAACATCAACTTTCACCTCCCGACAAACTTGATCGGTTCTCATTTCCGAACCTGGTGCTTGAAGGAGCATTGGTGGATGAAGCAAAACAATTGGAATTTGATGACGTGCAGTAAAGCTCTTTTTGATGAAAGAATGTGATGCTCCGAAATAAAAAACTTAACACAACCAAATAGGAGTACAAAGGCACTTAGGCCAGTACAAGATACATTAAAGCAAATCGTAGTTATTCGACACAATTACATGGATACACGCCCGTAGGCTTGTTGCAACTGCACGAAACAAAAGAATTCACATCACATCATTCAATGGTTCCACCATAACCATCATAACACATAACGAAAGTTCAAGTCACTACTAAAACTTTTTTTTTCGAAACCCAGGCAGGAGACTGCCTTATATTAATTCACGGGGAGAAGAAAAACACAAACGAAGGTTTGAGCGGGCAGAGAGGGGGTGTTGATTAGAGAGAAAAAGTTGTCGGGACTACTAAAACTTAATTTATAACAAGCTTATGGTGGCCGCCAATAAACCATCTCTAACGAAACCTTCCGGAAATTCATCCAAAAGATGATATCCCGGCGTTCCGGTATCATCAGGGTCCAGCGGGTTCGTGAGGCGTCGTGGAGAACCTAAGAGGGTGGTCGGACACTCCGTAGGCAGCCGAAAGCGAACACATGGAAACCCCGCTGCACGACGATCTAGGCCAACATCGGGTGCCACGCCTTGCACGGGTGGAAAACTGAAAGTTGGCGGAGCCGCGTCGTGTGGAGAAGTGTGGTTGGTCTGAACCATAAGATGAAGATACTGTTGGTTGTGACCAA
Organism: Dendrocalamus sinicus; assembly: GCA_036346575.1. Lineage (NCBI taxonomy): Eukaryota > Viridiplantae > Streptophyta > Magnoliopsida > Poales > Poaceae > Dendrocalamus > Dendrocalamus sinicus. Next base: position 437,293 of record CM070665.1, on the reverse strand, counting down.
GACTAGAACGAGTCTCCCAAAGCTCATGTAGAGTGCAACGGTGAGCCCGGTCCATAGCACGAGTCAAGCTCGCACCGAAGCGTCTTCTCCAAGCGTGATTTCAGCATACTTGTTGACTTCGGCGGCAAGGTCTCACAGCGGGAAGTAGGAGTACAGTGGCATGTCCATCTCCCCAAGTTCATGGCGGGCAGGGGCAAAGCCATAGAATAGGCTTCGTCAGGCTTGAAACCATCCTTCGGCCCGCCCTTAACACTTTACTCTCAAGCTGGGCTGTGTTGGGTGGTAATTACCCACCTTTTGCCACTGGTTACACACCCCATCCCATACCACCATAAAACCCATGGGCAAAACAGGCCATTCCCACCAAAAACTCAGTTTCGTGGATCTGGAGCTGCTGTGCAAGCCAAACAGTTTTGTCTAGCTCTATGGTGGGATCCCAGATTCACGGTGGAGCTGTTTTTGGTGGATCTGCTGCTCCAGATTCATTTTTTCAGTAGTGAAGCTCTACCAAACAGGCCCTTAGAATCATCATCTAGACATCCACCATAGGCATCAGGCGAACCACCGAGAGACTGGCCAGCCAGCCACCACACGGTCCACACATAGATCAGACCACAAATCCACAATCTAGTAGTCCATGTTAGAAATTAAACGAATTTAGCAATATTTTCATTTTAATTCCAATTATTATTAAGCATAAGAAAGTGTATATATAGCAATATACTTAATAGGATACAAATGTCAGCATTTCAAATCTGCATAATGCACAGATTGCGAATTGTAGTATTGCTCTCAGAGAGGAGTTGCACAAGTTAATGAAAAAACTTAGACTTCTTCCACTCCTGTCAAATTTTCAATTACCATAGTGACAACCCTCTAAAATTCCGTTAGTCTCACTAATTGAATATTAGCTCAGTACAAAGTCAATCAAAAGCATGCAGGAGCAACATATTTCAATAGAAGTCACTAGAAACAGAGTAAAGCTACCGCAGAAACAATATATACATCCGACAATTACAGAATTAGCATGTTATATTCGACAATGCCTAACAACTGCAGTAAAAGGAACTGAACAGGAGATTGACCACAAGCAATTGACAGAGCTATCAACTACACATCAACAAAAGTAACCAACTAGTTTATGATAATTCAAACTAGCATAATCAAATTAGATTGTCACTGAGAATTCAACTTTGACAAAATGTCCCCATAGAGCAATCAAAACAGCCCATAGATTATCATGCATTAGTTCTCCCAGTAATAATCAAATATCAAAGATACCAAATAGATGAAATAACATGGCCCACTAATGCCCAATAGAAGTAAAAGGAGTAGAGAGAAGCTCACAGAGCGGCGGCACTCCAAGCCACCGTGATGGCCAAAATGGGCAAGGCTCGTTAGAGAGACAATGTCCCAGAAAATCAATCACTAGCGAATATCAGGATGTCACCGGGGAGGTAATCGGAGATACAAAGCCCTACTCCACAAATCATGATTGACCAATTTGTGAAGCTGAGGTACTAGACAATGCTGCAACATGTCCAACAAGAAAGCAACATTGCGTCGCACTCCACTCGGCCAAGACCAAGCCAAAGAACTAGTAAACACCACACGCAAGCACACGGTCTAGAGAGTGGATCTGCGAGCAAAGAGTGCACAAGCCATAGCCGGCGACCACAAGCACAGCCACCGCCAAGCTTTCTCAACAAATCCCCAAAGACCAAATAGCCAGTAGAAGATTTGATTCGGTGGTGAGCTCTTCTCCTCTGCTGAAACCCCCAACTCTCCCATCTGGTTATAGGTTCAAAGAGGTGAACTCACGGGGTGAGAAATTGGTGGTGCCCACGAACGAAGAGGCCAAAGCTTCCGCCGAAGAAGAGGAGATGGGATGAGAGTGCGTCGGCCAGATCCGAAAAATAGGAGCCGAGCCGGTCACCTCCTCCTCTAATCCCTTCTCTCTCCCTCTCTTACATGTGGGCCTCAGGCCAATTTCCATATCCTTTATTTTCTTTACCCAAAAATGAGGGAAATACCCATCTTTCCCACCAGTCCATAGCACAGACGCACATGGCACACACCCATAGGAGACGAGGGGTTGTTCATGCACCTGGCGGCGGCAGTGCGCAGATCCAGGTGGGCGGTGGTCGAGCCACCGAGGCACCGCTGAAGCCGAGAAGATCCTGTGCTCCAGGAGGACGGGCGGCACTCTACGGCCTTGCGGTTGCTGGTTCAGGCTTCCTGCGCGGCGGTCGACACCGAAGCATGAAGAGGGGAAGCCAGGAAGGGGAAACTGGGTGGGTCCATGGTCTGTAGGAGCTACTGGGCCACTAGTTGCAGTGCTGCTGAGGCGTCGTCGCCGCATATGAGGCCATGAGGCGGCATGAGCTGGAGACTGGGGAGTGGCTGCCTTGCGCGGGGGATTGGATTCAGGAGGGGCCGGTCAACACATTGAGTGGAGTGGGGAAATAGGGATTTGGGGCTTTGGGGGCACTTTTGACTTGCCTGCTGTGAGTTGTCAGTCACTCAGTCGGTTGGCTTGTTCCTTGGCTAATTGGCTTGGAGAATTGGTTGGCCCTCAAGCTGGATTGGATCATTGGATTTGGAGAGTTGGACGACTGACTGACTGAGACGGCGATGGCTGGCCACCTAGCCTGGCCGAGAGCCTGAGACTGAGTGTGGCGTGTCTGAGGCCAGAGGATAAAACTTCTACATTCTACTATTATGCATAATTTGTAATTTCGTATTGAGTTATTGACATTGAGCAGCCTGAATTCTTAGAGGTAGAGATTATATGGATATTGTATCATCGCCATTAATCAATTTGAATTACTAGAGATTAAAATTAAATTTATGAGTTTTTGCGTGCTAGTGGTATGCTATGTTTTTCTTGAATATTCATAATCATTTATAATTAATTATTGTTTTACTAATTTTACTAATTTTGATATGCAGATGACTAATCTTTACTCACCGGAAGCATATTTATAATTTTTCGGATGAGCTTTCTATTACTGAGGTACTTTCGTTGTATTTCTCTCTCTTTTTCTTTCTTTCTCTTCTATTCATTTATGAATTTGAATTGAACAAGAGTAAGGTTTTGTGTTTGTAACAATCTAATTTAGCACCTTAGCCTACCCTCGATTTTGTTCTTGACTTCACCACTAATGGCGGGGATGGCTCGTTGCCACGTATGCCACTTCTTGGACTGCCATCCCAATGGAAGTGCCCCTAGCTTGAAAAGTGTAGGGAACACTTCCTGTATAACGTCCCAAAATTTGGCTTTTCAAAAACTTTTGAGAAGTTTAGGTCCCTGGAAAATTTCACCCATTTTATTTAGTTAAATAAAAGTTTAAATGGCACTTTCTGAAATTAATACAATTTAATCTATTTAAAGTAAATTTCAATTAAATCAAAACTAGTGTTATTTGGCTTCTTTGTGCTCGAAGGAATTCTCATATATTTTCTTTTCTTGGATTTTTTGAGTTTTTTTTGCTATTTATTTTTTCTCTTTCGAATTTTCAACCTTCTTCTAATTTCCGAAATCAATTCAAATCCCAAAAAATCTTTGGTCGATTCCTTTCAGATCGGCCTGTTTCATTTTCTTCCAGCCGAATCTTTTCCTTCTGCGCCAAAGAAAGCCTATTCTCTCTTCCTCTTTTCCTTTTCTTATTCTCTGCCAGGTGGATCCGTTGACTGTTCATCTTCCTCCGTTCTTTGTGCAGATCCTTGTCAGTGTTCCATTTTGCCCGTTGACTGCCGCCGCTCCTCGCCACTACGACCATGTCATCACCTTCGCCTCCTCGTCAGTGTTCCATTTTTCCCATTGGCCGGAGCCGCCTCACCGCTAACCGCCAATGCCGCCATGCGCCAAAATCGGCCACAAGCTTCTGTTCTCTGTTCTTCTCTGGACCAACGCAAGCAGTAACTTCCAAAGCAAGCTTCTACTGTTCTCTCTCTGATGAGTGGACCCACATGTCATCCACTTAAGCCATGACTTAAGATCCATCTCTTCACTTACATGCGGGCCCCGTTTATCAGTCAATTCTTGGTGAACCTTAGCTCCATGAGATTGGTTCACCGTGGGTGCTGCATCTCTCTGTGGACCTGGTCCATAGACCAGTGGCCTACATGTCAACCCTTAATCCTATTTTGGGGAATTATTGTAATTCTTGAAAATCCATAAATATCAGTAGGTCTCACATGGCATACACTCATCTATTGTAATCCTACTAGTAAGGTGCCCGTGCGTTGCAACGGAAAACCAAATAAAAGTGATGCATACTATCAAATATGATCTCAAACAGAATAATAAATATCAATTTTATCTTACGGCATCATGTATCAAGCAAAACATACATGTTCATACTCGTAAATAAATCAAGCATCATATTAGTAAAGCATGATAGAACAAGCACCACATACAACAATATGTACAAAAATGATTGTAAACAATATTTTTCCATAGTATTCTTAATACATAAATAACTATCAGACCGTCTTGGAGAATAACAAACTAATTGATAAATAGGACATCATGCCATAAACATTAACGGGAATTTTAAAATGAAACTGATACGCCATCCTTCTGGAAGACTTATCTTCATCTCTAGCTTGTCAAGGAAAGAGAAAGCAAGCACACTCTACAAAATAGAAAACAAATAGTTAAACATCATAAATCCATTGTATGTTACATATAAAAGATATGAAAAGATTTAGTGAATTACTCACGTTACTTAATTTCCAAACATTCTGGCAAGCTCATCGTTCCTTATGTCAACGACATTCATGATAAAATTCCGTACATTCAAATCATGCAGTACTACATGGCACATTTCTGTTTGAAGGGAGTATTATTTAAATTATGAAAGACATACATATTTGCATACATTATTTACTTGGTTTTTACCTTCAAGCTCTTGTAGCCTATCATCTTGTGGTCCAAATATGAAATTTGTACAATCCATTGTCATTAAGCAACCTTTTCAATAACGTATCAATTTGATGAGGAACAGAAATAAGATATAAGATGATGAAATATTCGTATTAGTTGCACACATACCATGTCGACTATTCTTTTTTAGCATTGTCATAGCTAAAATACGGTTCTGTTCCGCCGCAAGTCTCCATTGTGTTAGATACCGCACAATAAGTCCATCCCAAACGCGCACAAATAGTAAGTTCTCACTGATGTACATAAAAAATGGACTCAATCAATAATATCCAATATAAATTATTTGCTTTCAAGAAAATAGAAGCATTCTATGCAACTTGCATGTCATCCATGAGGCATAATGTATGTACACAATGTATGTGTTTGATTAGGCGCATCTTCATCGTCTGACGATGAAAAACTCTGGCATGCAACGTTGGATGCGTCACGTATAAAGAATCCAGTTGGGGCATGTGGTATATTGTTGGTACGCGGTTTCTTTGGACCACGACGTCCATCCACCACTGTTTCCACGATAATCCACCAAAAACCACACACAATTTTATTTAGTACACTCAAGTGTTGTAATATAAGCAATATTAAAAAAGGCCCAGCAAAATTAGTTATCAACAAAATCAGCGAGCTTAATGCACCCTTTGTTATCAACAAGAATGTTTGCACCCTGAAATTTCATAAAAACAACTCTGGAACTTGAAATTGTACTGTCAACAACTGATCAATGATAAAAACAAAACAGAACATTACAAATTTTATTTATATATGACAAAACACCACACGACTGAACAAGAGAGAGTCTGCTCAGCATAGTTCATTTATACTTGATCCTTTGAAAGTACCATCCCCATACTGTATGGTTACATAGGCTAATTCTCTGCAATGCTTCCAATAAGCATATGTTAACAAGAGTGAGGACTTGTCTCTAGATAATTAGAACTGAGCACCTGTTCACTTCTCATTAAAAAGAAAGTAGGATGGGCTGGGATGAACCAAATTATGCAATCTAATGTAGTTTTATGAAATTTACTCTCTGTTTTTTTAATATGGCAGCATCTCCTCGGTTTAGGATCCTTATAGAATTTCATAGAAGCCCTTAAGAACAGATTTCTTTATCAACCTTGAACACATATAGATAATAAAAACCCTCATGTGAGTCATCCTGGCAACTAAAGTAAGCATCTGAATCAACCAAAAAGTAATTTCGTTTACAACGACAATATCAGTATATGGGGCAAAAGACAAGATTCGTAAGTAACCAATGCCTTAATTAATTCAGCTTTTGAGAGAAAAAAAAGATTTTTGCCTCTTTTTGTTTCCACTATAATGAAGAAGCCAAGAAGGAAAGGACACACACCTTTCAGCCAAGTGGGTACGCCCCCTTGGCCAGCCAGAGCCCGCTCCGGACGTAGCGCTCGGCGGCCGTGATGCAGCGGAGCACGTCGATGACCAGGCCGACGGCGTGGTCGGCGACGTCGACCAAGTAGACCCTCCCGGCGTTGGCGATGACGACGCTGCGGCACATGCACTCGGCGAGGTCAATGTGTCTTCCTCCCAGACCGTCCCAAGGTACCTCTTCTCAGAACACAGAAAGTAGAGACGGGAGACCGAGAAGAACCTAAGAAGGAGAACGAGAGGAAGAAATAGGGAAGCATGTTACCTCAATGCAACTGCCTGCCAAACACGTACACGCTTGCAATCGCCGATTCTTATGCCACGTTTGCCCATAGAACTCCTCACTTTGTAACCGTCGAGGCTGCAGCTGCTCTGGCTCCACCTTGCTCTCAGCTGGTGCACACCACAACCCACGCCTCATTTTTGTTGCCATGGTCGAGTGGGAGGGGGAGAGACAGGAGAGGGGAGAGTGGCGGCGTGGATAACGGGGGGAGAGGACTCGGCGGTGGCGCGGAGGAGCGGGGGAGGAGGAGGCGGCGTCACGGGGTGGGGAGGAGGAGGAGGTGGCGGCGGCGTTGGGTGGGGAGGAGGAGGTGGCGGCGTCGCGGGGTGGGAGGGAGGGGAGGAGGTGACGGCGCGGGGTGGGGAGGAGGAGGAGGCGGCGGCGCGGGGTGGGGAGGAGGAGGAGGTGGCGGCGCGGGGTGGGGAGGAGGAGCTGACGGCTGCGGCGTGGGGTGGGGGGAGGAGGAGGCGGCGGGAGAGGAGTAGGGCAGGCGGCGGCGGAGGAGGAAGGAGGGGAGGAGGCGGCGGATAAATCAGAGGGAGGAGGCGCACGAGTTCGGTGGGGGAGGCAGGCGGCGGCGGAGAAATTAGGGGAGAAGCGTTTCGGTGGGGGCGGAGAAATCAGTCAGCAAAGATAATTAAGGAGTAAAAATAATTAAGAAAAGAAAAGATAATTAAGTCAGGAAAGGGGTGGGAGCCCGTACCAACCACCAACTCCTTCTTTTATATAGTAGAGATATTGGTTATATTGTATGGGTAAAATATACTTTCTCTGCAAAGTACTAAACAAGCTATTCAAATAGCCTCGGCCGTGGTCATAGACATGCTCATGAATTTTACATGAGGGTAGATCTCTACTCCTTAAAAAGAGGAGTTCAAGGTGATGGTGCATCCTACACTCCTTCCCTTTTCACTGACATATAGGGCCACTTTTTTGGCTGTGCTCGCGCGGGCTTCACTTCAAAAATTCCTCACTACCGCTGCTCACCCCGCCCCCAACCCCCCACACCGCGCCGCCGCCTCCCACCTCCCACTCCTCCACTGCGCTCCGCCCTCGCTCCGCCCTCGCTCCTCCTCCTCCGCCTCCTCCCCCGCTCCTCTGCTCCGCCGCCGTCTCCTCCTCCCCACCCCGCGCCGCCGCCGCCTCCTCCTCCCCCCACCCCTCCGCGCCGCCGCCGCCTCCTCTCCCCCACCCCTCCGCGCCGCCGCCTACCCGTGCTGGATGACCTCGAAGACTACAGTTTCCCCGTTTTCTCCCCGGCCACCGCCGCCAGCAGCCTCGCCGATAACTTTTACCGTAGCGGCACCGACTGGTCCTCCCTGCGCGCCCCTGCGCCGCGAGATTGACCTCGACAACCAGGACAGGGCAGGTTCCACCTGATCCGATCCTTCCCCTTCTACTGTTGTGCGCCGCCCTGGCCGCATCCAAGCCAGACGCCGACAAGGCGGCTCGGCTCGACTTCCTCGCGGGGGTGGGCCGCGGCCGGGAGCGCATCAATTGGGCCTCCTCCCTGCGCGTCTGCGTCAATTGGACGGGGTCACCTGCAGCGCCGACGGCTCCCGCGTCGTCGTGCTGCGCCTCCCGGGGCTCGGCCTGTCGGGCCCCGTGCCGCCGCGCACGCTCGGGAGACTCACGGCCCTGCAGGTGTTTAGCCTCCATGTCTCCATGCCAACAACCTCTCGGGCCCGTTCCCTAAGGAGCTCCTTACCCTCGCCGACCTCACTGGGCTCCACCTCCAGCTCAACGCCTTCTCCGGCGGCGTGCCCCTCGGGCTCGAGCTGCTGCGCAGGCTGCAGTGCTCGACCTCTCATTTAACGGGTTCAACGGGACCGTGCCCGGTGCGCTATCCAACCTCACCCAGCTCGTCGCGCTGAATCTGTCCAACAACTCACTCTCCGGCCGTGTCCCAGACCTTGGGCTCCTGACGCTCCAGTTCTTGAACATGTCCAACAACCATTTCGACGGCCCCGTGCCCAAGTCCTTACTGAGGTTCGCGGACGTCAAGTTCGCCGGGAACAATATGATGCGACTGGCACCGGTGTCACCGGCGGTGCCGCCGACCTCTCTGTCCCCGCCTGCGGCCGGTGCGCTCGCGAAGAGGCGTGTGCCGCTCAGCGAAGCGGCGTTCTTGCCATTGTTGTCGGCGGGTGTGTCGCGGTGTTCACAGTCGTTGCGGTGTTCCTGATAGAGTTTTGCAACAGGCGGAGCAGTGAGGAGGTGATCCGGTGGCGTCCGGAAGGCGGGAGAAGAAGGGGAGGGATTCGCTGGAATCCAAGGCGGTGACGGCAAGGTGGGGATGGCAACCGGTGGTGTTCTTTGAGGGCCTAGCATTGGCGTTTGATTTGGAGGATCTGTGCGCGCTCTGCCGAGGTTCTTGGCAGGCGTGTTCGATGCACGTCTGGGGGGCGGTCTGGAGGACGTGACGACGGTGGTGGTGAAGAGGCTGAAGGAAGTGAGCGCCGGGCGGCGCGAGTTTGAGCAGCAGATGGAGCTGGTCGGGCAGATTCAGCATGGCAATGTGGCAGAACTCCGGGCATTCTACTACTCCAAGGATGAGAAGCTGCTTGTGTATGATTACTATAGCAGGGGAAGTGTATCCAACATGCTTCATGGTATGGTTCTTGCTCTCGTTCTCGGTGTCACTTTCATCATTTCGATGCTAACTTGCATATTGCAATTGTCTATATGCCATTCTTTGATCGTATAACTTTAACAGTGAATCGGTGACGATAATGAGAATGATATTCAAGGAATGTGTTTTTTAGGATTTAAGAGATGTCACGATTGAGAAGAAAGGTAATTTATAATGCGAATGATGTTCCAATGATTTGGAGATCTGAGGTTGCTTGTCGTTTGGGAAGGTGTTAGTGGTTAGATAAGTTAACTGTTTGTTTAGCTAGCGCCACAAAATTTCTGCTGACTTTATCAGGTTGCACTTGCATGGCAGGGTGGATAACAGGGATGAGCTTAATTGTAGAAGGAGTGTAGAGAGGGTACCAAACGCACTATAGGTCCTTGTTCTTCCCTGGTTAATTAATGGTTATTGTCTAGGCACGGTGTTGCCCTATTTTGATTTGCTGACCTGAGCACTTGAGGCATTTTGACTGGTTTATTTTGAAACAACTCTGGTTTGCATGTACTCCCAGGAATATGAAATTATTTTCCTACACACACACTATTTTCTCTGCTTTGATAAAATTTTTGTCATTTGGCACCAAATTGGCAAAGAAAAGCAATGTTCTTTTACCTTTTATTTAAATTGAGATGAATGGTACCTTTATCTCTCTTGCTGAATATGCCACTTGGACTTCTGTACTTTCCTAAAAAGGTGAGCTTTAGTGTTCCACGCTTGCTTCACCAAAAGTAGCTTATAATTCTAACTTCTCCTTAATTTTGGATTATCGGCCTATAATAAATTTCCATGTACTCATTTAGATCTAGCTGAATGGTATTCTTTAAGTGTCCACATCATGCTTAGCTGCCTTCACTTTGCATTCAAACTGTGAGCATCCAATTCAATTCAAGTTCGCATGGCATGCTTGGTGTGTGGTCATCTGGTCATGTCAAGGCCAGTATGGTAGCAAGACAATCTGTTTCCTTAGTCGTCCAATCAGGCTACAGAAATCATGCCATCACCGAAGTCTTGGAATTCAGATATCACATTGCAATTTCGTACTTAACATGTCGTAATAATATCACTAAATGATGTCAGGCACTGAAAAATTGAAAATTGGAAAAAGGTTTTGGATAATAAATGCAACATATAGTGGATGAGCGTTTTCGCTAGCTAGGTAGCTAATCTTGTCGAGTTCATTGAGTAAAAGATTTGAAATGGCTAGCATTGGTGTTCACTATCATGACCCATCCCTCCATTTCATTTCAGTATCAGATCCAGGACCAGAGGTAGACCACTGTTATATATGCAGCACTAATTTGCAATGAAATTAGTTGTGTCTATCAGGTGGGTGCAGTCCGTTGTCCAGGAGGAGTGGACGGCTGAAGTGTTTGACGGTGAGCTGATGAGATACCCAAACATCGAGGAGGAGATGGTGGAGATGCTACAGATTGGCATGTCATGTGTCTCAAGGACCCCGGAACGGCGGCCCAAGATGTCGGACGTGGTGAGGATGATTGAAGAGGTGGGTAGGAACGGCACAGGAACGCGGCCTTCGACTGAGGCCTCAACTCCGGTGGTAGAAGCTCAGAACAAGGCAGAATGCTCATCTGCAGCCCCCTAAGTTTATTCATTGGATGCTCCTTAAGAACCTATTGCTTGTCTTGCAAGGTAGGAGCACGGAGAATTCTGTGTTTTGACGGTACTGTATGATTCTTTTGTCTTAAGATTACATGTTACGAAATTGTAACACAATTGCCATGTGGATATAGTTTGCTTTTGCAGCATCTGCTCACTACTGATCTCTAAGCAAAGAAAAACAGCTGTCCGATCTGATCTCTAGACACATCTTAGAAAATTTCTTCTTCAGGTTTGTTTGCAAATGCTCCCAAATATAACTAAAACAAGCATAGTTGTACAGCTGTGCTTTTGCATAACTAGCGTGGTGGCCCATGGACCTGCACAGGTGTTATTCTTAAAGTATATTTAATTAGTTTAGCAGCATATATGTGATGGATAATAAAGGAGCTACATAAAAAATAAAGGGTTGTAGATCACTGCTCAGTTTCCTTTATTGCTATAATTTGATATATTTGCAAATAACTGCAATCATTGTGAACTGACTGATACAATTGACATACAATAGAACCAATAGAGAATATTTTAAGCATTTTAATCAAGTATGCGTATAGAAGATTCTGAACATTTTATTCAAGTATGCTGTAGCATGCCATTTCTGAATAGTTTTGAGTGAATTGATATCCTTATGTAGTTGTTGTGTGGTTGTCACAAACCTGAAATATGTTATTGGTAGCTGGTGAGCTTTCATACTTCTTTTTTTCTTATTACTAATACATATTGGTGGTCACCCAAAGACATGAAAAAATGGATTGGTTTTCAGAGCTGGAAGATTGCATAACGAAAGTATTGAACTGGGAACTTACATTACGATCCCAATCTACGATCATGCGCGATGGTCGACGGCTTCTAACTTACGACCACGAGGTGTGATCGATGGCTTCCGATTTACAAACACGAGCACGGGTCGATGTCTTTCGACTTATGACCACGAGCGTTGGTCGATATGTTCCGACTTCTGACCACGAACGATAGAGCCATTGTCGAAGGTTCCCAATTTAGGACCACGATCGATCGTTGACCGCTGCCAACTTACGATCACCAACGATGGTCGACCGCTCCCGACCTACGACCACGCGCGATGGTTGACGGCTTCTGACTTACGACGAGGAGGTGTGCTCGAGGGTTCCTGACCTACGACCACAAGGTGTGGCCGATGTCTTTCGACTTATGACCACGAGGTGTGATTGATGGTTTCCGACTTGATGGATTTAAAAACTTTTAGAACATGTTTGTATGCACTCGTGAGTTTTAAAACATGTAGTATGATAAATTTTAAAAATCCATAGCAACGCACGGGCATTCAACTAGTTTTCATAAAACAATTGGAAAGGGACAACTGTGTGATTTAACTCATATGGCTGTGTGAAAGAATTTGATTAGGCTTTGTGTCCTTCGTGAAAATACTTGTTAAATTATTATTGTTATTTGTTTTGAATCACGTTTTCAATCTGTTACATGTATTCAATTGCAAATGCTGCTTAATTGCAAAATAACCATGGAAGCCATTTTCTTTGTAATAAGCCATGCATCATCACGGAAAAGACGCGACGATTGTCCACAGATGTCTGTTGCAGCAACCGACGTCCGTTATCTCAACTGACGTCTGTAATGAAGAAACCGCCCCTTGCACAAGGATAGGGATAGGAAGTTGCAAAGAGAGGCCCTGCACTGGTCGGGGCGATCAGAAAAAGCTGCACCCATCCTTCTCTCTGTAGACGGAAGCAGCTGTGGCAGAGGAGCACTCCGGGCTGGATGCAACTGCGTCACAAGAGTTGGGACTTCTATACATTTAGTTGTCAGGGGTGTGGGCCTTGGGCACAAGAGTGAAATCCAAAACTATGATAAAAGTCATATATCGATTATATGAAAGTTGAAACTCAGAAAAGCACTGGTCCAAACGTCTAGAAACCAGATAAATGTCAAGACAAAACGAAATGAAAATATGGTGTCAAGATAGCATAGCATACTGTTGTTGTACCACTCTGGGTCGAAGTTGAGAAGCTCATAGGGCTTATTTTAAATATATCAGAGTCCCCAATCAGCCAGCCTGTGAACATTTCTTTGAGTCTTAACACCTCACTTGTGTTAAAAAAAGGTAGTGCTATTTGGAAATAGTTTCAGGTGCATCCTCAGCCTTGGGCCTTCTTCCCACATAAAAGTAGAAACTTCTAATTGGTATAAGGACAGTGAAAGACCAGATGATAAGTACTGCTGAAATTGGACTTCATACGGAACAAAATCCCAAAATCCTGGGCTCTTCAGCCGGTAATCAACATAAAGTGGGATAGCACATAAGCATGGTTGGGTGACATTGGTATGTTTTCGTACGGAAGGTCCCTAGAGCATGGCTGACAAATTGTACTGTTATTTGCGGAACCTCCAGGCACAACAACTGGAGTTGATTGACAATACGGAGAAATATTTGGTAGATTTTGTGATGTGCATACTGGGTTTCCAGATAACCTAAACATGGCATGTTAAGATAAGAAATTTAAGGTACTGGAAAATAGATCTGAAAGTTGTAAAAGCTCCAACAGCAAGTGTTACAGCATATGCTCTATGTGAATGACATTTTTTTTTAAATTAACCTTAGTAAGAGTAGCCATTAAATGTTTAGTTAGAATCACTAAGGCAGCTACAGCCTACATCATGATACCATTGATATGACAAAACTTAAAAAGTCATTGCACCACCCCCTGTTTTGGGAAGAACTGCAGTAAGAAAGGCCATACTCCTACTGTAAAATAATATATAAGGGAATGTATATGGAAGGTACATAAAGGAAAAAAAGAAAAGAAAAGAGAGCCAAAACGGAAAAAATTTAGATTTAGAGTACACCTATACTAACTGTAATATCGTTTCTCAGCCTTTACAAATTAGCAATAGAAGAAACAAACCTCCCAAAAAAAATCTGACACTAAAGGCTTAAAAGAACAGGTCTCTATTAAAAGCCACGTTTTAGTGTCCCAAATGATACACCATCCAATGATCACCAGATCGTCAAATAAATACATGTGACCGGCTGAAAAGCCCCTAAAAATTTCAAATTTTTTTTTTGAGCCTTTTCCCTGAATTTTTGAGTGAATTTTGAAAACTTTCCCTTTTTGGAAAGTTTTCCCCGTTCCCGCCTTCCCTTTTCGGCAAATCCGCCTTCTCTTTTGCTTTGGCGCCCCGCCTGTTCTTCGCCTTCCCTCCTCGCGGGCGCCCTCTCCTCCTCCCGTCTCCCCGCTCCTCCCCTCCCTCGCGCACGCCCTGCGCCCGCACCCGGGCCGCGACCGCGCCCGCGTCACCTCGCCGCCTCCGGTCCGGCGCATCGCGGGCCCAGCGTCGCCGCCTCCTCCACCGGGACCCCACCCGCCAGCCTCTCCTCTCCTCTCTGGCGCCGCTCCCCTCCCTTCCCGGGCGCCCTTGCTCCTCCCGCGCGCGCGCGCGCCGCGCGTTGCACCGCGCCGCGCATCTCTCGCGCCGCCACAGCTCGCCGCGCCCGCGCCGTCCCGACCGCCCGGTCGGCCGTGGACATCCTCGTGCCACGTCGCCGCCTCTGCTCGCTCCCCTTTGTGATCGCCGTGCCTCCCTCTCCCGCGCGCGGACGCCCCTCACCCATGCCGCAGCTCCACTCGCCCCGTCACTCGCCATTACTCGCTGCGGCACCCCGACACCCCCATCTCGCGGAGGAGACGCTCCCAACTGCTCCCCCGTCCTCTGCTGACTTCTGGCGCAGCGCCCATTGCCTTCTCCCCGAAGGATCATCCCCTCCTCCTCGGATCCTCCCCCGCTCGGGCATAAAGCCCCTCGGTGCCCGTCCGATCCTTTGCTCCCCAAACCTCCCAAACGCCTCCATTCACATCCCGCCACTCCCTAGTACCTCCAGGAGCTCCCGATTGGATCCTCTTCGCCCGAAGCTCCGCCGCCATCGTCCCCTGCGCCGACGACCCCCGTAGCTCGATCTTCCGCTCCCCTTCCCCATTCCCCGACTGCTTGCTCCCCGAGCTTCTCCTCAGCTCGCTGACCATGTTTGTGCTCTCCTCCGACCAGGGAACCCACTGTGGAGCGCCGCCACCGAAGCTCGCCGTCGACTTCAACCGTGCGCCCGTGGCCAGCCTCCCTCGACGCTCCCCAGCCTCCACCCTCTTCGCCATTGTGAGCGCCACACCCCCGTGACCGTGTAACTGCCCCCGATCGACCCCTCTCGGCTCCGGTGACCTTCTTCGCCGCCGGGAAGCCGTTTCTTCCCCTTCTGCCTCCAGCCCCCTCCACTGACCCCCGAGCTCCACTAAGCCCAAAAATGGACTTACCTTGTCGCCCGCCACCTCTTGGCACCCTCCTTCCTCGCCGGAAGCCTCTACCCTCGCCGGAGAACAAACGCGCCGCCCTCCCCGCCTCTCGGGCGCGCGCGCACGGCGGGAGGAGGAAGACGAAGACGTGGCCCCATCTCCGTCGCCCGTTCCCTCCCGTGCCGTCTAACCTCCACCGCCGGATGGCAACAAGTCGTAACCGTTGGATCTTCATAAAGATGTCGCCCCTCCTCCGTCCGATCGCTTCCCGTACTGCTTCGCCGCTCCCTCCCCGCTGCCGTTCATCTCGCCACGCAGCAACCATCCAAGCCGCGTGGGCGCGATCGTGCTGGGCCGTTTCTCCACGGCCCATTCCTTCTCCAGCGACACGCGTGCGCATTAGCCACGCCGCCGCTCGGCCGGCGGGCGCTCCCGGGCGACCGCCTCAGTAGCACCGGGCCGGCCCGACACTATTCATTCCTTTTCCCGAATTTTCCAATTTCCAAAATTCCAGAAATTCCAAATAAATTCTAGAAAATCACAGAAAATCCCAAAATTCCCAAATTTCACCACTTTGCTCCAAATAATATCCTGGACCCATTTTGGCCTCCATTTCCCCATTCTCCTTCCACATAAATTCTTAAAATTCCATTTGAAGTGTTTATGCAATTTATTCTTTTTTTAAATAGTTTATTTTCCCTCGCTTGATTAGGCTCAAGCCGGATTTATGTTATTTTCAGTGTTTGCGCTAGTGTCGGAGTTTCCAGAAGCTCAAGTGCGATCGCGAGATCCGAGAGCTTCTACGTTCGAGCCAGCTGAGATCATCCAGATTGTCGGCAAGTCTCAAATCCTTTGATCATGTTGCAACCCATGTTATTTAATTATGTTATTATGTTATTTGCATTGAGCTAATTGTGAAATGTTAGTTTGAAATAAAATAAAATGTTTAGAATGACTTATTATGTAGTTAATCCTACCACCGTTAAATGCCATGTTTAATTTGTAGCCATGCCTTTGTAATCCCTAGAATTAATTACTTGATAATCTAGACAATTGTTGGATATTATTTATCATCATGCAAAATCTTACACGATAAGGTTGTGGTGTGGGGCCAATAGAATTTGGAAAACCCGACTCTAAGGTAGGGTGGTATGGGACACCGTATCTTAGAGCGGAGAGTGCCGGCGTGCACAAGGTAGGGTAAGGGGGAGTGGAAACCGCAAGGCGGTCCTCGCCAATCTTTTACCCTAGGTTTGGAGTAGGGTAAGGGTGAGTGGGAAACCGCGAGACGGACTCACGCCACCGCTTACCTTAGGTTGGGTCGCGTGCTGGCGAGGTTGCGGACCATGTGAAAATATAAGGACTGAAACCCTTACGCTGAGCAAATGTCACAGTGATCGCTCAACCACAGGAGTTGACTTGTCAACACTGGTCTAGTAGCTGCTCAACTCAATTGAAACTCTACAAGAGGATTAGCGGTGAGGTTAGGCCAGGCGGGTTACGGTTGCCTAACAACGGTAGAGTTCACTCGAAGCGGCACCGTTTTTCTCTTGTGTGGGTGTGTGTGTGTGTGTGTGTGTGCGAGCCAGACCCGAGTGAATTCTACCGGGTAGAGCCTATATAAAGAGTTGAGCAGTGAAACGACCTGGCTTTCTTAACTCTGTCGCGGGAGTTAAGGGATCGTGTGGGTAAAGCTGAGCAAACTCTGCAGAGTCTAATAAATGGTATTCGAATACGCCGTGCTCCCGGTTAATGGAGCTGTGTCACTTGGGTGATTCCAGCAGCGAAGCTTAAGTAGTTTTGTACATGTTTGAACTTGACTAGTTGGTTAAAGAATTCTTTGTGAAAACCCCTGAGTTCTTGAGGAGTAGTTTTGGGTCCCTTTATAAAATGATTGCAAATAAAACTGCATCCACTCAAAATTAATAAACCAAATATATCCCCCTCCTTTGATGTTCCGTGCATGTAATAAATTAGGGTCCCTTTGGGACTTGCTGAGCCGGTTGATTGGCTCACGGCTTGCTTTTGCCTTTCTTTAGAGGATCAAGACGAAGGTGTTTGCCTCCCCGTTAATGAAGTCCCGGAAGGTCGCTTCTTCGACGAGGATCCGTGGCTTTAGGTCTTGGCCGCGCTCAAGCGGATCTTGGAGCTTCTGTAATGTAATTATATTTTGGGCTTGCACGCCCCGCTGTCGAAAATGGATGTTAATCCGTATGTGAATTATATGCTGGACTTTTGTTGTAAGCATGCAATGGTATACTCTTGCGCGACACTCCATAACTGTTTATGCGTGAATAGTTGCGGGGTGCCGTGTCCGTACGCGCCCCTGGAAATGGGGGCGTTACAAGAAGTGGTATCAGAGCAGGCTCTTGACCGTAGGTTGAGACCTAAGGCAAACTAGGAAGCGATTTTATCGCAAAACTTAATTTAAGCCATAAAAAGGGTTTACGAAAAATATAAGTATTATTGCTGTCTTGTCCTCTCTCTTATGGCTACCTTATCTATCTTAGTTTACTTCTGCTTAAGTCTTACTTTGGCAAAATGTTTACTGCTTTACTTGTCTAGCTTCAAAATTTCGTTTCCCGGCAGCTGGACGAGTAGCCGTTGTTCGCTAGACTAGACTGACCCTGAGTAGTAGCAGTACTTTTGTAATGTAAAGCAGGTGCAATCATGAACCCTAAGCGGTCTGTGTACCACTTGCATATTGTAAATCTATGTTCTTTATCTTGTATGTTGTTTGTTTAATTACCAGTAATCCCCCCTGTTCAAAGCTTTCTCCTGTCCCTTTCGCTCTCGTTCTTACCTCTTTCGCACTATACTTACCTTGAAATTCAGAGTCTTACTTATCTACTCTTATTCCCCAAAAGCCGCTGCAAAGCTGATCTCATGCTCCCAATTGGCAGATGGATCCAACGCAGCAGAATGGTCAGACCAACTGGCAGGGTGCACCTGCCACAGATCAGGCCACACTTGCCAGCATAATAGCGATGATGGAACAAAATCGCTATCAGAGAGAGCAAAATACTCTGCGAATGCTAGATCAACAGACCCAGTTGCTTGAGCAGATAGCAGCCAGATCACCCAGTGTCAAGGTGACACCCGAAGAGTCAGTGTCAGCATCAAGCGCAATTGCATTGAAGTTTACAGCATTCCTGCAAACTCAACCCCCAAAATTCCCTTCAACCACAGAGTCGCTGAATGCAGATAACTGGTTACGAGATATTGAGAGAAGGATGAATACTATCCAGTGTACAAATAAGGAGAAAGTTCTTTTCGCCACCTATCAGTTGTCCGAGCCCGTAATTACTTGGTGGAATGCTATCCAGTGGATGCACCCTGAGGAGAGAAATATTACATGGGAAGACTTTGTGAAGAGATTTCGTAAAGCCTACTTTTCTCCTGAAGTTATCACAAGAAAATATCAGGATTTTCTTGATCTGCAACAAGGAGAGAACTCCATCACAACATATCTACAACAATTTTATCAGTTATCCCAATTTGCTCAAGAGGAAACTAACACCGAAGCTAAAAGGATGGAGTACTTTATGAAAGGTCTACAACCCAATATGAGACAACGCCTTCAGGCCATGAAGTTTTCAAGCCTATTGAGCCTGGTTGATCGAGCTCTACAGATAGAAGAAAGACCAGGTTACATGAAAATCATGAAACGAAAGAAGCCTTCGCCTCCATCACCAACGGCTTGTTTTCACTGTGAACAGGATGGGCATTATCATGACCAATGCCCACTGAAGTTCTTACCCGGAGAAGAAGCTAAAGAGAAAGCAAGGAGGCAGACATCATCATCCCGCCTGCCACCGATGGAAGAAGATGAATCCTACCCTAAGAGGACCAGAATGGAGGATGACGGAAAGCATAAGTCAGCGCACAAGTCTCAGTCTTCTCACAATACTCAGCAAAGCAAGACCACAGGATCACCCTCACTTCGATCCCAACCCCTCCGTCAGTTTGTGACGATACCGAAGACCCAGTCTGAACAGTCTCAACAGTATGCCACTCCCTCACCACTCGCCATCAAGTGCCTCACCTGCGGTGGCAAGCATCTTGCTAGCAGCTGTCCACGAAGGACAGATGCATGTTTCCATTGTGGAGAGATTGGACACTACAGGCATCAGTGTCCCAGGAGGAGTTTGTCATCAGAAGCAGCTAAACTCCAAGCCCAAAACCAGCAGATAGACAAGAGAATATGAGCTATGCAGAACAAGAAATGAGATGATGTACTTTTGGTTATCCTTTTGTAAACCAGTTGGAAGAACTTAATGGTTTGTCTGTAAATTACTTTAATTAAGGTTTGTGGCAAAAATTATGAAGATGTATGAAGACCATTTGTGTAAAGTGAAATGGGTGCGATGGTCGTGTTGTACTAGAATTAATTCCAGCAGACCCAATCATATCCAACCTTGGTCCGACGTAATTCATCCAAGTGAGAACCTGCACCACACACGCAAGGATGATATACAGGTACAAGTGAAGAGTAGTCAAAGTCAATCCAGAGAAGGTTGAAGCAGATTTATTGCAACCAGATATGCAAGGGCTAGATGCCATTTTTGGTATGAAGTGGCTAGCCAAAAACAAAGGCAAGGTAGATTATGAGATCAAAACAGTATCGTTGGTAACCCTTGAAGGTCAAAAAAAAATCCGAGAAGTGCTGAAGGATGCAAGAGAGCGCATGATCAACATGCTAGCAGTTACACCAGATCAAGTGCCAGTGATGCAAGAATATCCTGATGAAGTTCCAGAAGAAATTAACAGACAAACCCCTAACCGACAAGTAGAACTTGCTATAGAGTTGATTTCAGGCACAAAACCAATTGCCAAGTACCAGTACAGAATGTCAGCCAGTGAATTAAAAGAGCTCCAGAGGCAGTTAGATGATCTGCAAGAGAAGGAGTTTATTCGACCAAGTGTTTTGCCTTAGTCAGCCCCAGTTTTGTTTGTGAAGAAGAAGAATGAAGAGCTAAGAATGTGTGTAGATTACAGAGACTGAATGTTGTCACCACCAGAAACAAGTACCCTTCGCCCAAAAATTGATGACCTGTTTGATCAACTTCAAGGAGCCAAAGTATTCTCTAAGATCGACTTGCGCTCGGGTTATCATCAATTCAGGATCCGAGAGCAAGATCGAGAGAAGACATCGTTCATTACCCGATATGGATTATTGGAGTTCACGGTCGTTCCCTTTGGTTTAACCAATGCGCCAGCTTATTCCATGAACCTCGTGAATCTGGTGCATATGGACCAACTGGACCGATTCGTGATAGCCTTCATTGATGATATTTTGGCTTATTCAAAGTATGAAGAAGAGCACAAATAGCATTTGCACATGGTCCTGACAAGATTGAGAGAGCATCAACTGTATACAAAGTTCAACAAATACAGCTTTTGGCTGAAAGAAGTTGCTTTCTGGGGTCATGTTATATCAGAAGATAGAGTCAAGGTTGATCCAGAAAAGATAGTCGCAGTTATGGAATGGAAACAGTCCAAGACAGTGACAGAAGTGAGGAGCTTTCTTGGATTGGCAGGCTATTATCGCCAATTCATAGAAGGATTCTCCAAGATTTCCCGTCCACTCACTCAACTACTGAAGAAAGACAGACCATACAATCGGACAGATGTTGGTGAAGAAAGATTGTAGTTGTTGAAGGCCAAATTGACAACGACAGCAGTTTTGATTTTGCCCAATCCCGAGAAAGAATTCCAGACCTATTGAGATGCCTCAAAGCAAGGTTTGGGATGTATGCCTATGGAAGACAGAAAAGTTGTTGCCTATGCTTCGAGACAACTGAAGCCACATGAAGAGAATTACTCCACACACGATTTAGAACTAGCAGCTATGGTGCATGCACTCAAAAATTTGAAGGCACTACCTGCTAGGGAATCGTGTGAGATACTCTCGAATCACAAGAGCTTGAAGTATCTGTATACAACAGCCAGAGTTAAACATGAGACAGCGAAAAGGACTGGAATTGATTAAAGACTATGCGGTTGATTTTCAGTATCACCCGGGCAAATCCAATGTAGTGACCGGTGCCTTAGCAGAAAAGCTCACCCAAGCAAAATCGAGATGACAGAGTATCCACCAGAGTTACAGAAGGATATAATACAGCTGAATTTAGTTATCACAGAACAGGGTGAAGAACCAGTATTAGAGATTCAACCACGACTAACAGATCAGATCAAAGCAGCACAAGATGATGATGCAGAGATTCAAAAACTGAAAAAGGATATTCAAGAAGAAAATTCATCAGAGTATGCGATACACAAACATGGAATCCTTACTTTCCGTGGTCGTTATTGCATACCCGACGAGAAGGAATTAAGAGAGTTAATCTTATCTGAAGCCATTCGTCCCAATTCTCAATTCACCCCGGAGGTACTATGATGTACCAAGACTTGAAGAAGAAATATTGGTGGAACCAGATGAAAAAGGAAGTGGCAGAATATGTGGCTAAATGTGATGTTTGCCAACAGATCAAGATAGATCACCAGAAGCCATCGGGATTGATGCAGCCGTTGCCAATACCCAAATGGAAATGGGATAGTATTGGCATGGACTTCGTTACTGGACTTCCCAAGACTCGTGAAGGATATGATGCTATCTGGGTCATTGTCGATAGATTGACCAAGGTGGCTCATTTCCTCCCGATCAAGCAAACCTATGGGAAGGACAAGCTTGCTGAGTTATATTTGACCAGAATAGTGACACTCCATGGAGTTCCAAAGAAGATTGTGTCAGATAGAGAGCACAGTTTACATCCAAGTTCTGGAGAAATTACATGAGACTATGGGCACCGATTTGAACTTCAGCTCAGCATATCATCCATAGACAGATGTACAGACAGAGAAAACCAGCCAGATTGTAGAAGATATGTCGAGAGCTTGTGCAATCGTATATGGTGCAGCATAGAAAAACCTGCTTACCATTTGCTCAGTTATCTTGCAATAATAGCTACCAAGCTAGTACCCAAATGGCCCCCTTTGAAGCACTTTATGGCAGAAAATACAGGACCCCTCTAAATTTGTCAGAAATAGGTGGACGACAACTGATTGGACCTCAGATCGCTCAAGATGCAGAACCACATTATTAGGGACAGACTCAAGAATGCACAAGACCGACAGAAGAGCTATGCAGATAACCGTAGAAAGGACTTGAGCTTTGAAGTTGGAGACTTCGTATACATTAAAGCCACCCCATTCAAAATAGTCAAGAGACTTCAAATCAAAGGCCAATTAGCACCAAGATATGTGGGACCGTTTCAAATAATTGGAAGAGTTGGGGAGGTAGCTTATCGAGTGTAGCTCCCGCCCAACTTATCCAGGATCCACAACGTGTTCCACGTATCCCAACTTCGGAAGTGTCTACGACAGCCAACAGATGAAGTGCCATTGTCAGATATTGAATTGCAAGATGACTGCACGTATGCTGAAGAACCACTACAAATACTTGAAACATCAGAGAGGCAGCTCAGAAACAAGAATGTCATATTCTGCAGAGTTCAATGGAGGAATCACACAGCGGATGAGTCCACCTGGGAACGAAAGTCAGACTTGCAGCGGGACTTCCCCAACTTACTCCCTGGACCAAGTTGATCTCGGGGTCGAGATCCTTTTAAGGGGGGTAGGTTGAAAAGCCCCTAAAAATTTCAATTTTTTTTTTGAGCCTTTTCCCTGAATTTTTGAGTGAATTTTGAAAACTTTCCCTTTTTGGAAAGTTTTCCCCGTTCCCGCCTTCCCTTTTCGGCAAATCCGCCTTCTCTTTTGCTTTGGCGCCCCGCCTGTTCTTCGCCTTCCCTCCTCGCGGGCGCCCTCTCCTCCTCCCGTCTCCCCGCTCCTCCCCTCCCTCGCGCCTCGCGCTCGCACCGCAGCCGCGCGCGCGCCGCGTCACCTCGCCGCCTCCGGTCCGGCGGCATCGCCGGGCCCCGTCGCCGCCTCCTCCACCGGGACCCCACCCGCCGCCTCTCCTCTCTCTCTGCGCGCTCCCCTCCCTTCCCCTGGCGCCCTTGCTCCTCCCGCGCCGCGCGCGCGCGCGCGTTGCACCGCGCCGTGCTCGTCTCGCGCCGCCCAGCTCGCCGCGCCGCGCTGCCCCGACCGCCCCGGTCCGAAGCCGTGGACATCCTCGCGCCACGTCGCCCGCCTCTGCTCTGGCCCCGCCTGGCAGTCGCCGTGCCTCCCTCTCCCGCGCGCGGACGCCCCTCACCCATGCCGCAGCTCCACCTGCCCCCGTCACCTCGCCATTACTCGCCTGGCAGCACCCCCGACACCCCCATCTCGCGGAGGAGACGCTCCCAACTGCTCCCCCGTCCTCTGCTGACTTCTGGCGCAGCGCCCATTGCCTTCTCCCCGAAGGATCATCCCCTCCTCCTCGGATCCCCTCCCCCCCCCCCCGCTCGGGCATAAAAGCCCCCTCGGTGCCCGTCCGATCCTTTGCTCCCCAAACCTCCCAAACGCCTCCATTCACATCCCGCCACTCCCTAGTACCTCCAGGAGCTCCCGATTGGATCCTCTTCGCCCGAAGCTCCGCCGCCATCGTCCCCTGCGCCGGCGACCCCCGTAGCTCGATCTTCCGCTCCCCTTCCCCATTCCCCGACTGCTTGCTCCCCGAGCTTCTCCTCAGCTCGCTGACCATGTTTGTGCTCTCCTCCGACCAGGGAACCCACTGTGGAGCGCCGCCACCGAAGCTCGCCGTCGACTTCAACCGTGCGCCCGTGGCGGCCTCCTCGACGCTCCCGGCCTCCACCCTCTTCGCCATTGTGAGCGCCACACCCCGTGACCGTAATCGCCCCGATCGACCCCTCTCGCTCCGGTGACCTTCTTCGCCGCCGGAAGCCGTTCTCCCCCTCGCGCTCCAGCCCCTCCACGACCCCGAGCTCCACTAAGCCCAAAAGGACTTACCTTGTCGCCCGCCACCTCTTGGCACCCTCCTTCCTCGCCGGAAGCCTCTACCCTCGCCGGAGAACAAACGCGCCGCCCTCCCAGCCTCTCGGGCGCGCGCGCACGGCGGGAGGAGGAAGACGAAGACGTGGCCCCATCTCCGTCGCCCGTTCCCTCCCGTGCCGTCTAACCTCCACCGCCGGATGGCAACAAGTCGTAACCGTTGGATCTTCATAAAGATGTCGCCCCTCCTCCGTCCGATCGCTTCCCGTACTGCTTCGCCGCTCCCTCCCCGCTGCCGTTCATATCGCCACGCGGCAACCATCCAAGCCGCGTGGGCGCGATCGTGCTGGGCCGTTTCTCCACGGCCCATTCCCTTCTCCCGCGCGAACGCGTGCGCATTGGGCCACGCCGGCCGCTCGGCCGAGCGGGCCGCTCCCCGGGCCAGACCGCACTGTAGCACCCGGGCCGGCCCGACACTATTCATTCCTTTTTCCCGAATTTTTCCAATTTCCAAAATTCCAGAAATTCCAAATAAATTCTAGAAAATCACAGAAAATCCCAAAAATTCCCAAATTTCACCACTTTGCTCCAAATAATATCCTGGACCCATTTTTGGCCTCCATTTCCCCATTCTCCTTCCACATAAATTCTTAAAATTCCATTTGAAGTGTTTATGCAATTTATTCTTTTTTTAAATAGTTTATTTTCCCTCGCTTGATTAGGCTCAAGCCGGATTTATGTTATTTTCAGTGTTTGCGCTAGTGTCGGAGTTTCCAGAAGCTCAAGTGCAGTCGCAGGATCCAGGAGCTTCTACGTTCGAGCCAACTGAGATCATCCAGATTGTCGGCAAGTCTCAAATCCTTTGATCATGTTGCAACCCATGTTATTTAATTATGTTATTATGTTATTTGCATTGAGCTAATTGTGAAATGTTAGTTTGAAATAAAATAAAATGTTTAGAATGACTTATTATGTAGTTAATCCTACCACCGTTAAATGCCATGTTTAATTTGTAGCCATGCCTTTGTAATCCCTAGAATTAATTACTTGATAATCTAGACAATTGTAGGATATTATTTATCATCATGCAAAATCTTACACTGATAAGGTTGTGGCTGTGGGGCCAATAGAATTTGGAAAACCCGACTCTAAGGTAGGGTGGTATGGGACACCGTATCTTAGAGCGGAGAGTGCCGGCGTGCACAAGGTAGGGTAAGGGGGAGTGGAAACCGCAAGGCGGTCCTCGCCAATCTTTTACCCTAGGTTTGGAGTAGGGTAAGGGTGAGTGGGAAACCGCGAGACGGACTACGCCCACCGCTTACCTTAGGTTGGGTCGCGTGCCTGGCGAGGTTGCGGACCATGTGAAAATATAAGGACTGAAACCCTTACGCTGAGCAAATGTCACAGTGATCGCTCAACCACAGGAGTTGACTTGTCAACACTGGTCTAGTAGCTGCTCAACTCAATTGAAACTCTACAGGAGGATTAGCAGTGAGGTTAGGCCAGGCGGGTTACGGTTGCCTAACAACGGTAGAGTTCACTCGAAGCGGCACCGTTTTTCTCTTGTGTGGGTGTGTGTGTGTGTGTGTGTGTGCGAGCCAGACCCGAGTGAATTCTACCGGGTAGAGCCTATATAAAGAGTTGAGCAGTGAAACGACCTGGCTTTCTTAACTCTGTCGCGGGAGTTAAGGGATCGTGTGGGTAAAGCTGAGCAAACTCTGCAGAGTCAAATAAATGGTATTCGAATACGCGTGCTCCGGTTAATGGAGTGTGTCACTTGGGTGATTCCAGCAATGAAGCTTAAGTAGTTTTGTACATGTTTGAACTTGACTAGTTGGTTAAAGAATTCTTTGTGAAAACCCCTGAGTTCTTGAGGAGTAGTTTTGGGTCCCTTTATAAAATGATTGCAAATAAAACGCATCCACTCAAAATTAATAAACCAAATATATCCCCTCCTTTGATGTTCCGCATGTAATAAATTAGGGTCCCTTTGGGACTTGCTGAGCAGTTGATTGGCTCACGGCTTGCTTTTGCCTTTCTTTAGAGGATCAAGACGAAGGTGTTTGCCTCCCCGTTAATGAAGTCCCGGAAGGTCGCTTCTTCGACGAGGATCCGTGGCTTTAGGTCTTGGCCGCGCTCAAGCGGATCTTGGAGCTTCTGTAATGTAATTATATTTTGGGCTTGCACGCCCCGCTGTCGAAAATGGATGTTAATCCGTATGTGAATTATATGCTGGACTTTTGTTGTAAGCATGCAATGGTATACTCTTGCGCGACACTCCATAACTGTTTATGCGTGAATAGTTGCGGGGTGCCGTGTCCGTACGCGCCCCTGGAAATGGGGGCGTTACACCGGCCGTCTTTTCTTCAAAAAGCACATGAAATAGTATGGCTGTGATATCCCAAGTGTTAACATGTCTCTATCAGTTCACCTATCCAGCATTCATATTTCATGCACACACCAGGATACAGGCCAATTTTTGCAATGAAACAACATGGTGTTTTCTCCCATGAAAGAAGGCTAAAGGTAGCCATATGGCCTATATCTCAGCTATTTGGACTGCTCTTTCAAAGCATGACTATACCTAATAGGCTGTACCCTTTATGACCATTGCTTGCAGTTATAGATATATATGGCATACCCACAAGCGAAAACCCTGTTCACCCTATTTTTTGTGTAACTTTGTTGTTGTTGCGACAAAGGAAAGGCAAGCAATAAGCCGGCTGGCTTTTCGCAGCCGCTACAGTACCTAACTTTTAAACAGAGTATTTTCTCAAGACGGGGTCTACAAGTTAAACGTAGTACACGTTAAAAGCCCAACATCTGTACCAGCCAAAATTGCAAGTGAGTATCGATCTCTCCGTAATCTGTACCGTAAACAGCCAAAATTCAAAAATTTCAACCAAAAGCCATAAGCCACAGCCAAAAAGAACAGGCCAACTCCCTCAAAAGTGTATCAGGTTAAACTTTTCCCACTCCAAAGCATCAATTCCATCATCAACCATGTCAACCTTAATTGAGATGACTCCAGTTGAGCTTTGAGGTTTGGAAAGTGGAATTGCCTTGATTGGTTTGTAGCACTTCTGTGATGCTGGCTTAGAAGAGAAGTGTCAGTTCTTGTTATCATAAAGTCCTCTTGAACATATGTCCAATTTCACTTTCCTCATGGTGGGTCACATTGGGAAAGAAATTCGGAAGATAAACTAGGAGGATGATTTCTTGGTTGCATCCAACCAATTGCCCAGATGAATTAATTAAATAAGCAATGTTTGAAATAGTTTCACATATAGAAAAAAACTGAGTTGGATACCCAGTATTCTGAGATGAACAAATCAAGAGCATATGATTCAAATAAAAGAAACCGATGCAATCACTGAATCATTTCATCGAGCAATTGGCAAGTATGCAGAAGGACGACGTACCTTGAGGATGGAGGATGACGCGATCGGCGAGAGGCGGCGAGGGGGCGGGCACTGGAGAGGACAGAATGGGCGTGGTGAGACGACGGATGCGGCGCTGTCGTTGAGAGGTTGGAGGGGCGCGGCCACTGGAGACTGGAGGGCGCGGCGCAGTCGGAGAGGGGGCGTGGTCGGCGAGAGGACGGAGGGGGCGCGATCGGCGTGAGGATGGAGGGGCGCGGTCGGCGTGAGGACGGAGGGGGCGCGGCCACTGGAGATTGGAGGCGTGGCGTGGTCGGCGAGAGGACGGAGGGGCGGCAGATGGATGCGGGGGCCAAAAAAAAGAGAAATTTGAGAATATGCCCTTCCAACTAGATGGAAATCTAGGATATACCCTCCTTTAGATTCTAATTAATAATATACCCTCCTTTACAGTGTTTTGTTGAGAAAATATCCTTTTTATACCATTTAGTACCTCTTAAGTATACTAATCCGTATTGTACTGTATTTTTACATTAGGATGACCATTTTGCCCCCATGTATGGCTGTGAAGAAGATAAGTCTCGATTGGGCAGTGCTTGGCTAGGGTTTCCCGGACCAAACGGCGGTGTGGCAGAGGGTGTGGGGTGGAGCTCTGGCGGCCGACGGAGCGCGGTGAGGAGGTCAAGGGCGCGGCCGACGGGGGAGGGCGGCAGCGGCCAGCCGGCCAGGCGGCGCGCTCGGCGAGCGGCGCGCGGGGCACGCGCGGCTTCGCGGCGAGCGCAGCGCGGGCTGCGACGCTTCGGCGAGTGGCGCGGTCGAGCGCTCACGCCCGGCGTTGCGCGGGCCTAGCGGTGTGGCGCGGGCGAGCGATCTGAGCAGCGCGCGCGCGCGGCTAGCGCCGGCGCGCGGTCCAGGGTGGCACGCGGCCGATTTGCTCCAGCGGCCGATTTTCCCGATTTGCAAAAGCAGTAGGAAGAGAAGAAGGCAAGATACGACCCGATTTGCTCCGGCGACGGTGTAGTGGCAAGATGGATCCAAAGGAAACCCCTCTAGAGTAAGCTTCTCACTCCTATATCTCTTCTTATTCTTGTGTGTTCAGTCAATGTTGGTAGGAGCAAATGTGGAACAAAAGTAGCTAAAATTCAGTCCCTGTTCAGTCCCTACGCTAACTAAAATTTATGTTTTTTCTCCTCTCGAGTTCAGTCCCCCTCAAGTTGGGTTGATTTTGACTTGCATTGATGAAAATATACCAAATGTTATGGTAACCTCATGTAGTCAAGGTCCTAGCACAGGCAGTGCTTCTGGTCACCCAGCCATTTGCTCCGTTGCAGCGACAGATGAAGGTACCGCTAATAGTCATGTGCTTGCTTGCGAATCACCAGGCATAGTTGATTGGTCTAAACTCGTGATAAATGTTAACATTGATGAGAATGACAATAGAGATGTTGTTTTGGAAGAAGATGCAATGTATGAGTTCATAGGTTTGAGGGCCGAGGATGAGAGGAGGGAGGCAAGGTCTAAGGAACCAGTTGTCAATCCTTTACCTCCCGAACTTGAGAATGAGATAGCCGCTGCATCAATGGAGGTTGATGACAATGTTGTTGAAGATTTTGAATATATGGATGAAGAGAATCCCACAATGAATGTCGGTGATACATATCCAACCATGGATGCTTTTAGGATGGCCATGAGGCAATATGCTGTCAAGGGGCAATTTGATATTTACACTGTTAAATCTGATCAGACTAGGTTCAAGGCAAAGTGTAAGGGGCAAGGGTGCTTATGGCAAATTAATGCTCATAAAACTAAGGATGGGAGAGCCATCAAGGTACTAACTTAATTTATTTTTTTGCTAATTTGTATAGCTACATGTTCTTATTACTAAGCATGTCTTGTGCATATGCAGGTGACAAAGAAGCCATTTGAGCATGATTGCTCGTCGACTAGTAGAGTAAAAACAAGCATGGGGTCACAATCTTGGGTAGCTAATAAAGTTGTGAAAGCATTGCGGGGAAATCCAAATCTAGGTGCCAAAGAACTCCAAGAAAGACTAGAAATTGAGCATAAGGTCACTTTGCAATATGATAACGTATGGGCTGTCAAAGAGCAATTGATAAAATTTTTGGGACATGGGAGGAAAGTTTTGAGGATTTGTATAGATTCAAAGCTGAGATTAAGTTGAGGTCACCCGGTAGTGTTGTAGAGATTGGTACAAGAAAAGTAGATGGAGAGATTTATTTCCATAGCTTTTTCATGGCTTTGAAACCATGTATAGATGGCTTTCTCAATGGTTGCAGACCATACTTGAGTGTGGACTCTACACACCTTACTGGAAAATGGAAAGGTCAATTAGCTGCCGTCATAGCTTTAGATGGTCATAGTTGGATGTTTCCGGTTGCATTTGGCTTTATAGAATCTGAAACAACCAATAACTGGACATGGTTCATGGAACAATTGAAGAAAGCAATTGGTACTCCTCCTACACTTGCTATATGTTCTGATGCATGCAAAGGTCTTGAGAATGCGGTGCAAAAAGTCTTCCCTTTATGTGAGCAAAGGGAGTGCCATAGGCATCTTATGCAGAATTTTGTGAAGAAGTTTCATGGTCCTGTATTTGGTCACATGTGGCTAGCTGCAAGAGCATATAGACAAGACAAGTTTAACTATCACATGGGACAAATACTTGAAGCATGCCCTGAAGTCAGCAATTATTTGCAAAGACACCATAAATTTCTTTGGATGAGGTGTAGGTTCTCTAATGACGTCAAGTGTGACTACATTAACAATAATCTAGCTGAGTGTTTCAATAATTGGATTAAGGGGCTGAAGGACTTACCTGTTGTTGAACTTGCCGACAAGTTGAGAGGCAAGATCAGAGAACTATTCTTCAAGAGAAGAAAGATTGGAGAAAGATTGCAAGGTCAAATTCTCCCAGCCATCATACAAAAGCTAAATGTGAAGACTAGAGATTTGGATCATCTTAAAGTTGGAGCATCTTCAGAAGATATTGCTGAGGTAACTGAAGTAAATAACAACCATGAAGTTGATAGGCATGTTGTGAATCTTAGTAACCATGAATGCACTTGTCGTGAATGGCAGTCAACCGGAAAGCCTTGTTCACATGCCTTAACATTCATCACAACAGAAAAGAGACCAAACATAGAGTCATTTGTGCACAATTTTTACTCAATTGCTAAATTTAGAGCAGCATATGAAGGGGTAGTGCAGCCCATTACTGGTAGGAATCAATGGCCTAAAGTAGTGTTGGATTTTAAATTGCTTCCACCATTAAATAAGAGATCTTCTGGGAGGCCTAAAAAAATAGGATGCAAGGGGCTCTAGAGAAAAGCAAGTCAGGGGCATCTAAAAGACAAGTGCAATGTAGAAAATGTGGAGAGCTTGGGCATCGATCAGATGGATGCCATTTGAATGGTCCTAAGAAGAGGTATTTGATATCTTCTTTCTCGCATTTTCCTACTGTTAATTGCTTCACTTAATAATGTGGTATTTGTAGGAAGAAAAATGGTAACAACCAGCATGGAAGAGATCTCCCTATTGGCACTCCACCTAGAGAGTTTATCACTTTGCCACCATCACTGCAAAACAGCCCGGGCCCTGTTACTAGAAGGTAATACAATTTCATAATTGTGCAAGTTATAAAACTATGAATGTGGTCTTTCAAGTTACTAATTCACTGATTTTTTTCATGACATCTTAACAGGCAGCTAGCTTTAGCAATTGATGGTGAAGGCACCTCACAAGGGACATTAACAAGCACACCGGCACCTGTTGTACCAGGACCATCAAAACCTCGTGCTAAGAAGATGACACCTAAGAAGAAAAGGGCAAGATTGGTTGACAACTGCTAGCTGATGTCATGTTGTTTATTTTGGCTGTGTTGCTTTGTATGATCTGTCCAGGAGCAAACTGTTAGCTCCTTTTGGCTATGTTGGTTTGTATGGTCTATCTAAGTCCAAGAGATTGAATCTGTAATGGAACAAATTAGTTTGCTTTGTACTGGAACAGATTGTTTTGGTTATGTTGCTTCAAACTATTAGCCCATGTGTTGGAGAAATTGAATCTGTGACTTTAAATGAATGTGGAGATTGGAATATGCCTATATATCCTGTTTATTTGAGTGACATGGATTTATCATGCCCAATTTGTTGCACTGTACGTAAGGTGTTGTATTGTTAGTAAGGCCAAATCATCCTGGGAAGGCTAATGGGTGCTCAAATGATGCACAAGAAGTACTCAAGGGTAAATAGGTCATTTTAAGTGAAGAAATACAGAGAAATACAATAGAAACTAATGAAAAGGTATAAAAAGGACATTTTCTCAACAAAACACTCTAAAGGAGGGTATATTATCAATTAGGATCTAAAGGAGGGTATATCCTAGATTTCCATCTAGTTGGAGGGCATATTCTCAATTTTCTCCTAAAAAAAATGGGGATGTCGTTCGCGAACTTACCTGAATATTGGAGGGGAAGCCAAAGTGGGGGGTGAGCGGAAGAACAACGTATCTAACATCAACTCTTTTTTTAAAAGTAATAGAGATAATAATTTTACACTTTAATTTTTTAGTATTTAAAACCCTAAATATTTAGGCTTTTAAGCCTAGACTTCTATCTTATTTTATCCTATAGCGGTTAAAAATATACGATAATTATTGATGATTTTTAACGTAATTAAATTTAAAAAATGAAAAAAGGATATATCACCACTGACAATACAAAGAAATAAATAAAAAAGACAAGGCAAAAAGCCAAAAAAAAAAGAAAGAAAAAAAAACTAAAATACTAAAAGCAGAGCTCCAATGAGAAGGGCTTATGACGTCAGGTTGTGAGTTCTTTTTTAGATGGATTGTGAGTCTTTTTGGGGCTGCTCATTTGTGCCTTTTGTGGCTTCTAGTTTATTTTCACTGTTTAGCATTGTAGCTGACTTATTTTACATTGTAGTTATTGGTAGTTTTTTTTGGCATAATTAAAATTAAAAAATTTAAAAATGAAAAACATGTTAGCACATCATGGACAATGCAAAAGAATACGAAAAAAAGACAAAAAGTCCAAAAAAGCTAAAAAACTAAAAAAAACAAAATTAACAGGCTAAAAGCCAAAAGTAAATCGAAATGTGCAGGAGATAACTATAGGGAAGACGCGCTAAGCTACGTCCTTGTAGCCTGCTACGAGGAAAGGAATTCCATCATGCATCATATGATTTGTTAGCCGATTAGAAAGACTTACAAATGCTCGTCTATGCACTATAATCTTATGTAAGCTAATGCTTTTATGTATGTATGTGTGTGCCCTAAGCAAAGGGATCAGTGTGTTAGCAAAAGAGCGAAAGAACAAAACTTTATTTATCACATACTACTGGATAGTTTAGTCCTAACTAATTCAAAGTAAAGTACTGCGACGTCCCGTGTCATTACCCCGAAGGTAATCACACTTAAATAACAAATTGTTATTTGTTTACTCAGTAGAACAATGCTTCAACGAATAATAAGGCTTACCAAAGTAGTGCAGCAGAACAATAATGTAGATATTGTCTCTTTATTACAGTAGTTGCCATGTATGGCTTTGGTTTTTATTACATTTATTTGATTACAGGAGATACAGACATATGCCCTATCTCTTGCCGCCTCTACTCAGCAGGACATCTACTTGTCCCAACCATCGTATAAGGTATTCACTTCACCCTGGTCCTCGTAATAATCGCTCTTGTCCCCTGTGACATCGTCGATGCCTACGATCCTCTAATCCCACTCAGGGTAATCCCCGGTCGGACTAGGGTCTAACAAAGGAAAACAATAGCAAGGGTGAGTAATAGTATACTTGTAGGACCGAAATGGCGACAGGGGGGGGTGAATGTCGATCAATTAAAACCAACCCCTCAACAAGTACTCAAGAAAGAGCTGAATCTCCCGTAGCTACAGAGCTAAAAGAGAGTGCCCAAATTTGAGAAAGACTGACCTATGCAAAGAGAAGCACTCACAGGTTAATCTCTTCCTTTAGCAATGAAGAGCTATGAAAGAAGAAATAGCTTCTCTGGAACCTCAATGAAAACCAAAAGAAGGAATCAAGAGAGACTCCCAAGAAAAACCAACAAGAAACAGCAAGCAACTGAGCTGCCAGGGGAGGCCGGTCAGACCGCCATGGTCAGGCCGGTCTGACAGCCATGGCTCGGCCGGTCAGACCGCCTGGGGGGTCCGGTCAGACCGCCCCCTGTTCCCAGCAGCCCGAGTGCACTCTGAGATTTCAGTATTTTGGGGCTATGTTCAGATCTTTGAAAAACACAAGGTAAGACCAATTTCCCCCATTCTTTTTGATCCAAAGCAACACAACTATATTCTAAATAGAATGGAGGCTCTTGGGAACAAGGGAATCAACCCTAATCACAAGAATTTCATATTATTGAGAAATCTGAAATTTTTACCCTAGCAAGCCCAAAATCCAAATTACTCCCTAACCATTGATCCTTTGACTTTGAAACTTTGGAGATAGCAAGAAAATAATCTCTGGACTTTATAAATCAAGTTTCAAGCCATCTCAAAGAGGGAAATGGGATTTGAGCCAAACCCTAGAAAAGCACTGAACTTCTTCAGAGAGAGAGCCAAAAACTCAGATTACTCCATAACCTCAAGTCCTTTACTCATGAAATTTTGCAGGTATATTAGCAATCACAAGAGGACTCCTCAGACTAAAAATCAAATCATCTCTCGAAGGGAATCAAGTTTTTCACCAAAACCCTAGAAACTGAGTTCATGAACAGAGAAACTCCAAAATGCAAATCTGAGATTAAAATGAAGTTTGCTCTTGGGAAACTCGATCAAACGATCTTGAGGCATCATCCCATCATGGAGCAACCCATTTTGGGCCTTCCCAGCAAGAAAGAACTCAAAAATCAAAAAGGCAAGAATTCATCCAAAGGAGCATCGAAGAAGAACAGAGAGCACGGGACTAAAACTTCAGATTTTCATTCCATCAAAGCAAGGAATACATATGAGTCCCGATACCACTGGACATTAGAACACAAAGATTGATTACAAGGCTCTCAATCCCTCATCTCCCTCTCTCAATCCCTCTCTACATGCTTGGAAGGAAGAACACAACACACAGAGGGAGGAACACTCAACACAGAGACAACGAAGGGACAAGCACTGCTGCCTTCCACCCACTCTCACCAACTAAAGAGCAAAGGCAAAACCACCTCCAAAGTCTCTTTTGACTCTCTAAAACCCTAGCTCTCTCCCGAAGACATGAGGGGGCATGCAGCCACTCCCTCCTTTATATAGCCTTGGCTAACGGGCCTCCGCCCTGTTACGCCCGCTAAATCCAACGGAGCCCGATCCCGCTTGTGCAGCCTTGCGAAATTCCCGTTTCGCCCCTCCTGCACCTTTCGGGAAGCTTCCGCGCTCCTTGCCTCGCACGCCTCGCAACCACCTCGAGTCCACGTCGTCTTCGACACATCCAGACCGTTCTGACCTCAGCGCCACCTGCGCCTAGTCCGGTCCACCGTGTCTCACCACGACTCCGCCTCGATATTTGTAACATCCCAAAAATTCTCTTTCTGAAAAATTTAAGTTCAAATTAATTATTTTAAAGTATTTGAGTTTTATTTGGATTTGCCCTGAATTTCTGTTTTTGAAAAGCTAGATTTGAAAAGTATTTTAAGAAAAACCTAAAAATTATTATTAAATAAAAAGATATTTGCAATTTCTATGAAAATCCTAATTCAAATTAATTATTTGGAGTTATTTGGCTTTTATTTGGTTTCCTGGATTTTCTGGAGTTTAAAAATGTATTTTTGAAAATAAAAAGTATTTCAAGTATGAAAATTAAATACCAACATTAGTTGGAAGTATTTTTATTAAGTCCAGAACTTATCCAGGAACTTCTGTGAATTTTTCTGGAATTTTTGGAATTTATTTCATATTTTTCTGAGCTTATTTGAATTTTCTGGGCCTTTCTGAAAATCTGAAATTAAAATAAAAATTAAATCCCTCTCCCCTCCCCTCCGGCCGCCACGTGGACGGCCGGATTCCACCCACGCCGGCCCGGCCGATCCCGCCTCCTCCTCCTCAACGGCCGACACGTGGCAGCCCTAATCGACCTCCCCACGCGCCCGACCCATCTGGCCCGTCCGCCCGCGCTCATCCCCCTCGGCCGCCCGATCGCCATCCGGCCGCCCGCGCCCCCTCGTCCCTCTCTTTCTCTGCCCTGGACCCCACCTGTCGGCACGCCCGCTCCCTCTCTCCCGCTGACCGCCCGGCCCCACCGGTCAGCTTCGTCTCCCTCCCCGCGCCGTCCCCTTCCTCCCGCTCGGCCGCGCCATCCCCGCCGCCATCTCCGCCGCCCCTCGCCCCACCGGGTCTCCTTTCCTTTCCCGCCGCCCGTGCGACCCGCGCCCTTTCCTTCTCTCCCTCCCCGATTCCCTTCCATCTACGGCGCACCTTCCTTTCTCCCTCTCCTCAATCCCCGCCGCCCGCGATCGCCGGCGAGGAATCCCCGGCGCCTCCGCCCTCCACCCCCTATAAATCCCCCGCCCCCGGCTTCCCCTCACTCCGCCCCACCTCCCCCTCCACTCCCCTCTCCCTCCCGGCCTCCCCACCGCCTCCGCGCCTTACGCATCCGCCCCGCCGCCGTCGACAACTCCGGCGAGGAGTTGCCAGAGCCTCGGGCCTCGCCTAGCCTCGCCGTCTCCACCACCGCCTTCGCCGCACCCTCGCGCACCTCGGAGACCTTACGGCCGAGCCCCTCCGCCGCCGGAACCACCTCGCCGCCGGAGCCCCCGAGCCGCTGCCGCCTTCCCTCGTCGCCGACCATCTTCCGGCCGCCCTCGGTAACCTCCGCCCCCACCACCGCACTCCCGCGCCCCTCCTCCCATTACCGCCTCGCTGGCCGCCGCGCGCGCCGGAGCGCCGGCGAGCACGCCGCCCGAAGCGCCGCCGCCGGCTCGCCACGCCGCAGCTGGCGCTGACGTGGGCGCCGCGTGTCCGCCCTGTGGCCGCCACGTCACCCCCTGCGCCACCTCAGCCCGCCCGAGTCCATGGACTCGGTCCACATGCACCCGGGCCCATCTGTCGGTCTGTGCACCCCATGGCTGACGCAAGCGTGACGCCATAATCCCCTTTTCCTATTGAAAAATAATTCGGCCGAATATTAAATTCCTGCTGACGCAATAATTCTAATTTCCTTTGGAAAAATAATTCCAGAAATTCCTCTTTTTCCTTTTTCTGAATTTAAACTTCCCGGAGCCCGTTCTCCTTCATTTTAACTCCGTTTGAGCCCTTTCAAATTTCTAAATTTATCAAAAATTCCAAACTATCCATTTCTTCCATCCTTTCAAATATTTGAAATTTATTTGATATTTCAAATATTTAAATTTCAAATTCCAATGCCCACTTTAATTTCAAAGCCTCAGTTCCATTCCAAATTTTCTGTGCACTTTCAAAATTCAAATTCAAATCTTGCGAAATCTCCATAAAATCCATTCTATCTTCCTTGGTCCAAATATTGTCTCAGTAATTTCATTTCCCAACCGCTCTTCCAGATATTCGTTCTCCCTCGTGTGAACCCCAAATCCGCTGAATCTTTCTCCTAAATTCGTCTAAAATCAGAATCTATCCAAGTATGGCCTCTATTTGAGTTTATTTGAATTTTTGTTTGTATTTATTTGCTTTGTTTGCTTCGTCTTTTCTCGCGTAGATTTCAACGTTGTCAACGATTCCTCTTCACAGCAACAAGAAGACCCAGAAACCCTGAAACCTCTGTCGGGACCCCGGATTTCCAAACCCGGACCCTCTGTGTATTACTGCACTAGTCCCAGATCAAAGCTAGTGCACACAGTTAAACAGAAATGAATACATAACCAGCAACGCTTTATTACAATATTAAAGAGTATAGACCGAAAGGTCTCATTATTACAATTGAGGTTTCAAGACCTCGCACACACGAAACACAGCGGAAGCAAAAGATAAACTCGGCGAAGTCCCATCAATACGCCACAGGCAATTGACTGGGGAAACGCGACCTAGTACTCCGGAAATCCTTCGTCAAATCCACACGCGAAGTAGTCGTAGTCTCCTTCTTGAGCTTCGTATTCTTCTGAGATTTATTTTTAAGTGTAGCATGTGAGTACATAAAGTACTCCGCAAGTCTTGGGAAAAATGCATAGATGCAAGGCTTGACAAAGGAAGGCTATATGGTTCTTTTGCACAAAGCAAAGTTTTAATTTCAATTACTACTAATTATTTTTGAAGGCATCAATTTAATGAAGTAAATGTTTTAACAGAATTAACTTTCTAGTGAAGGTTCCAACTACCAACACTAACTAACCAAATACCATTGGTCAAGCTTTTAAACTGCGGGTTCCATCCACCCTCTCTGGCTCCATCCGCCAGGATTCCCTTCCGAGAGTTCCCTCCACTCTCGGAATACAAAATTTTCATTTTAAAACCAAAACCAGAAATCTACCATGTGAATGCATTCCTTGCCCGCCCTTGACCGTGGGCATGGCTATTCGAATAGTTTTACACTCTGCAGAGGTTGTACAACTTTACCCACAAGAGATAAATTATCCTAAAAGTCAACACGCTTCCTTTGGCATGAGACCCAGATAAAATATCACAAAGCTTTTACCTTACTCTAATCTAGCTAGATACCACCCACGAGGTTTCACCGCAGTAGGCTAACCGCCCAACCGAAGCCCCTCTTGCGCCATATGAGTACAAGAAATCCTGTCCCTCACTGTGAATAACCACCCCATCCTCGGTATCCACTTTCCACCGGTGGCACCTAAACTAGACTATCATAAGTTAGTTAGCTAGGTCGCACTCCATATAGACTTGTGGTTGTACGGTTAATGCTCAGTTTGGACAAACACAAGCGTCGGTCCTTAATTGACTAGGGTGGAACATACACTTAACAAGTTCTCGTGCTTACTGCACCAACCCAAACAGCCATCCACCCTAATCTAAACCAACTTTCACATTTTTATTTTATTTTGAAAGATCAGTGGCAACTCCAATTACCACTACACTCATAAACACAAGGGTTCAATAATAAATCATAATTTCCCATTTTCAAGATTTTCCAAAGTTATTAGATAGCATGACTAAGCATTATCCTACCATTCTACTATTCACAAAGATTAATATTAATCTCATTATTGAGACAAAGGAAGTTCTAGGGTGACAAGGTACATGGCAATCAATGTCAAAGGAGGGCATAACAAAGTTGGAATAACTAATTCCTAAAGATTTGAACTAGTGATTTTATGTAAATAGCAATGCACATAATTTAAAATATTTTAAACATTTCCAAAGGATAGGTTCAAGATGATCAAAGGAGACTTGCCTTCTTGCAGGGTTTCTAGATCTTCTTGCTGCTGTGAAGAGGGATCGTCGACAACGTTGGAATCTACGCGAGAAAAGACGAAGCAAACAAAGCAAATAAATACAAACAAAATTCAAATAAAATCCAAAAATTCAAATAGAGGCCATAGTTGGATAGGTTATGATTTTAGATGAATTTAGAAGAAAGAATCAACGGATTCGGAGTTCACACGAGGGAGAACGAATATCTGGAAGATCGGTTGGGAAACGAAATTACTGAGACAATATTTGTACCAAGGAAATTAGAATGGATTTTATGGAGATTTGGCAAGATTGGGATTTGAATTTTCAAAGCGCACAGAAAATTTGGAATGGAACTGAGGCTTTGAAATTAAACTGGGTATTGGAATTTGAAATTTAAATATTTCAAATATCAAATAATTTCAAATATTTGAAAGGATGGAAGAAATGGATAGTTTGGAATTTTTGATGAATTTAGAAATTTGAATGGGCTCAAACGGAGTTAGGATGAAGAAGAACGGGCTCCGGGAAGTTTGAAAAGGGAGAAAATGAAAAAGATTGATTTTCTGGAATTATTTTTCTAAAGGAAATTTGGATTATTGCGTCAGCACTGAATTTCCTTTTTCGGCTGGATTATTTTTCAACTGATAAATCCGGTTTACTGCGTCAGCATGACATCAGCCAGGGAAAGGGCCAACTGACAGTGGGCCCATGGTCCATGGACTAGGTCCACTGAGAGGGGGAGGCGCTGAGGTGGCGGGGTGGTGGCGTGGCGGCCGACGGGGCAAGGAGGCGCCGAGGTGGCGTCCACCGAGCTGCCACCCGGCCGCCACGTGGTCGCAGCCGACGTGGCGGCCGCCGCGGTGGTGGCGCCACGGCATGGCATGCTCGCCGGCGCTCCGGCGGGCGGCGCCAGGGGCGGCGGTAATGGGAGGAGGGGGCAACGGGAGTGCGGTGGTGGGGCCGAGGTTACCGGCGCGGCGGAAGATGGTCGGCGACGAGGAAGGCGGCGGCTCGGGGCTCGGCGGCGAGGTGGTTCCGGCGGCGAGGGGCTCGGCCGTAAGGTCTCCGAGGTGCGCGAGGTGCGCGGCGGTGGTGGAGACGGCGAGGCTAGGCGAGGCCCGAGGCTCTGGCAACTCCTCGCCGGAGTTGTCGACGGCGCCGGGGCGGATGCGTAAGGCGCGGAGGCGGTGGGGAGGCCGGGAGGGAGAGGGGAGTGGAGGGGGAGGTGGGGCGGAGTGAGGGGAAGCCGGGGCCGGGGGATTTATAGGGGGTGGAGGGCGGAGGCGTCGCGGATTCTTCGCCGGAGATGGCGCGGGCGGCGACGGTTACGGGCGGAATTAGGGGGGACACGGCGCATGGACGGCGGAAATCGGCGCGAGATGGCGGGGCTGGTCGGGAGGAAGAGGAGGAGAAGGACCAGATCCGGACGAGCGGGGGAGGCAGCGGGAATGGCGGCGGTGACCGTTGCAGGCGCCAGCGCGAGAGGAGGAAGAAGGCGCGAGTAGGCGCGAGCAGACAGCGGCCCTCGCCATCAGAAGAGGGAGAGGGGCGGCGAGATGGCGGCACGTGGTGCCGAGCGACGGCGGCCGAGGAGCAGCGCGGGTGCCGACGGCGAGATGGGCGGGGTGGCGTGGCGCGGATCCAGTCGGCCACGCGGCGAGCGCGGGAGAGGGGAAGGCAGATCCGGGCGGCGACGTGGACAGTCATCTGGCCGTCCATGTGGCGACCGGAGAAGGGGGCAAGGCGGGATGGAGCGGGTGGCTGGGATGGGCCGGGCGCGTGGGACGTGGTCCCATCTGGGCCGTCCACACGTCGGCCGGAGGGGATGGGAGGGATTTTAATTTTCAATTTTTTTTATTTTTATTTTCAGAAAAGGCTAGAAAATTCAAATAAGCTCAGAAAAATATGAAAATAGTTCCAAAAATTCCATAAAAATTCACAGAAGTTCCTGGATAAGTTTTGGACTTAATAAAAATACTTCTAACTAATGTTGGTATTTAATTTTCATACTTGAAATACTTTTTATTTTCAAAAATACATTTTTAAACTCCAGAAAATCCAGGAAACCAATAAAAGCCAAATAACTCCAAATAATTAATTTGAATTAGGATTTTTATAGAAATTCCAAATATCTTTTTATTTAATAATAATTTTTAGGTTTTTCTTAAAATACTTTTCAAATCTAGCTTTTCAAAAACAGAAATTCAGGGGAAATCCAAATAAAACTCAAATACTTTAAAATAATTAATTTGAAATTAAATTTTTCAGAAAGAAAATTTTTGGGATGTTACAAATCTAACCCCCTTAGAAAGAATCTCGTCCCCGAGATTCGGACGATCTAGGAAAAGAAAGGAGAGGGAAACTCGGCTCTTAGGTCCTCTTCACGCTCCCAAGTTGCTTGACTTCGAATGGTTGCTCTACTGTACTTTGTGGAACTTTATGGTCATGCTTCTTGCGCAGCGTTCAGCTTCCTTCATGATTCTATGTTGTTGTTTGATGCTCTGAAGGATTCCTTTAACTGAGAAATATGGAAGAGAACAACAAATCGGATTGGTACATCTTTAGTCGCCTGTAAGCTCTAGGTTAACTTCAATTGCCCTTATCATATCGATTAATTCAGTATTCCACCAAAAGGGCTTAACTTCCACAAGTGTTCATCCGAGAAGGACATAATTATTTCAACTCTTCAAAAATTCTTGATTCCAAAATCATATACCACAAATGCACCTTATTGATTTCGATAAGTAATCTCATTAACTTTTACTCTCTCTGCTCTAATTTGAATCAACGTCAAACCATATAATTTTTCTAACAAGAATCCAAAAACGTTGTAATTTGTGATTTCCACCAATTGTTTTATGATCATTATCTAATCCAACAGATCCATAACTTTGATCAAATAATATAAGATTAATCCAACCTTTTAGTAATCATCAATCAAGTTTAAGATCATCTAAGCCATAATTTAATATTCATTAATCCACCAACATCATTCTCTTCATAATCATCATTTTGGTTCTACCAAAATTGAATGAACTCAATTAATTCTTATCGGACAATCTCTCAATTAATTCTCATTGGACCATCTATCTCCCATAATTAATTTAAATCCTCCAGGTTATCCATTTGAACATCCTTAAATGATCTAGTTAATCCCATTAGTTAAAATCCAATTATCTAGCAATGATCTATTAAATCCACCAAATTCAAATTGACATATCAAAGTCCACTTTGCAATGATAAAATTAATCCACCAAGATATCTAAGTGTATATCTTCTGGAATTCCACTAGTATCCACTCATCATCAATAGGTCCACCAAACTCTGGTAATCAATTAACTCCACCAAATTCATCTACTCTTCATCATTCAACCAAAATCACCCAAAATTGATATCATGAATTGTTTGT
Organism: Dendrocalamus sinicus; assembly: GCA_036346575.1. Lineage (NCBI taxonomy): Eukaryota > Viridiplantae > Streptophyta > Magnoliopsida > Poales > Poaceae > Dendrocalamus > Dendrocalamus sinicus. The sequence goes on along the minus strand of CM070665.1, from coordinate 395,099 downwards.
GATAATTCAACTTCTTAATCTTTTAATCTCTCCCTTTTCTGGATCAATCTCTTAATACTAATTCTCCAATGATCACAAATAATCCCTTCAACAAAAATCTTGTTTTACATCCAGTTGCTCCTTTCAATCCTAGATAATAAATCCAAGGTAAAGTTTAGACTCTTCCCATGATCTAATTAGCTTTCCCAAGCTCAACTTTATATTTAATCTCTAGTCAATCCACAAAGATGACACTTTTTAGATTTATTTATAATCAATTGGTATCCACAAGTATACCTTTTATCTCAATCTTCTCGAATATTATTCAATCTTGTCAATTATAAATCCAAGATATATCACTCTAGCAACAATCCTCCAAATTACCAAACATGACATGCACTAATTATGACGGCTTTCCCGACAAGAGTACTTTCCACAAATTTGTTGTCTTCCATATACTCTAGGTCTCCAAGGATTTTCCAAACTTGGACTGCGATGAAAGAATTGGAGCTTGCACTTTTGCGGTAACTGGGATTAGCAAAAGATAAGAGGGAAATAGCACAGATAAGAGATCAGGGGAACGACTAAACAACATCCCAAACAAACACACAAGAGAGAAGTAAACAACGACTTGAAAGAAACTTAGCTTGAAATCCAAAATAGTTTTTTTGATGGCTGTACAAGTATACAAAGACTTGGTACAGTCCACCTAGCACACAAGCAAGTAATATATAAGCGTTCTAAAATCGTAGAACTTTACTTGGGTACTACAACTAAAGAACTAGTCTTCACTCCTTCATGATGACGCGCTTCGCAAACCTTACTGAGCCGTCTATAGAAATTACAAAGGGAAGGGAATATAATTACCATTCCAAAAAGTCAATAACCAGATAGATAAGGAAGAATACCATGACGAAGGTAAGGATAGAAAAATAAGAAAAGACGAGGATAGCACATTATTAAATTTTTATTTTATAAAAATAAATTTTGAAGCTCTTCTACTAACGACCATTCTAACTAGGTCACGTCCTACAGTCAAATTGGCTCTGATACCACCTCTGTCGGGACCCTGGATTTCCAAACCCGGACCCTCTGTGTATTACTGCACTAGTCCCAGATCAAAGCTAGTGCACACAGTTAAACAGAAATGAATACATAACCAGCAACGCTTTATTACAATATTAAAGAGTATAGACCGAAAGGTCTCATTATTACAATTGAGGTTTCAAGACCTCGCACACACGAAACACAATGCGAAGCAAAGATAAACTTCGGCGAAGTCCCATCAATACGCCACGTGCAATTGACTGGGAACGCGACCTAGTACTCCGAAATCCTTCACAAATCCACACGCAAGTAGTCGTAGTCTCCTTCTTGAGCTTCAGTATTCTTCTCGAGATTTATTTTTAAGTGTAGCATGTGAGTACATAAAGTACTCCACAAGTCTTGGGAAAAATGCATAGATGCAAGGCTTGACAAAGGAAGGCTATATGGTTCTTTTGCACAAAGCAAAGTTTTAATTTCAATTACTACTAATTATTTTTGAAGGCATCAATTTAATGAAGTAAATGTTTTAACAGAATTAACTTTCTAGTGAAGGTTCCAACTACCAACACTAGCTAACCAAATACCATTGGTCAAGCTTTTAAACTGCGGGTTCCATCCACCCTCTCTGGCTCCATCCGCCAGGATTCCCTTCCGAGAGTTCCCTCCACTCTCGGAATACAAAATTTTCATTTTAAAACCAAAACCAGAAATCTACCATGTGAATGCATTCCTTGCCCGCCCTTGACCGTGGGCACGGCTATTCGAATAGTTTTACACTCTATAGAGGTTGTACAACTTTACTCACAAGAGATAAATTATCCTAAAAGTCAACACGCTTCCTTTGGCATGAGACCCAGATAAAATATCACAAAGCTTTTACCTTACTCTAATCTAGCTAGATACCACCCGCTGAGGTTTCACCGCAGTAGGCTAACCGCCCAACCGAAGCCCCTCTTGCGCCATATGAGTACAAGAAATCCTGTCCCTCACTTGTGAATAACCACCATCCTGGTATCCACTTTCCATCGGTGGCACCTAAACTAGACTATCATAAGTTAGTTAGCTAGGTCGTACCCATATAGACTTGTGGTTGTACGGTTAATGCTCAGTTTGGACAAACACAAGCGTCGGTCCTTAATTGACTAGGGTGGAACATACACTTAACAAGTTCTCGTGCTTCTCGCACCAACCCAAACAGCCATCCACCCTAATCTAAACCAACTTTCACATTTTTATTTTATTTTGAAAGATCAGTGGCAACTCCAATTACCACTACACTCATAAACACAAGGGTTCAATAATAAATCATAATTTCCCATTTTCAAGATTTTCCAAAGTTATTAGATAGCATGACTAAGCATTATCCTACCATTCTACTATTCACAAAGATTAATATTAATCTCATTATTGAGACAAAGGAAGTTCTAGGGTGACAAGGTACATGGCAATCAATGTCAAAGGAGGGCATAACAAAGTTGGAATAACTAATTCCTAAAGATTTGAACTAGTGATTTTATGTAAATAGCAATGCACATAATTTAAAATATTTTAAACATTTCCAAAGGATAGGTTCAAGATGATCAAAGGAGACTTGCCTTCTTGCAGGGTTTCTAGATCTTCTTGTCATTGTGAAGAGGATCGTCGACAACGTTGGAATCTACGCGAGAAAAGACGAAGCAAACAAAGCAAATAAATACAAACAAAATTCAAATAAAATCCAAAAATTCAAATAGAGGCCATAGTTGGATAGGTTATGATTTTAGATGAATTTAGAAGAAAGAATCAACGGATTCGGAGTTCATACGAGGGAGAACGAATATCTGGAAGATCGGTTGGGAAACGAAATTACTGAGACAATATTTGGACCAAGGAAATTAGAATGGATTTTATGGAGATTTGGCAAGATTGGAATTTGAATTTTGAAAGCGCACAGAAAATTTGGAATGGAACTGAGGCTTTGAAATTAAACTGGGTATTGGAATTTGAAATTTAAATATTTGAAATATCAAATAATTTCAAACATTTGAAAGGATGGAAGAAATGGATAGTTTGGAATTTTTGATGAATTTAGAAATTTGAATGGGCTCAAACGGAGTTAGGATGAAGAAGAACGGGCTCCGGGAAGTTTGAAAAGGGAGAAAATGAAAAAGACTGATTTTCTGGAATTATTTTTCTAAAGGAAATTTGGATTATTGCGTCAGCACTGAATTTCCTTTTTCGGCTGGATTATTTTTCAACTGATAAATCCGGTTTACTGCGTCAGCATGACATCAGCCAGGGAAAGGGCCAACTGACAGTGGGCCCATGGTCCATGGACCAGTCCATCGAGAGGGAGGCGCCGGCCGGGGGGTGGTGGCGTGGCGGCCGACGGCAAGGAGGCGCCGAGGTGGCGCCCACCGAGCGCCACCGGCCGCCACGTGGCCGCAGCCGACGTGGTCGCCGGCGGTGGTGGCGCGGGCATGGCATGCTCGCCGCGCCCGGCGGCGCGCGGCGCGGCGCGAGCGGTAATGGGAGGAGGGGCAACGGGAGTGCGGTGGTGGGGCGGAGGTTACCGAGGCGGCGGAAGATGGTCGGCGACGAGGAAGGCGCGCGCGCTCGGGGCTCGGCGGCGAGGTGGTTCCGGCGGCGGAGGGGCTCGGCCGTAAGGTCTCCGAGGTGCGCGAGGGTGCGGCGAAGGCGGTGGTGGAGACGGCGAGGCTAGGCGAGGCCCGAGGCTCTGGCAACTCCTCGCCGGAGTTGTCGACGGCGGCGGGGCGGATGCGTAAGGCGCGGAGGCGGTGGGGAGGCCGGGAGGGAGAGGGGAGTGGAGGGGGAGGTGGGGCGGAGTGAGGGGAAGCCGGGGGCGGGGGATTTATAGGGGGTGGAGGGCGGAGGCGTCGCGGATTCTTCGCCGGAGATGGCGCGGGCGGCGACGGTTACGGGCGGAATTAGGGGGGACACGGCGCATGGACGGCGGAAATCGGGCGCGGAGATGGCGGGGCTGGTCGGGGAGGAAGAGGGAGGGAGAAGGACCAGATCCGGACGAGCGGGGGAGGCAGCGGGAATGGCGGCGGTGACCGTTGCGGCGCAGCGCGAGAGGAGGAAGAAGGCGCGAGGTAGGGGGCGAGCCTGACAGGCGGGCCCTGCCAGTCAGCGGAAGAGGGAGAGGGGCGGCCGAGATGGCGGCACGTGGTGCCGAGCGCATCGGGCGGCCGAGGGAGCAGCGCGGGGTGCCGACGGGCCAGATGGGCCGAGGGGGGGTGGCGTGGCGCGGATCCAGTCGGCCACACGGCGAGCGCGGGAGAGGGGAAGGCGGATCCGGGCGGCGACGTGGACAGTCATCTGGCCGTCCATGTGGCGACCGGAGAAGGGGGCAAGGCGGGATGGAGCGGGTGGCTGGGATGGGCCGGGCGCGTGGGACATGGCCCCATCTGGGCCGTCCACGCGTCGGCCGGAGGGGAGGGGTGGGATTTTAATTTTTAATTTTTTTATTTTTATTTTCAGAAAAGGCTAGAAAATTCAAATAAGCTCAGAAAAATATGAAAATAGTTCCAAAAATTCCAGAAAAATTCACAGAAGTTCCTGGATAAGTTTTGGACTTAATAAAAATACTTCCAACTAATGTTGGTACTTAATTTTCATACTTGAAATACTTTTTATTTTCAAAAATACATTTTTAAACTCCAGAAAATCCAGGAAACCAATAAAAGCCAAATAACTCCAAATAATTAATTTGAATTAGGATTTTTATAGAAATTCCAAATATCTTTTTATTTAATAATAATTTTTAGGTTTTTCTTAAAATACTTTTCAAATCTAGCTTTTCAAAAACAGAAATTCAGGGAAATCCAAATAAAACTCAAATACTTTAAAATAGTTAATTTGAAATTAAATTTTTCAGAAAGCAAATTTTTGGGATGTTACAGTGTTCTACAGCCACACAGACAAGAAACACGTCACATAGCACCGCTTGATACATCAAAGCGTAAATAGCATAAGCACATCATACTTACTCCAGATGAAGTCCAAACCTGATGAATCAAAGAATCAGCGTCCTAATCCCATACGACCAAGTTTGACCATGTCCGACCGAGCCCGATTGTACCACGCAACGACTCGACTCCGAACTACTCAAAGCAAACTCGACTTACCTAAACCAATGTCAATTACTCATCATACACATGTGGTCACCTCCACATGGTCCATCAATACTCAACAAGTATTAATAGCAAAATGTACTGTATGACTCTTCTCTATTTGTTATCACATTTGCAAACTCATATTTGATTCTGGAAACTAGTTTATCAAATTAAGTAGAAAGTTTTAATTTATGAAAAGACTACTTTTTACTCGGTGAGAAGAAATATCCCAACTGACCTCCGTAGCCTCAATGATTTTATTATGCATTGAGCAAGTTCGTGCTACTGTACCCATAGCTACTCTAAGCCCTCGTGAAACTAGATATCCCATATTTTCTTTGATGCAGTGCCTAGTTCAAAGTACATAACGTTTTTCTAGTTACATTATTAAATCTCAACCCAACTATTTTCCACCGGTGTTTTAAGACGCTCACCCGGTATCCACTGATTTCAAATAGTGTTGGTTGGGCTTATTATCCCTTCACCCAACAATCCACCTATGCTAATATATGCACCTGGGAATCCCTCACATCTGGAATTGCATTACCGTTCCTGAGTTCCTCTATCACCACTCACACTTATAGCACTTACCTGTTGTGGAGAGGATAATAACGTAACAGGGTAACATTTTCTACCCGTCCCAGATGGGAGCTGGCACTTAATTACGACCCACTTTCTGAGTGAGAGTTTTGTTGGTTCTTATATTATATCCATATGTAAAGGGTCCCCCTTCCTTCTCTTTCCTGTCCAGGGCCCCTTTTATCATCCTAATAAATACTCTTGCGGCCCAGCTATACCTCTCAGCCGCACTGCTCTCTTTTCCCTTCTCTTTCATCTCTTTTATCTAATTTAATTTTGAAATAAGATTTTTAATGCACATATATGATAGATGGTATAGGAATGTAATATTTTACATTTAATATAACTAGATTATTGATCAAATACAACTAGATCCACTAACTCGGTCTGAGCCGATCAGCCTTCCGCATTTGTCAGGCAGATGAGCGACATGAGAAAATACTTACGTAGGTCAAGTATAGGTTTCTATAAATCATTCTCCCTCATTTTGGTGGATTTCTAGTCAAGTTAGATACTCCCAATTTTTTGGTTTACCTGCGAGGTCAGCCTTCCCTAGGGTTTCTCCTTTTTTTCTTATTCTTATTCTTGGGTCAGCTTACTATTAACTTGTCCTATTTGGCCCGCTTGTTTGGCCCACTCTTGCTACACACCCACGGTGCACGGCCCACACACGCACGGACTCAACACACCACACATGCACTCAACACACCACACACACACTCAACCTACCACATACGGCTTCACACCGACGCTGCTCGCCCCTTCCCTCTTCCTCCCCGGGTCTCCTCCCTCACATGTCTGATCTAGTTGCCGCCGGTAGCTCCCACCTCTCCTCCTTGGTTTGGCACCTTTCCCTGTGGCTCTCCTCACTGGATCTACTTGGTTCGCCCCTCTCCCGAGTACTTCTCTCTGGTTCTCAGGCTTGCTTCGTTCTTCCCCGATCTAGTCTCATTGGGAACTCCCGTGGTGCCTTCGCTCCTCCAGCCCGCCACTAGGGGTCCTCCTATTGCCGGATCTACTCATGCCGGCTCTCCCCACCACTCCTCTATGGTTCCTCGGCTTTCGTCTAGGGTTCTTGGCTGATTTGGGCTTTGGTGGTTTGGATCGGCCATGACCTCACGCATGTGGTTGTTGGGCTCTCATGGCCTCCCTATGGTGAGTTTGGGGAAAGAAGCGCCACCACTTTCCCTTGGCTCACTTCTATTGGCTCTATCATTGGTTTCCTCAGTTTGCTTGGCTTCCTTGACTCTACGGTCTCCTTGGCCTCCTTGGCTCCCATAGGGGGTCGCTGTCGGTTTGGGGGTGGCTCAGGAGTTTGGCTCGGCTGTGGCCGAGTGACAAGGCTCCAACTCTATGTATTTTTGCTTTAGTTATTGTTTTTGCTTTGCTTTCATTCTTTACAACATCTGGTGTTGGGAGAACCTATGGATGCCAATGCGACAGAACTTGGTGGGGGCTTCTGCGCTGGGGAGCTTGCTCCCCCTATCCGAGGGCACACGGCGGTGTCTATGGGTTTGCTGCTAGCGATGTGGTACCCACTTGTTGGGGTGAGGTGGTCTCCTCCTTCTCAGCCGCCTTGCTTGCCGATTGTGCTAAGGTGTGGTGCATGCTGTGTGTTGTGCCTTGATGTGGGACTGAAAGAGATGGTAAGGGATATGGGAGGGAATGTGGGCCTACTTGTTGTCGGGCTAAAAATGGCAATGATGTTGAAGATGGTCATGGTGTGGTCTTTATGTGGGCGAAGATGTGGATGGTGTTCCCCTTGTTATTGCCAAATGTGTCGTCTTGTGGTCGCGGTTGGCCCAGCTGGGTCCGCTGTGGTCCACGCTTCTCCTTCGTCTTCCTCTACTTCCTTGTCTCCTCTCCTCCGGCTCTACTCTCTTTGCCTCACTCTGTATGTGGGTGGCTTGATTTGGGAGATGGCTATGTTCTTGTGGCTTTGGCCCGAGTGGTGTGGTAGTGGGACTGGTGTTGGCTTCCTTCAGCTGGCTTTGGAGCTTCCTCTTGACTGTGAGGAGAAGTGAAATGGCATGCGAGAGGGAATGTGGAGGTTGGCTTAAGAGAGAAGGGGCCTTTGGTTGCCTCTCTCTCCCTAGTCCTGTGCATGACCGAATTGCCCTCACCTTGTCTCCGGTTCTCTCTTGGTTACTATTAGCTTAAGGACATTGCTCCATGGGTTGTGCACTGTGATTTGGATTCTTTGTAGCTAAGGTAAGTCAGTGAAAATGTGGACAGTGGGTTTTCTGGTTGCCGAATGATGAGGCCTACTAATGGTAAGAGGCGTCGACTGGCCCAGGACGGTCTAGTAACCTCGATGAACGTCACTCTACTTGACTCTCTATAGTCAAAGGGTTCTTATGGTGATTTTCTAGATTTCTTTTCATTCTCCCTTGGATTGTTCTTGTTATTCGCTCTCCGATCGCAAAAGAAAATGGTGGTTTGAGTGTTCAGGTTGGCTTGGCAGGTGCTACTCACTACACAATACATGGGAAAGATGATGCAAGATAAGAATGCACTGCAATTTATTTAATCATGACCTAATGTAATTTTTGGCCTTATGATTCTTCATGTTCTTTTGTACATGTATAAGATTCTTGTAATTAGCCAAGTATTGTATTAATGCTTTTATCTTATTTGGAAAGCCCAATGCCATCACTTTTAATTAATTCTTGTAATTCATTGAGTTGTAATTATCTTAATAACCCTCAATTTACTGTTTACTTAGTGTTGTGGCTACAGACCAAACAGAGAGAGAGATGGTAGTGGAGAGTGATGGAGATGAGTAATGGCCTGGCCCTTCCCCACGGCCTGTATTATATATATATATATATATATATATATATATATATATATATACATGGTGAGTGCTTTTACAATTATGCCCTTACAGCTGATCATCCCCTTCAGGGGTATTTATGTCATTACACGTGGCCTATTCTGGGCCTTACAACCTCCTATCGAACTCTTTGGGTTTAGGTGGGGCCACCCCTACAACAGAGCCTCTCATGGAGAAGGGCTTCACAGGCCGGCCATGTTGCCGAGTCCTTTGGCCCTCCGTCCTCGCGGCTCGTGAATTTTTCCGAACTTGACCAGGGGCTGCGGCGTGGCCAAAATAAACGCGCTCCCGTCCGCTACCCTTCGCACGGAGGCGGCGGCCGGGCGCCTAGCCGGCGACGCGCGCCCGCCCCTACCTTCGAACGGGTGGCAGCGGAGTTGGCGCCTAGTTCAAGTAGACGCGCGCGCTCCGTCCCCTACCCTTCGAATGGGTGGTAGCGGAGCTGCGTTGCACCGGCGCAGGCAAGCGTGGCAGGCCCCGGAGCCGTCGCGTGCGCCTTAAGTGATAAAGGACGCGCTGCGGCATTCGTTCTTCTGGCCGTCCACGTGGTGAAACGTGCTTGGCGCGGTGCGGGCCTTGAGGCGTCGTGACCATTAATGTGACGGCGGACTCCCGGCGGTTGGACTTCTGCCGATTGGACTTTCGCCGGTTGGCTCCCCTGCTGATGGGGTATATATACGGCGCTGGTGCGGCGTTGTTCCTGCATGTATTTTGGTAGAAACTGCTCCCCTAAAATGGGCCCCTTCCGTGCATCAGCATTCCCTAGCGCCGCTGAGCGGCTTGGGGAATGTTGATGTACAGATGGTGGTCCATTTTTCTTGGGAGCTTGGTCAGCGTCAGTGATCGGTGGACAGCCGTGCGTGCTGCCTTCGCGCTGCATTTCCGCACACGATGGCAAGGTTTGCCCTGTTCTCCTTAGCAGACCTACCTACAGCCGGTGTTCCTTATGGAGCCCGCCCGCATCACTCTGAAAAAATGGTGATGCACTGTAGGTCGCCTATTAAGGAGAACGAGGCAGACTTTGCGGGACATGACCCTCGCTTTTGCCGCTCACGCGCGCGGGTCCATTTCTCGAAGGCAGGGTCCAGGCCGAAGCCGCGGCCAGGCTGTTGTGGCGATCGAGAAGATGGCTTTCTACGCACGTGCCGCGCTCTCGTATGAAGATGGCAAGGTTTGCCCTGTTCTCCTTAGCAGACCTACCTACAGCCGGTGTTCCTTATGGAGCCCGCCCGCATCGCTTAGCTAGAGCGAGGACCCACCGGTAACAAGGTGCCGACATCGACGCAGCGGGAATGGCGCCAAGTCGGGGTAGACGCGCGCGCTCCGTCCCCTACCCTTCGAACGGGTGGCAGCGGTTAGCGCCTAGCTGGCGTAGGCGCGCGCTCCGCCCCTACCTTCGAACGGGTGGCGCGAGCCGGCGCCTAGTCGGTAAGGCGCGCGCGCTCCGTCCCCTACCCTTCAACGGGTGGCAGCGAGCCGGCGCCCTGCCGGCGGCGCGCGCGCCGCCCCTACCCTTCGAACGGGTGGCGCGGAGCTTGGCGCCAGCCGGCAGACGCGCGCGCTCCGCCCCTACCCTTCGAACGGGTGGCGCGAGCCGGCGCCAGCCGGCGAGGGCGCGCGCCCGCCCCTACCTTCAACGGGTGGCGCGAGCCGGCGCCAGCCGGCGTAGGCGCGCGCGCTCCGCCCCTACCCTTCGAACGGGTGGCGCGAGCTTGGCGCCAGCCGGTAGGCGCGCGCGCTCCGTCCCCTACCTTCGAACGGGTGGCGCGGAGCTTGGCGCCAGCCGGTAGACGCGCGCGCCCGTCCTCTACCTTTCGAACGGTGGCGCGAGCCGGCGCCCTGCCGGCAGGCGCGCGCCCGCCCCTACCCTTCGAACGGGTGGCGCGAGCCGGCGCGCGCGCTCCGCCCCTACCTTCAACGGGTGGCGCGAGCCGGCGCCAGCCGGTAGGCGCGCGCTCCGCCCCTACCCTTGAACGGGTGGCGGCGAGCTGCGCCAGCCGGCGAGACGCGCGCCCTCCGCCCCTACCCTTCGAACGGGTGGCGCGAGCTTGGCGCCAGCCGGTAGACGCGCGCGCCGCCCCCTACCCTTGAACGGGTGGCGCGAGCCGCGCCAGGCGGCAGGCGCGCGCCTCCGCCCCTACCTTCGAACGGGTGGCGCGAGCCGGGCGCCAGCCGGTAGACGCGCGCGCTCCGCCCCTACCCTTCGAACGGTGGCGCGAGCCGGGCGCCAGGCGGCGAGCGCGCGCCCGCCCCTACCTTCGAGCGGGTGGCGCGAGCCGGGCGCCGAGCCGGTAGACGCGCGCGCTCCGCCCCTACCCTTCGAACGGGTGGCGCGCGAGCCGGGCGCCGAGCCGGGCGAGGCGCGCGCGCTCCGCCCCTACCTTCGAACGGGTGGCGCGAGCCGGCGCCTGGTCGGCGAGACGCGCGCTCGTCCCCTACCTTCGAACGGGTGGCGCGAGCCGGCGCCTAGTCCAATGGCGCGTGGCGCGGCGCTCCCCCCTACCCTTCGAACGGGTGGCGGCGTGGTGGCGCCAGGTCGGCCGAGGCGCGCGCTCCCTCCCTACCTTCGAACGGGTGGCGCGAGGCCGGCGCCAGGTCGGCCGAGCGCGCGCGCGTCCCCTACCCTTCGAACGGGTGGCGGCGGAGGCAGAATGGAGTTTGTCCTTTCGGTTCGGTGAGCGCCTTTAATGGCGGCCGGGGCGCACCGACGCCTAGCTCGCCAAAAGGCGGGTTGCTGCGTCGTGCGAAGTCCGCTCACGTGGTTAGGCACGCGCGCTTGTAACTGGAGCGCAGCGGTGGGTCAGGGATTGCGTCATCGTGACCGCTTGCGTTGACGGTCCTTGGTTCTGCGGTCGCGTGTGGCGTGTATCGCCACGATGCCTCGTCTTTGGTTACGGGGAATAGTGCGGGGCGGACCTTTGCAGGGCTCCGCATCCCGGCGGCGGCTATTGTGGGCAACGTGCTACGGACCTTCGGACTGGAACTGGCGCAGCTGACTCCAAACGCCGTGGCCCGGCTTGCCGTATACAGTTGGGCTTTGCGTTCGGGAGCATGCTGGCCCAGCTCTTCTTTGTTTGCCTATCTGCACGAGGCACGGTGCCAGCCCAAAGATCGGAAGGGTGGGACACTGTCGAACTTTGGCAGTGTTAGCTTCCTTCTCCGGCCGTCCTGCACCAAGCTTTTCCCTGCGAATTCGACTCGCGGGAAGTGGGAGTCCCAGTGGATGAAGCGGTGGTTCTACCACCATGTAGAGAGCGGGAGCGGCCTCGAGTGTACGGGCCGGCCGATCGCGTTCAAGACTTCGCCCAGCCGGACACTGGACGACGAAGACAAGCGACTGGCCCGACGACTCGTGGGCTTGGCGGCTCGCTTCAATATGCGCGACCTCGCCGAAGAGTTCGTGATGTACGGCGTGGCGCGCTTGCGGCGGCCGCGCTTGCCGTTGAGAGTCGCCGAGACGACAACGTTGAGCCGCCGGTCTGCGACGCCGCGCCCCAACCTCGTAGTGCCGACCGCCTCGCTCCTTTTGTCCGCGCGTAGTGTGTTACGTATTCACCCCCCTTTTTCTTCTGCCTTGATTTAGAGATTAACTTGGATGACGCGGAGCGACTCGTGCGCGTGTTCCTCGGGCCGTATACCGGCAAGGAACACGAGCAGCGCTCGTCCGCAACTACGTCGGCGGGGCTGGGGCGGATAAATCGTGTGTGCGAGGCCTTGGGCCTTGCCGTGCTGGACCGCCCTTGTCCGCCTTCGCAACCTCAAGACGCCGGTGCTGCGAAGACGAAGGCGCCGTCTCGCAAAAGGGGCCGAGGCGGAGCGTCTCGCGAAGGCGCTGTTCTTGGCACCGCAGCCGCGCCTGCTGCTGCCCCCGGCGCGGCCGACGCAGAATCAGATTCGGCGAGATATGCCGACTCAGGCTTGGAGGCTGGGGACGCCCGGGGCGAAGTGTCCTCCGGGGGCGTCCCGGACGACGGGCTCACGACAACCCGCCAGAGGGAGGAAGCCTCGCATCCCCTTGCGGTCGTCGAGACGGGACCCGAGCCGGGCGGCAGTGTTGAAGTGGGGCGCCCGGTTGTGGTGGCTACGACGTCGGAGGTGCAACCTTCGGTGACGACCGTTTCGACGCCGGAGACGCAGCCTCCGGCCATGACCACCGCGATGCCGGAGAGGCAATCTTCGGTCGTGGTCGCCACGACGCCAGAGGCGCAGCCTCTGGCATCCTCTTCGGGGGCGCGTGGGGCTGGGCTTCTGCCTATGGCGGCGGCTGGAGCTGAGCCGTCGCCCACAGAGGTTGCCGCCGAGGGGCTGTTGCCCCGGGTGTTGCAGCCGCGGGGCCTATTCCCTCAGCGGTTGCTGAGACGGTGGCGCTGCCCCCCATTCCGGCCAAACGGCCATGCCTGCGGCCGTGGCTCCACCAAACGTCGAAGGGGTTCACTGTGGTGACGGGCGTCGGGAGTTTGTGGGACTCCAACACCCATGCCGAGGTCCCTACGGCGCGTGTTCCTCCTACACCTCGGACCGCGCCGTCCACCTTGCCGGAGCGATCTGCGGTGACGGCAAACGCGGAAGCCTCTGTTCCTTGCGGAACCGTACCTCCGGAAGGGGCTTGCGCCACTGTTCCCGTTCCTGGGATTAGGGGGGAGGGCTCCCAAACTCCGCCGGCTGCCACCGAGGGTAAATTGGCACGGGTTATCCTGGAACATTTTTGTTGCTCCTTGTGGTGTGCTTACACGCACTTTTGCCTGCAGCGTCGCTTATCCCGGAGGAGGAGCCTTTGCCGAAACGCGAGGGTTCCGGCGCTGTTGGCACGAGCGTTCCGCGCTCCGGCCCCGCGGACTTCGTCCCCCCGCCGGAGACGCTGAGGGCATGGCATGGGATTGTGGATGACGCGGCTGCCAGCGTCCGGCAGCAGGCGCTACCCACGTACGGGGTGGACCGTCTGAGGGACGGCTTCGAGGTGTCGGGGGTGCGGGTAAGTACGTAGTTATATGATAACACCCGGCTATGCTGCGCTTGCTGAATCGCTTTTGCCCTCTGCACACGGTCGTGCCGGGCAGCCCCGCAGACGGCTTATGCTCATGCGCAAAGGGCGCTGGAAGATAGGCTGCAGGCCGCCGAGGAGCAATTGCACGAGGCCGTTGGGGTTCGGTCCTCCCAGGATGCCCGAATCCGCCAGGTTGAGGCGGAGTGCGCTGAGGCGAAGGCACACGCCGAGGGGGCTGCCGCGTCGGCGCGGATAAAGTTCGCGGTGGAGTGGGACGGCCTTCCGCAGCAAATCGCCTTGCTGGAGAAGGAAAAGAGCAAGCTTGCCTCGACTCTAGCAGAGCGCAACCAGACGCTCGGCGAGGCTTCGGTCATCGCGTGGGACACCCTGCAAATGCTGGAAGTCCACCTCCAAAGACTTGTGGGTGCGGTGCCGGACCACGCCTTCGGCACGGAGGAGTTGCTGCGGGCCCTTCGCTGGATCCATGATGCCGCCGACGTTGCGCGCGGGGCTGCGATGAACTTTGGCGACCACTATGCCTATGTGGCTGCGTGCCTGGTGTGCGCCCTCCTCCGGCACCGTGGTTGCACGCACATCGCCGGGCTGGAGAACCCTCAGCTGGAGATGCCTGGCGAGGCCGGAGTGATGTCCGGTGAAATCCGCGTCGTTCGCCCCCCCGTCAAGTTCTTCTTCGAGCGGATCTGGGACTACGCCGGGATAGCCGCCGCGCAGGTCGAGCTTTGGAAGTCCCTCCATGGGGAGGGGAGCCTCGGCCAATTTCTAGACGAAGTCCCGCGGCGCGACGAGGGTGGCGCCGAGGCCTCCGGAGATGCCGAAGGCTCACAGGTGCGGCGCCAACGTGGTTAGGTGTGGGTGTGCGTTGTAATATCTGCCCCTTAATTGAATAAATAAAGTGCATGCTTGCTTCACAAACTGATTACTTGCCTTCATCCCGGGCAGCTTCCTTGCTGGGGGCGACTGCTCGCGTCTGGCCTTGCGACCCGGCGGCGCCTTCGACGCTGGCAAAGGGCCGAGGAGTCGTTGAACTTTTGGGCAAGCCGACCTTCTTCGAGCGAGGTCCCAGCTTTAGCGCGTGTTAAGGACGAGCCCGCAGGATAGCGGCTTAGAACGGCAAGGATGTTGCCAGACCTTTGTACTTGTGTGGTTTTTCCGGTATGCAGATTTTCTAGCATTTTAGGATATGCGCTGTGCGTTGATGCCACTTCGGGTTTACCGGTACGCCACATGCTGCGCGGGGATGGGATCTCCATGCTCGACGCGCGCCGTTGGCGAAGTAGTTGCGCAAGGGTTCCTTAGAACGGCGCTTGCGGGGCAGTTCTTGGCGCCTCACTTTTTACAGTCCGTAGACGGGCGGGTGCGGAGGTGGACCTCGACGCTTCGCCTTTTTATAGTCTGTAGACTGGCGTGTGCGGGGGCGGACCTCGGCACTTCGCCTTTTGATAGTCCGTAGCTCGGCGGAGTGCGGGGCGACCTCGGCGCCGCTTTTTATAGTCCGTAGATCGGCGGGTGCGGAGGCGACCTCGGCAACGCCGCTTTTTATAGTCCGTGGATCGGCGGGAGCGGAGGTGGACCTCGACGCCGCTTTTTATAGTCCGTAGATCGGCGGGAGCGAGGCGACCTCGACGTTCGCCTTTTATAGTCCGTGGATCGGCGTGTGCGGAGGCGACCTCGACGTTCGCTTTTTATAGTCCGTGACTTCGCAGCGGAGGCGACCTCGGCGTTCGCCTTTTATAGTCCGTAGATTGGCGTGTGCGGAGGCGGACCTCGATGTTCGCCTTTTACACCGTAGATGGGGTGCGGAGGCGGACCTCGACGCTTCGCCTTTTTATAGTCCGTAGACTGGCGTGTGCGGGGGTGGACCTCGACGCTTCGCCTTTTGATAGTCCGTAGACTGGCGAGTGCGGCGGCGGACCTCGACACTTCGCCTTTTTACAGTCCGTAGACTGGCGGGTACGGAGGCGGACCTCGACGTTTCGCCTTTTTACAGTCCGTAGACTGGCGTGTACGGAGGCGGACCTCGACGCGCCTTTTTATAGTCCGTGATCGGCGTGTGCGGAGGCGACTCGACGTTCGCTTTTTATAGTCCGTGGCGGCGTGTGCGGAGGCGACCTCGGCGTTCGCCTTTTTATAGTCCGTGATCGGCGTGTGCGGAGGCGGACCTCGGCGCTTCGCCTTTTATAGTCCGTAGACTGGCGCGTGCGGAGGCAGACCTCGGCGTTTCGCCTTTTATAGTCCGTAGACTGGCGCGTGCGGAGGCGACCTCGGCGCCGCTTTTTATAGTCCGTGGCGGCGGCGTGTGCGAGGCGACCTCGACGTTTCGCCTTTTTATAGTTCGTAGACTGGCGGGTGCGGAGGCGGACCTCGACACTTCGCCTTTTTATAGTCCGTAGACTGGCGTGTGCGGAGGCGGACCTCGATATTTTGCCTTTTATAGTCCCTAGACTGGCGTGTGCGGAGGCGGACCTCGACGTTTCGCCTTTTTATAGTCCGTAGACTGGCGTGTGCGGAGGCGGACCTCGACGTTTCGCCTTTTTATAGTCCGTAGACTGGCGTGTGCGGAGGCGGACCTCGACGCTTCGCCTTTTTATAGTCCGTAGACTAGCGCGTGCGAAGGCGGACCTTCGTCCCCCCACCCCGGGGTGAGGGCAGCCTCTGGTGTGCGAAGGCGAGCTTCAACGCGCTGAGGTGCGCGATTGGCAGCCGCGCATGATTCGCGTGGGGTCGGCATCCACGTCTGTTTTATACTCCGGGGAGTACACACAAGGACGAAGTCCTTGGCGTGCGCGGGGTTCGCGTCTTGTTTATACTCAGTAGAGTGCGCAGGGAGAACATCCGCGTCTTATTCATACTCCGTAGAGTGCGTGCGAGGGCGTCCCCTCACACGTCTTTTGTTTATACTCAGGCCCGTCACCCTTGGCTACGGCGAGTGCACACACGGACGTGCGACTTTGATTTATACTCAGTCCCATACCCCTGGCTACGGCGAGTGCACACGCGAACGTGCGTCTTTGTTTATACTCAGGCCCGTCACCTTTGGCTACGGCGAGTGCACACGCGAACATGCGACCTCGATTTATACTCAGTCCCGTACCCCTGGCTACGGCGAGTACACACGCGAACGTGCGTCTTTGTTTATAGTCATGCCCGTCACCTTTGGCTACGGCGAGTGCACACGCGAACGTGCGACTTCGATTTATACTCGATCCGTGCACTGCTACGCGAGTGCACACGCGAACGCGTGCGTCTTTGTTTATACTCGGGCCCGTCACCTTTGGCTACGGCGAGTGCACACGCCAACATGCGACCTCGATTTATACTCGATCCGTACACAGCTACGGCGAGTGCACACGCAACGCGTCGTCTTTGTTTATACCGAGCCCGTCACCTTTGGCTACGGCGAGTGCACACGCAAACGTGCGACCTCGATTTATACTCAGTCCCGTACCCCTGGCTACGGCGAGTGCACACGCGAACGTGCGTCTTTGTTTATACCCAGGCCCGTCACCTTTGGCTACAGCGAGTGCACACGCGAACGTGCGACCGATTTATACTCAGTCCGCACCCACAGCTACGGCGAGTGCACACGCGAACGTGCGTCTTTGTCTATACTGCGGGAACGCGCGCGCTGGCCAAGCCTGCGCGCGCCTCCACCGCGTACTTGCGCGTGATGAAGAAAGATTGGTGACAAACGGCGATCTTCATTACATCCCCGTTTGCGCGGGTAAGCAATTACATGGGGTGGATATACTAACCGTTTGTCCTTGGTGCGGCCGAAGCCTCTAGTCGCTAGACCTCTGCAGGACCCGCCAAGGCGCCTCTGAATGGCCCCGCGGATCCCCGCGCTGTGACGCCAGCTCTAAGAGCACCGTTGGGCTTCGCGACGCAGATGCCTGGTGCCTGGCTCGATACGCCGGGCCATATCCTGGTCGCCTCGGACGGTGATGATGGTCCGGGGACCCGGGATCTTCATGCATAGATAACCGTGATGTGGTACCGCGCCGAAGGAGTTGAGGATTGGGCGCCCTAATATGGCATTGTAGGGGTACGGGAGGTCGACCACGTCGAAGGTGGCATCTTCGGCCCGCACATTGTCATCTTGGCCGAACGAGACTTGAAATCCTATTTGGCCCAGCGCCCGCAGGGGCTGCCCCCCGAAGCCCTGCAGTGGGATTCCCGAGGGCCCTAGGCGGCACGAGGGATCCCCATCTGGTCGAAGGCCGCCGCAAACAATACATTCGCGGAGCTACCGCCGTCCACCAAGGCACGCCCCACGTTGCATCCCGCGATAGTGACCCGGATGACCAGGGGGTCCTGATGAGGGAAGTCCACTCCTTGGGCGTCGTCGGGTGTGAATGTAACTTCGTGCTGCGCCCAGTCCGGCTGTGCTTGCGCTGGGTATGCCGCCACGTGATGTAGTCTTCGCGCATAGGCCTTCTGCTGCCGTGCTGAGGCGAACTCCAACGCAGAGCCTCCGGATATGACGTTAATGACCCTGCGGTGGGTTTCCTCCGGGGCCTGTAGCGATAGGAGGCCCTCCCGAGGCTGCTGTACGTGAGCTTGGATCCGTAGGGGGCCTTCCTGGGGTTGCATCCCTTGCGCCTGTACTTGCATGGGGGCCTCGTACGGGAATTGGACGTGGGCCACCGCAGGCGGACGCGTCTCCGGGTTCCTGTCCCTAGCGACGCTATCGCGGAGCGCCGCGATGGAGGTGCACGTGCGGGTATCGTGGTTGCCGCGGCCGTGGACTACGCACCACAGTCCCTGGTGCTGGTCGTCGTAATCTCCACGACTTTTATCGTCGCGGCCCCGGCCACGGCCGCGCCCCCGGCAACGGCGCCCCGACCGCGGCCGGCCGCGGAGCGCCGTTGGAACCGCCTTCAATGTCGAGGACGCATCGCCGCGCCTCGACTCGGTGGCGCTTGGGCGATCGGACGACTCCTTGTGCGGCGTCCTGCGGTCGGCGCATCCTAGGCGACTCGCCACGCGTTTTCCCTTCAAGAACCGTCCTTCGGTGGGTCTTCGGCTTTTGCCGAGGCTCCGGCCTGGTTGGTGTCGGAGTCGTCACCTTGCCTTCGCCGCGCGTCTTCTTCCGCTCTGGCGTATTCCTCCATTTTGTCGAAGAGCTTCGCCACCGTCTTGATTGGCTTTCGCGCATTGTACTCGGCCATCGGGCCCGGACGAAGGCCCTGTATGGTTGCATTAATGACTGTGGTTTCATTAACGTCCGTCACTTGGCATCGAATCTTGGCGAAGCGCTTGAAGTAGTCCCGGAGCTTCTCCGAGGGTTTTTGCTTTACAGCGAAGAGTTGGTCCGCATCGACTCGCTCGACGTAGTTTCCTTGGAAGTTGTTGTGAAGGCGGTCGCGGAGCTGCTCCCACGCGTAGATGGAGCCCGGCTCTATGGTAAAGAACCAAGAGAGCGCCACTCCTTGCAGCGCGAGGGGGAGTCCCTTCGCCTTCGTCGTGTCGTCTCCGCCCGTGGCCTCGATTGCGGTTTCGTACACGCGCACGAACTCGCGGGGGTCCGCGTCACCTTTGTAGGGCTCGATGACGCTGGGGTATTTGAAGTCTTCGGGCCACGCCGTTTGCTGAAGTCCCGCCGAGAGCGGGAACTCTGGATCGATGCGCCGTAGCGGGACGCGGCTGGATGTGGGGGCGTCGCGGCTATCCGCCCTTTCCGGCGTGGGCTCTGGCGCGACCACCGGCGCGGCCTGTTGGCTCCGAGCCTCTTGTATGCCTCGGACAGCCCTGCGAAGGTCCCCCAGCTCCTGCGGGAACGCTTTGAGGGCCGCCAGCAGGGCGCTTTCCACCGCCTGTGCGGGCGGGGTCGCCGGTACTCCCAACGGGCGGATCGGCGCGGGCACGACCGCGTCGCGAGCTCCCGAGCTGCCGGTCGCTCCGTCGTGGCTACCTCGAACCGCCCGGTCTGCGCTACGGCGAGGGCCGCGGCGGGGCGGCGAGGTCGGCTGCCGTCGCGTCGGCGGGGTCGGTTGTCGCCGCACCAGCGTCGACGTCTTCGACCACGGGGTTCGTCGCCGCAACGCCGGTGACGGGGTTGGTCATCGCGGTGCCGGTGACGGGGTTGGTCGTCGCGGTGCCGGTGACGGGGTTAGTCGTTGTTGCGCGAACGTCGACGTCTTCGGCCACCGCGCCTGCGCCGCCACCCGCGCTCGCCGCTGCCGATGCCGGCCCCGTACTCATCGACGCCTGGCCCGGCCGCCTTCTTTCCCTTCGCCGCCGTTGACGAAGCTTTTTTCGGTGCCATCCTTCTTCTTCGGTCTTCAGGCTTGTCCTCGTCCTCCCCACGGACGGCGCCAACTGTTGTGGCTACAGACCAAACAGAGAGAGAGATGGTAGTGGAGAGTGATGGAGATGAGTAATGGCCTGGCCCTTCCCCACGGCCTGTATTCTATATATATATACATGGGGAGTGCTTTTACAATTATGCCCTTACAGCTGATCATCCCCTTCAGGGGTATTTATGTCATTACACGTGGCCTATTCTGGGCCTTACAACCTCCTATCAGGCCTGCTGGGTTTAGGTGGGGGCCACCCCTACAACACTTAGGTTAATTGCACTTTTTTGGAGTAATTAGAATTTAGCGTTCTTTCATCCTCCCCCACCTTGTGTTAGGAGGATTTCGTCCCAAAAATCGAGGTTCCCCCTTAAATAGTTTGGGGTAAGCTTCACGTAGCTCCTCTTTCTCCCATGTGGTTTCGCGAATGGAGTGGTTCTTCCATAGCACCTTGCAGAAGCGTATCATCTGGTTCCATAGCCGTCGATCCTCTGTTTCTAAAATTTTTACTAGATGCTCTTTGTAGGTGAGATCGTCTTGTAGCGGAATGTCGAGGTTGGTCAACTATTGCGAGGGCTCCCACGGACATTTTCTAAGTTGCAAGACATGAAATACATTGTGGATTCTAGATAGCTGACTTGTTAGCTCTAGTTGATATGCTGGGGTGCCTTTATGCTCTAAAATCTGAAATGGTCCCACATACTGTGGACTCAACTTTCCTTTTAATCTGAACCGGTGAACCCCACGCATCGGTGATACCTTCAGGTATACATAATCTCCAACTTTGAATTTTAGGTCTCGCGTACGTTGGTCTGCGTAGCTCTTCTGCCTACTCTGGGCAATCTTGAAGCATTCTCGAATTACTTGTATCTTCTCGTCATTCTCCCATACAAGTTTAGGGCCCAATAATAGTCTTTCTCCAACTTCATACCAATAGATGGCTAATCTACATTTTCTGCTGTAGAGTGCTTCATACGGGGCCACTTGGATACTGGACTAGTAGTATTGTTGTACGTGAACTCCGCTAGGCTAAATGTTTATCCTAGTGTCTCCAAAGTTTAGTACACAGGCCCTTAATATGTCCTCTAATATTTGGTTTACTCGCTCCGTCTGTCCATCAGTTTGTGGGTGATAAGTTGTGTTGAAGTTGAGTTTAGTGCCTAGGGTAGTATGTAAGCTTTTCCAAAAGCCAGAGGATAAAACTGATCCCCTATCTAACATGATGGTTTTTGGTACTCTATGTAGAGAAACTATTCTTTCCAGGTAGAGTTTAGCTAATTTCTCAAATGAATATTTCTGGTTGGTGGCGATGAAGTGGGTTGTTTTGGTGAAGCGGACTTCTATGACCAAGATTGCATCTTTCTTTTTAAGTGTTAGGGGTAGGCCAGTTATTGTTTAATGAGTTTTTGTACAAAACATCTGAACAATCCAATAATGTGTCGCACCTCATACAGTCATGCGCCATCATGAGTATCCTAAGTCCATAAACCGTCAGCTAGAACTACGCTGCGGGATATGACCACGTTTGGCTGGTACGACCATGTTGCTGGTCACTTAGGAGCACCGAGCTTTGCTTGCGATCACGTGTGTTGACCACGTTGCGTCGGTTAGACTGGTTCAACCATGTTATGTAGTTCAACCATGGTTGCAGATCATCAACAACAAGGCATGGTCACACCGTATCCTCATCCAGTTGGAGATAACGCTTAACAAATCTCCGATATGAAAGTGGACCCTGGGAAGGTAAGTCAATCAGGACTTTGATCTCAAGTTTAAACAGCATGACCGACATAGTGTTGGATTTGTATACACCACGGCCCCTTGCCCGTGCCTATAAAAGAAGAGATAGGAGAGAAGGGGAGAAGAGAAAAATGGAGGAGGACAGACGTTCACGAGAGGAGAGGTTCATGCAGAAGGACCGCAGACACAGACGGGGCGAAGATGCAAGCACACCCACAGAGAAATAGAGGCAGAGGGAAAGAAGAAGGAGAAGTCAGAGAGACCTAAGACAACGATCTATACAAGCCTAGGCCATGGCATCCTATGTTGAGAATGGTAAAAATATCCACGCCTCTCTTTCCTCTGCATCTTAATCTGCATATGATGAATGGTAGCTACGACGGCAATGTCGCCAAGCGACTATGGCTGCTCAGGTGCTCTGGGGCTTACCAAGATGTGGCTCACGACCCGTTAGGATGTTCCCAATCACTGGCCGAAGTTAGAGCCTCCGATCGATTCAGAAGTCATGCGTCCCCGATTGCTGGCCAAAGTCAGGCATCTCTGACCACTGTTCAAAGTCGTGAGCCCCTGATTGCTAGCCGAAGTCAGCGCCTTCGATCGCTTCAAAAGCTAAAGTCCCCGACCTCTATTCACAGTTGAGCACCTCGATCGCTTCCAAAGCCGTGCACCTCCAATCGCTTCTGAAGTCTGACGTCTCTGACCGCCAGCCAAAGCCATGCCTCCCGATCACTAGCCAAAGTTAGGTGCCTCCGATCACTTTCTGACTGCTTCACAAAGCCGAGGTCTCTGGTTGCTTCCGAAGTCAAGCCTCCGATCACTTCGCTGGCCGAAGTCAAGCTGTCGATCACTTCGTAAAGTCGAGGTCTCCAATTGCTTTCGAAGTCGTGCGTGTCTCTAATCACTAGCCGAAGTCAGGCCTTCGATTGCTGCTGAACGCCCGATGTGCTCAGGCACTTTCGATTGCCTATGATGGTTGAGTGCTTACGACCGTCAGTCATCTACAGCCGCTTGCTAGAGTCAAGCGCTTCCAACCGCCTCCTAGATTCAAGCATTTTCGACCACATGTCATAGTAGAGAGCCTGTGACTGCTTTTCAAAGATGAACGCCTTCGACCCCTTATCAAAGTCGAGTGCATTCGACCACTCATCGTACTTGAACATCATTAATCACCCTGGGTGCTCGGGCGCTTTCAACCGCTCGTTGTACAGTCGCGATGCTTTAGTACTCCAACAAGTACTCCTTACTACCAGGCTCTTTACGAGTATGCCTTACGATTGCCATCGAAGGTCGATGGCTCCAGTACTCCAACGAGTACTCCTCTCGACCAATTGCTATATTAATCTTCTGATGGTTTCGACCATGGTGGCATTCGACCACGGTGATGTTCGACCACGATGACATTTGACCATGGTGATGTTCAACCACGGTGACGTTAGACCATGGTGACGTTCGATCGCAGTGGCTTTTCGACCACGGTGACGTTCGACTGCAGTGGCTTTTTGACCATGGTGATGTTCGACCACGGTGATGTTTGACCACGGTGATGTTCGACCACGGTGACATTTGAACATAGTGGCTTTTCGACCATGAAGAACTTTCAATGGGTTTCGACCACGGTGGATTTCGACTACAGACGTCTTCCGATGGGTTTTGACCACGGTGGATTTCGACCACAAATATCTTCCGATGAGTTCGATCACGATGGATTTTGACCACGGGTATCCTTTGGTGGATTTTGACCACAGACATTTCTCGTGAGTTCGATCATGATGGATTTCAACCACATGTATCCTCTGGTGTATTCCGACCATTGTGGATTTCGATCACAGATGTTCCTCGATGAGTCCGACCATAGTAACTTTCAGCCACGTGCGTCATCCGATGGATTTAAACCATGTGACCCTTGATTACTGATATGTCCTGTACACTGATTCTTGCTGCCATTATTATCAAATTGGTCATGCTAGACATTAAACATGCATACTTCACATCACTTATGTTGTATGTTTGTTCGACACCAACAAGGTTGAATGGCATGGGTGGGCGTGGTCAAGTGTAACAACCACGCTATCAATGGACCCATAGATTGACGGAGCTATGGATAATGCCAACGCACACATCTACATCAACCATTCATCACATGCATGGAGAACGTGAAGCGAAGACTGAAGATGACAACCAACGCACAGCTTAATCGGAGGTATTCTGTGGATTTACCCTACAGATGTAATTAATCGAGAGCAATCCAAGGCCCCGGGAACCAGGACACCACATTGTGTATGTTCGATCTGCTATGCAAAGCAGGCTACAGAGTGCACAAATATATAAAGGGAATTTGTAATTTTGTTCTTGTCAAATGAATGAATAAATACATGTTTTTCCTACTTTTGTTGTATTTATCTATTTTTGTGTACTTTAGTACACTGGCAGGCCTACATCTTATAACCCTAGGGCAAGAAATTCGTGAGAGATTTCTCACGTCAAACAGTTATGAAGTCCATACAAATGTCATCTCATTTCCACTCAGGAATTTCTAGTGGTGCTAACAGTCTGGCTGGGCGTTGATGTTCAACTTTGACTTTCTGACAGGTGTCGCACTGACCTACATACTCAACTATCTCTCTCTTCATGTTTGCCCACCAAAAATTCTCTTGAGTCCCTACACATCTTTGTGCCACCCAAATGAATAATGTATGGAGTGTCATGGGCATCCCGTAGGATGATCTCTTTAATCTAGAGGTCGTTTGGCACACATATCCACTTTTGCCACCATAATACTCCTTTGTTATCGATAATAAATTCTGAAAATTGACCTGAATTAATTCTTCGAACTTCCTCCTTAATGAAAGGGTCAGAGAGCTGTTTGTTTTGGATTTGGTCAAGTAGGCTATGGTGGAATACTATGGCTGCTATAGTGACTTCAAATGTGGAGGTTTTCACTTCTATTCTCATTTTAGCCATTTCCTGAATTAGGTCAAAGGCATGGTTTTCAACAGAAATGTTGTGGCATTGAGTCTTCCGATTGAGGGCATCTGTGACTACATTAGCTTTTCCAGGGAGGTAATTGATGGTCAAGTTATAGTCCTTGATTAGTTTGAGCCACCTTCTTTGTCTCATGTTCAGTTCTTTCTGTGTAAAGATATATTAAAGGCTTTTGTGGTCTCTAAATAAGGTGCACTTTGACCCATGGAGATAATGTCTCTAAATCTTCAAGGCAAATACTACTACTCCTAACTCGAGATCATGAGTTGGATAGTTCATCTCATGAGTCCTCAATTGTCTAGAAGCATAGGCTATGACCCCTTCTTTCTGCATTAATACGCTTCCTAATCTATATTTGGAAGCGTTGCATTATACCACATATTCAATTCCGTCCTCAAGTGGGGCCAAGATTAGAGCGGTGATAAGGTATTGTTTTAGTTCTCGGAAGCTTCACTCACATATATCTATCCATACATACTTCACATCCTTTCTCAGGAGTTTAGTGAGTGAAGAGCCAGTTTGGGAAAATCCTTTTATGAATCTACGATAATATCCCACAAATATCTGGAAACTCCTAACTCCGGTGGTGTTGGTTGGATGTTCCCATGATACAACTGCTTCGATTTTAGTGGGGTATACTTCTATTCCTCTGCTAGATATAATGTGGCCTAGGAATGCTACTTGGTCGAGCTAGAATTCACATTATTGAATTTGGTGAACAACTGGTTTTCTCTGAGGATTTCCAAGGCAATAGTGATGTATTGAAAATGTTCTTCCTCACTTTTTGAGTAGATTAGGATGTCATCAATAAAGACAACAATGAATTTATCTAGGTATTTCATGAAGAGTTTGTTCATAAGATTCATGAATACGGTCGGGCATTGGTTAGTCTAAAGGGAACCATGGTATATTCATGTTGCCCGTACCGAGAGACAAAGGCGGTCTTTTCAATGTCAGTGGGATTGACTTTGTTTTGGTGGTACCCAGATTTTAGATCAATCTTTGAGAATACCCGTTCTCCTTTCAGTTGGTCAAATATGTCATCTATCTTGGGTAATGGGTATTTATTCTTTATGGTCACATTATTTAGCTCCCGGTAATCCATACATAGCCTTAACCCGCTGTCCTTTTTCTCCACAAATAGTACTAGGGCTCCCCATGGCAATATACTTTCCCTAATAAAATCCTTGGCTTCAAGGTCATCCAATTGCTTTTTTAACTCCACTAACTCCCGTGCATTCATTCTATAAGGCCTTTTCGGAATTGGCACACTCCTTGGAATTAGGTTAATAGTGAATTTTACTTCCCTATCTGGAGGCATACTTGGTATTCCTTCAGGAAATATGTCTGGAAAGTCTTTGACCACCGGTGTGTCTTTCACTTCTTTTACTTGGAGGCTAGCTAGACTAGGGTTTGATCACTTTGGCCAGGTCCTAACTCCTAAATATGTTAGCCTAGTCCTGTCTGGCTTTCTAATAGATGCACTTTTTGATTCGCAATCTATATTTACCCTATGGGCGGATAGCCAGTCCATACCCAATATCACCTCTAGGCTACTCAAGTCGATCATATAGAGGTCAGCTAAGAATTTAATATTGTGGATTATGATGGCTTGTCCTTTTTTGACTGATGTTACTTCTATCATTCCTATTGGTGTACTAACCACCATGGGTTTTTCGAATGGATTGAGTGTTAATTTATGCCCCATTAGAAATTTACGAGATATAAAGAAGTGAGTTGCTCCAGGGTTAAAGAGAACAGTACCAATGGAAGGTGAGAGTAGTAGCTTACTTGTGACTACATCGGTGGCTTCCCTGATCTGCTGATGAGGACATCCCTTCCATGGATACAACTCATCCACAACAAGGACCACTTACTCGAGCTCGTGCTCGTCAACTTAATTACCAGGTGAATTCATTCCTAGGTTCATATATTACTGAGAATAGTCCGCTACCTAATGCAAGTGATTTAATTGTGATTAGGAACCTGGGAAGGGATGAAGGAAAGGGACATGGAGTCATGGACATGCATGGAAGGAATAATGGAAGTCACTATGTCACTTTGGGACCAAGTCAAGCACGAATTCGAGTTGGACACGTTGTGGAATCAGATTCGGACTGCTGCGATGGTACCAAGTTCAAACGGGCATAACTTCCTCATACGGACTCCGTTTGGGACGTTCTTGTACTTCATGGAAAGCTTATGAAGTCTACTTTCCAATGGATCTAATATCATCTTAAAATTCCATCCGAGCCGGCTGAAATCATCAAAAGAGTCAACATTGGTTTCTGAGTCCCAGTCAAAAAGGGTGCTGCGCCACCACCACTTGGGCCCATGGGCCTTGTAACCCTAGGGCGTGCACTTGGACACCACCCCTAGTTGTTCTCCCTATATAGGAGCCGCCGCCTTCCTTGCTAGGACTTGGATTTCGTTGAGTTTAGGTTTAGCCATTGTGCAATCTTCTGTTTTTCAGTTGTGTCGGACGACCACCTGTCAAGACAGCTTCGGAATCCCAACTTTGTTATTCACAATATCATTTACGCTTCATTCATATTTGCAATATCAGATTGCCTACGTCTTATTCTTGCTAGTTCTTCGATTGCTCGCAGGAATTGAACTTCGTGTTCATGTTGATCGCGCCTCCAGCGAGATCAATAACATCTCGGAGTTGGTTCAGTGATTGCTAAGGTGCAAGCGATGTTGTGCATTTGTAGTCTAATCGCCAGGGTTACCTCCACCCAAAAATCAATAGTTATCAATCTCATCGAAAGATCGGGCACCTCGTCTCCATCATCCGCTCCGCTGTCACGTGAGTAAGTCATGTTGGGCCTCCTCTTCCAGCTCCTCCCATGGCAGATTGGTTATTTCTAGGCTAATTCGGGCTGATTATCTGTTGAGGGGCTAGGGTTGGTAGTCATGGTACATACGCTGGCTGCGTGGTTGGTCCAGTTGTCCATTGTGGGTAGGGGCACAAGATAGTCCAAACACGAAATGATAAAGAAATTCCCAATAAGCTTCTTCCAAGTAGCTACTCATCTCTACTCCTTAAAAGAACGAGTTGGTGATTGTTGGTGCATTCTTTCTGTCCCTATAACCGTCCGATCTAAATAATGAGATCTTGACCATCTGCCTAACCATCTTCCCCACCCCCATATCTCTTGCGTAAATGTCCCTCCCCTCCATTTCCAACTTCAGTTACCATCCTTTCCTTTCCCCTCAATGCCACCTCCTCCTCCCGCCTCCCCTCCCCATGATGCATAGTCTCCCCATGTGCAAGAGGAGGGGTTGGGCTATGACGACGGCACGGCAGGGTGCTACCTGCATCTCCGGAGCAGGAGGCTGTTCATGACGGCGCCCACGGTGGTGGCGCCAAGGGGTCCGGGGACGGAGGAGGCTTCGACGCTGGACATGTCGGCAGATTCTGGGGCTTCCAGGAATGAGTTCGTGATCGAGATCTCGCGTTGCTCCAGCACGGCGTCATCGGTGGATGGGGCAGCTAGGGAGAGGAGCGGTGGTGCGGTAGAGGTGAGTGGAAACCCTGGAATTCCCCCGATGGTTCAGGCTGTCTGGTTGCTTCTACTGCTGAATTACAAGATTTGGTTTTGGTTTCTTGGTCTACGGCGTGCGAGGATCACGATGTAGAGAGCTCCGTCAGCGACTCTGGGTCCGACCGAGAGTGGTGAGTTCCTCTCGAAATTACGCGGAATTCTGCTGAGTGATGTACTCTTTCCTACTCTTACGGTCTTACCTGATTTCGTTTACGGGTTTCAAAATCACCCATTTGCACAACTTGGAACACTAATCTCAGAGAAGATCTCCTCTCTAACTCTTCATCAAGAAGACAACATCCAATCTATTAGTAGCCCATCTGAACCCGAGAAAATTGATAAAATGTCACTCCTTTGGAGTGGCTTCGATAAAATATCACCCTCTAGATGGCAATTGTTAAAATGCCACCTAATACATGATTAACTCTATGATTTGCCCTTTTAGGGATTTTAGCCATTTCTTTTTTGTTTTTTATTTTTTTCCCACCAAAATTGTATGAAAAATGACCCTAATACCCTTCTCAGCAATTAGGGCCCGTTCCACTGCGTTCTTTTTTGCTTTTCCTCCACCCATTCCAGAGAAGCATCTCTCTTCCGGAGGAACCGAAGAGACGAGAGGCGAAGGGGCGCGCTCCGCCAAACAAGACGGACGCCGGCTCCGCCGCGCCAGAGCTGAGATGTGTACTCCATGCATCAATAACTTAAAATATGTTCTTAGCTTTAGCATTAATCATGTTAGATTGGCACTGGTGCAGGTATACAGTTTTGTTATCAACGATGTGCACCAATCCGAAAGTACCAACGATGCCATGTGGTTTACGAACGTGTATTTCATAATTTGGTTATATATTAGCATTGTGGTACTCATTTGCGGTATGGATTTCATGACTGGGCGCACTTGCAGGCACACCTTGACAAACAAAATGTGTATCGATCTCCAATTCAAAGCTTGAGTTCTTGTGTTTCTTCAGCTATTCTGGAGCCTACTTTCGAAGTTCATAATCTGAGTCTACAGCATCGAACCAGATGGACAAAAGACCCTAGCAGACAAGAATTAATCTACCATATCAAAAATTTTCCATACTACCCTTGACAATCTAGGATTCTGACGTGTAATTTGTACATTGCAGGTCAGTTGCTGATAGTTATTCTGTACATGATGCGATTCTGACCGTCATCTGCGAACTTTATTCTGTACATGAAGCTGCTTATCTGTACATGAAACATTTGAGAACATTGAAATCGGAACATTACAAAAATTACAAGATACTTTGTAGTGAATTTTTAAAAGAAATGTTGCGGATTGCATAGGCTACAGTATCAATTTTCTCGGTTGGTGCTGGGTCAGAGGAGAGTTGCATCAGAAGAGTTGCGGGCGCGGCGACGGCGGGACCAGTCGCGGCGACGGCGGCCACGGCGGCGGCGGCGGCGGCACCCGTCCGTCGCGTCGCGGCGCGGCGTCGGCCCCGTCTCGTCTGCGCGCGGCGCGCGCGGCCCGTCTGACGCGGGGTGGCGGCGGGCCGTCACGGCGGCGCGCGCGCGCGCCTCGTCTCTTCGGTTCCTCCGGAAGAGAGATGCTTCTCTGGAACGGGTGGAGGAAAAGCAAAAAAGAACGCAGTGGAACGGGCCCTAATTGCTGAGAAGGGTGTTAGGGTCATTTTTCATACAATTTTGGTGGAAAAAAAATAAAAAACAAAAAAGAAATGACTAAAATCCCTAAAAGGGCAAATCATAGAGTTAATTATGTATTATGTGGTTTTTTTAACAATTGTCATCTAGAGAGTGATATTTTATCGAAGCTACTCCAAAGGAGTGGCATTTTATCAATTTTCTCTCTGAACCCAACCACGTCAGATCTACCAACATACAGACCCTGCACGGACAGGCGCCATGGGAGGGGAACAAGCAAGAGAGGACATTTTGAGAAGACGGAGAGGAGGAAGACGAGGAGAAAGGGGGCACGCACTCTGTGTCTAGGAGAAGATGGCGACGCGGAGCACCTAGATGTCGAAGAAGCTGAACCAGACAGAGGCGAGGTAGAGGGAGCCGACCAGCATCAGCCACCACCCCAGCACCGGCCCGCCCTTCCTCCCGCCCTTCTCTGCCATGCTCCCGAACTCTCTCCGGCGATGCTTCGTGGGCGCGTGCAGGTGCGGGTGCTTCTGCCGTCTCCGATGAGCGGCCAGGGGTGGAGATGCGCATGGCTGCGCAGCCACAAATACTGAGTCAACAGATCAAATTCTTTTTGCCGGATAAGTCTATGGAAAGTGGGGCCGCATGACATGGAAGTGGAGTCAAGTCACCCTGTTCGCTTTGCTAGAAATAAGGCCTCACATAAGAATGAAAAACACAGCAAAGTCATAAAAATAAAATGGTAAAATAAACGGAAAACTTTAAAAAAATACAAGAAGAGACATTTTGAACATAGAAAAAGTCTCTCTCCTCTCTGCGTATGTCGTTGCCTCGGTCCTACGCAAAACAAGAGCTAGGAGTGGAGACGACGCCGTTCAGGTGGCCACCGGGAGATTTGGTTGTGAGCGACCCCGAGTCGAGTCAGGGGGTGGACGAGCAAAAGCACCATCGCCGGAGGTGTCTGGCCACAACGACTACCTCGGCGACATTTCACGTAGCGGCGAGAGCAAGGATGCCACCGGCGGCAAAGATCGAAGAGTTCTTCGCCGCCGTGGAGAAGGCCCTCGTCATCATCACGACCACTGCGACAACGTTGTGCTCCTCCTCAGGTACAACTTTGACGCCATGCGCGGTGTGTCGATCAACGCCAGCCGGTTTGAGTGGACCCCGGTGGCCAACGGCTGAGGGAGGATCAGTATGCAAAGCGGAAGCCCAAAAGCGCCGACGTAGAAAGGGAAGGACAGGCATGGGAAAAGAGATGCTCCCAAAGGAAAACAGTAAAGAGGAAAAAAGAGAAGAAAAATAAAGGAAGTATCCAGCTTTCGACCCCACTTGTTAAAAAATTTTCGTAGTGCCTGTCTCTAAAATTTGTTTTCGTTATGTCATTGCAACAGAAATTAGGGCACCGATCATAATGGCTTTCAAACAGTGCGCATGGCTTATTTGGCACTATTCATAAGTTTCGTCTTTTTCTGAATTTTTGGCTTTTTGTTGAGCTTTTTTGCCGGTTCTTTTTTTTCCTGTATTCATTTGTATTATACGTAATGGGCTAACATATTTTTTTATTTTTAAATTTTTTTAAATTTAATTATGCAAAATAAGCCTCTGTCAGCTACAGTGCTTTTTTCAGCCAGCTACAGTGTTTTCAGCCATAAGCCACGGGCTTTTCAGCCATGTTGATCGCTACCTAGGTTGTTTCTTGTGTTGTGTGACTCCTGATTATGTTTTTGACTGATATCTTGGGATGGCATTCAATGTACAGCAGCAGCGGTTCTGCGACGGTCGACTTATTTTATTCTTCATACCGCTTCCCACACACCCACAGACACCGCATCTCAGATCTTGCTATTCACACTTTTCCCCACCCGTGAGTTTGAGATACGATAAATTTTAAAAATTCGTAGTAACACACAGGTATTCAATGAGTATATACATAAACATACACCGGTAGATCTCGCACAAGGTCACAACATAGAAAAAAAGCGGGAAAAAAGTGGCCTGGATCGATAGATAGCGGAATTGATCACCGGTGGTTCCATCGATAGCGGGAAGACGGCGAGTGGATCGCACCAGCGCAGCCGTGTCGCTTCCTGTCATTCTTCCACACAACCCTCGGGCGGCCATGGGTGATCTTCTTGCCCCCTGCAACTACTCTGTCTTGCTCTGCTAGACCGTACGGCAAAACATCTGGACGAGAGTCCTCCAGTTTCATCTTCATCTCATGGTCGTAGTCCCTCCAAATATCCTCCAGTTTAATCTTAAATTCATCGAAAGTGTGGAGGTCATCGTTGATGTTCCAGGGTAGAAAGCGGGGCCTGATCCATGAACGGCACTGCGACCACTGCCTAGCCTCGACATATCTGTCTTTCCAGCTGATCATCCACGTGGAGCTCCCGGCCTCGGAGGCGATGCTGAATGAACGCGCGCACAAGGCCACGTATTTGGGCTCCCAGAGCTCTCCGTCGTGCTTGCCGACGAGGCACCTGTCATGGTCAAGATCGTGAGCAGAGTTGTTTCAAAAGCCATGCATATGAGTGCAGATTCATGTGAAATCTTCTACTTCTCGCCCCCTAAATCTACCACTTGTTTGTACCTCATCTCTTTGCTCGTGCATTCCATCCTCGCGAGGTCCCCGCCGTCCGTGAGCTTCTCCAAGATGGCCAACTTGATGTCGGCGGGGAGGGACGTGAAGGTGGGCTGCAGCGGCACGCCGTTGTTGCTGCCCAGCGGCGAGACCTTGAGCTTGGCCATGGGCAGGCTGATGCGAGGCTGTTCTGAGCCCGGCTTCAATAGCGAGTGGACAGGAAAGCCAAATGGGATTTGACTTCGATGCAAAGTTCGGGTGTTTGCTTCTTGCTTAAGAATGGCTTAATTATCTTTAAAATGGTTTGGATTGTTCTTCTTGTCGTCTATATTTTTGTTACATCGTTGATTATTTTCTGCTGATGGGCATCAGTGTTAAATGCTAAACGACGATGTTAAATGCCAAACTGACTTTTCGATCAACATTAGTTATGTGTTCATCTACCCTACTCTATAATACACCAAAATTTTCTTTACTAAATCCACCCCGCTCAACCACCCCCACAGTCATGTCTAATCTAAGTCCATCCAGATTTGTGTACCAAAGTAATACAACTTTATACAAATAAATGGTCTGGATCGCTCCTCAAGTCTTCTTCTCTTACTCATTGAAGATCCTAAGGCCAAAATTATCCGGATCATGCATATCATTGAACCTCTCTCTCTCTGATATCCCCCACCTCGCGAAATTTCCGCCCGAGACGTTGCTTCCCCTCGGCGCCGCGTCCCATCTCCCACTCCTCCCGCTCCGCCCTCGCTCCTCCTCCACCGCCGCCTCCCCCTGCTCCTCCTCCTCCGCCTCCTCCCGCCGCCGCCTCCTCCCCCCACCCCCTGCGCCACCGCCTCCTCCTCCTCCCCACCCCACCCCGCGCCGCCGTCTTCTCCTCCCCACACCACCCCGCGCCGCCGCCTCCTCCTCCCCCCACCCCTCCGCTCCGCCGCCGCCTCCTCCTCCCCCCACCCCTCCGCTCCGCCGCCGCCTCCTCCTCCCCCCACCCCACCCCACGCCACCGGCCTTCTCTTCCGCCCCGCTCACCCAGATCTAATCCGCTCGCCGCGCCTGCGCCCGCTCGCCTCGGCCCTCGGCGCCTCCGCGGCTCCGCCTCACCTGGATCCGTCGTCGCACCAGCCGCCGGCCGCCTCCTCCACCCCTACCCGTCCACCGGCGCCTCCTCTGCCCCCACCCGGCCGTCGGCTTTCTCCTCCGCCGCTCGCCCGAGATCTAATCCGCTCGCCCGCGCCTGCGCCCGCTTCGCCTCGGCCCTCGGCGCCTCCGCCGCTCCGCCTCGCACAGATCCGCCGTCGCACCCGCCGCCAGCCGCCTCCTCCCAAAACCTAGGGTTCCTGGAGGTGCCGCCGCCGCCACGCGCGCCTAGCGAGGCCACCGTCGCTCGCGTCAGGCGAGGCCGCCGCTGCTCGACCTCGGTCGTCGCCGACGCGCGCCAAGCGAGGTGGGCCGCACCTCTCGGCGGCGGCGCAGGTATGCACATGCGCTCCCCTCCTCTCCCAATGTATTCTCATCCCCGCCCAGTTCCTTCGATCTCTGACTGTTCCTGCCGCTCCTCCTCCAGTCGCCGACGTGCTGCTGTGGCGGCGGAGGAACGCCGCACAAGAAGAACCGGATCCAAGTCTCCAACACCAAGAAGCCCCTCTTCTTCTACGTCAACCTCGCCAAGGTGAGGATTTTTCGATTCTTTTGCTAGTTCTTGTTGCTGTTTTGCTCTTAGATTTTTGCAGTGTTCTGTGGGCTCTTAAGCCAATAGCGTGGATGCTGCTCGGTCCTTGTGGCCGATTATTAACATAAATAAAAAAAAAAGTAAAAAAAAGCTGTTGGTGCTTGGATCCGTTGTGGGTTTTGGTCTAGAACCCTAAAAAAGGGTGCTTTTTTATCTCTTCTATCTATCCGTTGTGGGTTTTTTGAATTAGGATTTACTTTGTTTTCTTTCATCTGTGGAGTTTGCGGTTGGGGGGCACCAAGGTGTATTCAGTGTTGTGGTGTTTGTTTGGGTAATAACCTGAAGATAATGTTGTTGTTATGTTTTGCATAGGTACATGCAGCTGCATGACGAGGTGGAGCTCTCGGCCCTCGGCATGGGTAAGGTCTTCTGCCCTTTAGGATGATATCACCTGTTGTTTTGGTACTGGTAATTAGCCATTGCTGTTGCGCTGTTGCAATGAAGCCGTCATGCTCATGTTAATTGCCTCAATCTTAGAACCGTTCATACGTCGGCCTCGTGACTTACTTTAGTTTGAGATTTGGCCGCAGCTGTCATCGATTGTTTGCAATGTCATGTTTGGTGACAGAATTTCCATGTTTCTAGATGTTTCGTGACTTACTTTAGTTTGAGAGCCTCTCTGAATGTGTCTAGATGTTGGCAGTAGGTGAGGTTGGAGTTTCTCTATTTTAAGAAACAGTTTAAACTCAAGCTGGCCTCTATTACAAAACAGCTCGCCGCATTCCGATTTTTAACTTATTGATGTTTTCTAAGATACTTGTAAGCATATTAAAATTCTTCCGAGACATGGTTTTTCAGATTCCTATGAACAAGAAAAACAAAAAGAGAGTTATCAGGAGGAGCTAGAAGAATGCATCATTTCGCTTATTGCTTCATTGTTTGGTAAGCAGGCAAGTCTACTTCAATATCAGTTTTATGTTCTTTATTACGGATGTACAAATGTGTATTTCCTTAACATGAGAAGTCTTCATCCAATTTTCTTACGTATATGGACTTGCAACTAAGAATCAACAAAAATATATTTATTTCTATGTGGTCCACATCGTTGTCTGTTAAACTAATTTCCTAGGGGTAGCGAGTATGCAACCTTGTCTTTTCTAGATACTTGATTAGAAAATTCGCTTAATTACATGGATAAATTCTAGCATGTGAGAACTTCAAAGTTAATTGTATACTTGGACAACTGAAATTCTGCTATGTAAATCATCTAACAATACTTCTGGGAAGATTGTCGTTGTACTTGAAGATTCGATGATTTCTTAAACAGTCTGTTAGCATTTCACAATTATGTTTGCATCAAAATTGTATAAGACCAACCCATAATCCATTTTGGCCAATTTAGTGCCCCCTGTCTAGAACCATCTGCTCTCTTTTTGTAATTTAATTATTTCACTCTATGGTGAGTTCTACTTGCTGAATGTGATATGATAATGTCTTTTACATTTAAGGGTGCTTTTGCCCCTTCGTGATAAACATGTAGATAGGTTCGTTGATCAGTGAGACATTACCAAGGAACAAATAGTTGAGCATTCAAAGCCGTGACATCTTATTATTATTATTATTATTATTATTATTATTATTATTATTATTATTATTATTATTATTATTTCCTCATGTTTGACTGTTGCCACTTCTCTTAGGTGGTATTACAAAGGTTCACGAAGGATCAAAGTTACTAGGAAAGTTTGTTGAGAATGAATGTGAAAAGATAGACCGTCGATGGAGTTTTACATAAGGTATATCGCTTTCGAGAAAACTAAGAGAATTGCTTGTATTCTTCTCATTATTTGCTGATTGCATGTTACGCTTATACTATGCGGTATTGAGACAGTGAAAGCTGAGACGAAAGACTTGACAATCTCGATTTAGGCGATTTAGAGGTGCTTTTTCTATCTTGTTACCTCACCAATTTTAACAATAATGAATTCTTATAAAACACACTCGATTCTCTCGGATGGATGAAGATGAGCGGTACAACCGAAAACTTGAAGTGGGCTTTACACACTTAAGGTATTAACATAATGACATGACAGTGTTGTATCGATAGTTTTCAGCCTATCTTGTATCTTGGTTGATTCTTTTTACTTCACCAAGTGTCTGAAATAAGTGTGTTTATGTTTGATTAATTGCGCTTATTCTTGGACATATCCGCACTCTGGGTAAGTAAAGCTTGGTCATTGTTACCCTATTCTTGCTTGTTCTCTGAGTCGGGAGATTGGAGTGCGGTGCAATGCTCATCATTTTGTCCGTGTGTCGCATTTTCAGGAATTCACGGATGAGGACAAGAATAGAATTGCTTCTTAGACAAAACAAACCGACAAAGGAGGATGTTAAGGATATACTTCAGTGTGCCATCCCTTTTCAAGCATTTTACGCTCATGGTGTTCAGTTCGATGGGATTTAGTGTGATTGGTGATACACCCATTCCTCATGTAATCCCTAGAGGCTGGAGTGTCATTATTGATTGTTAATGGCTTGGTGGCCTAAGTGAAAACAGGTTATTTAGCTAGGCATTTTGACATGAATATCGAGAGAATTGTTAAACCCTTGATGAGCCTATTGTCAAATGCGGGAGTATCATGACAACATTGGGGATTTGGATGGACTCAAGAAAGGAAAGAGCACAAGCGCGACAAGCGAAATTATATCTGCGTTGTGATGCACCGTCATCCTGTAACCATTGGGGTTTAGGAGAATTCCTTAGGCGGCGTAGAACACCATGATGAGTGATGCCTCACATCAAAGTGTTGTGCTATTTGCTCATCTAGCTGAGAGCATTCGTTTGTGTACTGACTATTTGCATCTTGGCTTCCGCCATTTCTGTTTCTCCGGCATCTTGCATGCCCTCACCAAATCTATTCTATTTGACGGCTTCATGTAATCATCTGTTTTGAAGTAATTGAAAGTTCATTGGTTCTTCAAAAAAAGGAGGAAAGAAAAGATGGTGCTGCGATCAGTATTGTCCGGTTAGCGTCATTGCTCTCTCTCGCTCTTGCCTGCCCATCATCATTGCCGCACCTTCTCCACCGCTGCTCCTTCAAACCACCCTCTCTCTTCAACGCTGCTGCCACTTCGTCAATGGCTTCTTCACCGTCGACTACAACCGGGTGACCTTGATCACCCAATGATGAGGACGGCTCGAGGGTGGGTGTCTTGCCGCGATCGGCGTGCACCGCCACTATGGGCATCCTCTCCAGGAAGCTGCCCAGGGACGGCAAGGATGAAGACGAGATGTCCGTGCTTGTGTCCGTCGACGGCATCGTGTGTGCGCACCGTTATTATGCTCGGATGCTACAGGTCTCCTTAATTGGACCTCGCTCCCATTCTTTTCTTTGGAAAATTGATCATGTACCACAAAGTTCATAGGCTATTGCCAAAATGTCCTCGAACATATTGACACCAATAAAATGCCCCAAAGTTCATGAACTAATTAATGATTTACCCCTTTTGTTCAAATTTTAGTTGACGTTCATGCTCGTGTCTATCGACGGCATTGTACGCACCATTATCACACGGTTGCTACAGGTCTCGTTCTTAATTGGAACTCGCTCCCATTCTTTTTTGGGAAAATTGATCATATGCCATAAAGTTCATGGTTGCCAAAATGCCCTCGAACACATTGGCACAGATAAAATGCCCCGAGCCAATTGATGATTTGCCCTTTTTCATATTTTAGTCATTTTTTATTGCCTGGCCACTTGAACCAGAGGGGAAATGACTTAATACCCCCAACTCCTTCCCTGCCTCTTTTCCTTTTCTTCTCTGTTTTCTCCTCTCCTCTCCTCATTTTCCCATCATCTACGCCACCTGGCACCACCTTGGGCTTCCTCCCTTTGCTCCAACTCCGTCGTTGCCCACGCCCAGCCATGCCACCATCGCCATTGCCCTTTGTAGCCTCCTTCTGCTTGTGCCACACTTGATTTCCTCGTGGACTCTGCCTTCGCACGTGCGAGACCACCGACCTCACCCAGACACGTAGAGACTTGTCAAAGTGCCGTCGGAGTTGAGCTACACCGCTGCCCTCGTCTTCGCCTACAACGATCTGCCACCTTCGTCATTTTCCTACTGAGCCAACAACGTCACGAGGTGTGCCTCGTTATGTTGATGCTCTTCCCCACCTCTTTCTACCGTCACCAGCGCCGTAGACTGCCGCTACCAAGCACCACCTCATCGCCATGGCCGTCACCGATGCTAGCCTCCTCAGCACATCCTCAAACCCCGACATCCACAAAAAATGAATCCCTAACTCCGGGAATGCGCCATACTTACGCTATTTTCGTTGATTTTGCCTGGAATTACCACATCCATGTCCGCCCCTCCGTGCCCAACCCGCCGCACGTGCGTCTCCATATTGAGGGAGGTGGGCACGCCGACCACACCCTACATTTTGCTGAGGCGGAACAACTCGTCGATGCAGTCGAGTGCATGTGCCACCTTGGAAAGCGTGGCTGGCTAGAGGAAGAAAGGAAAAGAAGAAATGGGAGGGAAAAAAACCAAAGGCATTTTGGTCATTTATGGAAAAAAGAGATTCAGAAATTGATTTAAAATGAAAAAAGAGCAAATGACCAATTGCTCTCTCAACTTGGGGGAGTTTTATCTGTTACCATGTAATGGTGAGTATTTTATCGATGTCACATGAACTTTGTGGCAAACGATCAATTGTCCTTTCTTTTGTAAACATCCATATGGGGAATGGAATGGTACGATACTACGAAATACTACTAGCTACTGTTTGAATTATTATGTTGTTTGAATTATTATGTTGTAACTGATGACCAATTACCATTTGCCTCCATCTCCAGATTACAACGTTGAGACCGGTCGGTATGACCACGTTGTAAGACCGGTCGGTACGATCACGTTGATAACGGTCGTTATGACCACGTCGTGGTCGAAGGTCGCGGTCAAAGCCATGTGGTCAAAAGGCTCAACATGGTCGGAGGTCATGGTAGAAGACCACATCATGGTCGAGAGTCAAGCTAAGTCGAAACGGCTGCACGATCGTAAAGATGACCGTGGTCGAAGATGGTCGTGGTCGAAGAAGCCCGTGGTCGAAGATGGCCATGGTCGAATGCCCGTGGTCAAAGATGCCGGTGGTCGAGTCGCTGAGCGTGGTCGAAAGAAGAGGAAAAGAGAAACACTGAGCATCGATTTCATAGTGCAATCTCGTAGACGTAGTCGGAAGGACTTACGACCACGGCAACCATGGTCGGAAGGACTTACGACCACGACAAAGCCTTAGCAAACGTGGTCGAAATTTGTTCAACAACGGCAATCCTGAAGAAGACGTACGACCACGGTGCATAACATTTGAAGGTGATCGAAGGGCGTGCGACCGCACGAAGCAAGTTGAGCGTGAGTCGAAGGCGTTCGACCACACTCAGGATGTTTGAGCGTGGTCGCAGAGGTGTTTGACCACGTTGATTGGCGCCAGCGTGGTCGTAGGGCTATCGACCACGTTGTGAAGCGTTCGATCACATTGTGAAGGCTACGACCACAGCGTAAGTGGTCAGAAGGAGTTGCGATCGAGCCGAGAAGACTTGAACGTGGTTGGAAGCGATTCCAACCACGTTGTAAGGAAGTGAACGTGGTCGAAAGAGTGTTTCGACTATGGGGAACAGTTATCGCCAGCATCACTGTGTGCAATCACGGTAAATCGTTTGCGGTCGTAGAAAGGATAGCGTGGCGACGGAGAAGAGCGATCGAACGGCTGCCTAAGTGGTCGATTGGCAGCAGTAGGCGGTCGGAACCGGTTGGTAGCAGTCGAAACCGGTCGTAGGCGATCATGAGAGGTCGTAAAGGTTCTGGGCAAAGTCGTAAGACTTCCAACATTCCAATCCTCGCATACGACTTCTAAACAAGATCACGTTCAAAGCTTCTGTGTGGTCGAAGCTCCTTCCGACTACACTCGATGTGGTCGATGTCGAGACAACGTGCTCGATAGCCCTTACGACCACGTTTAGTGCTTCTTCAATGTGGTCGAACATCTCTTCCAGCACGTTCAAAATTCCTTCAACGTGGTCGAATACCTCCACAACCACGATCAACTTGCTTTGCTGCGGTCGTATGTCTGTCGATCACTCTCAAACTTCCTCTGCCGTTGTCGTATCACCTCTCGACCACGTCTTCTTCAGGTTTTCCGTGGTCGAACGCCTTTCGACGACGTCTACTGCTACTTTGCCGTGGTCATAAGCCCCTTCGACGTTCAGTGCTTCTTCAACGTGGTCGAACGCCTCTTCGATGATGTTGAAACTTCCTTCAACGTGGTGGTCGGTAACAACCACGTTACGACCACGTTGTGCATGTTCGGTTTCGACCACGTTGACAGTGGTTGGTAACGACCACGTTGTGCGACCATGTTGAGAGCGAAGCCAGAGCTGAGAGCGAAGCCGCGCGACACCATCCGCTCGATAAGGCGTCTCGCGCTGCGCATCGGCCGAGCGATCGTACGGAACGGGGAAACGATGACGTGAGCATGTTGTACATAAGTTTTAGGTTTGTTTACAAATGTTATCTTGTTTTGTATTTACCGTAGCGTTAGCACGGACACACTACTAGTACGTTGTAATAGAATTTATTGAATGTATAAATAATCATGTTACGAAAAAGGTTTCTTTGATCTGTTGGGTAGTAGAGAGTGGTGAGAAGTTGAAAAAATATAATGGTCGGAGGAGAACAAACATATGACTACTAACTCATTTTTTTATAATATGTGAGGATGAGCTGTTCTGAGCCCGGCTTCAATAGCGAGTGGACAGGAAAGCCAAATGAGACTGTTTTATGTAAAGATTACCTTTATCTTTCCTCTGTTTTCTTTGATTGTTGCGTTTTGACTTTGATGCAAAGTTTGGGTGTTTGCTTCTTGCTTAAGAATGACTTAATTATCTTTAAAATGGTTTGGATTGTTCTTCTTGTCGTCTATGTTGTTGTTACATCGTTGATTAGTTTCTGCTGATGGGCGTCAGTATTAAATGCTAAACGACGATGTTAAATGCCAAACTGAGTTTTCGATCAACACTAGTTATGTGTCCATGCGTTATAACAAAATTTATTAAATGTATAAATAATTATGCTATGGAAGAGGGTTGCTTTGATATATTAGGAAGTGGAGAGTAATGAGAAGTTGAAGGAATAGGATGGTCAAAGGAGAACGAACGTACGGCCACTAACTCATTTTTTTATAATACTAGCTGAATGCCCATGCATTGCTACGAATTTAAAAACTTTTAGAACATATTTGTATGCATATTTTAAATTTTTTTACCACCTGTGAGTTTAAGAACATGTAGTATGATAAATTTTAAAAATCCGTAGCAACGCATATTCATTCAGCTAGTTTTAATAATAATAATAATAATAAGTAACAGATGATAACTACTCTTGTAGAATTTGTAATATACCAAAATTCACTGATCTTCTGAAAACAATAATGATAAGTAACAGTAGAATAACTACTCTTCTAAAATTCGTAACATAACAAAATATTTATCACCAACTTGTGCTTTAAGGTGCAGAGAAGTAATGATATTGTGCTCCGTTTCCAGTAAAGCGGAATTCCCATGCAGTTAAAGTATTGCTAGTTGCTCTACTAAATTCCTGTACAAGGCATCCTCGCTTTTCCGTGCTACACAAGGATACAAAGAAAATTCATTATATATCATCCAACAACTCTCATCTTTAGGATATGCCATCGAATCCAACAACTCTCATCTTTAGGATATGCCATCGAATGAGTCATTCTTCATAATATACCTTCGAAGTTCCAATTTTTTTTCATAATATGCTATTGCCGTCAATTACGCAGTCAATTGCTTGCCGCCAAGAATATGCAGAATAATTTACTCTAGTGGACATGCCATTCTCTCATCATTTCTTTATATCTACGTCAGGGCTGATCATGTCATTTGCTGAGTAATAAAAGTCCCTTTAAGCAATATATGTAGGGCTGTAAATGAGCCGAGCTCGAGCGAGCTCACTGCCTCAAACTTGAGTTTGTTAGAGAATCGAACCGAACTCGAACCGAGCCTCAGAATCACCCGAGCCTAGAGTTAGGCTCAAGCTTGGCTCATTTATCTTTCGAGCCGATCTCGAGTCGAACTTGAGACGAGCGAAACACGAGCAATTCACGAGTCTTTAGCTTTTTATCTACCATAAGCTTAGCCAACTGCAGTCTATCTTGTTCTTAGGCTTAAACCATTGTCTTATTTATAAGCCCGGTGTGATTTGGACGATACAATTGATAAAAAAATTGAAATACATGTGTATACACTTTAAAGAGTCATGCTTAGCAATAATGAACGAGCCTACTCGAGCTTTTCGAGCTCGAGCTCGATAAGCTTGTGAGCTTCAGCTCAAGCTTGAGCTTGGCTCGTTTATAATTCGAGCCGAACTCGAGTCGAGTCTAAAACGAACCGAACCCGAGTAGCTCACGAGTCTCGAGCTTTTTTTACCGTCCTAAATATATGCAAAACAAATACGACGGGTAGGAAGAAGCGGCGATGGGATGTTCTGAGGCCGGCTTGGATAGTGGAGGGGAGAGGACAGATGGGACTGACTATTTCCTCTGTTTTCTTTCATTGTTGCGTCTGACTTTGATGCAAGCAAGGGCTTCGCTTCTTGCTTAAGTATTGTCGTATTTGAGTAGGCAGAAAATACTGAGTGCTATTCCTGAAATATCTAGATAGTTAGTCTCTCTATGTTCACCTCTACCGTCCAATATCCTGCATAGGGATACAAAAGAAGCGGATAATATCCGTCTGATCACCTGATTGAAGATTTAAGGAGCGAATACGGAATACAGAAATTTGTATCAGACATTAACCGTATCCGATTCCAACTCTGAGAAAAAAATACGGAATAGGATACGGAATAAGTGATATTCACATGTATCCGCTCTTATTGCATTCCATACAAGACAAATGTGACTGTTTTGTTAACGATTTTTTTATTACTTTTGGCCTTTTTTTGCTGTGGATTATGGTTGCGACTGATGACTTTTTACCTTAGCGCGAATACTTGTACTAATGAATCGGATGCTAATTTTTTTGCGAGGATATGGAAAAGGATGTCCGATAAGCTATCAAAAAACCGGAGAAGAAAAACCAAATAACAAAGCAAAATAACAAAGACCACAATATCATAAGCCAGAAGCCCTTTGTCTCCTCTATTTTCTTTAATTGTTGCGTTTGACTGTGATGTGCAGTCTGCAAGCAACAGGTTTGCTTCTTTGTTCGGAAATAGCCCTCCCAGTGATTCTTTGATTCCCGTAAATTTCATTAAAAAATTCATATAATTTCATATAATATCACCTCTGTGTTTTTACTTGATGTTTTTTATTTTTCAGTCTTAAAGATGTAACTTATTAAATTATAATATGTGAAATTATTTTTAATAACAAATCTAGTAATACAATTTTTATATATCCAACCTAGTTAGTTTAAGTTCTATTAGTCAAATTTTAGAAAGTTTGATGACACGAATTTTAAGATGTTGAAGTAAAAAAGAACGGAAGTAGTATATCTTAATTTCTAGATAAGTTAGGGGAGTAAAAAAGAACGGAACTAGTTTAGCTTAATTTCAAGATAAGTTAGTAAAATTCCCAAAGATCTTTAAAAATAGCTTGATTAGTTTAGGTTTGGATTGTTCTACAGATCTATTTTCGACCAAGCTTGTCATTCAGGTTAGTTACATGGTTGATTAGTTTTTGCCAAGTGCCTGATGATAATGTTCTGGCAAAACTGACTTTTGACTTTTGATTAGTTGCTGCCAAGTGCCCAATGACAATGTTCTGCCAAGTGCTAGAATGCTCTGTTCCATGGACAAGGTGCTATCTTGCTGATTCAACCCTTTTTTTTTGTGGCTCAGCACCGGGCAGCCTTCTGGGCGTCGATAATTTATTAGCATGCTTGCTATTTGTATATTCGAGATAGGTGTTTTTGGTCGCATGGTTCCAAGTGTTTTGGCGTGTTTTTGGGTGAGACCCCAAACTTATGTGTGAAGAGTATATTCTGATCATGCTATTTTGTTATTTCTTGTGTTGGATAGTTCGATATGATGATGGGATAGTATTGCTGAAATTTGTTAGTAATAACGATATAAATTTACAGAGACAAGAGTAGAAGTAGCATTCCAAGCTCTTTGTTGGGATGAGGTGTTACAATTAACTGGTCGTCATAAATGTTTCATACTGCTTCCAAGACCCAGCTAGCCTGGTTGGCGCTCACGAGTATTATCCACCAAGTCAATTTTCTCTCCCCCAGGTGGGCTCAAGATTTACGACCTAGTAATATTCTTAAGGAGGACCCATACCTCTCAAACTCAGTAATCGTTATTGTTGTGGGGGTGGCCCAACCCCCCGTGACTGGGTCTTGCAACTGGCCTAATATGTAATAGACTCGATAGTGTAGAGGAATATACCAATGTACCATCATCTTTTCTTTTCTCTCTTTTTTTCCTTCATTTTCTTCTCTCATCTATTTTTCTCTCTCTTTCTCTTTTCTTTCTCTCTCCCCTTCATCTGATTCGGCCGAACCAGCCTTACCCTCCTCACTCTCTCCGCTTGGGTTGGATTTGGGGGTCAGGGTGTTCCCCACGCTATCGGCCTTCGGTCGCCGGCCGTGGGCTCTCCGCCATTCCCTTCCCCCCGAGCTGTTCCTCCTCTGCCTCCCTCCCTCGGCTTCTCTCACTCTGGTGTCTCTCTAGGT
This sequence comes from Dendrocalamus sinicus, assembly GCA_036346575.1. Lineage (NCBI taxonomy): Eukaryota > Viridiplantae > Streptophyta > Magnoliopsida > Poales > Poaceae > Dendrocalamus > Dendrocalamus sinicus. The sequence goes on along the minus strand of CM070665.1, from coordinate 350,315 downwards.
GGTCCCCTGGGCTCACGGTAGCACGTGGGGCACGGCGGCCCTGAGCACGCAACTGACCATCGGCCATCAGCCGCCGGCCGCCTCCTTTTTTTCACTCCTTTCCCCATGGCCTTTGGCTCTAGGCCATCGCCCTCTGGCGCCTCCCCAACTCGGCCCCTCCCTTAGGCTCATCAGCCATGGCATGCAGCTCGCCGGGAGCATGGTGCCTCCTTTATCACCGGCTATCCACCTTTGATGTGATGTGTCGCCTTGGCCCCCTGGGGTGCACCAGCCAGGGGCTCGCCATCCTCGACACCTCCAGCCATTATGCTTCCGACCACCATCACCATGAGCCCTAGGGTGTTACTAGTTCACTCTCCCCACTTTACTTATGTGCATTTGATTTAGCTACTACCTTTGCCAAGCTCTAGTCTTAAGAACACACAGTTGGGAAGGCTCAAGGTGGCCGCTATGACAGGACTTGGTGGAGTGCATGGACTGCCATCCATGGGTAGATGGCGGTGCTACGGGCTCACCGCTGATGTATTGTGGGAGGAATGAAGGCTTACTTAATGTCGGCTGAAAAAAGGGGCTGGGGGTGGATGATGACTTGGCGTGGTGTCGACGGTCGCCAGAAGTCTTGCGCCTCTGGAGTCGTCACTGTCTCCTTGCTCCTCTCCATCATCTTCCACTTCTTCCTTAGTTCTTCTCCTTCAGGCTTTGTCTTCCTCACTACTTGGGTATGGCTAGCAAGGAGATTGGGTGGTGGTGGGGTTGAGCTCAGCTTGGTGTTTTCTCTTGGATAGCTTTGTGGATGCTCTATTTGTTCTCTGTCTTGGCAGAGAGGAAGGAGATGGGGGAAGGAATGCCCTCACTTGTTGGGTGGCTTTGCTCACGGTGGAAGAAAATGGGAGTGAGATAAGGCCTTCCAGTGATTCACCTGCTCATGCATTGAGGCATTGGTCTTATAACTCTCTTAGTTTGTGAAATGACTGGAGTGCCCTCACCTTACCCCTACTCTTCCTTCATGTGGCTGTTGCCTAAAGGACATTTTAGTCTAAAGTGTTTTTCACTGTTTGGGCTTTTGTTTTTCTACTTTTGTAGGTAAGTCGATAAAAGTGGGTGTTGGCTAATTTTTCTGCCGAATGACGAAGCGCACAATAGCAAGAGATGCTGACCGGCCCCAGACGGTCTGGGAACCTCTTTGAGCTCTACTTTTATTTGGCATTCTAAACTCGATGGGTCTGACGGCAAAACTCTACTTTATTTCCTTTATTCTCCCTTGGATTGTTTTATTTCTCACTTTTCTTCCCTTTGCATTTTAGTGGTATTACAGCAGCATGAGGCATACCGTTGGACCCATGTCTTGCTACTAAAGTTGTTTCCGCTGCATATTATTCACTACTTGACTTATTTGGCCGGTCAATCCCTTTTGTGATGTAACATGTTATACATCATGCAGATGAGACCTTCTGTTGTATGATAAATGTACGTAATATGTATGGATGCGATGCAATGTTGTGGTGTGTGTGCTAGCCACTTATCAGGGGACTAATATAGAAAACACACACCGGCTAGGTGATTTGGGGTTTAACTCGGTTTCTACCGTGAGTGTAAAGGTGTACGGTTTAGGAAGGGTGGCAGTGATCATACACTTGAGTGGAGGATGTGTGTTACCTTCAACCCACACTGGGGCGAAAACCAGGTTGAATTCCGGGGTGTCCATAGCATTGATATCAGAGCTATAAATAACTGTCGGATAAGACCTAGATAGAATGACCGATAGATTAAGGATTTAATTGCAAATACAACTTAATTTGAGTCATATGTATTTGTGAAAAATATAAGAATTCTTGCGTCTTGTCTAACTCGTTCATTCGTTTTTACCCTCATCTTGACTCAAATGGCCCATGTTTTAAAGCTGTGAGGTTTAACAGAGTAAGACACCTAGGTCCAGTATCAACGTGGCTGAAAGTGATTGTTGGAAAAGACACCCCGAAAGCTGGAAAGCCATCGGCACTTGCGAGTGGTTGGTAGTTGAGAGCTGGAAACCCTGTGTCTTTTCTCTATATGATCGTAGCTAGGTCTTCAAGAGTTCCCACAAATTTAAATAATCATATGTAAGATCGGTATTAAAACACCGACAGTTGGCATCATCCATGGGGAACATCTTCGTTGAAACTCTAGTAATTTCTTGTCGGCAAGTTCTCTTCTTTCTGATGTCCTCATGGTAGGAGAATGGAACGAGGAGAACTGGTGGATCTAGCCGACTACGCAGATCTCGACATAGATGCTTGCTACGACTGCAAGCAAACCATATATTCATACAATTGTGGGAATATCTCTGGAGAGCCTTCATGATATCCCAAAGATCGTGCCATGGATAAGATTGAGGAGGGATCATTATCCCCCATAATGTTATATTCAACAGAGGAACCAGTTTCCCCAAAGGGCAAGGATCGATCTGACCATAAGTAGGACTCGCAACATGATGAAGGGGCTTGCCTCTAAACATTCGAGTCCCTCAGTGGTCGTTTGACCTGGTTCGTTAAGTCTTGGAATCTAGCATCCCAAGACTCCCATTAGCATTTGGTGGTCATCACTCTCCGTTGTCCCCACAGAGAATGTGGGTGGGCACCCTGTGAGTTTGCCCATACTTTTGCAGGATTCTCCAACGGGAGATGGTTATAACCCAGAATTCCCCTTCTTGAAGGAGCTTACTCCAGGTCACGATGCACTGTCACTTGATGACTCTTCAAGCCAGAGGGCATCCGACAGAAGTGGAGATTATATCTAGGAGGTTTTTGCCCTCCCTGTAGATACTGATTGCTCCCCGAAGGAAGGACTGAGGATGCTCCCCATCGCTCACACTCTGTGGCCCCTCATGGTAACGGTGAGGAGACCTCTAGTGATGAACTAGGTGAGAACTCCGATAAGTGTGGGAGAAATCCTCGAAATAATTATACTCCATTAAGATAGACTCAAGCTGCCTCAAACATAGAAGACCTTGAGACCATTCGGAGAAAAAGGTTGACAACCCAAAGGGCTTTACCTGGGTGCACCTGTATTAGTCCGAGGAGACTCAGAAGCTTCAGCGCATAAATGACTTGCTTAAGAATCCAACTCAAGAACTTGCTTGAGTACCAGGTTATGACCATTTTGCTGAAGGGATCGCGCGAAGACTCCGAAGCATGATGGCTAGAATTGAGCAAACTCTCCAACACAATTCTGGGTGTAAAATAGGTATGACTGTGTCAAGTTGTTCGAATAACTCACCCTGAGGAAATCGACATGATGACAAGCCATGTTGTTCTCCTAACTACAACTTCAGTCGGAGAAGAGTTCCTTGAACATTTCCGGATTGACGAGCTTATAGAGGAGGTGATTGATCACCACTTTGTGCAAGAAATCTGCAATAGCAACTATGATCGAGCAGATCCCTCGAGCATAGTTGAAAGGTAGTATGCTATGACGTGCTCTCTTCATCCTGCTACTCGAACTGAAGTCGTGTAAATCTGAAGGAATTCGATGGGATTTTAAAACTCATCAAACTTCTGAGTAATGCATAAGCTTACTCACCACGCAAAGATGGTATGGATGTAAGGAATCGATCTGGAACTCACCGGGTGAGGTAGGAGCTCAAGAGTGGCGACAGTAGCCAAAGAACAGAGGAAGGTCGCAATCTCGCTTGCCGGTTGCGACAAAGGCTCGATTAGTTGAGGGGAAAATATCTAGAGATGGAAGAACATGATCTGTCTTGAGTGGCCCGAAGCTAGACTCACCAGAGATGAGGGAGAGCGATAGCTCAGGCGGTGCTGTCGCCGAAACTGGGGAAGAAGATCTCTTCTCAACTCTGCCTTTCTTCAACTACGACATTAACTAGGGAAATGGGCTTAGTGAAGCTGGATAAGAGTTGTGACACGAGTGTCGAGGCTTAGAAGCTTACCGACGACAATGGTGCTCGCGAGCAGGCTCGCCAGCGTCAACAGCGACGCGTTTGTTCTCAGCGATCCCAGGAGGTAGGAGCTCAGGGAATGCACGTAGAAGAACAAGGGGTGAGATGAGGAGATGGCTCAGTAAGGGCTTATGAGAAGGTTTATCGTGCAAGAATGTGCTTCCGTTGAAGGCAGGCTGAAAAGCGGCGAGAAGGAAACAGCTTCCGGTGTGCCGGCACATGCAATTTAGGTTGGAGATCCACGAGTTTGGGTTTGTTGGAAATAATCTTACGTAGGATTTAAAATAGTTCGAGACGCAGGACAGTCTGTTTCCGTATGTAACTTAAATTAAAGTTATAACTAACTTGAAGTCCGAATACGCGTGTTAATAAAAGAGTATTAGTCTATATATTGAGAAGGCTTGTAACCAGTTTTAATAAGAAAAGAGCAAGTAAGATAATAGATAAATTTAGAAATTTTTTTATATTCTCTCAATTTATTTGTGATATGTGTGTTTTCTTAGAGAGCAAATCCAATAGGGTCTAGGCGACACACATACGCTATCCTGCGTATGATCACTGCCGCGAGCTCAATCCGCATATGACACATACGCTATCCTGCGTATTCTCACTGCCACCTAACCTAGACCGTATACACTTAACACTACTAACAAGAGAGACCGAAACAAAACTCCAAATCACCGAACCGGGATTGAGAACGATTTGCCCAAGTGTGAGGCATGCCGGCAAGCTCGGAACCCCGCTATCGCAATAGTCGGAGGACAGCCGCCAGCATGTACACATTTTAAAGTAATCGAAATCAATTCCGAGTAACCGGATACGTGATCCATCCTAGCTCCCAAGATTAGCGGCTAGCACTCACATATCATGCACTGTATCGTATCATACACACATACTATCATGGTAAAAATACATGAACATCCACGGACACATGTCCACTATCACGAAGGTAGGGCCGTACCGGCCAAATTCACGAAGGTAGCCTCCGTACCGGCCAAATTCAATAATTACAACTAGCAGCAGCGCGGCAACTTCACAACATAAAACAAAAGAAACAAGTGGTCAGAACAGAAGCTACGCACTACCCTCACCGACATCGGCGGGATAGAAATACACGAACATAGCTACATCCTCACCTGCAGCACTGGACAATCCGGTTGAGTACAAAGTTGTACTCGCAAGTCTTACAATGAAAGGAACATACATATATACATATTTGAAACGGAGGCTGGATGTGACTCCATTCACCGGGCCTTTCATACTAATGCGAATGCTCTCTATACTCAGGCTCAATGTGACTCCATTCACCGGGCCTTTCATACTAATGCGAATAAATAGCCTTCCAAACTAACGCGAATAAACCCAGTATTCGCCCATTCCCAAGTTTTCAATAAATCTATATTAGAGTCTAAAGAAGTCAAACTTGTCCATGACCATGGACATTGCTATTTGAACAGTTTGAGATTTTTTTTAAATAATCTATTTTTATTTCGAATTACAGTAATATAGCTGTGTTTTTTTAATGTTTTTCCATATACCGCTTCAAGGTTGGATGACTTGGGCTAGTCGTCCAACCGTTGGGCGACATGTAGCCAAGTCACCCAACTGTTGGGCGACTAGTCCATGTCGCCCAATGATTGGGCGACAAGCCCCTAGTCGCCCAACCAGGTTGAGCGACTAGTCCAAGTTGCCGAACGGTTGGGCGATTTAAAATAATAATAATATTATTATTTTCTTAATTCGATGGAAATAACTGTGAGGGAGTAAATGACAATTCTTGTAGATAATAAAGTTAGCAAACCTTGTTTCTAGGTTACTAATTTTTTTTAAAAAAGACAGACAATGTCAATTAGTCCGTTCATAATTTTCATATATTCTCAAGGCTACCAAATCTATTAGACTCGCAATAACATTTTGTGATCATCATATGTTGTTATAGTGTGATAAATTTTTAAAGAATTTTGTGAGGATGACTGAGGTCACAATGATTTGTTAGTACAAAGGTGATATTACGATGCACGAGGGAATCCATACATAATCATGCCATAGGAGCTTCAAAGTAAAATATGTACACAACAAATGCAAGTACAGAAAGGCCCCTACGCATCGCTTGCCAGACCACCTCACCTCCTTCGTCGTCACCACGTCCCACCTTAGTCGGTATCTTCCTGTACGGCTCCACTTGGCCTTCCTCAGGGTGGGGTGTCAGTACCGTGAAAGGGTGAGGTGGTTAGGAGCCTTGCTGACCCATGCTCCGAAGGCCTCGAGAGTCGACTCCACTTGTGCCTGCATGACTAATGGAGTACAGCTGAGCTGTGACCTGAAAAGAACCTCGACGGGTGCAAGCTCACATGCTCCCCTAACCTCCACTGGGTCGCCCACAAGGAATTTGCTCACATCCACTGGGGATCCTCATGAGGGGATAGTTGAACTGCAGGGGTGGGTCGTGATACCTGTAGGATGGATATTGTTTATTCATGTAATGTATCAATACAAACAAACCTAAAGAAATGAAACATACCTTCCATGTGGGCCATGGCGTGTAGCCAACTGTTATACTTTCCCTAGCCCCACACCTGAGGGTACAACATCTGCTGCCCTTCTGCTGCCTGGTACAGTTCTAGGAACGACATCGGTGCCGGTGTGTACGAACGTGCCCACACTGGCCCTCTGATCTGGCCTGATGGCGACGGTGGCCTGGGGTAGCCACGTGCCCACCTTGACCCTCCTGGTTGGTCAGCTGGTGGTAGGACACGTGGATGTTGCCCTACAAGGCCTACTTCAGGAGTTACAGGGTGTGACAGCCTCGGTGTACAGGTTGACGTGGCCACCTCCGGGAGCATCCTGCATGACGTCAAGGCCATGACATGTTGGACGTGATATGGACCCAATAGATAACCTGAAGCAGCTCATTGCGTGCCAATCCCAAACCATGGGCGACCTTGTCCACTATTGTAACATCCTATTTTTCAGAGTTTATTTGAAGTTTATAAAAGAAAATTCACCATTTGGAGTTTTTTTAGAATTAATTAAATCATAATATGAATTTTTTAATTAAAAGGATTTAATATGACTAAAATAAATATTAACATTTGTTAAAAGTAATTTAGTTGGGTTCCTTGTACTTCAAGGAATTTTCTATGATTTTTTTGGATTTATTTGCTACTTTCTAAAGCTCAAGGGAATTTATTTGAAGAGTTATGAAAATAGAAAACCCTCAAAATCCTAAAAACAATTCGGCCGAGCCCATCACTATCGGCCATCCGCCGTATGCCACCTGCATCCGGCCGTTCGTCGTACCCTCCCCATCCCCCGCCCGATGAACATGTGTCAAGCATCAGATCGTCAAGCACTGTTCACCGGTGCCTTTTGGGCCTCAGCCATTCAATCGAGTCCCATCCACGTGTCATCCATCAACACCATTGAGCACTATTCATCTTCCTCATGTTTTCACCGCCGTGTTCGCTTCAGACATTCGCTGCCACTCGTCGTGTTCCTCTCGGAGTCTTGTTATCTGCAACTCGGAGAACTTGGCATCTACGCCACAAATAGCTGCCACCGCCCATTTTTCTACATCACTCGCAGCCGTCACCGCTCTCGCCATGCCCCGATGTCAGTGCCGAGCCTAGTGCTGTTGTTCCTGTCTTCGTCCTCAGCGCTGGCAGCCACCGTCTTCATCGATGAGGTCGCTGTCACCATCATCATCTCTTTTGAGCGCCGCCGCTCGACTAGACCATCTCTGCCGTTGTTTGCCGCTTGCCGGTGAGCTCCATACAACCTTGCTTTGCCACATGTCTTGCCCGTTTGTTGTTGCCTCGATTCATGCACCACTGCCTCGGGTCATGCGCCGGCCGACACTAGCCATGATGTCACCCCATACCTGTGCCTTGCAAGCTTTTAGTCTTCGTGAACATAGTCCACTGTGAGCCGAGACACTGAATGCCGGTCCCACCTGTTAGTCTCATAGAGCCGTAGACCTAGGAGCTAGCTGTCCTGAGTCAGTCTCCACGTCAGCCACTGAGATTTGTTAAATTTGTTAAATTGCCGATTTCTGGTGGAATCTCGCCACTGAGATTATTAGATTCGAGACAGTACTACTAGGTTGGACTATCTATAGAGAGCTGGAGGTATGACACCTGTGATCACATTTTCTGCCACCATTAGTATCTCTAGTTTGGGGCATGCACCCGAATTTGGTAAGATCTGCCCAGAGAGCCGATTGGCTGTCAATCTCACATGTGTGAGTTGTGGATAGTCACCATCATGAGTCTGATGATGCATGCTCTAGGGACTCTAACGAGAACCCAAAATTGCTACATAGCAAAAGGGAAGATCATGCTGAATATTCTGAGTGTCAGGTTGGGGTACACGATAGCGCAAAAACACCTGATATATTATATGATCATGAAAAAGGTCAGTATGTTTTGTCTGATTCGCTTCTTGCTTGTCTGGAGGAAGAGTTTGGTGGTGACAGCGATGTTGAACGAACACAACTTTTAAGGAGCCAGCAAACGGTATCAACAATGGCTCATCAATTTCCATGGATGAGTCAGATCACAAGAACTTTGGCAATGGATTAAATGGTGTTTGTGCACAAGCTTCTGCTAGACATGGTTCAGCAATTTCAAGTAATGGAGAGTGTTTAGAAAATGTCTTGCAGGGTCCAGTTTGTTCTAATGCACATATCGATACTGAAAAGAGTTCAGTTTTCGTGACGGCAGCCGCAAGCGAGGCAAAATCATCTTTGTTGGTCATGCGGAATGAACCACTTCGTACTGAAGTGGCATCTGTTGATCAGAACAAACATAAGTTCCATGGCATAAACTATACTTGCAGAAAATTTGACGATCCTCTTTCAAAAAGTATAATTTGTCGGGATTATGATGATACTGAGTTTGTTGACAAATTTGTTGCTTTTGAGTCATTAGACAAAGGGAAGCATTCTAAAGATGGGCCACAAAGAGTAAACACTATTGCAGTGTGGCCTGTTGATGATGGAACAAAGTCAGGAAAAGGAAACCTGCTTGATAAAGCGGAAGAATGTCAAGCTGGATGCAGAAATGACAATGAAAACATACATCCTGTTGGTGGATGTCTGTCTCTGTTGGTTGTGAAAGCAATGTTTGTGGACACATACATCCTAAGGGTCAACACAATGTTTTTCACCACCACTCTGATCATGACCTTTCTAACGTTAATCATTTAAATGATCTACTATCCAAACACCCAGAAACAACAGCAATGTAAACAGAGAACACCAGAATTCAGAACCAAGCAGGCACTGTTCTTGTTACGGCAAAGTAATGAAATGTGGTACCGGAATCAGAAACTGAATTCTCTGAAAATGTATTACGCAATGTCTCAACAAAACTTCTGAATATCTTCAGAATACATCAATAATGAAAGACTCTAACTGAATGCTAAATACTCTAGCACCTAAATCGGATCACAGATCCAGAATGAACGGAAAGACTGACTTGATGCAAACTGCACGTTATTGACTCACTCACATGCTCAGTGCACTTACTGCGGCACTTCCTGCATGCCGACTGAAAACAACCAAACTGCTAACACTTCTGCAGACTAGCTCCAATGGCTCACAACCAGAAATATGTCCAACATCCTCCCTAATTCTGGTGTGGGCCAAGATCACGAACACCGAGCAAATGTCGCATTGTCACCAACTTCACTGCCGGCAAAGATTTTGTCAACGCGTCAGCTCTTTGTTCTTCAGTGCAAACTCGCTGGACCTCAATCCGTCCTCCTTCAATGCACTCTCTAATAAAGTGATACTTGGTGTCAATATGTTTACTTTGCCCATGGAAAACCGGATTTTTCATTAACGCGGTTGCTGAATTGTTGTCAACAAATATCCTCACTGTTTTTGACTCTTCTCCAGTGATCTCTCCAAGCAAGCTTCTCAGCCAAAGCGCTTGCGCAGCTGCTGCCGTTGCCGCCATAAATTTAGCTTCGTAAGATGAAGGTGCCACCGTTTTTTGCTTTTGTGAGCACCAAGACACCAAGCTGTCATTGATGTAGAAAGCCATTCCACCCGTGCTTTTTCTATCATCAACATCTCCCGCTAAATCACTATCAGTGTACCCTGTGAGCACCTCCTTTGCTCCTCCTCGGCAATACACCAACCCAAAGTTTATGGTACCCTTTAGATACCGAAAAATCTGCTTCACAACTTTGTAGTGCATCACTGTTGGCTTGTCCATATACCTGCTAGCTACTCCAACAGCAAAAGAAAGATCTGGACGAGTGTGAAGCAGGTACTTGAGGCAACCAATCATCCACCTGTACTCAGTCGCATCCATCGGTTGACCTTCAGGGTCTTTGTGCAGCCGTGCTGTTTGCTCCATGGGGTACTTTGTGGAATTGCAGTCCATCATACCAAACTGCATCAACACCTTCTTTGCATAACCACTTTGTTTGAGCGTGAGACAACTTTCTTGCTGTGACACTTCAATACCAAGATAGTATGATAGAAGCCCCAAATCGTTCATATCAAACTCGGCTATGATTTGCTTCTTGAAGACCTCAATCTCCTTCGGATCCCTTCCTGTGACAATAAGGTCGTCAACATATACCCCAATTACAACTGCAGCTGTCCCTTCTCCTCTTGTGTACACCGCCTAATCTTGTGCACACCTCCTGAACCCGATCTTCTTTAGGCTCTTGTCTAGTTTGACATTCCACGCCCGCGGCACCTGCCATAGACCATAGAGAGCTTTACTCAACCTGAGCACAAGATGCTCCTTGTTCTTCACAACAAACCCCTCCGGCTGAGACACATGCACCTCCTCTTCAAGCTCACCATTCAGAAAAGCGGTCTTGACATCTAGATGATGAACCTCCCAACCACGATTTGCAGCAATTGCAAGAATCACTCGCACAGTATCCAAGCAAGTAACCGTAGCAAATACTTCTTCAAAGTCTATTCCCGGCCGCTGCACATACCCTTTTGCCACTAATCTAGCCTTGTGCTTAATCACTTCACCTTCCGAGCTCTTCTTCAATTTAAAAACCCACTTAAGACCTATGGGTTTGTGTCCAGCAGGCAGTGTTGTCAATGTCCACGTTGCATTCTTCTCAATTGACTCCATTTCTCTCATCATGGCCTCCTCCCATTCCGGGTTCCCTGCTGCTTCACTGTAACAAGAAGGCTCTTATGTTTCTGCAAGCAGGGCTTCACCATCAGAGTCAAAATTCAGTTCTACCTCGGGTGTGTTCTGATAAACATCAACCAGGCTGCGATAACGGAGTGGCCCTTCATCTGAGCTACTAGATTCTATCAAGTCAGGAGCCACCTGCTCATGGTTGGCTCTGTCCCAGTTGGTATCGAATGCATGGGAGCGACTGGGAGTGTTGAGGACGTCCCTGCCGCTCGTTCCCTGCGTGCTGCAGCCTGCGCCCTCGTCACTGCGCCTGGTGGAGATGCCGCAAGTGACACGCCACGCTCTGGGCTTGCCGTATCACTGCTGGGCTGGAACACGATGATATACGCCGCGAGTCCGTATCACACCGCCGGATGCCGCTCGGCGACTCATTCTTTGGGCTGAACCGCATCGAACCTCTTTGTCACACCGCCGCCTCCTAGCGAAATCCACAGAGGGGTCTTTGTGAGTGTCTTCTTCAACTTGGAACTCTGCCGGCTCTCCTGTGCTCACACCACCAGACCAATTCCATTCCCGGTTTTCTTCAAAAACAACGTCACGGCTTACAACTATCTTGCCGCGACGTGGGTCGAACAGCCGACGCGCTTTGCACCCATCCTCGACGCCGAGGTACACCATTTGTTGGCTTCGATCGTCGAGCTTCTTCATGTGTGGTGCCGCCGTCTTGACATGCGCCGTGCACCCGAACACCCGCAGGTGCGCCAAGTGCGGCTTCCTCCCGTTCCAAGCCTCAAACGGAGTAACGCTCTCCCATTGCTTTGGTCGGCAGCCGGTTCAACAAATATACCGCATGTCGCACAGCCTCGCCCCAGAACCTCCCCGGAACGTTCATGCACTTGAGTAAAGACCGTGCCATTTCCATGACAGTCCTGTTCCTACGCTCCACCACGCCATTCTGCTGCGGCGTGTAGGGCGCAGTGAAGTGCCTCTGGATGCCGGTCTCTTGACACAGATCTGCAAACACCGCTGAAAGAAATTCGCCTCCACGATCTGACCGCAACATCTTGATGCGGCGTCCACAAGCGTTTTCAGGTTGACAAATTCAGAGCAGGCTTGATCCTTGGTCTTCAAGACATGCACCCACATCCACCTTGAGTAGTCATCAACTACCAACATAAAGTAGCTGTTACCGGTGGCAGTCATGGGAGTGATCGGACCACAGAGGTCAATGTGTAGCAGTTCAAGTGCCTCCTGCGCTCGGTAACTTGATGCTGCCGGGAATGGATGTCTGATTTGTTTCCCCACCAGACAAGCTTGACACAGCTGATTTGGATGCGATATCGCCGGCACACCCGCTGCCATCTCCTTGTCTGCTAGTTGCTTCAAAGCCTGGAAGTTGACGTGGCCCAACCGTGCGTGCTAAAGCCATGCTGGATCCTCCATGCTTGTCAGCAAACACACTGGGATGGCTGGCTTCAGCTCTATACGGTAGAGGCGGTTGGGTGAACGCCTCACCCTCATGATCAGCCTCAAAGACATTTTATCGAACATCTCAAGCTCATCGTCATCCATCACCACCCGGTAGCCAATCTCAGTCAGTTGCCCAAGACTTACAAGATTGCTATGCAACTTTGGGATGAAATACACTTCCTGGAGCAGCCAGTTATCTCCGTTCTTGCAATCAAACAACATGGAGCCTTTGCCCATGATCTGCACACAAGAGCCATCTCCAAATCTCACTTTTCCTGTGACAGATTCATCCAGCTCCCGAAACTTCCCTCGATCTCTGGACATGTGATTGCTAGCGCCGTTGTCGAGGTACCAGACGTCCCCCGCATCAACTCTTTCTCCGGCCAGAAACAGTTCCGGCCGCATGGTGTCTTCATTGAGGAAGACAGTACCCGAGCGTCTCATTTGCGTCTTCTCGAGCGATTCATTGAGGATGACTGCGCCCTAGTGTTGCTCCTGCGTCAGCTCCTCCAACACCGTGAGCAGCAATGCCGGTTCGATGTCGTCGGCCGGGCGTGATGTGCTTCCTCTTCCCTCTTTGGCTGCTTGCACTGGCTGGCGTAATGGCCCATTCTGCCACAGGCAAAGCACTTAATGTGGCTTTTATCACGTTTGTGCACAGAGCCAGCAACCTCCTTGCCTGATGCTGTCCCGCGTCCTTTGCCTCTCGCCGAGGACTCACCCACTGTCTTCTTGTAGCGCGCCTCCCACTCCGCCTGGGTGAGAAGGAGCTGCCCATCTGCTCTCGTGCCGCTGGACGCACGCCGGTGTGCGCTCCTCGTAGGCCTTCACCGCCCATCGCCTCTTGAACGCCGGTGTGCGGAGGTCGTAAATTGCTCGATTCCGCAATGACGTTGATGAAGCGGTCCGCACGATGTCGAAAGCTTCTTCACGAGCGGCGTCGTCGGCGTGCCACCCAGTTGCCGTGCCAGCGGACATGGCTGCGAGCTGGCCGCGTCGATCGATCCAGCGTCTCGTCCTCCTTCATGCGCGCACGCCGTCGGTCGCCTTTCAGCGTCTGCAGCCACGCCTCCCGATGCGCTCCACGCCGACAAACCTCGCCTTGAGACATTCCCACACCTCCTTCGCTATCTTCTTCTTTGCCACCGCATGAGTAGGTCCTCCGGAGAGCTCAAGAAGGTGCGACCGCGCCTTCTTGTCCTTCCCGTCGTCGGCCGCCGGCCGCGGCTCGATCGCCTCCCACACACCTTGGTCCTCCATCATTGCTGAACCGGATCACCCACTGGCATAATTTGTCGCCGTCACCGCGGGTACACGACCGCCTCCGCCGCTCTCCGCGCGGTCTCTGCTATGCGACGGCGACATCCAGATTCAACAAAGGCAATCGGGCACTCTAACCTAATGCTCGACACCAAATGTAAACAGAAAACACCGTGAATTGCGCCCGAATCGAAGCGAGCGAGCACGCCTAATTCGAACCAAGCGAGCATCGTTCTTGTTACGGCAACGTAATGAAATGTGGTACGGAATTAGAAACTGAATTCTCTGAAAATGTATGACGCAATGTCTCAACAAAACTTCGAATATCTTCGAATACATCAATAATGAAAGACTCTAACTGAATGCTAAATACTCTAGCACCTAAATCGGATCACAGATCCGAATGAACGGAAGATCGACTTCATGCAAGCGCACGTTATTGACTCGACCACATGCTCGGTGCACTTCTGCGGCACTTCCCGCATGCCGACTGAAAACAACCAAACAGCTAACACTTCTGCAGACTAGCTCCAACGGCTCACAACCAGAAATATTTCCAACAAGCAAGAGGGTCAGATTATCATCTAGACCTTATGGGCTGCTACCTGCACCCGATGCCTGTCTTGTCTATCATGCTAAACACCAAAAATAATAGCAGCTTACACATTTGTGTACTCGGTGGCTTTTGGAGAGCTGTCGAGATTCCTTTATGTATATAACATCACTCCTAAAGGCCAAGAAACACCACCTTATTTTGTTGGTTACACTCCTTCTCTCGCCCTCCTTGGAGCAGTCTTCTATAGGAAATGTAAGAGCTTTCTAAGAGTACACCTTTTGTCGTGAGGCACATTGTATTAATTTATTTGATACTTTTTGTTCTCTTCATTTGCATTTGGAAGATCCGGCTGCGCTTTACACTGATGGCGGTTTCGGTCCTTCCTAACGATGTCGAATACCTTGTTGCAGGTTGTAATCTTATTCCTTAGCCATGAAGGAAATGTTGGATGTACCCTTATATTTGTGCTAATCACATATTCTTATTGACAGGATGCAAAGCATCGATTGTTCATGCTCCTTGTGTAAATCGGATCGGTGCGAGGATAATTCTTTGAAAATTGTCTCTGTTAACTTTGGTTATGTTTCACTCTTGACCAAATTAATGCCTTACGGGACAGTGTCATGTGTTTTGATCTGTGAACCAAATTACGTTGTTCTTCTTGAAGACAAGAAACTTGCATATATGGATGATGGCATTTGGATGGAGGTACATATTGCTCTATTATAATTATAATTTAAAAAGCATTAAATGCTTCCCTTCTCTCCCAAATTTTATCATGCATGGTACAACACTTTTCCAAAGATAGGTTTCTTGTTGTTAAATGTTGAAATTGCTGGACGTGCTATATTGTTGGAGCTTGGAGATGTAATTATCCATTTAGATTCCCTTGTGTATCAATCTATTATTATATAATTAAAACAACGAAAATTGGAGGCATCACATTAGTTCTGAGATAGAAGATTTCACATAATAATAAAAAAAAAAGATACACATCACTTATTTGGTGGACCCAAATTACATTGTTGTCACTTGTCAGTTAGTCATGTATAAGAAACAATTAGTATTCAATAACAACTACTAGTCTGTTTTCAGCTATAGGGCTCCCCTCTGCCGGTGCGAGTGGGGGAATTCTTGTTGCTTGGCGTCACTGTTTCGGTCCTGCCATTGCAACCAGAATTGATTCCCATTGTGTTTCTGTCCAGTTTTGCCACAGCATTGGTCAATTATGGTGGTTGACATGTGTTTATGGCCCTCAAGGTGATGACAACAAGATCCTCTTCCTGCAGGAATTGAGAGATATCAAGGCATCTTGTCAAGGCCCATGGATGATTTTAGGAGATTTTAATCTCATTTTCAAAGATGTTGACAAGAATAATGGGAACTTAAACCGTGCTATGATGGGCAGGTTCAGAAGATTGATCTATGATTTATCACTGAAGGAGTTACCTCTGCATGGTCGTAAGTTCACTTGGTCTAACTTGCAAGATTCACCGACCCTGGTTAAGTTGGACAGGGTTTTGTGCTCAGTGGACTGGGAATTGCTCTTCCCGTCTTGCCTCTTGCAAAGTGCAGCTTCAGATGATTCGGATCATTGCCCTCTGATTTTGGGACTGCAAGAAATCAAACCTGGGAAGCCGAGATTCCATTTTGAACCTTTTTGGTCTATGCAAGAAGACTTCCAGGGTGTGGTTGAGGTAGCATGGAATTCTGTCACTGCTACTCCCTGTCCTTTTGACACCCTGTCAAGAAAGTTGAAAGCCACAGCAAGAGAGTTGCAAAGTTGGAGCCAAAAGAAATTTGGACATGTTAGCAGTCAGTTGGGTATGGCGAGAGAAATTCTCCACAACCTGGAAATTGCGCGAGACAGCCGTGTCCTATCTCCTAGCGAGAGATGGCTGCTCAGCCAACTTAAATTACACTCTTTGGCATTGTCCTCTCTTCAAAGGACAATAGCGAGAAGCCGTTCCCGTATCAGTTGGCTTGGGGAGGGTGATGCCAATACCTCCATTTCCACCTCCATGCTCGCCACCGTAAACGTAAGAACTTTATTGCTCGCTTAATCTCCGATGACCAGATCCTCACTGACCATAATGACAAGGCAGATTTGGTTCACCAGTTTTACAGCGAGCTGATCGGATCACCTGTGGACAGAGAGCAAACAATTAATCTTGATGAATTAAACATTGTTTCTCATGATCTCGGAGATTTAGATGCCCCCTTTTCTGAAGATGAAGTGTGGAGGACCATCAGTCAATTACCCAGCGATAAAGTACCGGGCCCGGATGGGTTCACAGGTCGGTTCTTTCAAGCTTGCTGGGCTATCATAAAGCAGGATATTATGGCTGCGCTATCTGCAGTTTGGAGCAGGAAATTCAGGAACTTGGAAGCTATTAACACAGCTTATATCACTTTGCTGCCTAAGAAGAGTGGGGCTGATCTCGTCAAGGACTTTAGGCCCATAAGTCTTGTTCACAGCTTTGCTAAATTGGTCACTAAAATCCTTGCTAACCGGTTGGCAGTTCGGCTTGACCTCATGGTGTCTAAGAATCGAAGTGCCTTCATTAAGAAGCGCTTCATTCAGGACAACTTCATGCTTGTCCAACAAATGGCAAAGTTTCTTCATCAACAAAAACAGCCCCGCCTTCTCCTCAAGTTGGACATCACGAAGGCGTTCGATTCAGTTTCTTGGCCCTTCCTCCTGGAAGTTTTGAGAAAATTCGGTTTTGGAGTTATTTGGTGTGATATTATTAGTGGGCTTTTGGCTTCATCTTCTACACAGGTGATTCTAAATGGGATCCCCGGTGAGGTTATCTTACGCTGGCGAGGGCTGCGGCAAGGTGACCCATTGTCGCCTATGCTATTTATTCTTGTGATGGATGTCCTTGGCCATATGGTGAATCTGGCTTCCAATGAGGGGCTGTTGCAGCCCCTTGCTCCACGGGCCTTACCTCATAGGATTTCTATTTATGCGGATGATGTTGTCCTTTTCCTCCGGCCCACGGCCAGTGATATTGAGATAACATTGGACATTCTTCATTTATTTGGTGAAGCATCGGGCCTCAAGACCAATGTGCAGAAAAGCAATGTGTTTCCCATCCAGTGTTCAGATTCAGATATTATGGTCGTGCAAGAAAAGCTGCCTTGTGAGGTGCTCAATTTCCCTTGTAAGTACCTTGGTATTCCCTTATCTTTGAGGAAGTTAACGAGAGCACAGTTACAACCCTTAATTGATAGGATTGATGTCCTTCTTCCGAGTTGGAAGGCAAATTTATTGACAAGGGCTGGAAGACGTATTTTGGTTCAGTTTGTGCTCACCTCCACTTTAATCTATCTTGCAATGGCTTTAGACCTCCCACCTTGGGCTATTAAGGCCATTGATAAGATTAGAAGAGGCTTTCTTTGGAAAGGGCATAAGGATGCAAAGAGTGGTCATTGCTTGGTGGCATGGACAAAAGTCTGCTGTCCTCTGGAGTATGGTGGGCTCGGTATCTCTCACTTGCAAACGCTTGGTTGGGCACTTCGTATGAGATGGTTGTGGTTACAGAAAACTGAGCCTAATAGACCATGGGCAGCAGTTTTTTCTAACCAAGCTCACAGCGCTGTCAGAGCGTTCTTTTCCATGGCTATTTATTCAGAAGTTGGAGATGGTGCTACTACGCTTTTTTGGATAGACAGATGGATACATGGGCAGCGAGTCGCTGATATTGCTCCTCAAGTTTTTGCACTTGTGAGTAGAAGAAGAGCAAATAAGAGGACTGTGAGGGAGGCTCTCACTAATCATGGCTGGATTGCTGATATCCAGGGAGCTGTTACAGTGGGGGTTATTGCTAAGTACTTGGACCTTTGGGATATTATTGCGGAAGTCTTCTTGCAGCCTGGGGTGGAGGATTCCCATATCTGGCGCCTTTCAGCCTCTGGTCAATACTCAACAAAATCAGCTTATAGGGGCTTCTTCCTTGGCTCTATCAATTTCAGTCCATGGGAGCGGATTTGGAAAACATGGGCACCAGGGAAATGTCGCTTCTTCATGTGGATGGTTGCTCATAATAGATGTTGGACTGTTGATCGGTTAGCACGTCGAGATCTCCCACACCCTGACCTTTGTCCGCTCTGTGACCAAGAGGAGGAAACAATTAATCATCTACTCATCTCTTGCGTCTTTGCTTGGCAATTCTGGTTTCATCTTTTGCACAAAGTAGGACTGCATGTGCTGGCTCCTCAAAATGATGAAACCTCTTTTGATGACTGGTGGGCTAGAGTGGAGTTGAGGGTGGCTGGCTTGGACAGGAAGGGGCTGAATTCAATAATAATCCTTGGAGCTTGGTTGATTTGGAATCATCGCAACCGGTGCGTGTTCGATGGATTGTCTCCAAACCTAGCTGGAGCTTTGTTGCTCGCCTATGAAGAATTGCGGTTCTGGAGTTTGGCAGGAGCTCGGGGCTTATCTTCCCTTCTTGCCCTAGAGCGAGCTGGTAACCAATAGATCGTCTGACTTTCTTTAGTTGTGGTCGAGGTCGTGTTTGTTGTTTGGAATAGGCGCGTATGTTAGCTTAGAAAACATTCCAAGCCTTTCCAATCCAAGTGTGTTTCAAGTGTGTGTTGTAAGGGTTCTTGTCCCTTTCTTCTTCTAATATAATGATACGCAGCTCTCCTGCATGTTCGAGAAAAAAAGCTATAGGGCTCCTAGTAGATATATATGGTATTCTGCCACAGAATCTCACAGGAGTTGTGGCTACGTCATTGTTACATAAGCTGCTATGTAATTATCTATTTTTACTATACTAAGAACATACAAATTCTGAAATGTTAAGAAATTTTTTAATGCTATATCTTTCTAGACATAAACACACCAATTTCCTATGAACTTGTTAAAACTTTCACATAGTTGATAAACAATCCATGTCTAATAATATATGTTAAACTGAACATTAATCCATTGAGATCTGTCTAAGTTCTCTAATATCAATAATCAAATCACCTAAAGATCTGGTTGGCTTTTTTTTGTTCTACTCTACATTTACTGAAGGATAGTTCTTTCTCTTTGATAACGAATCGAACTCATTGATATTCCTTTCGAAAGTGTTTCTGCTCCAAAGTTGCCAAAGAAAAATTTAATATTTCCAATATGGTGCACACTATTAAAACTGTAATTGTTTACTTGAAAATAGAAAACATGCGCTAACTTTTCTTACAAGGGTACTATGTGACGATGTATATGTACCAAGGCACACTATACTGTATTGCTTTGTTAACATTTATCCACAGGCCTATTTGTTTCTGCCTTGTGGATGCTCTAGTTATGCAAATGAATACATTTGTCAGGTGCATTCTTTTCATAATTCCCAAGTATTTTCCAAACTTATTTTCTCAGTGTTGGTGTAACGCATTAGTCACGTACTAAGTTCATGTTGCAGTTGCCTTTTGCTAGACATCCCTATTAGGGTACATTGCATTCATAGGACACTCCATTTAAGACTTTATGCTAGCTCTAGACTTGTATATTGCCGTACCAGCTCTTTGATGGACACCATTTATTCTCAGTTCTCCTTGTGTTTACAGTGTGATCTCTGAGGAGTATGTGCTTCCTAGTTTGGGTAATGTGGGTCCTTCAATACTGGAGCTCAGAAGAATGCCACAAAGCAACTCTCTCATTATTGGTCATGATGGTGCAGGTGGCTTTTGTTTGTGGTAAGTTAGGGTCCTTCCCTCTATGCTTCTAAGTTTGAAGTGTTCTCTGCAGATGC
This sequence comes from Dendrocalamus sinicus, assembly GCA_036346575.1. NCBI lineage: Eukaryota > Viridiplantae > Streptophyta > Magnoliopsida > Poales > Poaceae > Dendrocalamus > Dendrocalamus sinicus. The sequence continues at coordinate 330,227 of CM070665.1, read as the reverse complement.
TCATCTCAAAGTGAAAAATAATACTCCGGAAAGACCAACATAAAACCAACATGTCAAAGTTGATGCAAAATTCAATATTATCATATAAGTGTTATAATATTTGCGGTATAAGCAAAGATATAAATATAATTCCAATATAATCATATAAGCACATCAAAGACATCAATTCATATATAAATGACATAGCATGTATGGAACCATATAAATTGAACATGTCATTCAAAGTATACCACATATTCACTAATAGAAGCAATAACTTTCTAAACATGAATATGTATGTCAATGTAAAAGGCATTTACCAATTAAGACTAGCAACAAGCTCAAGTTTAATTGATTATTTGTGCTCTCAAAATGTAGGGTTGCACAAGATTATTCTTGGCCGTCCCGCTACTAAATCATATACTCTTCCTTGATTGGTTATATCAAACAACTAAATTCAGACTTTTGAGCTCTAGATTCTAACTCAACAATCTCAAGAACAAAATGTATTCAGCATGTGTTTATTCAGACAGCAGTATACAAGTTAACTTCTGTTCAACAAATGAGGCTTTAACTTGTCAAAATTATCTTCTAACAGATCAATACATGAGCATGCTATAATCTGAAAAACAGTATGAACCGAAAGGCATGTGAATACATCAGAATCTAGAGACTGACTTCCAGATTCACAAATTAACCAGGACAGCAGGATTGATATTATCTAGAGCTCAAAGACTAATGAACCAATCTCAGCATATGATCTATATCATCATCGAGCAACAGTATAACCCACAGCAATCTATGTTTCCCAGTGCCAAGTAATGTAAAGAAGATTAACAGACTAGCACAGCCACACAGATTGCATAAGAAGAATCACAGAATCACTCACGGCACAGTGATATTCGAAATCACCAGAAGAACAAGGGCTAGGCACGCTTGCGCGTTGTCCCAGAAAACCTATTGCCCTCACACCACCGTGAAGAGCAGTAGGTACGGAGATACAAAGCCCAATCGCCGAGTAGATGCCCACGCCGGCGAGTCGAGGTAGAGGTATGCCGCACAAGCGCAGGGGAGGAGCCAGCCAAGCACCTCACCGGAGAGCACCAGGGAACCACCGTCGTCAAACACCACAGGCAAAGACTCAAAGAAAGAGAGAAGATCACTTTCCTTCGAATGCCCCAACCAAAAGAGCCGGCCGCCATTTATAGCCAAGAGAGGGAGAGGGGATGAGCACTCGGCGACGCCATCAACCGCCGAGTCCGAGTCTCACGCGCCACCACCGGACCTCACAAACTGGATCTAGGAATCGAGTCACACGGGAAGAGGAGGAGCGCCGAACCCAACGGGAGAGAGGGGGAGATGCGCGAGTCGCACGGGAGGAGAGATTGCAGGGGAGACCGGGCCGCCACTGAGCCTGCCCACCAGGCCCACCGACCTGGCTATCTCCGCCGCGCCTCCTCCCTAAATCGCCGCCGCCATCGCCCCTCCAGGCGCCCGCTCATCTTCTGGTCAGGGGGAGGAGACGGCCTCCCCCTTTTGTCTCCCTTCGGCCCACCGATAGGTGGGCCCCTTTTCTTTCCTTTTTTTTTTCTTTTATCAAATGGGAAATTACCCTTTTGCCCTTGGCATATACGACAATAAGAAGGGTTTCTCTTGTCAGCTCTTATTCTTCCTTTGTGTTAAGAAGCTCAAAACAATCTTTAATAATGCTACAATGCTGCTTAACTTCACTATAAGGTAAATGGATGCTCACAACTTCACATTATAACAATGTAATCCCCGCATGGATGTCAGCAAGTTACTATTGCTATCTGAGTTTCGATTTGCTCAACTTCATTATAAAGTGAATGGATGCATGGATGTCAATAAGTTACTATTCCTATCTGAGTTTCAAATTGTTTTAAGTATTGACTTTTTGCTGATCTACTACTTTTACCTACTCTCTTAATGAACATCTGATTTGAAGGAAGTAATGAACTTTCTTAGGGACTTCACCAAGCGAACACTCTTGGCAACTTTTGCAGCTCCAGGGAACATCGTCTTCCAGATTCTGCCCGTAGGCTTCGTAGTTTGCGGGAGGATATCATTCATGCTTCAGTTGATGACATAGAGAGAAGGTTACGAGAGATCACGATTAGAGACATATCTGGAAAAGGCGACAAGGATTCCATTCGATGTCACCGGAAAAGATATAGCAATTTGGATTCTGGTTTCTTACGCTTGATGGTGAGTATCAACAGGATCTTCGTGCAAAGGAACACAATGCCCGATGGAAGCTAGCTCTGCTGGCAAAGAAGAGAATTTTTTGGGGAAATATTTTAGATCCAAGGTATCTTCACTTCTCTATGTACACTTATAGCATGTGTTGATTATTGCACTCATTCTTGTTCACGGGTTTGAATAAGTACCATCTTGTGTTTGAAGACCTTCCTTCAATTGTACTGTTGTTATATATTGATTACTATGCTTGCATTCAGTCGTTCACAAGCTTAAAACATTTAACCAAGGTCTCTCGAGTTTCACATGATTGCTGCTTTAGAGGAATTCCATTGTAGGTCCCCATGATTCTTTTGTTTTTGCTACATACTTGCATGGACAAACCTTGCCTGGCATGGGTGGATTTTGACACAAAGTTGTTTGATATTTAATTTTTTTTAAATCGAGTTTCCTAAATCTGCTTTGGAGGATAGAAAAAAGTGTCTTTTGCACTGACGCCCCTAAACTTCTATCCATTATGCGAGTTAAGTCATTTTGATGGAAGCTGGGGATGTGGTGGGGTATTAAATTTTAAATTTATGGACATCTAGCACAAGTTTTGTCACTTAACAACCACTTGATGGTCAAGATGACTAATTTGTCTAAGGAGGAGATTGGAGACACATTTAGGGACTTGCTGGCAGCAAGAACTTGCCGGTTTTTGGCGGTTTACCGGAATAGGCTTGATTCCGGTTTCTTAACCCTAGACACCCCCAATTTCTTGTGAAATATTGATATTATTACTTGTTGATTAGACTCCAAGCAATAATATTTGAAGGAAAAATCAATTTTGATGTTCTTGGGAATAATTGGGCAGTTTTGGGGTGAAAACTGGATCGGGAAGGGTCTGGTTTTAGGGCCGGTTCTGTTTCCTAAACCCTGCTTGCCAGATTAAGTTTCAAATTTATGGGTCTAGGTGTCAAAATCGTGCAAGTTTAAAGACCTATGGTGCAACTTTCGGGCACTTAAACTAATTATTGTCGTGTACTATTATTGCTCAGTAGCACTTTGTTTGGGTGTAGTTTACCACATCTATAGTCTGTTAATCTAAATATCATTTTCGCTAAAAGAAATTGATGAAGAGACTTGATTGCAACTTTTAACAAATAGGAGGATGTGATTAGAAAAAAGGATGTATGGTTGAGAGTTGAGACTAGTATAAATTAGTCTTGGAAGTGGCATCTTTGTCGATGGACACCAGGGCATCATGGTCCAGCTAGGGTTTTTGCAATTTTCAAGAGTTTGAGTATGTATGAAATAGTCTGTACGTCTTCATTGTGCTATAAATGGCCAAACCATTGAAAAATAAATGTCATGTGCAACACTAAGAGGACAGTACTGCAGTGAGTGGCACTGTAGCATGGTACTATAGTGGCACATGGTTGTTTTCTTTTGCTTAGAATTAGATTGATTTGGTCAGTTATTTGGTTATTCGGTTTCATTAATATTAGATACAAGATATTTGGAGCCCCTTATAAATAAGGAGGCATTGCTATCTTTATCAACAACCAAGAAGCATGAATTAAAATCCCCCTTCGTGAAGCAAGAAGCCATAACAGTCGTGGTCTAGAAGGCACCTAGATTGTCCTCTCTGTGCCATTGGCCGAGGCCCTGCCATCTATGGTGCGGAACACAACAGCTGCCGCATGTAGGATCACGAAATTGTTGCATCTGTCTTGCCACAATGGCTGGAAAGGGCTTCTCTACTGCCTTGCTCTGGGTTCCTGCACCACCAGTGACTTCCTTGACATCAGGTTGTGCTAAAGGCTTTGCACCGACGCCTTGAACCGTTGTCAGAGTCTTGCTGAGTTTCGCGCAACGTGGTGCCAATAGTGTGCTCTGAAGACGTAATGCTACCACCTAGGATTGCAACCATAGTCATCACCCACAGCCATGGTTATCAAGATGTCGCCAAGTCGTTGCCTTGGCGGCGCCTAGGCGTCGCGGCGGTCCAGGAGGCGCCATGGAGTTTTGCCGTGACAACCATCCCATGGCTGCCCCCTGTCTTCCTCAGCTTCGGCCGGTGGGAACGGCCGGATCCGGTTGGATTTTTGTAGAGACGGGCGGGAGGTGGCAGGGAGGGAGGCCACGGGAGAGGAGTCGAGAGAGAGAGAGCAGAGGTTACGAGTTATGAGGGAGACTCATGCAACAGCCCTGTACTTGCACAGCAATGGCCAACACTACGCATTTGTTGGACTGCAATGCCATCTTGAGCTTCATCTCCAGTTCCAGAGAACATAGCAATGTAATGTGACTAAGTACTATTTAGAATATGCAGTGCTCCTAGTACTTTTACCTAATGACAAGCATTTTGCTGCATGAATATCTGTTTTGACTTTGAGCGAACAAGACAGCTAGTCGACTATTTGTTATGATTTAGTTAATATGCATGGCATCATTGAGCTAAAAATGGAACTGATGCTACTGCTCAAAGTGGGGGACAACCAGGCATAGCACACAATTCTTCTGAGTTATATATAGACTTCCATATCAGGAAGAAACTAGTGAATGAAGTTGTTGACTAGTTTGCTAGCTTGAAGCTCCTCATGAAGAAAGAGAAGGGTTGGAATGCAAAGAAGAGCAATGTTTTTGAATCATTGCCCTATTAAAAAATCTTAGATCTTGGGATTCATGTCACCACAATGAACTCTTTTCAGAAGTTTTTGTTCAGTGACATATCATGAATGATCTTCAGTCTCAGTGATGTACATTTTCCTTTTCTCAGTAATGTTTTCAGAAGTTTTTACAGTTGTCGATAAGGTTTTGGTTGGCTTTGTACTTTGATTTCTCCACTTCAGCTAACATAGCCTGGTAGCCATCTATTGTGCATAGCTGATCAAATTTCAAGTTGCACTGAAATTATGACTGTTTATGTTTCTTAATCATTCCCAAGTTCTATCTTTTTTTTTGTATCTTTTCTTTGAACAAGTTATCTTTTTATCACTGTAACAACTGAGAGACGAACTCTGTATTCCTATGCTGTCGAAACTCCATATTCCTATGCTGTAAAGGCCGGTACTGTAGATTAATCAGTTTTATGCCATCGTGTATTATGATATTATCAAATAGCCCACACTACATGTAGCTAGTGGAACTTAAGGGTCTGTTCTTTTTGGCTGAAGCTTATGGCTTTTGGCTGCGGCTTGTAGTTTTTGGGCTGTTTGTGCGAGAGATTAAAGAGTAACAGAAACTCATGTGCGGTTTTTGCCGATATAAATGAAGTCAGTACAGTATGTACTACAATTAACTAGTAGATCCTATCTTAAAAAGATACTCCATTTAAAAGTTAGTTACTGTAGAAAAGCCGAAAAGCAGCTTTTAGAAGCCCAAAAGAACATGCCCTAAGACCTGGCGAGTAATGATCAATCTCAAATTTTTTCATATGCTGCACATTCTTACGAAGCCTGTAAAAAATTAAGATCACCCATCTGATATGGAAGAAATGTAATGCAAGTGCAATTGAAGATTCAAATCAAAATTAAACAGTTTTTCTTTAGATGTACAAATGAACAGTTCCATAGGCTCATCTCAATATGTATATTGTGTATGGAGAGTATTATTAACTTCGGTTAAGGGCAAGCTTGAACCTCGCTGCTAGGCTCGGCTCGAATTTGTGCCATGCGCAAGTTGAGCCGAGTAACAAGCTCGATAAAGTTAAAACACAGTCGGCTAGCCCAGCAACAAATTCAGCCCATAGCAATGGCTGCATTCAAGAAGGCACCTTTTGTTTCATGTTTTTACTAGCTCTTCGTGGACTATTATGCTAATTAGTGGATTAGACGTTAGCAACTTTCAACTGGTTACATGTATACATAAAAGGTATCGTCCTACATGAACCCTTTTAAATGATATTATGGACTTGTTGACTGGCTGTGGTTGTGGTCCTGTAGACTATTGAATCTTAACATATATGCAATTGTTAGTGCTTGACTTTTAACGAGGATAACGAGCCAACTCCAGCTTTTAAGTCGAGCATGCATCTTTGCTCGTTAAGTCGAGCCGAGCTATATTTGCTAATAAGTTTGACCGAGCCGACCTGAGCCAGTTTGTTATCCACCCCTTAGGTTCCAACTATAAGTTATGGTATATGTGCTGTAATTTTTTTAAAAAGATGGATTCTATATAAAAGGTATCCGCATTGACTATATTATAATGATATCTTCGAATTAATGATTCAAAATATTTTTGGCATGTTAGTACAAACATTGATAGTTACTTTCACATTGGAAACTGTAAATATTAAATAAAACGGCTCCACTACCACCATGCTTCCGTAGTATGAAATTTCGGGTTTCAAGTTTCAACTAGAAATTTGAATTTTCAACTCGAGATTTCAAACTGTCAGCTGGTAATTCAATCTTTTAACTGAAAGCTGCAGCAGTCAGCACCGTTGGAGGCATGGGCTTCTTCTTTCTAGCTTCCAAAAACTGAATTTTGACTTTTCTACAGTAAGTAGCTTTTAAACGGGGTGTCTTTTTTAATACGGAGTCCACAAGTTGATTGTAGTACACACTGTAGCGACTTTATTTATATCGGCCAAAACCACACGGGAGTCTCTGTTACTCCGTACTATCTCTCACGAACAACCCAAAAGTCATACGCCATAGCCAAAAGCCATAAGCTGAAGGAAAAAAGAACAGGCCTAGTGGCACTCGACAGTTAGGGCTTGGGAGCAGAGTATGCGGCACCCCTATGCATAGATAGGATGAGAGGGTTTTTAGTTAGTAGCGGGCTACCGTGGAACAAGTGAATAAGCTAGAGGGCCCACTTGTTCGTGCGAGTGCTTGGGTTACTTAGGCCCGTTCATTCTGGCTTTTGAGCGACTTCTGGCATTCAACTGCTGGTTTTTGACTGAAATTATACTGTTAGTTTTTTCTAAATTATTTAATTAAAGAAAAATAAGAAGAAAAAAGAAAAACGCTATTATATATCTACAAATAATGCAAAGGAAAAAAAGAAGACAAAGCAAAAAAAGAAGAAGACAAAGCTAAAAAAGCAAAAAAAAAAGAGCCAAAATTAATAAGCCAGTTGTAATACCAGAGAATTGCAGGTAAAACCAATTCGAGACATAATGCCGTTTTACTCCACAGGCTTTTAGCCATGAGGTAAAAACCTCAATTTTACCTAGTCAACAGGAGGGAGAGAAGAGATAAGACCAAGCCATTTCACAGCTGGCCATGGTAGCCAACCCTTTCCTCTCTCCTTAAGTAAGACACATGGAGAGAGCCAATGTCATTTCCCTTCTTTCTCTCGGTCGAGACAACAAAGCCAAGCCAGCATTCCACTTCCCTCTCCTCTCTCAGCCAAGGCAAACCCAAAGCTGAAGCAAAACGAGTCACCATCCCAACCCTATCAAAGCTACACGCAAGCTGTGAGAAGAGAGTCGGAGGAGAGGAGCAAGGAGTAGGGGAAGGCAAAAGAGCAAAGGTGGCAACCACCACAACCTTCGTCCTCGTCCATTCCTTTCTAGCCTAGCAATCAAGTAGGTCCCCTCACCCTCCATCTTTGCTTACAGCACCATGGCACAACACAAACCATTCCAAAGCAAGGGAGGAGGGGAAATAGAGGAAGAGGAGTAGGACGGAGTATACCTACGTGAGATCGCACTGAGGGTCGGCACCAGCGCTTGGGGAGCCGTGTGAGTAGTGGAAGGAGGCCGACGGTGGCTTGGGGCTGAGCCAGGATGCGGCCATGGCCAAGCAGCGTGGGAGCTATAGCTGAGTGGCCTGAGGTGCAGGGGCAACACAGGAGAAGCCAGAGGAGGAGGCCAAGGCACCGAGCTTTTGGCCTGCGTTGAGCCAAAGTCGTGGCTTGAACTAGAGGGAGTGAGGAAGGGGAAAGGAGGGGATGAGCTCAGGGAGCTAGCCGAGCACCCCACCAAAGTCGTGCTGGCGATGAGTCATGGCTGGTGTGCCCGAGCGCAGTTGTGGGCATGGGTTTCACTCGAAGAGGTGCCTTAGAGAGAGAGAGAGAGAGTTAGAAAGGGATGACTAGTAGTAGTTACTGGTAGTAGCAGTAGCAGTAGTGGTGTTAGCAGTTGTAGTACTATGTAGTGCTGTGGAGTTGTGGTCGTGAGTGTGTGTGTTGGCCGCCTATTAAAAAAGTGTGTGTGTTGACCGAATGCATTTGGCAGTAAGAATTTAGATGAGTGATTAGGTGGGTGATTAACCAGATGACTAATTAGTTAGTGTAGGTAATTAGGTGTAGATTAATTAGTGGGTGATTAATTAGTTTAGGTAAATAATTAGCATATGTGGTTAATTAAGCAAGTGAAAATATTAGTGTGGACTAATTAATGTGGGTAAATTCTAAATCTCCATAGAACACTAGAACACTAATTTTTGGTACAGCGGATTGGAAGTTAGGCATCCGGATTGGCTACTGCTTGGGAGGGGACAACGGTAAAGTTTCCGGTGAACGAGTGATGTATGTGCAGGGTTTGCACATAGGATCGATGACGTCTGTGTGCGTGCATGTTCTACTATGATGTATTGAGTCTGGATGATGTTGTACAAGTGGAGTTCCTGGTTTGGCATCATCTATGCATCGCCTACAAGGATAAACATGCAATTGCATGGTAGAGCAGTGAATGGTAATTGTTGTGAAATATCTGATGTTTATGTTATATGATGCTGTATAGTAGATGATGACAATGATGATGGAGTAGGGTAAGCAATGATGATAATGGCGAACAATGTTTATGGTAATGGACATATGCATTCGCATCATGTGTACTCATGAGATGAGAAAAAGGATCCACCGTGAGTGGATCAGTGAGACCTACTTTGGTAGGCCTCCATGGGAGTGGAGAGACCTCCATGCCGACGAGGATGGGCCCATGATAGGGTGAACATCAACGGGTGTGCACTCATGCTATACCGGTATATGCAACAAGATGAGCAAATGAGCATATAGAGTAGTGTTGTATTGCACTAATGAAATGACAATGATGAGACATGAGAATGATGATACATATGGAATAACATGTTTAAGCCTATGGTTATGTTGAAATATGTGGGGTATGACATGGTTAGATGATTGCTTATGTGTTTAGTAGTATTTATCATCCTATTATGTGCTTGCTAAGTCTTTGGACTCACCTTTACTTGCTTGTTTTTTTAGGTGTGTATTGAAGTTGACATGCGCTGGCGAGAGTAGCATAGACATTTTACATGAACAAGCAATAAGTTGCACATCACTTTAGTTAATGTATTTAGACTTTAATGACTTACCTAGGTAACTTGTGTTAAAATAATATTTTGGTTATCATACTGTTAAGATGTATAGAGAGTGGATGTTGTCTAAACCTATCAGTAGTGGCTGCAAATGGTAGTACTACGCAATGGTGGTAGCATTCTAGGCTCAAAGGATGGGCAAAGTGTTACAGTTGGTATCAGAGTGGGCGTTAGGTCCATGGTAAAGAAATTTTATAATTTAGCTTAATTATTCAACTAAAATTTATCTTAGTCTAATTATTAAATTAAATTTGACATATTCTGATACACAATAGAATGTGGTTTGAGTCTTGCATTGCATATACATTTTCGCTAGCTATGTTATTGACATCCCAAAAATTTTCTGGAATTTAAAAGCTATTTTAAATGTAAAAAGTATTTGGAATAAAATAAAATAAATAGCAGCAAAATAAGTTGTAAACATTTTTCCTAAGTCCAAAACTTCTCCAGGGACTTCTGTGAATATTTTTGAAAATTTTGGAATTTATTTGGTATTTTTCTGAGCTTTATTTGCTTTTCTCGGGTTTTTTGAAAATCAAAACAAAAAATAAAATTTTAAATTTCCTGCCTCATCCCTCCGAGCGATGCATGGATAGATAGGATCTATCCACGTCGCCGCCCGACCTCATCCAACCATCCCCGCTCTTCCCGCCTTCCCTATCCCTCCGGCTGACACGTGGGTGGCTCGGATCAGCCCACGCCGTTGCCTCCCGGTCCATCTTCCCTGTCCGCCCTCTTTTTCTTCCCTGGCCACTGGATCTCCTCCCCTTCCCTATGGCAAAATCTCCACTGCCCACTCCCTCCTTCCCTCTCCTCTCTTTGACGCGCTGACGAGTGGGCCCCACTTGTCAGAACCGTCATCCCCGACGCATCGCCTCCTTCCTTTCCTTTTCCTCTTTCCTTTTTTCGACCGACGCCTGAATCCTCGCCGCTCTTTCCTTCCTTCCTCGCCTCTCTCTAGTTTTGGTATCCGCATGCTGCACGAGATCACGTCAGTGCCACTTGTCTGCCACGTCAGCAAAATAGCCTAGTCACTGGCCACATCAGTGCCATGTCACCCTCCTTGCTACCTCGGCCTCCCTTTCGGTCCATGGGCTTGGTCCACATGAGCCGGGCCCATTGGTCAGTCTCACCAAGCCAGGGCTAACGTCATAAACCTGATTTTCCTTTAGAAAGATAATTCTATTAATTCTTGCTAATGCCATAAATCAATTTCCCGTACAAAAATAATTCCAAAAATCTGATTTATTCTTTTTCTCTGATTTCAAACTTCTGAGAGCCCGTTCTCCTTTGTCCTAGCTCCGATTGAGCCCATTCAAATTTCTAAATTCTTCAAAAATTCCAATCTATCCATGTCTGCCCTCTTTTTAATTATTTGGAGTTTATTTGAATTTATTTTGAATTTGGTGGGTTATTTTCACGTGTAGACTACAACGATTTCGGAGAATTCTTCGATGACGATTCCCACCAACTCGAGGAGTAAGGCAAGTCATACTCCTTGATCATGTTGATTCTAGATTACAAAATAAAATTATGTTGTATTAAATTACATTGCATGCTTAATTTTTATTCAACGTATTTCAATTCAGTTTTAAACTTAGTTATTGCCTACTTGTTAATTCCTCCATTGACATTGAATTTCCCCGATACCTTGTCACCTTAGAATAAAACTCTAGTTAGTACACTAGTGTTGGCTAGAGAGCTGCATCCGCCCTTGACCGTGGGCACGGCTATTCGAATAGTTTTGACTCTGCAGAGTTTGCACACTTTACCCACAAGAGACAGTTCACTCGTTGCCCCGCATGATTTCTTAGTCGTGCGGTTGAGTAAACCATCACAATAACCGTTCAAAGTACCTTGCCCCTTCCATCATTTCACCCTATGGGTTGCTCCCACTTGCGGTGGGTCCCATACGTTGTGCAGGATGTTTTCCCTCTAAACGACTAGTAGTTGGCTACCCACACTACTAGCCACCACGGAAAACCTCAACCTCTACGAGTGTCCCATTCAAGCCATCACACAGACAACCGCTTGCACTACCTCACCTCCTCCACCTATGAGGATGACTTTCAGGGTCCGGTAAATTTACTAAGCCAGGTTGTACTTTACAGACTTGTGGTTGTACTTATTATTACATAGGAGGTCATGACAAGATTCAGTCCTTAGGGTTATCTGGGCGGTTTTACCACTAACCACACTCTCGTGCACTGCTGCACCATACCCCCGAACCATCCGCCCAGATAGATAAGCAATTTGAGGTTTTTTGGGAGCATAAAATAACTATATCAAAATATACTAGTCATTACCACCATGACTTCCTAAACCTGTTTTCCATGATTAAAAGTGATTCTTGGGCCTTTTGACCCCAATGCCTAAACAAAACTAGCATGGCATATAAGTACGGATTTACTTTCGAAAGATTACCACTATAGTTTTACTAGGGTGACAAGGCTCACAGATTTGAATATTGCAAAGGAATGTAATATTAACAAGCTTATTAATGGGTATGTAACTAGGGTATTGAAATCACAGCACATAAAATAACAGCATGCAGTTGATAATTTGAAACGAAATTAAATTGCAGAAAATGTAAGTTCAATATGGTCAAAGTATTGACTCACCTTGGTCATAGTGGGTTTGGTCTTGGTTGTCTTGAGCAGCTTCTGCTTCAGTTTCCTCCTCTTGAGCTTCGTACGCTATTTTTACGTGCGTGAAAATTTAGATAAAAATAAAATCAGCAAATCAAATAAACACTCGCAAGAAAATCCAAATAACCCCAAAACTCATGATTTCAGTTCCATTGAGTAGACTTTGATTTTTGGGTGCATTTAGAAATGTGTTTCATTTAATGTGGCGGTAGTGTCACATCCCAAAATTTGCTTTCTGGAAAAATTTAAATTCAAATTAATTATTTTAAAGTAATTGGAGTTTAAAACCTATTTTTAAAATTCAAAAAGTAATTTAAAGTATAAAAATAAACTACCAACAGTAGTTGGAAATAATTTTATTTAGTCCAAAATATGTCCAGGATTTTCTGTGAATTTTTCTGGAATTTTTGGAAGTATTTTCATATTTTTCTGAGGCCTAAATAATTTTCTAGCCTTTTCTGAAAATCTAAATCAATTTCTAAAAATAAAATCCAACTTCCCCTCCCTCCAGCCGACGCGTGGACGGTCCTGATCCGCCCACGTCGCCGTTCGGCCCTGATCCAGGCCGCGACCCCTCTCTCTCTCGCTGCCTCGCGGGCCCGGCCCGTCAGCCGGCGGCCCCGCCTTCCCCTCCTCATCGCCCGACGTGTGGACGGCCTGGATGAGCCGCGTCCCCGCGCCCGGCCCGATCCACCGTTCCTCCCCACTTAAGCGCGCCCGTCGCCCGATCCGCCTTCGGACCACGCGGCTCCAATCCGCACCGCTCGCGCCCCGTTCCTCTCCTCTCACTGACCGTGGGTCCCGCCTGTCAGGTCCTTCGTCCCCGCACGGACGCCTACCTTTCTCTCTCTCCCGAAGAAACTGGCGACCGAATCCTACCCGAACTCTATCTCCTTCTTCGATTCGTTCGGGGATTTGAATTCACGGGGAGATAAGCTCCTTGTCCCCAAAAACTCGGACTCCGCGTCGCCTCCGTCGGCTTATCCCCAGTTTAAACAGAGCACCGGCCGTCGACTTCGGCAAGGAATCCCCGCCGCCTCATCCCTCCCCGAGCTCTATAAATAGCCCCTCGGCCTCCGCCTCTTCCCGCACTACCTCCTAGCGCCCTCCGCCCATCTCCCTGCGCCCCGAGCGCCGCCGCACCGCGAGCTCCCCGTGCGCACGGTAAGAACTCCGGCGAGCAATCGCCGCCGCCTCGGTTATCCCCGCTACCCGTCGGCGCCACTTCGAGCTTCCCCGAGAGTTGATGAATCTCCCCGACACCTCCGCCGTCTCTTCTCGTCGCCGGAGCACCGTCGCACCGGAAGACCCGAACCGCGCCGCCACCTTTCCTCGTCGCCAGCCACCTCCGTTCATCCCTGAGCCTCGCCGACCCCTCCAACCGAACCCCCTCCGTGCCAGGATTACATTTCGCGCATCGCCCGAGCACCTCCGGTCTCCCCTCGCCGCCGGCGCCGTTGCCTCTGACCACTTCTGCCCGGCCCCTCCCGAAGGTATCCCTCAAAAGGAATTGCTGCCCTATATGGGTAGGCAAAGCCTCCCCCGCCCATCTGGTTAGCAGCGCTCTCTCTTACTCCCTCGGCGCGCGTTCGAGCCTTCGGCTCCGCACGCTGAGGTTGAGTTTTTCGTTTATTTCTCGCGCTGACAAGTGGGCCCCACCCGTCAACGGCCGCCGCTCTGCGCTGGCCACTGCCGCCTGGGTCCCACCCGTCAACGTCAGCCTCTGACAAGTGGGCCAGAGCCTGGTGGGTCCCACCTGTCAGTGACCAGTAGTCTGTATGGTCACTGACAGAGGGGTCCCACATGTCAGAGACCGCCAGTGGTTACTGTTCAGTGGGCCCCACCTGTCAGTCTCACGAAAATAAAATAAAAGATTAAAATTTAAAAATCACAGTGGGTCCCACCTGTCAGAAATTTTCGAATTTCTGTATTTATTCAAACTGAGATTTTCAAATGATCATAACTTTCTCATTTTAACTCCAAATTCAACCATTCAAATTTCTAAATTCATCTAAAATCATGATCTATCCAAATATGGCCTCTTTTGAATTTTTGGATTTTATTTGGATTTTGTTTGTATTTATTTGCTTTGTTTGCTTTGTGTTTTCTCGCGTAGATTCCAACGTTGTCGACGATCACTCCACCCAACAGCAAGAAGATCCAGAGAATCTGCAAGAAGGCAAGTCTCCTTTAATCATCTTGAACCTATGCTTTTGAAATGTTTTAAATATTTTAAATTATGTGCATTGCTAATTTCATAAAACCACTAGTTCAAATCTTTAGGAATTAGCTACTCCAACTTTGTTATGCCCTCATTTGACATTGATTGCCATGTACCTTTGTCACCTTAGAACTTCCTTTGTCTCAATAATGAGATTAATATTAATTTTTGTGAATAGTAAAGTGGTAGTGTAATGCTTAGTCATGCTACTTAATAACTTTGAAGTCTTGAAAAATGGGAAATTAAGATTTATTGTAGAACCCTTGTGTTTATAAATGTAGTGGTAATTGGAGTTGCCACTTGTCTTTTAAAATAAAATAAAATGTGAATGTTGGTTTAGATTAGGGTGGATGGCTGGTTTGGCTTGGTGCAGTTAGCACGAGATCTTGTTAAGTGTATGTTCCACCCTAGTCAATTAAGGACCAACGCTTGTGTTTGTCCAGACTGAGCACTACCGTACAACCACAAGTCTATATGGGTACGACCTAGCTAACTAACTTATGATAGTCTAGTTTAGGTGCCACCAGTGGAAAGTGGGTGCCAGGGATGGACTGGTTATTCACAAGTGAGGGATGTGGATTTCATCAGTACTCATATGGCGCAAGAGGGGGCTTCGGTTCGGGCAGTTAGCCTACCTGCGGTGAAACCTCAGCGGGTGGTATCTAGCTAGATTAGAGTAAAGTAAAAGCTTGTGATATTTTATCTGGGTCTCATGCCAAAGGAAGCGTGTTGACTTTTAGGATAATTCATCTCTTGTGGGTAAAGTTGTACAACCTCTGCAGAGCCAAAGTGTAAAACTATTCGAATAGCCGTGCCCACGGTCAAGGGCGGGCAAGGAATGCATTCACATGGTAGATTTCTGGTTTTGGTTTTAAAATCAAAGTTTTGTATTCCGAGAGTGGAGGGAACTCTTGGAAGGGTATCCTGGCAGTTGGAGCCAGAGAGGGTGGATGGAACCCACAGATTTAAACTTGGTCAATTATTGAAAAGCTAGTGTTGGTGGATGGAACCTTCACTATAGATTAAATGTTAGTTCTGTTAAAACATTTAATTTGTTAAATTAATGCCTTTGAAAGTAATTAGTAGTAATTGAATTTAAAATATTGCTTTGTGCAAAAGAACCATATAGCCTTCCTTTGTCAAGCCTTGCATCTATTGCATTTTTCCCAAGACTTGCGGAGTACTTTATGTACTCACATGCTACACTCAAAAATAAATCTCAGAGGAAGTAGAAGCTCAAGAAGGCGACTACGACTACTGCTTCGCTTGTGGCTGTGATGGATTTTTCCCGGAGGACTAGGTCGCGCTTCCCCAGTCAATTGCCTGTGGCGTATTGACGGGTCTTCATCGAGTTTATTTTTGCTTCCGCTTTATTTCTCGTGTGCGAGGTCTTGAAGCCTCATTTGTAATAATGAGACCTTTCGGTCAGTACTCTTAATTATTGTAATAAATCTTGATGGTGATGTTTTCCATTCTGTTTAACTGTGTGCACTAGCTTTGATCTGGGACTAGTGCTGTAATACACAGAGGGTCCGGGTTTGGAAATCCGAGGGCCCGATAGGTAGAATGAGTCGATTATAATTATTTGAAGTTTAACCATAAGTCAATTATATGCAATATAGCCTCTAATTTAATTCGAGTATAGTAGATAAAGGATCCTCATCATTGCTAGGGCATAGGGTTAATCTTTATGTTTTTAAGCCATATGGTCGCTAGTCCTGCAATCTTTACTAACATGCAAAAGTTTATGATTTATTGTTTAGTAATTTTTTTATTTACTAAGTTATCATTTCATGAGAGCATATCTCTAAGCAACATTCCTACTAAGCCTTTAGTTAATAAAGGGGGGGGGGAGATTGCTGATAAGCCGAGGCTGCAAGCGTCCAAAACAGAGCATGTCGGGGCTGCGAATGGGCGGTGAGATTGCCGGCGAGGGGCGGCCGGAGGGTTTTCGGCGGCGGGCAAAATGGGTTCCCGGCACTGAGGGGAAGCCGATGGGGGTACCGTGGGGGCCGAGGATCGCTAGAGGTGGGCTGGCGACGTGCGGCGGTGGCGGCTTGAGGGAAGGCTCGATGCCGGTAGCATACAGGCTCGGTGGAGCTCGGCGGAGGGTGAGGGCCGCTTCGTCGCGCTTCAAGGAAGCTTCGGGGCGAAGGAATCGGGCTGCTCGCTTGGATTCGTTGGCGCGCTCGACAGCCGAATTTGGGGAAGAAAGGGGGCGCTGGCGAGGAGGAGGGCACGAGTGCTAATTACTCACAGAGGGAGGGGAAGGGTGGTCTGGTGGTGCGGGTGAGAGCCTCGGCCGGGGCTTTTATAGAGGGGAAAAGGCACAATGACGAGGGGAGTAGGTGAGCTGAGCTCGACGGCGGCATGGCGACAGTGGAGGCAATGGGACGGGTGACCGGGGAGGGGACGTGGACTGGCACGGGGGTGACGCACGCGGTAGGGCCGTGGTCTAGGCGCCCTATAGCCAACGCGAGCTGCTGACCGGAGCTTTGCCCCCGGTCTTCGGCATGGGCGACGACGGGCGATTAATGGCGGCAGAGGACGATGCGGGCGCTGTTTTGATGGGGATACGACCGCGACAGGATGGTGGTGGGCCCGGTGACGCGCGCAGAGATGTGCCGGGGACCGGCGGTCCGAAGGAGGCACCGCGGGGAAGGCGGCTGCGGCGCCGGGCTGTCCGAGCGAAGGTCTTCAGCCTTCGACCCTTGTCCGAGCGCTGCGAGGGCAGGGAGGAACGAGGGGGTTGTGGCCAGTTGGGCTGGGCTGGGCCGGTTCAGCTGGCCGCAAGGCTTTTGTTTTTTTTGTTATATATATACACACACTCATGTCCATTTTTATGTGTAGATTTTTAGGGCTTAATTCTTCACATCCATTCCCTTATTATTATCATTTTTAGGGCATTTGTATTTTTATATTGTATTTTTATTTATTTGTCTATTTATTATAACAAACCCTAAAATAGAATTTCAAATTTTTAGGTTCAAGTTGTACTCCCCTTTTTAATGGACCATCTTTTTAGATTCGATTTTTAAAACTTTAATTTCTATTATTTCACACAAGTTTCTTCCATTATTGGAACCTTGACCAAAATTCAAAGAAATCCAACAAAGTTGAAATATCAAGAGAAATATATTCTAAAATAACTCAAAGGTTACACTGTTCCCAAATCTCTAAATTTCAGGGTGTTACACATCATCTCACCCATATGGGCTTCTCCCACTTGCGGTGGGTCCCATAAGTTGTGTGGGATGTTCTATCCCTAGTGACTTGCCCTGCTGGACTACCCACACCGACTAGCTCATCGCGGCAAACTTCACTCTCAACGAGTGTCCCATTCAAGCTGTCATGAAGTCAGCCACTTGCACTACCCCTCTCCCCCACCGATGAGATGACTTTTAGAGTTCAGTAAATTTACTAAGCCAAGTTGTACTTTACAGACTTATGGTTGTACTTATTTTATATAGGAGGTCATGACAAGATTCAGTCCTTAGAGTTATCTAGGCAATTCTAACATTAACCACACTCTCGTGCACCACTGCTCTAGCCCCCATACCATCCGCTCAAATATTTAAGCAAGTTAGGGGTTTTTGGGAGCATAAAATAACCATATCAAACATACCAACCATTTTCCACCTATGACTCCCCATATCAGTTTACCATGATTGAAAGTGATGCTTGGGGCATTTTGGTGCCCCCAATTATATAAGAAGTGCTAAGCATAGCATGTAATTACAGACTTATTTTTGAAATGTTACCATTATAATTTTTCTAAGGTGACAAGGTTCAAAAGCTCAAATGTTCTAAGGGAATGCAGTCGGTATCTTACGCACAAAGTAAATAATAGGCATGTAACTAGAATATTAAAACAATAATAGATTTGCATATAAAATAATGACATGCAATTTGATAATTTAAAAAAAATAGATTGCACAAAATGTAGATTCAACATGAACAAAATATTAACTCGCCTTAGTCACAGTTGGTTTGGTCTTGCTGGTCATGACTTGCTTCGGCTTCTGCCTCCTCCTCCCCCTGTGCCTCGTACGCTATTTTACGTCGCATGAAAATTTAGATAAAAACTAGTAAAACCAATAAATTCACACAAACATTCAAATAAGCTCCAAAATTCATGGTTTTGGCTCCATTGTAAAGATTTTAAATTTAGATGAATTTAGATATTTGTTTCACCAAATTTGGAGCGAAGATGAACAAGTTATGCCTATTTAAAGTTCTTAATTTGAATTAATTCAAAAATTAAAAAGGGAATAGAGAGAGACCTTCTCTAACAGGTGGGGCCTACGACAGTTTTTAAATTTTCTTTTATTTTCTTTTCATGTTCTATGACATGTGGGACCAGTTTCTATTTGCATAATAGGTATGGCCCACATGTCAGTGGGTGTTTAGGATTAACTGACTTCATTAGTCCAAATTAATTACCAAATTAAAATCTAATTGCTGTGAACAGTGTAACCGCCCCTTTACTGGCAAAGGAGGGGCTCGCCGCCAGTGGCAAAGGCGATGGCCGGACGTGAGCATCCTTAAAATGGATTTCTCACGTCGGCGCGCACTCCTAACTGAAGCCTTGCTGGCCAATTCGACTGGGGCAGCAGCCGGCAGCTACCATGGGCGGCGGCAGAATAGGGGAGTGGCGGACACAGTGGTACATGGCACTGAATGCGAATTGAACACTAAGAGAGCATCTAGGCATGGATAGGATGCTACCTCGGGGGTTGGCGTAGCTCGGGAGTGGTGGTGGCAGTCTGGCGGCGTGAGACGGCGTCGGGCGAAGGTGGCGCACAGTGCCGAGGAAGTACAGGAGGCAAAGGCTTTGGCCGAGGGTGGAGATGGTGTGGCGGTACTCCAAGGAGGGCTCCAGCTTAGTGGAATCGACTCGTGGTAGCTCCAATTGATGGTCCTCCCACCAATCGACGCTGGAGAAGACAAAGCTGCTGGTGCTCCTACAAACTGTTAAAGGGCGATTCTTCACGGTGGGAAGGGGAGTGTGGTGGTGCGGTGATGCCAGGGGCATGAGCGGGGCTTTATAACTGGCAGGGAGGGCTGGCAACCTGAGGGGTCCTGGAGAGGACATGGCAGAGGGCATGGAATCGGCATGGCTATAGAGCCAGGTGATTCAAGCTTGTGTCATGATAGCGACACGCCACAGGGCATGGCTGTCACACGGATGGCGAGGTGTGCACACCGAAGAGTGTGGGTGGCAGTCTGGATGATGTAGAAGAAAGAGGATGGCCTGGGGAGGCACTGTCGGGCGGTGTGAAGCAGTTAGGGTGGCGTATGGTGACGCACGCTGTAGCACGACAGGTAGATGAGCGTGCGCCCGTTGACGGGAGCAGACGTGGCATTGGGTCACGGCGGCGTGGGCGCGCCCTTTGGCTAACCCTGGCAGGCATGGAGCAGTGATCTGAGCGGTGTATCATCATCCTTCGCCCTAGCGACAGGTCAAAAAGGGAGGGTTGGGTGTGACGGTGTTCCTGTGGTGATGCAGGAGCAGAGCTACAGCAGCGCAGGTGTTCCGCAATGGCATGGGCGCAGGGACACGCCGGCCACCAGTGGTCACAAGGGGGAACGTGGCAGGGAAGTGGGCTGCCATGGCAGGGCCGATAGGGAAAAACCCTACTGTGGTAGAGCACTGGCGAGGCCTAGGGCTGGCTCGGCCAGGCCAATAGGCCAAAAGAATTTTTGGGGTTAGGCCAAATGCACATCTCTAGATTCTTATTAACCCCCCTTTAACCATCTTTATTCAATCTAATTTTCCATATTTGTATTCATTAAACCTAGCTAACTTCAGGCCTAGGGTTCGCGACTACACATTTTCATCCTATTGCCATTGTATAGGTAAAAGGGACTATGGTAATTTGTGGGTTTACTTTACAGGATAAATCCTCATTTCTCGTGGTTCAGTTCCTGACTGAATTTTCGCTAACTGATTCTAAGTGAGTTCTCCTACCCTAATTTCTGGATCATCTTTTGATATTCGCATTTGATTTTAGATTTACTTTCTATTAATTTCACTTTCTTTTGGAATTCTATTTCCATGATTTCTTATTTGTTGGAACCTCAACCAAGATCCAAGAAAAATCCAAATGCCAAGAAGATGCATTCCAAAATATTTCAAAAGTTACACATTTTTCAGGATCCTAATTTTCCAGGATGTCACAACTTTTAACCTTAGTGCGAATACTTGTACTAATGAATCAGATGATAATTGTTTTTGTGAGGATATGGAAAAGGATGTCCCGATAAGCTGTCAAAAAACGGAGAAGAAAAACCAAAAAACAAAGCAAAATGACAAAGACCACAATATCATAAGGCAGAAGCCCTAAGCCAAAAAGGAGGAGCCCTTTGTCTCCTCAATTTTCTTTAATTGTTGCGTTTGACTGTGATGTGCATTCTGCAAGCAACAGGTTTCCTTCTTTGTTCAGAAAGAGCACTCCCAGTGATTCTTTGATTCCCGTAAATTTCATAGAAAAATTCATATAATTTCATATAATATCACCCCTGTTTTTTACTTGATGTTTTTGATTTGCAGTCTCAAAGATGCAACTTATTAAATTATAATACGTGAAATTATTTTTTAATAACAAATCTAATAATACAATTTTTATATAGCCAACCTAGTTAGTTTAAATTCTATTAGTCAAAATTTAGAAAGTTTGATGACACGAATTTTAAGATGTTCAAGTAAAAAAGAACGGAAGTAGTATATCTTAATTTCTAGATAAGTTAGGGGGAAATCCCATTTTAGGATGTTCAAGTAAAAAAGAACGGAAGTAGTCTAGCTTAATTTCAAGATAAGTTAGGAAAAATCCCAAAGATCTTTAAAAATAGCTTGATTAGTTTAGGTTTGGATTGTTCTACAGATCTTTTTTCGACCAAGCATGTCATCCAGGTCAGTTACATGGTTGATTAGTTTCTACCAAGTGCTCGATGACAAAAACTGACTTTTGATTTTTGGGTGAACAGATCAGCCAGAATGCTCTGTTCCATGTACAAGGTGCTATCTTGCTGATTCAACCCTATTTTTTTGTTGTGGCTCAGCACCGGGCAACCCTATTAGCATGCTTGCGATTTGTATATTCGAGATAGGTGTTTTTGGTCGTATGGTTCCAAGTGTTTTCAGGCTCATGAATCCTGGCGTGTTTTTGGGTGTGAGACCCCAAACTTATGTGTGAAGAGTATATTCTGATCATGCTATTTTGTTATTTCTTGTGTTGGATAGTTCTATACGATGATATCAATTAGGGATAGTATTGCTGAAATTTGTTAGTAACAACGATATAAATCTACAGATAAAAGAGTAGAAGTAGCATTCCAAGCTCTTTGTTGCGATGAGGTATTACAATTAACCGGGCGTCATACATGTATCATACTGCTTCCAAGAGCGCCGAAGCTTCCAATACCCAAGTATTGAGTGATGAAATATTGCTGTCGTGTTTGAGTTTGCACTTTGAAAAGTTACAAAATATGGAAATGTTATAGGTTCGATGCACTAATCTTTATTGGAGGTACTATCAGACCCAAGTGTGGTAAGAACAGCCAGTAGATAGTGATAGCTTATTCCCAGAAGGTATGCATATGAGATGGCTCACAAGCGATTAGATCAGCTTGTGGTCGGCGATCTGACCGGCATGCAATCCTGTAGGGAAACCGCACGTAATTAATTAGCAAAGGAAAAAAGCACAAGCCTAAATCAATCCTCACTTATTGGATTCAAGCTGTAATAATTAATTCCACAAACCTTCAGTGTCCTGATCTCTATTCATCATCTTCCTGATTCGCGCGGCGACACCAACGAGTAGCATATTTCCAAGATTTCGGGTTCCTTAATTTAGGCCCTAACGATGTGAAATGATGTCAAAATTCATCTATGTAAGTCAAAACTGTTTACACTCAGAACTGGGTAAGTATATTCTTAAAATGTAGACTAGAAAATCAAATAAATTAACGGAATTGGTTTTCCCCCTATCAGAATGAACTGTGCACACAAGAGAAAAAAATACATGGCATTGACAGTAGCTGATTTATACACGAGCTAAAAAATTTAGATGTAGCCACATATGTCAACACAAGCACCGTATAGATATATTCGCATACATGGTATAGTATTCCTCTGGTCACAAAACACATTAAACAAAAAAAGCACAGGTACTTCCTACACGGACATATACATGATAGAAATGTTGTGTTTGGGAATGTGTAGTCAAACTTTTAAAATTTTGTCTACCAATATCATTTTAAATATTTAAATTGGATATATGAAAATCATATGTATAGATTTGTTTTTGAAATGCCAGTAGAAAGATAAAGGAAAGGAAAGTGAAAATTGAGAATAATCCAAGGGAGAATAAAAAGGAGAAAAAAGGGGTTTTGCCATCAAAACCATTCGGCTTTAGCAACGGTCGTAAATGGTAATGTTATGTAATGGTGGTAGTATTTCGGACTCAGATGATGGGCTAGGGTGTTACTGTTTTGAAGAGTATTTTCATGATGTTATAATTTCATTAGATGTTGTAATTATATTGCAATAGAGAATAATGGTCAAAGCTGCATTTTAGGGACCATATTAATATCTAAAATGATATGTTTTAATAACAGGAGGGAGAACAAATCATGATTTAGGTGCAATCAAAATTTTTTGGATAAGCTTTAACGGGCTGCCTTCCTACTGAAAGTTTTAATGGGCTGCACAAAAAAAGCACAGGAGGAAAATAACGAGCATGGGTATCAAAGCACGAGAAAAGCCAGCCGACAAACATGAAATTGACATTGAATTGTAAATAACCAGCCGTGGCAAACTTGTTTCCAAAAGACAAAATACATGCAAGGAAAGGTGAATTAAATTGCAATTTCAACGTATATGCCGCAAGGTGTGGATCAGTAGCATAATCGGCAAGGGAAGAAAAGAAACAAACCAAGAAGAGGAAATCGAAAGGTACCTTCCCGAGGATCACTTGAATGAGCATGTGATAAATCCCTGTATTCAAGGCTGTCGAGCCGTTGTCGGTGGCGTTCATAAAGTGGCTTCATATTTAGAGCTGGGCAATATTCGATACGAAGCCTCCGAAGAAGTGAGTAACTCCCATGAACACCTGGTAAGGAGGACAAACGTTTGCATCCCTCAAGGAAGAGGCCATCTAATGATGGCAGGTCTCCCAAACAATCCAGCGACTCCAACTCATTGCTGCCGCTAACACTTAAGGATTCGAGGGAAGCCAGCTGCCCTGACACGGAACGAAGCTTACGACATCTAAAAATAGATAAGTACTTGAGGGACGCTGGTAGATTCTGAAGCGTCACAAAGGAAGCACAACCATATATACCCAGACTTTCTAGGCATGGTAGAGACTGATTTCTTGGTGCGGCTGGCGATTGCTCTGGTATACTTGTGGATGCTGCGAGGTCATTGCAGTGTTCCTCTTGTACACTCCCCAACGCGGCATCCTCCTTCCCCCATAAGAACTCGAGTTTGTCGCATCCATCAATAAACATACGTTTGAGAGATGTGGGGAGAACGAAGAGCTCTGTCAAGCTTACACAGCTAAATATTTGTAGTGAGGTTAGATGAGGCAGGAGCTGATCCCTTGCTCGATTTGGCTCTCCTTTCACCAGTGTGGGCCCTATTAGCTTACTGCACCCTACAATGGTCAAATTCTTCAAGCCTACCAAGCAAAGGAACTCTTCCTCTGGCCAGTAGATGAGAACATCGCATGAACTGATGTGTAAATCTACAAGTTGTCCAAACCATTTCCAAATCCCAGCTGTTGGCTGCGATGGACTCGAGGGGAAGAAAAAGGCGCAGCCATCCAACACCATTTCCGAAACAGATGCTTCACGATCCTGATCGAGCTGCAGTGTTGCATCTCTGTCACGAACACACAGTACTAACTTGGCTAACGAAGAGGCGATGTACCTGGATCTAAGTACTGATAAGGATACCTGCGCCTTGTCTTCCACCAGGTTCACATCCTTGAGTTTTGGTGCTTCTGGAATACTTGTCAGCTTTGGGCATCTCCTTATTTCAACCTTCTCAAGCAGAGGAAATGTTAGTTCTTCTCCTTCATTTGACACCCATCGCTCCAAGATCTCCAAATCAAGTAACTTGAGCTCTTTTAATGCTGGAAATGCAGAGGATGCCGTGCCGCTGCATAGGTTTTGCAATTTATCTAGCCTTTCCAAATGAAGAACTTCAAGAGCCTTAAAATGCCAGAACTGAGGAAATTCCTCACATATTTTACAACCAACTAGATGGAGCTCGACCAACTGCTTCAGCACGCTAAGATCTGTCATCCATGTCGGTAAACCAGTGCTTTTGTAAGAAACTATCCTCAGCATCTGAATCCCATCATGAGGTTTAAGAGCATCTAAAACCTTCTTGTGAGAATCAGGCAGTGGTTCCCTGTCACTATTGTTACTTCTCCATTCAAGTGATAGGTGCGTGAGTTTGTCTTTGTTTACAAGTCTGGCTGCTTTTGCTCGCTCTTCAGTTACATTTTCGAGACCACATAACTCTAATTCGCCACCAAGGTTTAACTTCTCAAGTTCTCCAACTGTACTGCAACCAGAGCTGGCACCCACCACAAAATATGTTAGAGTCTGTAGAGAAGTGAGTTGCCCGAGGTCTTCAGGCATGCACTTCAAATCTCTGCATCCATTAGTGTAGAGGTGTTGGAGGCTTGTCATATATTTCATATCCTTTGGAAGTCGACATAGTTTCCAGCAAGCAGAAAGGTTCAGAGTCTGTAGATTATACAGCATGCTTATCTCTTCAGGAAGTTCTGTGATCCAGTTCTTCGAAAGATCAAGATACCTTAGGTGCTGTAAGTGCCTTGGTTTGAATGGAAGTTCTTTCGAATAAGAGAGCTCTGGTACTGTAAGTGCTCGTAGAGAATTGCACTTTGATATATGTCGTTGCCAGCCTCCGTCAGGCAAACCTTGTGGAAACAACAACGACCGAAAAGTTGGGGATTGCTTTTTCAGAAAATCACCAAACCAAATTCCATCTCCATCGTATGAGGCGAACAAGTGGCGAGTAGGATTTGACACCAAATCCTTGTGATTTCGACTATCAGTAATAGTTACACATTGTTTTCCCATAACAGATTGAGCAATGTCATGCATAAGGTCATGTATCTTGCATGTGGTTCCTCTGAACGTGTGGATTTGCTTCACATCTTGAAAGAATGACCTCCAAACTAGCTCCTTGAAAATTTCTACGCCTTTGGTTTCAAGATGGTCTCCTTTGGTTTCAAGATGGCCTTCTTCCTGCGGTGGTATGAAATCATGAGCCATCCATAATCGGATCAACTTCTCCACCTCAATCTCGTAATCTTTGGGAAACACAGCACAGAATGCGAAGCAGGGCTTCATGTGAGATGGTAGGTCGTCGTAGCTGAGCTTGAGTATAGGTAAAATTCTAGTCTCATTGCAAATGTTGGTTTTGGCTAATATATCCTCCCATTCTTGCATGCGAGTCTTGGTACTCAACATAGAGCCAAAGGCCTTGGCAGCCAAAGGGGAGCCATGACATCTATCCACAATCTTGTCAACAATCTGGTCACTGTCTGGCAAACTGAAGGCTCTTCCTAGGATCATTTCCTTTAGAAAGTCCTTACCTAGCTCTTCGAGATTATGGCATTCATCAATACCCATTTTCATAATTTCAGCTACTTGTTTCTTGCGAGTTGTGGTCAGTATTGCACTACCCTTGCCACCGTGTTGGAGGCAAGTCTTGAGCTTTCTCCACTTCTCACCGTCCTCATTCCATACGTCGTCCAGCACAATGAGGAACTTCCTCCCATTTACTTCCTTCTGAAGATCCTGGAATGCTTTTTCACGATTTTTCTCATTTTTCATGCAGATGCTGTTAGCAATATCAGCAACGTTGAAATCCTCTGACACACAGCACCACCTTCGGAGTTGAAAACACTTATTGATTTCTGGGTCATTGTAAATGAGCTGCACAAAGGTGGTCTTGCCCAGCCCACCCATTCCAACAATGGGAAGGACCATGAGGTCATCCATGCCGCTAACTCGATCGAGCAATATCTTCAAGATCTTGTCCATCTCTTCTTTTCTGGATCTGCTAACAATATCCTTCTCAGAGTCAGCCATGATGGAATCTATCTGGCGCAACTGGTTGGAAGGTGGTGGTGGCTGTAGTTGTTGGAATCCGAAGGCGTTCATCTGCGTGACAAGTACCTCGATGGTCTGCACAATCCTGCGCAGCTTCTTGCCCATCCTGTAACGGAAGACAATGGGGTTATGAGAAGGGAAGAGGCTTACAACATCCATGCCGAGCATGGTGTAGTGCCCCTTCTTCTTGGCGTCACGCCGGAGAGCCTCGTACTTGAACTCGTCGAACACGTCGATCGCCTCGTAGGACACCGTCCTGAGGGCGTCGAGCCACGCACGTACTCCATGTCGGTCAGCTCCCTTCTCCTCCGCGTCCTGGATGACATCCAGGATGGCCGGCAGCAAGAGCTCCAGGATGCTGCGCTGCTCCTCCATGCCCTCCATCACCTTGTACTGGTCCAGGAGGTAGCTCGTTGCCTTCTCCTTCACCATGGAGACCAGTGGCCCGATCACAAGCTCAGCCATGGTTGCTCGCACAGCTCACGAGAACACACGCACGAAACTGCAGTGGAGAGTGCGGAAGGGAAGTGATATGGGACAGTGATCCTTGAGAATTTCAGAGAACAAAGGGAATAGCGTTGTTATGAAATTGCCAGAGTGCGGACCACCAGCAATTTGCACAAGGCAATTTTTTTAATTGCAGTAGACGTGGTAATTTGTAGAATTTGTCGGATTTCTAAATCCACACACTGTGTAACACTCTGTGTATAAGTGTACTATTTCTTGGACCATGCTAGCATACACAGTGAAAACAGAAATGTTATCTCAGCCGAACTTGAGCTTCTTTTATTATTGAAAATTACCTCTACTGCGGAAGAGAAGTGATACGGGACAGTGGTTCTTGAGAATTTTAGAGAACAAAGGGAACAGCGTTGTTACAGAATTGCCAGAGTGCGGAACAAACCCATTTTTTGATTACAATAGACATGGTAATTTGTAGAATTTGTTAGATTTCTAAATCCAAACACACTATGTATAAGCGTACTACTGCCTAGATCATGCTAGCACACAGAGGAAACAGTGACAATATATATCCAAACTCATGATCTAATATTAAATAAATTTGCAGAGTACAAACCTTATAAATTAGCAGAGTACGAAACTTGTAGTCACTTATTACAATAATAGTCTTTAAGACCCAACATAAAATACAGGAAACAATTAAACTGCAACTGAAGAGTAGCAGTCCATAGGCAGGTGACCGGTAGAAACTTCGATCCGGAGCTTTGAATTGCCCACATGAAAGGACTCATAATCTTCATTGATGTCATATACTACTACTTTTGTTATTTGAGATCACAAGTGAGTACATAGAATACTTAACAAGTCTTTGAAATAATGCAAATATAGATGAAAGGCTAAACAATAGAAGGCATATACGATTTTCAATTTCAAATACCATAATAATAATTTAAAGCATCTAACTAACCAAGACAACAATTTAAATATTTCTCAAATTCATATGCTAATCACTAGTAGCAATTTTCATTAAATCAATCTCTGGTTCACTGCATTTAACCAAAACCAACTACGGTTTCTCAATATTGCACACACCACTCACTAGTGACCCAATTTTTTTTTTAAAAAAATGCGACTATGTTATGTGTATGCATTCCTTGACCGCCTTTGACTTTAGGCATGACTATTCAAATACTTTTATATACTCCGTAGAACTTATACATTTTACCTATAAGAGATACATTATTCTGTTGTATTAAAATGATTCCTTAGACACGTGACCCGGATGATTATCACAACACTTTGTGCTTTCTCCAATCTAGTTAGATATCGTCTGCTAAGGTTTTACCGCTAAAGGGAATCCACCAAAGTGAGAAGCACTCTCTTATGTCATTTGAGTATACTACCAATCCCTAGCACTGCCCCCCAATCACTAGCGAAGTCTAAACTAAATATTTGTAAGCTAAGTAATTACGTCGTACCCATATGGAAATGTGATTATATGGTAGTGTTTAGTTTAAACAATCACAAGTGTCTGTGTTTAATCGACTCAGGGCGGTTCCACACACACCAAGATCTAGAATTATTGTTTGTACAACAAATTTGTAAATTTGTTATACATATATCCCTTGAATCTAGAAATTAGTAAAATAATTACTAGAACATATAGTTTATGGTAGTTTATATACAATAAATTTACAGTTTTGGACTCTTTTTTTAAACTATGACTGATAGCATTGGAAAAATGTTAGGTCTTTTATATACAACCAGGGAAAGTGAGGGTTAGGTCTAGGTTGTTCTTGAATCGAATTGGAAAAATGTTCTGAAAACTATGACTAAGGCTCTCTTTTTTTAGCTTCAGTTATTGGTTCTGCTTTTTTAGTAATTACTATTTATTAGATTAGATGGTCGTAGCTAAAAGCCATCAACCGCAGTTGAAAAAAACACAACCTAAATCATCTTACCTATGAGACTCGAAACCTTGATTTTGAATCCAAGGTGTATGCCATGCTAGTTCCATGACCAGTCGCTAGCACTAATATTTCATATTGTTTAAACAGAGTAGCACATAATATTAGGTGAACATAAATAGATCTTATGGACCATTTTACATATATGTCCAACTGACCAAATAGTTTGAGGAGTAATAGCAACCGAAATCCAAAAAATACAACAACTCATGTGGCATGACATTTCCAACATGCAACTGATTGCTATCAAACCTTAGTAGCTAGTCAACATCAGGACCGGCAGAAAACTCGAAGCTTGGTCGCCATTCGTTGTTAGTGGTTGTGCCTCAATGGCTCATGCTGCATGCACTCCGCACGTATCTCACCCCTATCACTAATTCTGTTGTAAGAATGTTTGTCTCCTCCACCACTAGCACTCATGCGTCACCTACCATTGCAGCGGCAACAACTCCATCGACCTCCAACTCATCAACATTCGGCTGCATGTTCTCTCACCCTTGATCTACAGGACAGCAACTATGCCCTATGGAGCACCCTCTTCACTGTCGCCTTCGGCAAATTTGCCATCGCTCACCACCTTGACGGATCCAACGTGTGCCATGATGACCCAATCTGGGTCTCGTGGCTTTGCACCACTATCAATAGGGAGATTCTCAACATCATCCTTAAACCCACTGACACTGCCTACGCCATCTGGATTGCCATTGCCGGGCTCTTCCTTGACAACAAGCTTACTCATGCTATCTACATTGATGCTGAGAACCGAAGCATGCAGTAGGGCAACATGTCCATTTCTACCTACTGTGCATGGCTCAAAACACCCGCCAACAATCTTTGTGACATTGGCCAGCTAGTTCCTGAACAAACTCAGGTCCTAAACATGCTGCGTGGCCTCAACGACAAGTTCCACCATGCTATTCCAATCCTGGCAATGCAAGAGCCTCTTTCCTTCTCCACCCGTGCAAGCTCATTCCTCCTCCTGAAAGAGCGTCATGACATGCGGTGCAGTCCACCACCGAGACAGCGCTACATGCCATGGCACCGAATCAGAAGAGGTGAATAATTATAATGTGCAGCTAAAACTTTTTCCTTTAATTTGCTATCCCTTAATCATTAAACCCACCAATGCACAAAAAAAATAAAAACAGCAAAAAAAATATTTTTCTCGAGTACTTTAGTAGAAGTAAAAACAAGCTGCATGTTCAATTAATGGTGACTCGTAGTGCTATCGGCTGCACATGTGGTCTAAAGGCAACAAAGAGGAGCAGATCGGCATCTTTTTCCTCCGGTGGGACCCGCTGTCCTGATGTACCGAAGCACACTCCAGCCCCTGCCATCTTCACGTGAAGGGCATAGCACAAGTCATGAAACTTCACGTGACGGCCATGCAATCTGCGCTGTCTTGCTTTTCTCTGATGCACAACAACCGAAGCATAGATCGGCATAAAGCGGCCGGAGAAAAGAAAGCGGCGGCGGCGTCCTGGAAAAACAGTGACTAGATTTCTTTTCGCATCCCACGGTTCCTAAAACAAAATACTTTCTTTATACTATGTCTTCTTACTTAAATTTTTTAAATTTTATCTATTCATGAGAGACAGTATATAGAAAAAATAGTCACATGTGATTTTGATCAGTACAGCAGAACTTAATATACTTTTTACTCCAATCTTCCTGTTGACCTTCTTTTGAAAAAACAAACCATTGAAAATCTAGTTAATGTAGTCCGCACAAACCAAAACCAGCTGAAAGTCAAATAAACCCACCCCGTATCTCCCCCTAACAACAAGGAAGCCGACTAGACTTTTATACCCCATCACACACACACAAAACCCACACCTTCGTACTTTCAACACGTATAATTCATCTTTGATCTTCACGTGCCCTAACTCGAGCATGACTATCTTCTCTAGCATCCTTGACTCTCCAGATTATGACTTTGAACCAAGCCATCTCCCGGTCTTCGCCGTACACCATGATTGCCTCGGAGTTATTCTGCACATGCAAAGACCAAAGCAACATTTTGTATAACCAACACCAATGACATTACCCATATTAATGCACTTAAACTTTATAACTGTGGCTGATCACCACGATTCAATATCTCATTAGGTTAAAATTAATTAATGAACTCACATGTGATGATGAACCCAACATACTACAAGCATGGCTAAGCATGTTAAACGTACAACCCATGTGATAGCTAATATTGCATCACTAGATAATTATCCATCCTATAGTGACAATAGAATTATGATATTCAAATTACCAAGGTAAAGTTAATCAACTTGGACAATAACCACCTAGCACAAATGTTTATAATAAAATAGCAATGCACGATAATTTAAAATAAAATAATAAATAAATAGAATCCAAAATTAGGTTCAATATGATCAAAGGACATGACTTACCTTGGCCTTACTCAGTTAGCAACTCTTGGTCTTCAAATCCTGCTTCAACTCCTGCGAAGACGTTACCTAACGCGGTAGAGAAAATGAACAAAACACAAATAAAATCAAACAACATTTAAATCAACTCCCAAAAACTTCAAAACCAGAACCACATGATAGATCTCAATTTTAGATGAATTTGGAAAAAAAGAATTAGGTCAATCGGAGCTAGGACGGAGAAGAAGGGGCCCTTGACAATTAATTGGCTAGGAAAATACTGGGAATTGAAAAAGGCTGATGTTCTATGGATCAGGTCTATGGAATAGTGCGGTCTATAGTGAGCTCATCTTATGGAACAGTGCGTGTGCTGGCAGCTCGGCGGACGTGGCGTCTAGGGCTAACGTGGCAAGATCTAGTGAGGTGGCGGTGATGTGGACTGACACATGATGCTAACATGGAAGAGTGACGTGGCATGCTAGGGTGGCTTTGTGCAATGATGAGACAAACACGTGGCTCCTAGGGCTGACATGTTTGCTGAGGTGGCGGTGCTGACGTGGCTCTATTCATGGGTCTACTGTAACATCCTGATTTTCAGAGTTTTTTTGAAGCTTTTAAAATAAAATTTACCATTTGGATTTTTCTAGAATTAATTAAAGCTTAAATTTATTTTTTTATTAAATAAAAGGATTTAATATGACTAAATTACACATTAACATTTTTTGAAAGTATTTTATTTGGGTTCCTTGTGCTTTAAGTAATTTTTCCACATTTTCTAAGATTTTTCTTGATTTATTTTCTATTTTCTAGAGCTTAAATAATTTTATTTAAATTTCTAAAAATAAAAAGTGTAAAAAGTTCTAAAAGGCTTTTGTGCTGAAGCCCACCTTCGCCGGCCCAAATTTTCCCTACTAGCCCAGCCCGTTTCGCTCTATGCCCGACGCGTGTCGGTCATCCACCACTCGCCCGTGCCAACCGAGCCGCAAAACATCCCACATCCTTTGAATCGCCTCGGAGCTCCATGTGTCACCCATCTGAATCATCGGCCACTATTCATCATCTTCCTCATGGACTCTCATCACTGAGCATGAGATGAGTTCATCTCGGCATTTGTGTTGGCTCCCCCGTAGACTCTCGGCCATGCCTGACCCCGCTCATTGGCGTCTGCGCTACAAAAGCCGCGCTGTCCCCCTCGTGTCTGCTGTCCTAAGCCACTCACTTTGCATCGCCGTTAATCTCGTGCTATCATCGTCGCTCGTGTGACAGCCAGCCTCTTTGCCTCATCACCAGCATCGTCTTTTCCGATGCCGGTGAGCCCTGCCTCGCTCCATCGCTGTTGCACACCGCTGACCAGTTCATCACCGCATCTCACTATCATCTCCCCTCGTTCAACCAGTAGCATTGCCACCTTGGTTCACGCGCTTGTCACTTTGGTTCAAGTGCTGGCTGACGTCACCCCGCACCCACGGCCCGTGACTCTTTGCCTTCTCCATGAACCCAGTCTGTCGTGAGCCAAGTTACAGACAGCTGGGTCCCACCTGTCAGTCACACAATACCATAGACCCATGAGCCAGCCAAGCCAAGTCAGCTGCCACATCAGCCCTAATTGCCTAGTTAGCTACCCCATCATCTAAGCCATGCAAGTGCACTATTCCATACACCGAGTTCACTATAGACTGGCTTTTCCATGCACCGAGTTCACATCACAGTAGAATTTCCTAATTTTCAACCTTTTTCTTTAGATTTAATTTTTCAAGAGCCTGTTCTTCTCCATCCTAGCTCTGATTGGCCTGATTCTTTTTTCTAAATTCATTTGGTTTTTATATGATTTCATTTGTGCCTCGTTCATTTTGTCTTTTGTTAGATCATGTCTTCGAAGGAGCAGAAGTAGGCTTGAAAGATCAAGAAATTGGTAACTGAGTAAGGCCATGGCAAGTCATGTCCTTTGATCATATTGAACCCAATTTTCAAATCTATTATGTATTATTTTATTTTAAATTATCATGCATCGCTATTTTATTATAAAACCTTTGTATTAGTAGTTAATGGCCTATTTGATTAATTCCTCCTTGATAATTTGAATGCCATAATTCCATTGTCACCATAGGATGGGTATTTATTTAGTGATACAATACTAGTTATCACATGGGTTGTATGTTTAAATTGCTTAGCCATGCTTATAGTTACGTTGGGTTTATCATCACATGTGATCAATTAATTAGTTTTAAATTAGTGAGATATTGAATCGTGGTTGTAGCCACTGTTATAAAATTTGTGTGCCATGACATGGTGTGTCTTTGGTGTTGGTTTTACAAAATAGTTTTCACTTGGGCGAATGATCGTGTAGTAAATGAGGTGTAGTTCGCACATTGGGATGTGGAAGTTTCACCTAGGTAATGTCTAAGAACTTAACTTTATGCACTATTGATCTGAACCTTACTGTATAACCACATGTTCAGTATGGAATAGATCTAGTTGATTAATTTGTGATGTTTCAATTTCAATTTTGTCATTGTGATGAACATGGTTGCTGATTTCCATCAGCACAAGAGGGGCCAGGATGGTGAAACCTTACCGTGGCAGAATTGTGTTGAGATTGAGCATTGTAAATGTTTTGTCATGATCTCCTCACCACACACCAAAGGAAGTGTGCTTATCCAGTTGCAATATGGGAGGATCATGTCTTGTGGGTAAAGTTGTACAACCTTTGTAGAATGTAAAACTATTCGAATAGCCGTGTCTCTTGTTATGGACAATGCTTAGTGATTTCATATGAGTGTTTGGTTTTTCATAAAAAACTAGTTTGATTAAGTTTGGGAAGTGAATGGTTGTTTCACTCGTGGTTCATTACATGAATGGTAGTTTACGGGGTTCATTGGAGTGAATAGTCAACTCACTTGTGGTTACTCAATTCCTTTGATTATTTACTTATTTGTCATTTTCAAAGTTTGCTTTCAATATATTTATTATATTTACTCTAAATTGCCGCTCTTTGCAAAATAACCTCTCAGTCATCCTTTGGTAAGGCTTGCATACTATATTGTATCTTTGTTACAAATGACTTGCTGAGTACTCTATGTACTCACGGCTATATCCATATTTGCTCAGTTGAAGAAGAAGGACCATATCAGTAGGAGGTACCCGAAGGATGATACTTCGACGACTTCAGAAACTAGTACTTCGCTTTCCAGTCGATTGCTTGTGGACATATGAAATGGCTACTACTCTTGTTTCTGTTTTCCGCTCCAAATTTCTTAAGCCTTTCAGGCTATTATTTGTAAGCTTGACCGTAAAGCCGCAACTCTGATAATTAATCATATTTGAGTCTTTTTCTTGGTTAGACGTGAATATGGTTGATATTCCGTCTATGTTTCCACTGTGTTCGCTAGCGTGATTCTAGACAGGTGCAAAATACATAGGAAGATCCGGATTTGCATATTCGGGTCTTGACATCTACGGTATAGTGATTGTTGACCGGTGGGACCAATGTGTTAGCGACTTGGTTCATGTGGACTAGGTTCACGGAGAAGTTGAAGCAACGCTGGTGCGTGGTGACATTAGTGTTAACGTCAACAATGACATCGGTACAGTGCGTAGGGCAAGGTGTCTCTTCAAGCAAATGAAGCGGTGCCTTTTATAGCATAGACGACGAGGTTTCCCACACAAACATGGCCGAGTGTCCACGACGGAGATGGCACAAATGCCGAAAGGAAGTTCGGCTTAGGCACGTGCGGCATGGCAGTGAACGTCAAATCGGGACCATGAATAGTGTAATTACACCCCGATGGACGACATGTGTCACGGGGATAAATCGAACGGCGACACGTAAGGTGACCCGAATCGTTGACACATGGAACACGGGCGGGGAGAGCGCAGACTGGGCTAGCGGGAGAGGAATGGGCCAAGGCTAGGGTTTTGGCCTATAAGGCTTTTAGGAATTTTCCAGGCTTTCTGATTTTCAGAAATACAAATAAATTCAATTGAGCTCCCAAAAATAGCAAATAAATCCGAAAAAATCCCAGAAAAATAATAAAATTCCTTGAAGTGCAAGGAATCCAAATAAAACAATTTTGACCTCAATTGAAGTTTAACTTAGTCACATTAATCCTTATTTTGCAAAAATTCTATTTAAGCTTCAAGAAAACTCCAAAAAATAGAATGTTACAATTCTCCACGCTTAAATGGAATCTTGACCTCAAGATTCAGACTCACTAAGAGAATAGGCTTGGAAACTTTACTATGAGATCCTCCTCGAACTCTCAGGTTGCTTCCACTTATGAATGATTGCTCGACTAAATTTTGAAAAAACAAATGACTTTAGTCTTCATCACAAGCTCTGACAGTTCCAAGATTTTGACAGGGTGGTCCTTGTAGGTAAGATGCTCCTGAAGATCAACAGCTTCCACCGGCACTATCTCTTCTGGCACTCGTAAACATTTCTTTAACTGAAACATATGGAAGTCATCATGTACCCCACTGAAGGACCCAGGTAGCTTTAGCTGGTAAGCAACCTCTTTTTTATGCTTTAGCTGGCTGCACATGTGGTCTAAAGGCAACAACAAAGATGAGCAGATCGGCTGCTTTTTCCTCCGGTAGGACCCGCTGTCCTGTTGTACCGAAGCACACTCCAGCCCCTGCCATCTTCATGTGAAGGGCATAGCACAAGTCATGAAGCTTCACGTGACGGCCATGCAATCTGCATTGTCTTGCTTTTCTCGATGCACAACAACCAAGCATAGATCGCATAAAGCGGCGGAGAAAAGAAAAAGCGCGGCGTCCTGGAAAAACCGTGACTAGATTTCTTTTCGCATCCCACGGTCCCTAAAACAAAAGCTATGATAGATTCTTTAGTATTATGTCTTACTGAAATATTTGAATTTCACCTATTTGTGAGAGGTAATATACAAAGAAAAATAGTTACATATGATTTTAATCGATACAATTAAACTTAGTATACTTTTTAATCTAATCTTCCTGTTGACATTTAAAATCTAGTTACTGTAATACGTAGAAACCAAAGCCGGCTGAAAGTCAAAACGAATCCACCCTGTATCTTCCCCTAACAACTCGGAAGCCGACTAGGCTTTTATACCCCTATCACACACACACAAAAGCTACACCTTCGCACCTCCAACATGCATAATTCATCTTTGATCTTCATACGTGTCGGATCCCGGAGCAACAACTCCGAAACCCTTTGTGTTAATCGTACTAGTTCAGGATTAGCTAGTGTACACAGTGATAACATGGATACATATCAAGCACAATAATAAACTTTATTAAACTTAATATGGGCCTGATGGCCAAAGTTTACATCAATAACATATAAGCCAAAATTAAATATAAGCAGCGGAAAGAAAAACCGAAACAAAAGAAGCCCACTGAGCCTGCCTACAGGCAAACGACAGTAAGACACGGCCCACTCATCCAAGTCTTCATTGTAGTCGAAGTCGTCTTCCTCTGTGCGGAGATAGTAAGGTGAGTACAAACTTGTACTCCGCGAGTCACACGTAGAAATGCAACATAATGATAAAGGCATCAATGGAAGGCATATAGGATTAGTTGAGTGTAAAGTAGTAATTTGAGAAATACAATAAATAGATTGAAAACTACTAAATTTAATACAATAAGTAAAAAAGTAATTGTAAATGAAATTAATACCGTTAGTGCAGGCTCTGACCAAACACTAATCTAACCACGGGCATCCCACCCGGACTATCTTTTCCAAAATATCTCATATAGATTCCATCCAACTATACACTTTCAATCTCTCATGGATTCCATCTATCCATAAGGTTTTCATAAACTATTTTGAAAAACAAAGTCTAATCCATGAAAAACTTTACTCAGCTTGCCCGTAACTGTGGGCACAGCTATCTAAGATAGATTATATACTCTGCAGAGGTTGTACAGCTTTACCCACAAGACATGATCATCCCATATTACCACCGGATTAACACACTTCCTTAGGTGTGCTACGAGGAGATCGTAACAAGGCCTTTACAATGCAAAGCCTTCAACCTAGCCAAGCCAACACTAAGGTTTCACCCCAGTAAAGAATACACTAGACTGGGACCCCCTCTTGAGCCGAGTGAGACTTCTCATGGCCTACGCCACGCTCACTTTCAACTTACGACATAACTCATGTTGAGACCCGCAAATTAATCAACTAGGACTATCACATACCAGTCTTGTGTTAGTATGATAGGGCTTTGGAACAGTAGCTCACAGACCGGTCCTTA
Source organism: Dendrocalamus sinicus (assembly GCA_036346575.1). Taxonomy (NCBI): domain Eukaryota; kingdom Viridiplantae; phylum Streptophyta; class Magnoliopsida; order Poales; family Poaceae; genus Dendrocalamus; species Dendrocalamus sinicus. The sequence goes on along the minus strand of CM070665.1, from coordinate 292,677 downwards.
ATTTGACTTAAACTCAGCCACATACATCCTGTGCCCGACAATCAACACCGTGTCACCGAACAATAGTGCATACTTGCACCCACCACCTAACCATTAGTCTAAGTCTAAACCAGATTTTATATTTTATTTTAAAATATTTCATAATCCTTCTTGACTCACCGAAGTCAAGAATACATTTGAAAAACTTATTATTTTATGTGAAAAGGTATCCCAAAATAAATATTATGTCTAAGCAGGTCTAAGCATTTGATATAAAACTCTCTAGCCAATACTAGTGTACTAACTAGAGTTTTATTCTAGGGCGACAAGGTATAATGTTACATAACATCAAAGGTGTCAATAAAAATTGGGGATTAACTAAGTTTAAAACTGAAATTGAAATACTTGAATAAACATATGCATGCAATATAATTTAAATCAACATAATTCTATTTGCAAACTAGGATCAACATGATCAAGATGTGTGACTTGCCTTGCTCTGCAGTCTGGTGTGGGTCGTCGTCGAATAATTCTCCTGGATCGTCGCATTCTACACGCGAAGAACCAAAGCGAATAAATTCAAATAAAATCCAAAAATTATAAAATATATATTGATGGATATATTATGATTTTATATGAATTTAGGAGAAAGAATTAATAGATTCAGAGTTCGTTTGAGGGAGAACGAATATCTGGAAGTTTTGGATATCACAGGAAATGGTAACAAAATCTGAGAATTACTTTTTGAATAGTACAGTGTCGGTAAGCTGTGAGGTGGCCGGCGAACGGGCAACTGGAACCCTGGCGAGGAGGCGAAGGTGGTGACATGGGTATGGTGGTGAGGAACGGCGGCAATCACTAGCAGTGAGGGAAAAAAGGCAATGACGGAGTAGGAGCGACAGCGACAGGTTGGAGAGAGATAGTACCCTAGTATGGAACGTGGAGATGTAAGGTGAACATGGGGTAGAACTCGATATGGTGAAACTAGGAAAATTATTGGCTAAGCTGAAAATTCATCGGAGATGATACAATCGACGTTTGAACGACGACAGTAGAGAAAAAGAAAAAACTTGATATCTTGATGCTCGATGAAGCAAATCTAAAACTACTTGGAAGGTAGCTACATGGGATGGTTTGGCACGTTTTGACGTGAAAGAATTGGAGAAAGCATCACTGGATAGATGGGGACGCGAGATGCCCTAGGGGCTATGGCTAGGTGTCAGAGGCAAAAATTTGTGGATGGGTTTTGGAGGAAAGGAGAGAAGCACAGTGTAGAACGTGATAGACAAGTCTGATAGAGGTGACGGCATAGGCTAAAACTCACCGAAGGCGACGAATCGACATCGGAGTTGAAAATGGCCATTTTTGCGGAAAGCTCAATTTATGACAATTGGATCCATAAAATATTAAATAAAAATGGTAGATAAATTGCTTAGAGGCTAGGACATGATATTACATGAACAAAAATCAAATAGCTCATTGAAAAAGTGGTGTACGTGTGAAGACACGGTTTTAATGTCATGGCTCAACAAGGTCAATGAGGACTCGGGGATCTTCATGTGATGGCGATGGAAGCACAATGTAGAACGCGTCGATGCGAACTCAACGGTATAGGCGGCTCGTCCAAAGGACATTGAATGGTGGTGGAACGCTGCGAAGAAGACTTTCAGTGACCGGTGGGTTGACGTCGGTATTTCGGGCAAACAGAGAGGAGTTAGTGGGTGAGGTTTATGGCAAAATGAAGAGGGGAACACAGGAAACACAATGCTCACCTCAGTTGTGGTGGAAGATGCACGGTCGGCCGACGGTGACAAGAGACACGACAACGTGATTTGGCCACGGTGCTCCGACGATTGTCCGACGAAGGTAAGGGAAGCACCATGTAGAACGCGCGAAGGCGAAGCTAGTGATGTGGTCAAATCTGGCGGAACTCTATGTAGGTGGCACAAATGGCCGAGGAACGGTGTTTGGTTGGCGAAAGAAAAATACTGATTGCGGCGAGGAGGAAGGAAGAGAGGACTTAAGATTTTTGGGGGTGAATGAGGATGATGAGGGGCACCCGGTGCTCCCTTTTATAGGGTCAGCGGTGGACCGGATGAGGAGATCAATTCAGCATGTCTTTTCGATGGCATGGAATATTCCAGTGAAATGAGCGCATAAAATTGAGGGATAAGGCCAGGAATGGACGAGTCTTGATGAGAGGATTTATATGCCTTTGATTGCACAAAAATTCATTGAGAAAATCACGAGTTTGAAGAGCTTCAAAATGACGGCAATGGTGGCTGCGGCATGCGCTCGGGTCTGGAACAGCTCGAATGAGAAGATGGAGTGGAGAGAGAAAATGAAAAGAGAAAAACATAAATTTTTTCCAAAAAATAAAGTAAATTCTAAAAAATTCAACAAAATTTCACCAAAATCCTTGGAACCCAAAAAGATCAAAAATTTCGGATTTAATTTCTATTTATTTTAACCATTTAAAATATTTTTATTTGCTAAGCTAAAATTTAATCAAAATAAATTTTAAAAAGACTCTAAAAATATGAACAGAGGATATGAATGGATAGATTAGAATTTTTAAAGAATTTAAAATTTTGAATGGGCTTAATCCGAGTTAAAATTAAGAAATACGGGCTTTTGGAAGTTTGAAACTAAAAAAAAGGAAAAAAAGGAGATTTTCTGAATTATTTTTGTACTGAAAAAGAAAGACTATGACGTCAGCAAGGAATTGAATTATTTTCCTTTAGGAAACGGGATTTATACACCAGGGCGACATCAGCAAGGAAATTGATTTTTCCACCGATTTATTTTTCAAAATAAAAAGGATTATATTTGGCTGACATGTGGCTTTTGCGGACTGGGTCCATGGTGAATTGGGTTCATGGACCAGGGATGGGATCAAATCGGGCGGCAAAGATTGAATCCAGGGCATCGGATGGAGATGGAGTGGGTTAAGTGAAGCTGGAGGGCCGATATTTAATCGGGTGCGGAAGATTAGATCTAGGCGTGACACTTAATAGCCTGAGAGCAGATAGGGTTTAAAATTAGATTTAGATTTTCACGAACTTTCAAAAACACTTAGAAAATAGGAAACAAAGTTTAAAAATTCCAACAAAATTCATAGCAATTTCTAGAGATGATTTTGACTTAGGAAAAATATTTCCAACTAAAAGTTGGTCTTTTAATTTTTACAAAAATAATTTTTTAGCTTTGAAATTGATTTTTAAAATCGAAAAAACACAGAAAAACCAGATAAATGCCAAATACTTCCCAATAATTAATTTGAAATAGGATGTTTTATAGAAAATTAAAATTTCATTTTATTTAATAATATTTTGTGATTTTACTTAAATTACTTTTCAAATCCAGCATTTTTAAAAGCAGAAAAATCAATGCAAATCAAAAATAAAATTTAGGCAATCAAAACACTTATTTTTAATTTAAATTATTTTTACTATTATCATTTTTTATAAAAGCCTGATCTATAACAATATGCCCCAACTCGAGCATGACCATTTCCTCGAGCATCCTTGACCCTCTAGACTATGACTTTGAGCCAAGCCATCTTCTGGTCTTCACCATAGACTATGATTGTTTCGGAATTATCCTGCACATGCAAAGACCAAAGCAATATTTTTTGGCATAAGTTTGTTCCAACTTGACTGATATTAGTCTACACATGCCTTATGCATCACAAATATTAAACATTGTCAATAAATCTAGCTATCACAACATCCCAAACTTTGGATGTTCAAAAATATGGAATTTTTAAAACTTTTTCTTGCATTTTGCTAGCATTCAAATTTCTTCTGAATAATTATTTGAAATCTTTTGAGTTTTTGTGACATGCAAATTAATATATTGAGAAATAATATCCAAGTAAAAAACAATAATGGTGTTAATAAAAGAAATGGAAAATCTGAGGATCTAGATACAAACTAAAATTCAAGTATTAGATAATGGAAATAAAAGTTTGAAATTCAATTTAACTAGGTAAAGAAAAGCAATGGCTAAAGGAATATTAAAAACTCGCATCTAAATAATTGAACCGAGAATTCAAATTTTGAATATCATGTAAAACTCAAAATCAATAAATCCTAATGTAAATTAAAATTAAAATTAAAAATCCAAATTTCAAAATTTTCTTATTTCTTTTTTCCTCTCCTCTCACTCACTCTCTTTCTCCCTTTCTCTTACATGTGGGCCCGCCCAGCCTTTTCTTCTCTCTCCAACTCCTTTGGCTTCTTCTATGTGCAGCCCCGCCTACTCCTTGTGTCATGCGCAGTCTCCTCCCTTCTCTCTGTCTTCAGTCCCGACCGACCAACCTTGCTACCCTTGTGCACGCGTCACCCCGCCTGAGCTCCTGCGCTACACGTTGTTGTGCCACCTACTCCTGTCACCCCCGTCGCACATCCCCGTCGCACGGCCTCCCTCCTCTTCTCTCTCGCTGCCGGTTCCCTGGTCTAGCGTTAGCCGCGTCACCCTCTGCGCTTGGCCGCGCACCTCCCACATCGCGGATGTCCCCCGCGTCGCCATCACATCGCCTGACCTGCACCCATTGCCTCCGTCACGTCTCCGCCTAAACTCCCACTCTAGACTTTCCTTCTCCCTCTCTCCCTTGCTTCTCTGCTCTGGCACCCGACAAGCTGCGTGCCTACTCTCGTCAAGTCACCTCGTCGCGCGCCTGCTCCTGTCAAGGCGCCTCGCCATCACCATGACACCACGCCCTGCCAGCCACATGTCGCGCCTTGCGCGTGCGCGCCCCCTCGCCGTGCGCCGCTTGCGTCGACTATATCTGTCGCCGCCCCATCCCGGCCACTGCACCCCAATCACCGGCAGCAGTGCCTCTCCTTCGGCTATAAAAAGACCCTAGCTCCTTCATCCACTCCCATGTGCCTCCCCTCCATTCTCTTCTTTCCCCTGGAGCCAAATGCAGACCCAAGCCGTGCGCTGGCCGTCGCCGCCTCGCATCGTCCCAGCTGCTTTGGCGGATTCCGCCCTGAAGTAACCACGTCATGGTATGTCTCATCACTCCTATTGTGTTTCCCCTCGGTCAATTTTGAGGTTTGCCCACCGGAACTCACCACACCACTTCCTCCTCCATTTCCGGCTTGCGGTCGACTCCACCGCCACCAAGGCACCTAGGGATGGCCTCGGCCCGATTCCTCCGCGGGAGAGCACCACCAAGCCCTCCCAAAGCCACACACGGCACCACCTCTGGCTTACATCTCCTCCGGTGAGTCGCCCACAGTGGTCTCATTGCATCACCGCAGGCTCACGGTGCCGGCCCGCCTCGGACCCTCTCTGGTCCGGACAACTGCAAGGTAAGCCTTCCCTTGATCCCCTACGGTACTTTTCCCTCTAACCCCTCCGGCCATTGCCACCTCACTCTTTCCCCACCACCGGTTCTTCTAGGCTACCGCTTGCCCATGCTGGTGCCTTCTCGTGTCGCGCCGCCTCCTCCACTGGCTTCCTCGCCTCCTCGGGAACCCGTTTGGCTACGCCTACCTCTCCGGCCATCAGTCGCCGCTGGCGAGCTCACCCCACGACGCCGCCCGCTTTCCCCTGTTTCGGCCAACTTCCTCCTTTGTTTTGGCACCAGTCACCCCTCGTCTCTTGTGTATTACTCCCTCCAATACGTCACAAAAGGGCAATGCCCAGATGGTAGGTCGAGTCGCTCTTAACCCACAGGTCTGAGGTTCGAATCCCCATTTTGCAACTTTTTATTTTTATTAACCCATTTCATATGGAAATATTTAGGAAATAAATCAAGGAAGCTAAGATAATTCATTTGGATTCAAATAAAATTTACATATACATCAGAATATAGAATTATATGCATATAAACAATTAAGAGATTAATTGGCTAATTAAAAAATAAGTAGGAAGGTGAAACAGGAGTTATGTTTCGACTAACATCCCACATGAGCCCCATTTTGCAACATTTTATTTTTATTTTTATTAACCCATTTCAATTAGGAAATATTTAGGAAATAAATCAAGGAAGCTAAGACAATTGATTTGGGTTCAAATAAAATTTACATATACATCAGAATATAGAATTATATGCATATAAATAATTAAGAGATTAATTTACTAATTAACAAAATAAGTAGGAAGGTGAAATGGGAGTTTATGTTTCGATTAACATCCCACATAAAATAATTATTGATAATTAGGAAAATTCCTAAAGGATAAACCCTAAAATTTCTTGCATGGCAAAAGAACTATAAAATTTAGTAATACAAAATTTAACCCTATAAATCATTATCATCTGTTGGACCGAAATGGCGACAGAGGGGGGGGGCTGAATGTCGATTTCTTAAAAGCTTGCCCCCAAAATACTCACACGAGAATCTCCTCTCTAGAAGCTACTGAGCTTTGAAAAGGGAAACAAATGTTTCTCTAGAATAACAAGAAGAGGACCAAACCACAGAAAGATCTATCTAGGAAAGAAGAGCCAAAGAGAAGTTATCAGCAAAAGGCGGTCGGACCGCGATCCACGGGCTGGTCCGACCGCTCCCATCGTGCCCCCGACCGCTCACCTTGGGCGGTCGGACGCGGTTGCGGCCGGTCGACCGCCAAGGGCAACCTGGTCGATCGCCTCTCGACACTTAGGCAGACAACAGGCAGAAAAATTCAGAGACTTGGCCAAAAGCAAAGAAATTTGTGATGTTTATCCTTCCTCTTCAACCCAGAAGTGCATGAATATAATCTAAATAGTATCATGCACTTCTGGAACCGAGGATATCATCTTTTGAGCAAGAATTTAAGAGATTGCCCAAAAACTAAAAAACTACAGAGAGGAACACTAAAACTCAAATTGCCATCTCAACTTTGATCCTTTGGCCAAGAAGCTTTGCAGATAGCAAGGAAATAGCCTTGAGACCCTGAGACTAAAATTTGAGCACAAACTCTCAAGGGAAATCAAGTATCACCTCAAACCCTAGGAATGAACATGAACTGAACAGGGACAACACAAAATCCAAATTACTCAATGGTCTTAAGTCCTTTGCTTATGAGATTTTACAGACAAGATAGCAATAACCAAGCGACTTCTCAGACCAAAAATCAGGCCAACTTCTAAAGGGAAACAAGAAATTTCATCATCCTCTGCATACAAACCCTAGAAATGACATGCACAGAGGAGAAGGTGATGGAGGCTCTAGAAATCACAAAGGCCATTGAATCCTCAACTTGATCTCAAAAATGGAACGGCCAAATGGCCTTGAGTCTTTCCCATCACAGAGAGATCAAGAACCAGCTAGAGGATCAAGGATTCAACCCAAAAACTTGAGAAAACGAAACAAGAACAGAGAAGTTCAGAAAATGAAATCCATCACATATGAGCTAGAAAATGAGAGCAAATCATCACAATCCTTCTCATTGACATTGAGGAAGAGAGATGACCGATTACACAGGGATTACAACTCTTTCCTCACACAAACATCTCAAGAACTCATCTCCTCTCACCAACACACAGGGAGACAAGAATAAACGAACTCTGCTCTCTCCAACAGCTCTCACCGACTAAAGCACTAAAGAGGCAAAGCAAAACCAACCCCTAAAGACTCTTTTGATTAGAGTAAACCCTAACTCTCTCCCAAAGCCATATGGAGGCATGCAGCCCCTCACCTCTATTTATAGCCCTTTGCTAACGGGTCTCCAACCCGTTACACCGGCTTAATCCGAACGGAACCGTCTCCCGCCTGTGCAGCCTCGTGAAATTCCCAATTCGCCCCTCCTGCACCTTCCGGGAAGCTTCCGCGCTCCTTGTCGTCCACGACTCGCAACCACATCGAATCTCCACTGTCTTCGACACATCCGACCATTCTGACCTAGACACCGCGTGTGTCTAGTCCAGTCACCTCGTGTCTCGCCACGACTCCGCTTCGACATCCTGCAGTCATCACAAACAAGAAACACATCAAATAGCACCACTCGATACATTAAAGCATAAAAGCATCAATGAACCTCATTATGCAAGAAACAACCCAAACCTGTCAAATCGACATAATCTGCATTCTAACCACTTTGCCTAGGTTTGACCAAGTCCGACCGAACCCATTGCACCACGCAACGACATGGTCCGACCACACAAACCAAACTCGACTAATCTAAACCGATGTCAATTACTCATCACACACATGGGGTCACAACCACATGGTCTCTCAATCTCCCCCTTGATGAGTATATTGACAAACCCAGAGAAAGCATGAAGTTGAGTTTCTTTTGAAGAGTCCAACATGGTCCAAAGAAAGGAAAGAACCAAATGACCATGTCGACAGAAAGAACACTAGAGCAACAACAGAAAGGGCAAATTGTTCTCCAAAGCTCTAAAATGTTCTCAAATGGCTTTTTCTTCTCTATTCTCCCCATTTTGGCAATAAACACATCAAGGATGCAAAAAAGAGAATATGACATGATATTGGATGAAATGGCTGAAGTTATTTATTCTAAGCATTTAGAGCCATGAGAATTATCCAAAATGACCATTAAGTATTACATCAAGCCATAACTCAACAAAATGCTATCTAGATCATGACAGGACATATATAAGCCAGATAGACCAAGCAAATGACAATCTGAAATGTAGTGCAATTTTGTGAGTATGTCAAGTCATCAATGATCAAAGTCTAACAAAAAGGTATCCAAAGATGATGCAAACCATGTCAATAAGCTAAGCGGAACTAAGAAGCTAATATTGAGTCAAATTAGAGTGCTAGACGCTCAAGAATGAAACATTGGTTCAAGTACTTGATTCTTTTTGTAGCTTAAGCAAATTGAGCACAAATGACATATTTTCTTTTGAAGCTTATGGTCGTTTCCAACCAGAATTTTTAATCATGTGCTAGATCTCAAGCCTTATGCGACCATTCCAAGCAAGAAGTTTAAGGAGATGATCTTGGTCATCCAAAACTCCCCCTGAGTTCATGCCAAGTGCAATGACAAGCAGTCTCATGGGAAAGAATTGATGAGATCAGTTTTTTCGCACAAAAGAGATCATTTTGCATTCATAAAAGATTATACTAACTTATGCATCATCAAGAACTACCATAGCTTAATCTAACGCTCAAATAAAGATTCAAGACTCAACTCAGCCTATTTGACATGGCATGAATCATAAAAGGATAACCAGAGAAAGACTAATCTCAAGAGCTAGCATGACAAGTTTTAATTCAAGTTAAGCAATTTTAATAAACTTATCATGGCAAGAGCTAGTCTACACATATGAAGTCATAATAAATCTAGCAACTTAAGCACAAGTCATGGCAAGAGTAATGCATTGCAAACATGTCATAAAGGATAATAATCAAGGCTCCATGTAATTATATTACAATGCAACATGCTGAAAATGCAGAAAATCCAGCTCCCCCTCAACAGGTAATGCAACTTTTAGTTCAAGTTGAGTTAAGTCAATATTAAGCTCCAGAAGCTGGCAAAGAAAATTAGAAGGGCAGTCCTTAAAGCATAGAAAAGATATAGAGGCAACTATAGCTCAGACTGACTCTCATCTACCCCATATGACTCTAGGACTATTAGCCGGTAATCTAGCACACTAAGGAGCAAACACGTATCCTGTCTACCCAAGGGTGGCCCGACCCTTGCTAGAACCTGAAAGTAGTGAGTGGGCTCAACCTAGTGAAGAGAGAGAAGCGGCTAACAGAGCAGAACCCTAGATCACAAGATGAGAGGAAGACATCTACGCAACTAGAATAGAGAAACACTCTAACCTATGCTAGAAGGACTAACCCAATGCACCCCAAATGCAATGCAACAGAAGGAAGTAAGAGCAAAATCAATATAATAAAGCAGTAAAGCACAAAGCTCCCCCTCACAATAGCTCATAAGGACAAACCACCCCAAGCTCTCCCTGCAGAGCTGAAAACCTAGAGCTATCCAATGGCTTGGTAAAGATATCGGTCAACTGGTGGTCACTCTCCACAAACTGGTGGTCTCTAAGGAAGTGATAGCGAATATCAATGTGCTTGGTCCGGGAATGCTGCACTGGGTTCTTAGCAATGTTAATCGCAGAAGTGTTATCACAAAAGAGTGGAACACTGTCGATAACTAACCCAAAGTCCCGCAGGGTCGAGACCATCCAAAGCAACTGGCGGCAGCTACGTACTCGGCCTCTGCGGTGGACTGTGCAACTCCGGACTGCTTCCTAGAGGACTAAGAAACAAGAGATGTGCCAATGAATTGGCAGGTGCCAGAAGTGCTCTTCCTATCTATCCTACAGCCGGCAAAGTCTGCGTCCGAGAAGGCTCTCAAGGAAAGATAGGATGAGGAAGAGTACCAGATACCATAGTCAATGGTAGCTCGAAGGTACCGAAGGATGCGCTTCACCGCCTGGCGGTGAGATACGCGAGGAGAAGCCTGAAACCGAGCACAAAGACACACGAAGAAGTGTATATCCGGTCTCGAGGCAGTGAGATATAAGAGGGAGCCGATCATACTCCGATACTCCTTCTGATCAACTGGCTCGCCATCCTCGTCTGGATCAAGAGTGGCAGAAGATGCCATGGGAGTCGACACTGGCTTACCATCAGACATGTCAAAACATCTCAGGAGGTCACGAGTGTACTTGCCCTGATGCAAGAAAGTACCCTCCCGAGTCTGCTTGATCTAGAAGCCAAGGAAGAAGGTCAACTCACCCATCATGCTCATCTCAAACTCGGTGCTCATGACATCCGAGAACTGTGAAACGAGAGCATGGGAAGAGCCGCCAAAGATGATGTCATCCACATAGATCTGGACGAGCAGAAGATCAGTGCCATGCCGGCGAATGAACAAGGTCTTATCCACCTTACCCATCTCGAAACCATGACTCAACAAGTAGGACTTAAGCCTCTCATACCAAGCTCTAGGGGCCTGCTTAAGTCCATACAAAGCTTTGGAAAGTTTGTAGACATGGTTTGGGTATTTGGGGTTCTCAAAACCAGGAGGCTGTCTCACATAGACTTCTTCCTCAATGAATCCATTAAGGAAGGCACTCTTGACGTCCATCTGGTAAAGCTTGAAACCCTTAGAAGCTGCAAAGGCAAGCAGAATTCTAATGGCCTCAAGTCTAGCTACAAGGGCAAAGGTCTCCTCGAAATCTAGACCCTCAACCTGGGAGAAGCCCTGAGCTACCAGTCTAGCCTTGTTTCGAATAACCACCCCATCCTCGCTCTGCTTGTTCTTGAACACCCACTTAGTCCCAATGACATTGTGACCTCGCGGGGGCTCGACAAGCGACGAGACCTTGTTTCTCTCGAAATTTTCTAGCTCCTCATGCATGGCATTAACCCAAGAGTCGTCTGAAAGGGCATGACTCACATCCTTGGGCTCAAAGGAGGCAATGAAGGTAGAATGGAGACAGAACTGTGACATGCCAGACTTTGAGTGTGTGACACACTCAAAAAGGTTTCTAATAATCTGCTCGGAAGGATGGTCTTTCTGAATATGCCTAGGAGGTCCAGGGTGAGATGAAGAAGTGGCCTCTACCTCATGTGCAGATGAGATAGGAACAGAGCCACTAGCTCCAGAGGAAGCCGAAGGCATGGGCTGATCACCTGGAGGTGCGGTGGAAGAAGGCACCTCGAGGGGTGGATGAGGAGCTGGATCGGGTAGACAACCCTCATCTCCATCGTCCTCATCATCCACAAAGATGGGCTCGGACTGCTCTAAAGAACCTGATATATCGGGCCTAGTCCCCGGACTGGCCTCGTCGAAAGTCACCTCACAGGTCTCTACCATCTTACTAGACTCGCAGTTCCAAACCCGATACGCCCGCGAAGAAGTCGAGTAACCTAGAAAGATCCCATCACAAGAACGTGACTCGAACTTGTCTAGGTTCCCGGACTTCAAAATAAAGCACTTGCATCCAAACACACAAAAATGGGAGACACTGTGCTTTCGCCCATATCTCAACTCATAAGAGGTGCGATGCAAGTGTGCCCGAAGAAAGACTCAATTGGAAACATGGCAAGTGGTGGCTATAGCCTCAGCCCAAAACTTCCTCGGTGTAGAGTACTCATCAAGCATCGTCCTGGCCATCTCGACCAAGGTACGGTTCTTCCTCTCCACGACGCCATTTTGCCAGGGGACGTGCGGAGAAGAGAACTGGTGCTCTACACCAGTCTCATCACAAAACCTCTCAAAGTAGGAATTCTTGAACTCCGTGCCATTATCACTGCAGATCACTCGTAAGGCACCCGGGAGCTAAACAGAAAGCCTACTAAACAAGCCTCAAAAATGGGTAAACGTCTCATCCTTCGAGGCCAAGAAAAACACCCAAGAATACCTCGAATAGTCATCGACCACGACAAGCACATACCACTTCCCCCCTGCTGACTGCACTCGAGCTGGTCCAACTGTGTCCATATGGAGTAGCTGTCAGACCCAAATTTTTCAATCCGGAATCTACTGTGTTTCACTGCACTAATCCCTGGATCAGTAGTTAGTGAACATAGGTACTTTGCTGAATCATGTCATACATCGCATAATAATATTACAGAATTTGAAATACACCGCATCGGGTGAATGTTTACAAAAGGGCCACTTTGGCCAAATGTCTTCATTACATACATGCAGCGGAAATAGTAGCAAAAGTAAACCCAAAGTCCACAGGCAAGCGACTGGTAGGGTAATGTGTACAGTATATGTCACCGGAAAACTGGTAACATATGTGCACACAAAGCCAAGAGTCTACTTGTCTATGTCTATCCATCGTGGCCTACGCCTTAGTTATCGCCTTTGCTTCCGCCAACGTTGGTAGGGGCCTCCTCATAGGCGTAATGTCCTTGAGTTCCTGTTTCTGTTTTGATATTGCGAATATGAGCACAAACCACCGTGCTCGTGAGCCAACACGCAGAATGCAATATTTAACATGTATGGCTTGTCAAAGGATAGCTCGGGCTTATTTTATTTTGCGAAGAGTGCTTTTGAATACAATTACTTAAAAATTCCTTAAGACCTAGCAATTTTAAACTCAAGACTTATATTGGTAAAGTAAGTTGATCTTATAATTGACATAGATTCCATCCACCATTACATGGCATCTGTATCATATACATATTTCAGCGTTATAGCCGCTTAATTTACCACTGGGAGACACCCAGGACAATTCCAAACCAGGAGCATCAGCAGTCCTACACATTACCATTATCACCCGCCAAGATTTTCGAAATAGAACTATATCTAGTTAAGTTCCCATGTCCGCCCTTGACCGTGGGCACGGCTATTCGAATAGTTTTGACTCTGCAGAGTTTGTACACTTTCACCACAAGAGACAATCATCTCATTGCCCCACACGATTCCTTAGAAGTGTGGTTGAGTAGACCATCACAGTGACTTTTCAAAATATCTAATCCCTTCTCTCATCTCACCTTATGGGTAGCCGCCCACTTGCGGTGGGTCCCATCTGTGCGCGGGATGTTTCCCACAGCCACTAACGCAGCTCGGGCTCCTACTTCCTGCAACGTTAGGACAGCTGGGAAACTTCACCCACCACTGGTGTCCCTTCAGGCCCCCTTGCCATAGCGTAGCCCCATCAATCCACTACCAGTGAGATAAGTCCGGAGTTCGATAAGTCTACTTAGCCAAGTTGTATTTTACAGACTTGTGGTTGTACTGTTTTACACGGGTTGACATGACAAGATTCAGTCCTTAAGGTTACCCGGATGGTTCTACCACATTTCACATTTTGTGCATCCACTGCACCACATACCAGCCCCCAAACCATCCATCCAGGTATTTAAGCAATTTTAGGATTTTTCAGAGGTAGAAAATATTATGTCCACTTACTACAGTCATTCCATCCATGACTGTCCCCAAAACATATCATACTTTGCAAGTGTTATTTTTGGGGCAGCTATGTACCCCCGTTTTATCTAGCAATACTAAGCAACACAATTTTTATTCGGACTTATTGATAAAAGCTATGATAATAAAATTTTGCTAAGGTGACAAGGTTCACATGTCCAAACATTTCAACGGATCATTAATAGCAAGCATTATATTAGGTGTATAACTACCATTTCTGGAAATGAACATATTTTTCCACATAAAATAACAGCATGCATGTTGATAATTTAAAAGAAATTAACTTTGCAAAATCATAGGTTTAAAATGGTCAAAGTGTTAACTCGCCTGGTTCACGGGGATCTTGATCTTGGTCTTCTAAAGCTTCTAAGCTGGCTGCCTCAACCTCTTCGTCTTGAGCCTCGTATGCTATTTAATCGTGCGAAATACCCAAATAAAAGAAAAGCAACCAATCACTCAAAATATCACCAGAAATTCAAATGAACTCTAAAAATTATGGTTCGGGTTTCATTGGATAGTTCTTGAATTTATACAAATTTAGAAATTTGTTTCACTTAATTTGGAGTTAAAATGAATAAGTTATGCCCATTTGAAAATCTCAGTTCTGTGAAATGCCAGAAAATGAAAAATTCTGGCACGTGGAGTCCCACTGGAGTTTTTAATTCATTTTCATTTTATTTTATTTCCTTAAGTACTGTGTCTCTGACATGTGGGGCCCACTGGCAGTGAGACTCCTCCGTTTGGCCTCTGACATGCGGGACCCTGGGGGGCTCGGGGCCCACATGTCGTGAGTAGCACCGACAAAGGGCTCGGATGTCACCGCCCACGAGCCACGATGGGCGACGAGCGGGCCCACTGTCGATCATGAAATTAAAAGAAAGGCTCAACCTCAGGGCTGCGGAGCCGGGGGCTCGAACTCGCGCCGAGGGAGCCGGGGGGAGGAAGAGAGTAACGTGCTAGCCAGGGAAGCGCCCGGGTTTATCTCATCCATATAGGGGCAGTTTTAATTCTTAAGGTGGGTCTGGGGAGAGGCCGAGCAGAGGTAGAAGAAGGCGGTGGCGTCGGCGGCGAGAGATGGTCGGAGGGTCGGAGGTGACGTCCAAAATGCGTTGCTGGGGTGGTGAGGATTCCGACGGTGAGGTTGATGAGGAACGGAGAGTGGCGGAGAGGGGTCGTCGGCGTGCGGTGGCGATGGGTCGGGGAGGTCCTCGGTGCCGGCAGCGTACGGCCGATGGGAAGCTCCGACGAGGCCGGGAATAACTTCGTGGTGATCCGAAGGTAGTGTAGGAGGGCGGAATTAGAATATGGCGGTGTGATTTGGCGGGGAGGGTGTCGCCGGAGGTAGGGACGAAGGGTGAGACCGTCGGTGATTTACTGAACTTCGGCTCGATTGCTTTAAGGGGAACAGTGCTTGGGGTGTGAGGAGCCCGGAGGTGCATTTGGGGGTTCTTATAGAGGGGCGGAGAGAGCTGGCAACGGGCGCCTGCCCGATCGGTCATATCCGTGCGCGGCGATGGCAGGCGGCGGCAGCGGGAATCCGGGCTGGCGCGCGTGCCCTCCCGGACAGCCTTTTGCGTCGCGCACGCGAGAGGATGCGTCAGGCAGCGGGCGGCCGCACCCGGGCGCATGCGTGCCACGGGGAAGAAAGGAGCTGCGCTCCGTGCAGAGAGACGGAGCGGGGAGGAGGAAGACGCCTCTGACAGGGTGGGTCCACCGGCCAGCGGGAGAGGGGAGGGGGAAGCGCGACGGCGTGGATGAAGCCGCGTGGCGGGGGAGGCTGATTGGGCGGCGGGCGCGGGTAAGTGGGGGAAAATGGAGGAGATCAGGCCGGGCTGATCGGACGGCCGAGAGGGATGCATGGGGCGGATGGGCCAGATGGGCCGGGGCGCGCATCGGGCGGCCGCGTGAGGGCGAGAGGCGGGCGGTGGATGGGCGTAGGCGGGGTGGTGTGGCGCGCATCGGGGCCGGCCAGGTGGAGGCCCGAGAGGAGGAGGAGGTGTGGATTTTTATTTTTGTTTTTAAAGACTTCCAAAAATGCGCAATTAATTAAATAAGCCTCAGAAAAATATGAAAATACTTCCAAAAATTCCAGGAAAATTCACGGAAGTTCCTGATGACATTTTGGACTTAATAAAAATATTTCCAACTAATGTTGGTATTTAATTTACTTGCTTCCATTGTTATTCATGCCATTATTTTTCAGAAATGATATTTTATGTTCTAAGTCAAATTTCTTTCTTACTTTCATGGATCATCTTTTCAGATTCTTATCTTAGATTTCATCTTTCTAATATTTAAACAGGTTTGTTTCTCCTCCAACTTTTTGTAGGGACCCAGATATTAATATCCGGATTCCTCTGTGATTCCACCGCACTATTCCCTGGATCAGTAGATAGTGCTCACAGATTATAGTTCTGAATATCAAAATACATATCATGCGGAAGCGTAATTAAAATAATAAACTTACTCATGGGCCGAATAGGCCGAAATCATAAAATTGCAGCAGCGGAAGAACAAAGCACACAGGTGGGACCTTCAGGACATGCCCACAGTGCAAACGGAGGTTCGCGACCTAGCCCTTGACATCTTCATCTTCTTCGCCAAAGATACCCAATCGTGTTCTTTGAGGCAAGGTGATCTGATTCCTGATCTTGAATTTTGTCGCAAAAGCGAGCGTGAGCACTCCAACCCCGTGCTCCGCGAGCCAATACACAGAATGCAAATAAATAGTATGCATGGCTTAACAAAGGAGAGGCTCGGGTTGTTTTATTTGCCATAAAATGCGTCTAGTAGCATTTCTATTATTATATCATATTGTTGTTTTTGTGACCTAAAGACTCCTCTCCGCACATGACATCATTGACTTAATCCACCAAAGACTCACGCTATTAATTAACTACTGTCTAAGACTCCCAACAGCGATTGCCATAAATGACTTAATCCACCAAAATTACACTTCCTTTATTGAGTGCTCTCTAAACTCCAAACCACATGTGTCATCCTCTATTCAATCCACCGATCATATTCTTGCTGTATAGGTTGCTGTCTAAAACTCCAAACAGCTAGTAACATCATTTATCTAATCCACCAATCATGCACTCATTGCTGCCTAAGACTCCAAGCAGTGAGGGTCATCCTTTATTTAGATCCACCAATATCTTTTGTACTCTATCTTCCTAACAATCCATTCCTTTTATTATTGATCCTCAACCATAATTTGCTTTTCCAATATTCAACCTCATCTTCCATTATCTATCTCTAGTGATTCACTAGTATACATCCACCATGATTTTCATGGATCGAGTCTACGATTCACTAGTATATAT
The DNA here is from genome assembly GCA_036346575.1 of Dendrocalamus sinicus. Taxonomy (NCBI): domain Eukaryota; kingdom Viridiplantae; phylum Streptophyta; class Magnoliopsida; order Poales; family Poaceae; genus Dendrocalamus; species Dendrocalamus sinicus. The sequence continues at coordinate 275,566 of CM070665.1, read as the reverse complement.
CCACCAAGTATATCCTTGATCAGGATCACGATTCACTAGTATCCATCCACCAAGAATATCATTGACCAAGTTTGTACTCCAAGCATTATTACCTTACCTCCAAATTCTTAAAAATCCGATTCATCCATCCAGTATCTGATCAAAGCCTATTAATCCCATTATCGCCAACCACTCCCAGGAATTAATCTAGCAACTACCTTTTCACTCCCTAATTCTCCAACAATCCTTGAAATCATCTATATGACCTATATATATATATATATATTCATTTTTGACTCCACCAATTTATTTCTCCCACAATTTTCACTATCATTTCCTATTTATGATTGACATGATTCCACCAATATCTTAACTATATACATCCATCTCCTTTACTCACGACTCTATTTACCCTTTCCATATTTAATTTTGTAAGAATAGAAATGCCACTAATTGAAATACGATACATAAAATTTTCTGAGACCTAGCAGCTTTGGAACAAAACATAATGTTCAAAGAATATTAACATGATTTTCCACACATATGGCATCACACCATATGCCTAATATCACCATAATTTCTCCATGCATACGGCATCACACCGTCTAACATCTTTCAGCGTTATAGCCGCTTAACTTATTACTGGGACGACACCCAGGACAACTCAAATCAGGGCCTTTCACTGCCCTCCACTTTTCCATCCCTCCCACAAAACATTTTGAAATAGAACTATATCTGGTTAAGTTCCCATGTCCGCCCTTGACCGTGGGCACGGCTATTCGAATAGTTTTGACTCTGCAGAGTTTGTACACTTTCACCACAAGAGACAATCAACCCGTTGCCCCACATGATTCCTTAGTCATGTGGTTGAGCAGACCAGCACAGTGACTGTTCAAAGTACCTCGCCCCTTCCATCATTTCACCCTATGGGTCGTTCCCACTTGCGATGGGTCCCATACATTGTGCGGGATGTTCTCCTTCTGAACGTCTAGCAGCTGGCTACGTCCCCTGCTAGCCCGCCACAGCAGAACTTCACCCTCCGCGGGTGTCCCACTCAAGCCGTCACACAGACTGCCGCTTGCACTACTTCACACCTCCTCCTGCGAGGATGACTTTCAGGGTCCGGTAAATCTACTAGGCCAAGTTGTACTTTACAGACTTGTGGTTGTACTGTTTTACACAGGAGGTCATGACAAGATTCAGTCCTTAGTGGTATCTGGGCGGTCTACCACTAACCCACTTTGTGCTTCCACCGCACCACACATACATACCCTCGAACCATCCCGCCCAGATATTTAAGCAAGTTGGGGATTTTGGAAACATAAAATAATCATAGCCAACATATACCAGTCATTACCACCATGACTGCCCAACCAAATTTTCTCATGATTAAAGTCTTGCTTGGGCGTTCTCGCGCCCATGAATACCTAAGCGATACTAAGCATGGCATATAAATTACAGACTTATTTTCGAAATGTTACTATTATAATTTTGCTAGGGCGACAAAGTTCACACATTCAGATATTCCAAAGGAGGTGTAATATTATTCAAGGCAAACATTGGGCATATATCTAGAATCTTAAATTAACATGTATTTGCATATAAAGTAACAGCATGCAATTTGATAATTTAAACAAAAATAGTTTGCAGAAAATGTAGGTTCAACATGATCAAAGTATTGACTCGCCTGGCGCGGATTTACCGCGGTCTTGAGCTCACACAAGGTTGTCTCATACGATGATCTCTAGTCCCGGGTCTTCATCGATCTTGGTCCCGCTTGATCCGCAGAATCCTTAGAGCTCCGGTTTCTAATTACGCGATGAATGACTGAATCCAAATAAAAGCAAATAACTCAAAAGATCCAAATAACTCCGAATAAACTCAATTTAGATTTATTATAAGTTAATGGGTGGTTAGAGTGATTTGATGCAAGATGTGCGGTAGGGTATGGTGACTTGACCTTTTTATTAACAATTTCTTTTATTATTTTTGTATTTATCAAGGAAATTCCATGAGTTAGGTTAAACCTATGAATCGGTGTATTTTGTCGAGTGCTAATGTTCTGGGCATATGATATATGTGTGTATAAGTAACGTTTACAAATTTTAGCTTCCAGCGTTAATCTTATGGGGCTATGTTTATAGCATTTTGTGGTATGATATTTTATGTACCTCCATTTATTACTAGGCTAAGTTCAATTTGAACTAGGGTCTATTTATACGAGTCCTAGCTTGCTATATATACAGTTATACTCAATATTACTATATACTAAAGCTAGTGTTAAAATTTAGCTAATGGCACTATTTTTACCCTGCTTACACTTTAGCTACCATTAGGTTTATTTTTACCCCTAATTCTAGTTTAAACTAAGTTATCTGAGCAGAGCTTATTAATAAAGTATGTATCATTTTATGTAACCCTAATTACTCCGTGTTAATGGTTACAAGTTCACTTTAAAGTATGTATATGCCTATGAGATTATTTCGGATCTTGATGACCTAGGGCCAATATATTAAAATGTCACGGAGGCTTTATTAATGGTGGCATGATGAATATTGGGCATGGATTTTAATTATGATTAAGGGTAATCCTTAGTTTAGAGCCTTGATTTCATAACTAAGCATAGTATCCAATCTTTTAACTTTATTTAGAACTTCTTTTCAATCAAGATCTTTACTAAATCTGATTATTTAACCAAAACCACTTTCCCTCAACTACTGCCCGTGATTAATACCCGGATGTCCAAATAATTATCTGACTACCTTAAGTATTCACATATGATATCTAGTCCATTAGTAAATATTTGACATTCATATGTTTTCTTTTCACATACTAATCAAATGTATTGTCTCTTATGGGTTATCCTTAATTACTCAATCGCTCCTATGCATACATTTTATATTTTGGTGTGTAAGTAAATTTTATGTTAACCCAAATTGATTATTTTAGCTTCTTGGAATTACTTCTAATTATTGTCTATTGAAATAGTTAAAGAAGACAAGAACAGAGATAACAAAAATATGACCTCAGGGGGGGGACTCGAACCTGCAACTGGCTTATACTGCACACTCAATTAGCCATCGGGATCCTTGGTGTTTCTTGATTCACTGGGGAAAGTAAAATATGGATAAGTACACAGTGGACTGGGGCTGCAGAGAAGTTCGCCGGCAAAAAAAAAACAAATCCGAAAACCTGAAATAATAACAGGGCCGCCGGGGAATCGAACCCAGGTCTTCGGAGCGAACGCGACCGCGGATAGCCAATCGGCCTCAGTGGTCACCTGACAGATCGGAGGCAGAAATTCCACTTGAGATGAGAGAGCAACGCGGAAACAGGGGAAGCTCGGGGGTGAGTATGGCCGGTGGCGCCGCCGGCGAGGGAGAGTTGGGGAGGTACCGGCGGTGGATAAAATGGGTCTGTGGCGTTGCGTGGAAGCCACTGGGGGTGTCGGTGAGCATCGGGAAAGGCCGGAGCTAGGCCGGCGACCTGTGACGGCGGCGGCATGGAAAGAGGCTCGGTGACGGCAAGGTGGGGTGGCAGGGAGCCGTGGCCGGCGGTCGGGGAAGCTCCAGGGCATTGAGGGGATGCTCCCAGTGGTGGCGGCTCCGACCGAGAGGCGCTAGAGCGGGCCGGCGGCGAGCACGGGCGGGGGCGGGAGCAAGTCGCCGTGGAGGGAGAAGCTCCGGCAATGGGAAGCTCGGCTGGCGGCCGGAGGGGGTTCGGGACACCGAGTGGGCGCTTCCGGCACGAGGAATCGAATGGAGGTTGGCCGAGGAGGTGGCGGCGTTGGCGGCGGGGATTTTGGCCGGCAATGGGGAAGAAGCGGCGATGGCGAGCTCTGATGATCAAGAGTTCGATTAATTCCCAGAGGAGGTAGTTGGGAGGGTGAGATTCAACGTGAGGCAATCAATTGGGCCGGGGCTTCGCCGGAGAGCGGGGAATGGCGCGGGGAGGTGCGGCGGTAGAAGTGGTGGTGATGGCGCTGCACCCGGTGGAGGAGGTGGGGAAGGAGAGGGGAAAGGCGCAGGGCTATTGGGAGAAGGCCAGGGCTTCTTAAGGCTGCCGAGGTATGGTGGAGCTGGCAAAGGACCGGGCGAAGCAGGGGATGGACCACCGGGCATGGCGTCGCGCGGGCTCGGGCGCGGAGGCGCGGGGCTCGACGCGATGCGACCGAGCGAGCAGCGCGCGCAGAGCAGGGAGGAGACAGCACGGCAGCAGGCGCATGATGGCGCGGGGAGGGAGGACGTGGAGCTAGCTCTGCCGCGCAACAGGAAAAGAAAAGAAAGGGGGAAGGAAAGAAGAAGGTAGCGTGGGGAGGGAAGAGAAAAGAGAGGGAAGGGGCTGCATGCAGCAGCGCTGCAGAGAGAGAGGATGGATGGGGCCCAGCATGGAAGAAATGAGAGGGGAAGGGAAGAGAAGAAAAAGAAAAAGGAGGGGCCCACATGTAGTAGAGAGAGAGGAGAGGAGAATGTTGAAAATTGGAATTCTCATTCTTAATTCATATTTTAAATTTTTATATTAGGGTTTACTGATTTCAATATTTGCATGACATTTAAAGTTTTATATTTTCATTTAAGTTTTGCATCCAACTTTTGGGCTATTTATTTTGGGATATATACATACAAATATCCTTTTGGGTTTCATTTATTGACTTGGATTTGAATCTAAGATTTTTGGTATTTGAATTCTTAGAGTTATAAACTCCCCAAAATCATTTCTTACTTTTTTTTTCTTCATATATCTTATTTGTATTTGGAGTTTATTTCCTGTTACTATTTTGCTCAGCACAAAATTCAGAAAACTCAAATAAGATTTCTTGAGCCAAAATTCAAATCTCAGTAAGATGCGGATAAAAATTTTAATTTGCTCCAAATTTCAAACATCCTAATTTTGGGATGTTACACTTTTGGAACCTTCATCAAAATTTTCAAGAAAATCCCATAATTCCAAATTCAAATAAATCACATTTGCAAAAGAAATTCAAAAACTTTATATTTTCAAATTCAAATTTTCAGGATGTTACAGCAGCTGTCCCGGTGCATCGGTCATAGTAACTGTGACCGAAGGGTGAGAGGCGGCAACCATCTTGCCGTGCCGGCATGGAGCACAAACCAGATCTTTGGCCATCTTGAGTTTCGACAAACCACGAATGAGATCGTGGCCGCTAACTCGGGTCAAATGGTCAAATCCTATATGACCAAGTCTCCTATGCCAGAAAGAAAGGTCGCGGGACTCAGAAGCAAGCAAACACCGAAGAGGATCACCAGAAGACTCAGAAAAATCAGCACGAAAGATCCTCCCATAACGAGAAATCCCGCAAACCAGACTACCCAAAGAGTCAAGAATTTTGCAATTGTTTTTCTTGAAGCTCACCTCATAACCGTCATCGGTAAGCTGAGAAACGGAAAGCAAATTATATCGCAGCTTACTAACCAAGGCTACATCTCTCAAAATAAACGAATCGTTAACGCGCACTGTACCTTTGGCGATGACGCGCCCAGACGAAGCGTCTCCGAAGGTGATCGTCTCATCACCTGGAGCGCGGGCTAGGGAAGAGAACCAACGTGAGTCTCCGGTCATGTGTCGAGAACACCAGGAGTCTACGAGCCAAACCTCTCCCTTCCCAGCCCGGCGAACCTGAGTCAACACGAGAGTAAAGTCTCAGTACTGGGGTAAATCAAGAGTGATTTTGGCACCCAATACTGAGTAACACATCGAGCAGATGAAATAGTCAAGCACGACTGACCTCTATCTACCCTACGCTCTCTGTCACTCAACAAGCCAGAAGGTCTTTGTGCAGACCTGAAGCTGTTGTTGGGCTTGACTGCTATAGAGGAGCGAGCCAAGGCACCAGCAACAAGCTGATCTCACCACGGGTAACTGTCTCGATGGGGGAAACGAGATGTACCCTCAGGACGGCGAAAGTCACGACCAAGAGCAGCATGAGGATGAAAACCAGAAGACTCAGAAAAACCAAGTCCTCGATGCTGCCCAAACCCATCAGAAGCAAACCTGGACCTCGTGCTGGTCTTAGGTGCACTCAGGGTCTGGGGCTGACACTGAATATGCCTAAGTGCCTCAGCACGGTCTCTACGCGCAATCTTGGCGCGTCTGAAGCATCGATCGACCAAGTGTCCATCCTTCTGACAGAAGGTGCAGTGATACTTCACCTTCTGAAAGGTAGAAGTAGCACGGGGAGACTTCGCCTTCTGAGAGGCTAAAGCAGCAGATGGGATCACCTTGCTGTCAGAAATTCCCTGGACAAAGCCCGCTGACTTGAATTTAACTTCATCAGATCTGGGCTCGGTCTCGATCACACCTGGTGCTATGAGTCGGAGCACTGCAGGTGGATGCTTCCTCATGTCCTCATAGAAATCATATCCTAGACCCTGATTAAATCTGCAGATCTTAGATTGGTCTAGAATAAGATTGAGCTTCTTCTTGCCGCTTACAAATCTCTCGAGAGTGTTCATAAGGTACTGACACTCCCGAAAGAGAGAGGTGCAAGAAGAGCAGGGAGAAGAGGGAACAGCAGAGTGTAAGGGAGCAGAAGAAGAACCAACAGCAGAGGAAAGAATGGCTTGTGCACGCACAGCCGACTCTGAAGGGACAGTCCTACTGCTAGCCGGTTGGTTCATGTCGCTAGGCGTCTCAACCTTACCCTGGGGCTTCTCCCCCTCACCAGCAATCACATCACAACCAGTTGGTGCCTTCACTAGTTGATCCTTAGTTAGCTTCACACATTTGTCATTCAAAGCAACGAGTTCAAGTTTTAGTTTATCACAACTAATGCATGGTGAGCTAACAGGATCCTTAGTCACGAACTGAGCCATTTTCTTATTAGTGTCAATCATTTCTTGAAACTGCTTTGAGACAGATTCAAGTTCAGCAGTTAACTTAGGACAGTTCGAACATGAAACAATAGGCTCAAGCAATGAAGCACTCAACTCAACAATCTTGTGATCTGCCCGTTTTAGATTCATCTTCAATTTATTGCAATTTTCACAAGACTCGGGCAAATCTAATAGCATGGTATAAAGACCTCAAAACGCATTATCCTTATCCTCACATGAGGTGCAAGCAATAGCCTCAACAGGAGTAGATGAAATAGAAGCAATCCTACTCATCTCTAGTTCAGCCAACAGACTAATGTTCTCCACCTTAACCATATCAAGCTCAGAGGACAAACTATCATGCGAGGTCCTTAATTTCTCCATATCACCCAACAAGGCACAACATGTATCACAATCGTCACGGGAGGGAGCAGATATAAGTGAAGACAGCTCCCGTGAGAATCTATCTACTTCCTTCTCTAACTCGGTACACTTAGCCCTAGTCTTAGCATGAAAACCACCTAGCTTAAGGAAAGCATGATTAAGCTGGTCATATGAAGGGTATATCTCGTCCGAGTCGGAGTACAGCTCGCTGTCGCTCACTTCGCCCTCGAGGGCCATGAAGTCGTCTCCGCCCTTGGGGTCTTGGTCACCCGTCCTGTCATCGTCGCTCCATCCCTCCACCTCACTGAGGTCGAGGTCGTCGAAGGCGGCGAGGACACGGTGGAAGAGCTTCTTGGCCTTCCCGAAGTCACGGAGGATGCGTTGGAGGCTTCTTGTTGCAGTTCTTGTCGGTGTAGTCGTTCTTGCTCGAACTGCCGAAGTTAGCTTTGCCCTTCTCCAGCTTGGGGCAATTTGCCCGAATGTGGTTGGGGCCTCCACACTCGAAGCAAATGACGGGTCCACCTCTCTTTCTGTCCCTCCTCCTCTTGTAAGCATGAGAAAATTTTCTGGCGAGGAGGGACAGCTGCTCATCCTCAAGCTGCTCTAACTGATCATTAGTTACGTCACATAGAGCAGCAAGGGAGAAACCACAAAGCGAATCAGAAGAACAACCAGAAGCCAAAGTGGGATCAGTGACTAGAGCCATCGACTGCGACTTCGACTTACGAGAGACAATGTCAATCTCGTGCGTCTTGAGGCACGCAGTACAAAGACGCTGCCGCCGTCGAGTCGAGAGGTCGGTGGTGTCCTTGATGGTAGTCACCTTCATCTCCCAAACACGAAGGTCGAGTGCAGCGAGCATCTGACGAGCGTTGTCCGAGTCGGGGTATGTGAGACCGACCGCTCGGAGGTTGCTCAGAATCTTGTGAAAACGCGCTAAACACTCATCAAGAGATTCACCAGCAAGCATCTCGAACTTGTTGTAGTCCCGCTTGAACTGGTCCTGTTGCACCATCTTAATCTAGGAGGTGCCCTCATGGTAAGCATCGAGGGTCTCCCAAATGTCGAAGGCGGATGAAAGATGAGATATGCGCTACGACTCAAACCTTGGATAATGATGTTCCTTGCCTTTGCATTTGCCTCAACATCAGCCATATTCCCAGCGTTGATGTTCTCATCGGCAGGAACAACATATCGCACCTTCACCTTCTGCCAGATGGCATATCCTTGAGCCTGGATGTAGGTCTCCATCCGGCTTTTCCAGAACGGATAATCGATGCCATCAAAGATCGGAGGCTTGGTCGAGTACTTGTCCGTCGCCATGGCTTTTGAGCCCGGTTAAGATCTATTGAAAAGAGCTAACTGGCTCTGATACCAATTGTTAGACCGAAATGGTGACAGAGGGGGGGGGGCGTGGATGTCGATTTCTTAAAAGCTTGCCCCCAAAATACTCACACGAGAATCTCCTCTCCAGAAGCTACTGAGCTTTGAAAAGGGAAACAAATGTTTCTCTAGAATAACAAGAAGAGGACCAAACCACAGAAAGACAAGCTTAGGAAAGAAGAGCCAGAGAGAAGTTATCAGCAAAAAGGGGCGGTCAGACCGCAGTCACAGGGCCGGTCTGACCGCTCCCACTGTGCCGGTCTGACCGCTCACCTTGGGCCGGTCGGACCGTAGTTTGCCGGCCGGTTAGACCTCCCAAGGGCAACCGGTCAGACCGCCCTCTCGACACTCAGGTAGACAACAGGCAGAAAAATTCAAAGACTTGGCCAAAAGCAAAGAAATTTGTGATGTTTCTCCTTCCTCTTCAACCCAGAAGTGCATGAATATAATCTAAATAGTATCAGGCACTTCTGGAACCGAGGATATCATCTTTTGAGCAAGAATATAAGAGATTGCCCAAAAACTGAAAAACTACAGAGAGGAACACTAAAACTCAAATTGCCATCTCAACTTTGATCCTTTGGCCAAGAAGCTTTGCAGATAGCAAGGAAATAGCCTTGAGACCCTGAGACTAAAATTTGAGCACAAACTTTCAAGGGAAATCAAGTATCACCTCAAACCCTAGGACTGAATATGAACTGAACAGGGACAACACAATCCAAATTACTCAATGGTCTTAAGTCCTTTGCTTATGAGATTTTACAGACAAGAATACACGAACTCTGCTCTCTCCAACAGCTCTCACCAACTAAAGCACTAAGAGGCAATGCAAAACCAACCCCTAAAGACTCTTTTGACTAGAGTAAACCCTAACTCTCTCCCAAAGCCATGTGGAGGCATGCAGCCCCTCACCTCTATTTATAGCCCTTTGCTAATGGGTCTCCAACCCATCACGCCGGCTAAATCCAAACGGAACCGTCTCCCGCCTGTGCAGCCTCGCGAAATTCCCAATTCGCCCCTCCTGCACCTTCCGGGAAGCTTCCGCGCTCCTTGTCGTCCACGGCTCGCAACCACATCGAATCTCCGCCGTCTTCAACACATCCGACCGTTCTAATCTTGACACCGCCTGTGTCTAGTTCGGTCACCTCGTGTCTCGCCACGACTCCGCTTCGACATCCTGCAGTCATCACAAACAAGAAACACATCAAATAGCACCGCTCAATACATTAAAGCATAAAAGCATCAATGAACCTCATTATGCAAGAAATAGCCCAAACCTATCAAATCAACATAATCTACATTCTAACCACTTTGACTAGGTTTGACCAAGTCTGACCGAACCCATTGCACCACGCAACGACATGGTCCGACCACACAAACCAAACTCGACTAATCTAAACCGATGTCTATTACTCATCACACACATGGGGTCACAACCACATGGTCTCTCATCATCCTTCCTATGCGAATCCTTTTTGAACAACGATTTGAAGTATTAAGCCACAAATACATAAACTATGATGACGCTACTTAAAATTAAAGATTGCTCTGCACATAATTAAATAAGTCCCAACTATAAATAGTATGTCATTAAAAGATTTAAATTGGAGTATCCACCTTAATTAACGACTTTTCTTAAAATAGTTAAAAATAGAAGAAATATCTATAAAGCCTAACATTTTAGTAAATTCTTGTATTCACCGTAGGCCCTATTAAAAATATTGGCCCTATCATTAAAATACCACTTATCATGAAATCTAAACAGTAGCTTTAATTAGTAACAATAACAAATACAATCATGTGTAGCAGGCTCCATCAGTTAGATGCTAAGTAAAGGGATAAAATATCAATATCAGTTGACTCCCAGAGCGCCTCCAATTAAAAGGTCATATTAATATGTAAGTACTAAAATATAATAGCCCTGGGTCATGGTTAATGCTCCTGCGATGAAGAAATTAGTGCAATTCAGGAAATAACAAGCTAAGCTTATATATCAGTCCATAGGTCCAACCTGACTTATGAAACTTCCTTAATAAATATAAACATACTAAAAAGAAGTTATTAAACTAGAGGCCGAGTCATGATATTCTGCCGTCAACTATGCCTAGCCATTCTCAAATCCGAAGTAGAATATTCCCGTGAATGTTCCTTCACCATAAACCTTCCTTGGCATCCATCTCGATGGATTTCCCTTAGCCGTTTATCACTTCGCTCTAACCCTTTTGACTCTGTCAATACTCCGCGCCCAATCAACCTTGCCTCAAATCACCCATTAACTCATAGTAAAGCTAAATTGAGGTTATTCAAATTTATTTGGACTTTTTGAGTTATGTGGATTTATTTGGATTTAGTTGTTTACCGCATAATTAGAATTGGAGTCTTGAGGCATCCATGGATGAGGCGAGACCAAGATCCATGTGAAGATGAAGACCATCGAATGAGAAAGTTTTGAGTGAGCTTAAGAATGCGGTAAACCGCACAAGTTGAGTCAATAGTTTGATCATGTTGAACCTCCATTTTCTGTAAATTACTTTTATTTAAATTATCAAATTGCATGCTGTTATTTCATATGCAAATATATGTTTGTTTTGAGATTCTAGTTATATACCCATTATTCAACTTGTTAGTATTACACCTCTTTTAGAACATTTGAATATCTGAGCCTTATCACCTTAGCAAAATTATAATGGTAATCTTTCAAAAATAAGTCTACATTTATGTGCCATGCCTAGTGCTGCTTAGATACTCGGGGGCACCAAAATGCCCCAAGCATGACTTTAAATCATGAAAATCTGATTTGGGAAGTCATGGGTGAAAATGGTTGGTATATTTTAACATGAATATTTTATGCTCCCAAAACACCAACTTGCTTAACTATCTAGGTAGATGGTTCAGGGGTATGGTGCAGTGGTGCATGAGAGTGTGGTTAGTAGTAGAACCACCCAGATAACCCTAAGGACCGAATCTTGTGATAATAGTACAACCACAAGCTAGCAAATTGGCATCGACTCAGTGTGGGTTGCACCAGTGTGACAACGAGTGGGCACAGGATGGCCACGTCCGCCGACGTGACAGCACAAGAGGGGGCTTCTGACTGGGTGGTCGTACCCCCGAGGAAGTGAAACCATAGCGAACGTAGCTCTGCTGGGAAGATGCAATGTAATAGGCTTGTTATGATTACTTAGTCACATGCCTAAGGAAGTGTGTAATGGCCGACATTGTGAGATAATCATATTTTGTGGGTAAAGTGTACAACCTCTGCAAAGTGAAAACTATTCAAATAGTCGTACCCACAATCAAGGGCCGATATGTGAACTTAACCAGATATAGTTTTATTTCAAAAGCTTTGTGGGTGGAATTGGAAAAGTGGTGGGCAGTGAAAAGCCCTAATTTGTATTGCCCTGAGTGTCATCCCAGTGATAAGGTAAGCGGTTATAATGCTGAAAGGTTAGCATATGGTGCAGAAATCATGTAATGGTGGATGCAATCTGGATCGCTATTATTATTGCATTCTTTCACGCATTGATAAAATCCATTTTAGTTAAAACTGGTAGGTCTTAGGAAATTCCTATGTATCATATTTTAAAAGCAATTTATGGTAAATAAAATAACCCCAGCTTTCCCTTTATAAGCCATGCATGTTATCTATTTGCATCCTGTGTATTGGCTCGCGGAGCATGGTGGTTTGTGCTCACCCAATTAATCTAGAATCAGGAGTCAGATCACTATGCTTCAGCACTACACCTGGTCATGATGGTGAAGAAGATGAAGAGGTCAAGAACAAGGTCGCAAACCCTAGTTGGCTACCTGTGGGCACGTCCTGAGGGTCCCACCTGTGTGTTCTGTTTCCGCTGCTGCATATTATTGATTTCGGCCTGATCGGCCCATGAGTAAGCCTACTATTATATTTACGCTTCCACATGATATGTATTTTGATGTTCAGTACTGTATCTGTGAGTACTATCTACTGATCCAGGGAATAATGCGATGGAATCACAGAGGATTCTGGATTGTAAAATCCAGGTCTGGCAGTGCTGGTATCAGAGCATATCGACTGTAGGTCATGACCTAGTTAGCCTGACTGTTAGTTTCATCACTACAATTATTTCTTCAATATCTATTTCCAAAAATATAAGTAGTGTCGCTCATTCTCGTCTATCTTAGATGATTCCCCTTTATCTATATGTTGCCCTAGCCATTTTTTGTTCTGAAGCTCTCTTATCCTGAATTCAAAATGACAAAAATCTAGTACTCCTCTTGTAAGCTCTCTTTGAAAATCTACTTGGGGCCAAAATCACAAAGCTTAAAATGGAAGCTCGTTTTCAAAAAAAAATATTATCCTTAGAGGACCGATTACTAAATTGTTTACGAAATTCATTTTGAAACTCATTTCAACAAATCTAATCTCCTGAGAAAATTTTTGTAAGTTTAACTATTTACTAAAATTTATTCCAAAATTCACTTTGGTTTCTCAAATAGTCAAAACAAAGTTATTTCTCGAAAACTTTTCCCCAGAAAGGACTTTGTTTTTCAAAAATAAAGCATAAAGGTTAACTTTTAAAAAAAGAGAGGGGTGTTACTTCTGAAAAAAGTAAAAATGTATTTCCCATGCTTGGTCTTGTTATCCATGGTTACAAAGATAATTATTTTCTTACTCTACAGAAACATAAATGGAGCTGTAAGTAAAGAAGTGTAATACCCTGAACGTCGTTTCGGCATCGGTTTTAAAATAATCGTGGAGTCGCCCGGATTTTCGGTAAATCGTGGAAAGGGAAAATAAAAATTATTAAATAGCATAAAATGGAAAAAAAATGAATGAAATAAAAAACTCTAAGTGGGCTGCCTGGAGGGGGGCCTACCACCTTGGGCCATCCGGGCCAAGGGGTGGCCGCACCCCCTCCCCCCTTTTTCCACCCCTGGCCGCCACCGTCCCCTCCCAATTGCGCCTCCATCTCCTCTCCCCTGCTGCTGTCCATGGTGCAAAGGAGGAAGCGAGAAGAAAGGAAGAAGAAGAGAAGGAAGAAGAAGAGAGGGAAGAGAAGAAGAGGAGGAAAGAAGAGGGGTGATCCCAAGGGATCCCCTAGGTAACTTTTCCCAATCCCAAATAATTCTATTATGTGGACGTGAATTATGGTTGTGGTTGTGTGGTAACATAAATGTTATTGTATAATTGTTTGTGGTTTGAATAGCTTGTTAAACAGTTTGCTTGCTGAGATTTTATCTCACCCTTGTTTTCCCCCCTACAAGTGATCCTTGAGCATGCATGGGAAGGGTAGAGCGGCACCACATTAATGCACTTGGTTCATTGATTTATGCTGTAATAAAGTCAAAGGGATTCTAGCCATTTGCCTAGCTATCTCTTCGATGTTTACTTTAACTTAATAATGTTAAATTTGTGAACTATTCTTTTGGTTAAAATGTTGGAGGTTGATTTTTAATTATTGAATTGTTATCATTATCCTGTTCCCTTAGTTAATTATGCTTTCGCTTAGCTTATCATGTTTTAGGAATTGTTGCCAGTTTATTTTATCTTGTATTTTGGCTAGTTGTGGAGTGGTTTGAGTGGCATCCCAGGGTAATGTGGGTCCTGAGGTGTTACATTGAGCCTTGTCGTCCTTAACCTTTTTGCTCCTTAGTTTGGGGCAGTCCATCTTAATGTGGCCTGGCTCACCACACTCATAGCATCTGATCAGACTTAACATGCCACCACACTTCCTCGTCCTCACATTATTGAGTGCCTTGTATGCTAGTAAGGAGATCAACACCAAGTCTTATTCAGGGAGCTGCTCGAACTGTTCTTCTGAAAAAGAAGACAAAGCAGATAAAGAAACACAAGACAAAGCATTTGATGAAGCAGCCTGCACGGGGTTAGTCACAAGTGTTAAAGGTGAAGATTTATCAATCTTAGATGGCAAAGCTTCCATCTCATAGGTTTTCAATCCAGAATAAAGATCATCCATGGTTAGAGTATCTAGATCGATAGTCTGATTAATAGTTGTGACAACCATTAACCACTCAAACCTAAAGATCTCAAAATTTTAGTTGCATTATCTTCATCAGCAGGAATAACACCAACACTGCGCAGATCACTCAGTATTTTCTCAAAACGAACAAAGAGATCATCAATGGATTCACCAGGCTTCATAACAAAATCAGAAAATACTTTTTGATAAAGATTTTTACACACTTTCTTGATTTTAGAGGTTCCTTCATGGTAATCACAAAGAGTTTTTCATATTAAGTGGGCAGAATTAATATGAGCTACACGATCAAACTCTTTGCGAGAAATCCCTTGAAATAATAAGTTACAAGCTTAAGCATTTAAATCAACATCTGCTTTATTTATATTAGTAACAATAGCAGGAACTTCATATGGTGTAGCAACTTTATTCCAAACATCACTACCTTGAGCTTCAATATAAGCTTGCATCCGACACTTCCAAAAAGCAAAATCAGTACCATCGAGCATGGGGGATGATTCACATACCTCTCTGAAGCCATAGCAACTGGATCTGATACCACTTGTAGGACCGTATGGCACAATCAGAGTGGGGTGAATGATTGTCTCCGCTTTTTATCACCTGAAACCAAAACACAATGTAGAAAAACAAAAGAAAAGCAACCTGAATTACAAACCGCAGCTGGTTGTACGTGGTCATAGAATCTCTATCGCCTGACTGCTCGTTATGACCACTTGATATGCCCGTTTGTCCCCAAATAATTGTTACAACCACTCATCCCCAATTGATCATTATGACCACTCGGATCGATCGCTCGATCATTCGGATCATTTGGCACGACAATGGATCGACTGCCTGCTCGTTCCGATGGCTCGATATGACAATGACGCATGTAGTTGTAACCTCCTTCTATCTGAGGTCCCTGGTCATTCCACCATCACCCGAACAGGTACGCGCCGAAGACAAAATAGAGCACAGAGAACAGAGGAACAGAGCGATCAACTGGAAGTCATCGAAAATCTTTCTCTGGAAAGACTCTGATCCATTATTTCTTCATCAATCTTTTTGGCTACAAAGCGCCTCACAACATCCCTAAAAACCTTATCCACGAAAGCCCTAAAACCCCATACACTAACCTATAGCTTCCCCTGCCTTTATAGGCCAGCGCACATAGCGTGTTACAACCGAACACCTCAAATCGTGTTCTTATCCACCTAGACACGTGATCTTATCTCTTCCTCAAATCAAGGAACTCGAAACCCTTCATAACATGAGTTTTAACCAACTCGTACATATCATGGACTCCATCCACAACTCTATACGACACACACGACAAAGCTTCCAGGATATCCCCTCCTGAATCTCCATTGTGCACCATCACCTCGTGCTCTCACGTGAGCCGATAACCTCGCATGACCACCTGACTGCTTGGACATCAGATTACCCCCTCCTATTCCCGGTCTTCATCATCACTGACCATAGTTGTCTCCACACCTTCACGTAGCATCTACCTTTGACCTCCATGTGCTCCCGCATGAGCTTGACCACTTCACGTGACATCCTGACCGCTTGGACCTCAGATTACCCCCTCCTAGTCCCGGTTCTCCTCGTCACCGACCATGGCCACCTCTATGCCCACCTGCACATGCAAAAATCAAAGAAACCATCTCCCGGTATAAGTTCTTCCCAACTTGGCTGTAACCATCACACAGAAGCAAAACACACCCTTGTATATCCCCAGACAAGAACGAAACACCTACGACCATCCCCCAAGTCATTTACGACTGCACCAGAATGCTGGAACAACCCTTCAGACTATACACTACGACCGCTATCGCAGTGTACTCATAACCGACAAGTACTCAGAAACCACTCGCAATGCTACTAACGACTATCGAGTATCGACTACTGAGCATCGATCAGAAAACACAGCCGCAACACGTACTCAAAGTCTATGAGTATAGACAAACCATCGGCATCTGACCATTCATCGTGGTCGTGAAATAAATTCTATCAAGTACCGAGTCCTCTGACTACGAGTACCTCAAGCAACGACCATCCATTATCGACCACCACACCGACCAGTCAACCACTGGCCCAACCCGAGTACTCAACGTACTTGACGATCTCAATAGTGTAGCACTCGTATCACCCATGAAAGTCTATGAGTACCAACCGTGAAGCCAATGGCAACTGATTGCTAAGTCTCCTACTACCGTAGGCAGAATAGCAGACTGTGAAGTCTACGAGTATCAACAAGACTGCCAAATATACAACCATTAAGACAGTCTGCAAAGCTTATGATCATGAAGGTAGTCTGCTAAACTTACGATCATGAACGTTGTTGTGGTTACATACCAAACAGAGAGAGAGAGTATCGTAGTGGAGAGTTAGGTGAGTAATGGCTTAGGGTCCTTCCCATGACTTGCCTTGTATATATATATCCACATGGGGAGTGCTTGTACAGTTATACCCTCACATCTGGGTGTTCCCCTCAAGGGCATTTATGTCATTACACATGTCCTGTTTTGGGCCTTACATTCCTCTAACAGGCCTGCTGGGCTTAGGTGCGGGCCACCCCTACAACAGGAGCCTCTCATGGTGAAGGGCTTCACGGGCCGAAGCCATGTTGCCGAGCCCTTTGGCCCCCTCCGTCCCTGTGGCCTGTGAGCTTTCTCAACATCTGGCGAAGCCTTACTGCTTGGTGTGGTGTCTACCCCGCCGTCAGAGCCTAGCGCTGGGCAGGGTGGCCCAACAGTGGCTGGCTCGGGGCTGCTTTCGGGGCTGAAGGTCGAAGCCGAAGGCGAGGTCGAAGCCGGGCGGCGGAGCCGAAGTTGGAGCGGGGGCGGACTTTGCGCCCATGGCTTTTCCTGGGCGGGAGGTTGGCTCGGCCCCGCGGTCCCGGTGGTGCGCTCCCATGGCCCCTTGAATCGCGCCGACTCCTGGGCTGGCGAGGGCAGGCCACTGTGGCCGTAGTTGCTTTCCCCGTCGGGGTGTACACGTGGCAGGCTATGATTGGCGCACCGTGGGCTGTTGGCAGCTACACAACCGCGGTCGTTGGCTCCTTCCCCAGAAAAGCGGGGCACGCGGTGTCGGGCTGTTGCGGCATCTACCCGCCTACCAGCGCGCGCCTCGCTGGCGGTGAGCGGTTGCGCTTGTCCATCGCGGGCAGTTAGACCGACGGGTACCCATCGATTGCGATCCCGCCAATTGGCATGTCGCGGTTGACCTTCCGCCAGCCTGGCGACTCCTCGCCGGGTGAACCTGGGTATAAATACGCCGGTGTCGCAGGCTGTTCCTTGCTCACCCCTGGTTACTCATCTTGTACCTGCACGCGGTTATCTTCTCACATGTAGGCCAACTATTGTTCATCTGCGTTTGATGATTGCGTCCACTGACGCTAATATCAGCGAGCGCTGATGAACAATAGACGGCCTATTTATGAGAATACGTTATGCTCGCACACCACGCTTTCGCATGGAAATGGCAAGGCCTGACTTGCTCTCGTAGACAGATATGCTTGAGTTCATCTGCATTCTCTGATTGCACCCGTCGGCGTTACCATCAGGGAATGTTGATGTACTGAAGCTTATCTATTTACAAGAACATGTCCGAAATTGCCACACAACTATGACGTCGCGTGGCCTCTGATTCGTGAGGGCTAGGGATCGAAAGGCCGGCCTGCACCCCACGGCTCAAGGGTGGCGGTTAGGTGTATTGTGGGTAGGCCGGCGTTCCGTCGCCTTCGCCTTCCGCCTTGCCCAGACCGGCCTGCCAAGGGGAAGCCAGGCCCCCGACCCGTGACGCCGAGTCAAGGGCCCGGCTAGATCCCAGAAGGGCCCTGCACGGAAGTACTCGGGGCGGGGTGAGCTCTCGGTCTTCTCGCAGATCTGCAGTTGTCCTCCATACAGGATGGCGAAGTCCACCTTGTCGTACGGTACCAGGGGTGAGGTTGTCTCCCAGGTGTAAGGTCGAAGCCGAGGTCAACAGCAAGAAGTCGAAGCCGAGGTCGACAGCAAGGAGTCGAAGCCGAGGTTGACAGCAAGGAGTCAGAGCCGAGGTCGACGGCAAGGAGTCGCGTCTTGGAGTCGAAGCGGCTTCCGGCGCCTTCACAGCGGTGTCACTTCGCACGGATGTTGCCAGGGTCGGGGTCAGAGCCTCGCTACCAGCGTGGAGACCCCGTTTGGACTGTTGCGGTTGATGGGTCCAAACAACCACGCCGACACGCGCCGGAAGCTATATCGGGTCGTGCAACCTGCATTTATTCCCTGCGCTAACCAACACGCGGTGGGACGCTAGTTGCGCGTCATGTGGTGACAGAACTCTGTACGACCACGGTCATATGTGGGCTACGCGTTGTAACAGCCCAGCTGTTTATTTCAAAATTTCTTTGTAAAAAAATTTAATTTAATTTAAAATAAAATCAAGTGTTATTTAGTTACTTGAATTTTCAAGATTTTGTTTGCCTGTTTTTAGTTTTCAAAAAGGCTTTCCTTTTGAAAACTAGTTTAAGTAAAAGATGAAACTATTATTAAATAAAGAGTATTTTGAATTTCTATAAAAATCCTATTTAAAATTAATTATTTTAAAAGCATTTGGCTTTTATTTGGTTGCTTTGCTGAATTTTTTTTAAAAAAATCAATTTCAAAGCTAAAAAGTATTTTTATAAAAATTAAAAGACTAACTTTAAGTTGAAAATATTTCTTCTAAGTCTAAAACATTCCCAGGAATTTCTGTGAATTTTTCTGGAATTTTTAGACTTTATTTCCTATTTTCTAAGTATTTTTAAACGTTCCTAATGTTCCTAAAAATCTAAATCAAATTTAATCCTCAACTTCTCTCCTTGGCCAACACGTGTCGCTCCCTGATTCAATTCATCTTCACCCAGTTTAATCTCAGCCACCCGCCTATGCTTACCCCTTCGTTTCAATCCGATGGCCCTGATCTTCTCCATGCGCCGCGTCACATATCTAGCCATCCGTGCTATCTCCTCTCTCTTCTCTCTTGCCGATAGCCCGACCCCGCCTGTCAGCTTCTTCATTCTCCTTGCCTTCTTCAACCTTCCACTACCGCCATTTATGCCTCGCCCGAGCTCTTAAATTTGGTCGTTTCTTCTCGTTAGCCCGAGCATTTGCTACAATTGAAAGCCTAATCACTCCCGCATTCAACCTCCACCACTTCCCCACTTTAAACCCCGCTTACCTCCCCCTTTACTCGTCTTTGTGCCGACCTTAACTTTGCTGTAACCGATAGCCGTTTATCGCCTCCACCTTCACCAAACCCGTGCGCGCATTCCCGCCCCCTCCACTGAGCAAATCCACCGCCGAAGAGCCCCGCCGCCAACGCTCTCACCCCACCGCCCCTGCACCCTCATCGCCGGCCACCACCGAGCATTCCCGAGTGTCGTGCCAAGGTGCACTTAACTCCCCGTGTCCTCCCTCTTGCACACCCCTCGCTGACCCCAGCAGTGTCGCCATCCGCTAATGCCCTCAGTCCCCGTGCGCCACCTCTGCAGCCGTGAGCCATGCAAGCACTACACTAGCCGCGTGCCATCTCAGCCTTCTCCCCAGTCCACAAAAGCTGGTCCCACCTGTCAGTGAATAAAACCGTTTTCTGTTGAAAAATAATTCCAGAAAATCAGTTTATTCTTTTTCTCTCTTTTCAAGCTTCTAGGAGCCCGTATTTCTTCATTTTAACTCCGATTGAGCCCATTCAAAATTTTAAATTCATCAAAAAATTACAATCTATCAATTTATGCCACGTATTTGAATATTTGAAGTTTATTTGGTATTCCAAAATTTTAAATTTCAAATTCCAAAGCCTAGTTCATTTTCAAAAGCCTCAGTTCCATTCAAAATTTTCTGTGCACTTCCAAAATTCAAATTCAAATCTTCCAAACTTCAAAATATCCATTCTATTTTTCTAGATCCAAATATTTTTTTAGGCAATTCTCTTTTGTCTAAAAATAATAAGATTTTCCTCCCAGGCCAAAGTCTTCTTTTGTGCAAACACACTTAACTCCAAAATTCTCACCACCCCAATGTCATAGATTCTTTTCAAACATTTGGACTATTCCCTTTTAGCCTAATATTTCTTCTTCCTTCCTGTGTTGTTCATCTCCACACATCAGACCAACAAACCACTCTGTTCTTCAGCTAAATCTACCATGAGCCATGCATGCATGCAAGCAAAATCAATTCCCTCTTACCAAATTAATTAGCATGCAGCAAGAACACCTCTATTCATTGCCAAACATCAATTCTTTTTCAGTTTTTAGTCATTAACATTTCAGTTTTTCAGTTTCTTGCATTCAAGCATTGAAAACCGACATTGGATCATATGCAGTTGAATTATTCCCACACTTCTCACCTTCTTGCCACATAAAATATAAGCACCACTTTGTGTTCTATTCCCATGCCAAACCCCAGCACCTCCTCTACCTTTATGCAAAACACTAGAGAAGCCGCAGCCGCCCGTGCCCTCTCCTTCCTCCACCATGCCACCTTTTGTTCAGTGATCTTTTTTCGGCTTTTGTTCGTGTCACATCATGTTCTAGAATTTTAGCAACCTACCCATCAATATAATGTGATTTTGATGCAGCCATTTGGTGGGAATCAAGTCTTTCCCAAAATCTTCTGTTTTTGCTTCCCGACGTCGATTGATCGCCTCTGTTGAATTTTAGCCCAAGCCATCCAACCAAAAGTAATTGGTATGCAGTGGAAATGTCTCTAATAAATTTATTCTCAGTTTCATGGCCATTATACTCATCAATTATTCAGTTTCTTGCATGCAAAGTTGAAACCGAAATTTCATTTATTCCTGTCTTCACTCCGCTAATAAATTTTGGCCATTCCTTTGCTCCTCTTCACCTATAAATTGAACCACCACCTCCTCTCCTCATTCCCCACTTGTGTTGTACACTAGCACACCAGAAATCCAGCCCAAAAGAAGGTCTCAAGAACTATTCCCTCGGTTGGAATCATTTTCCAGCAATTTCCTTTCCAACCGATCTTCCGATGACTCGTTCTTCGTCGTCCGAACTCCGAATCCGTTGATTATTTTTCCTAAATTTATATAAAATCATACTCTATATCCCAGTATATATTTTATAATTTTTTTTATTTTATTTGGATTTTATTTATTTTCTTTGGTTCTTCGCGTGTAGACTACATCGAATCCGGAGAGTACGATTTCAACGATTCGCAGCATCAAGTCTTCGAGCAAGGCAAGTTACACCTTTGATCATGTTGCTCCCAGTAATTTAAATTATTTATGTTGTTTTAAAAATTATTATGCATGCGTACTTTTACTCAAACCTAGTTTAAATTCGATTTAAATTCTAGTTATACCCAATTCCTTTGTATATGGCCAAATTTGACATTGAACTTTCTATGCCTTGTCACCATAGAGAAAAACCTAGTTGATACATTAGTATTAACTGGACATTTTATAGCAAAGCTTAGCCATGCTTAGAATAATCATAGGTTGGGATACTTTTTCACATGAAATGCTAAAGTTTTCAAATTTATTCTTGACTTTGGTGAGTCAAGAATGATTATGAAATGTTTCCAAACAAAATATAAAAACATGGTTTAGACTTAGGCAAATGGTTAGGTGGTGGGTGCTTGCTGGCATGCATCATTGTTTGGTGACACGATGTTGATTGCCAGGCACAAGGGGTATGTGGTTGGTGCTTAAGTCAATTAAGGACCGGTCTGTGAGCTACTATTTCAAAGCCCTTTCGTACTACCACATGTCTGGTATGGGACAGACCTGGCCAAATAATTTGTGAAGTTCCAATATGATCTCGCTATAGGCTGAATGTGAGCGCGGCGTAGGCCATGAGAAGTCTCACATGGCACAAGAGGGGGCTCCAACATGTGGATTCATGTTGTGGTGAAACATTAGTGGCGGCGTGATTATGTTGACAACGGATCATTGTAAAGGCCTTGTCATGATCTCCTGGCCGCACACCTAAGGAAGTGTGTTAATTCGGTGGCGAAAAGGGATGATCATGTCTTGTGCATAAAGCTGTACAACCTCTGCAGAGTGTATAATCTATCCTGGATAGCCGTGCCCACGGTCATGGGCAAGCTGAGTAAAGTTTTTCATGGATTAGACTTTGTTATTCAAAATGGTTTTACAAACTGCGTATGGATGGATGGAATCCATATGAGATCTTTTCGGAAAAGATGGTCCGGGTGGGATGCCCATGGATAGGTTGGTGTTTGGTCGTGCGGAAGGCTCTTCCCCATGAATTCAACACGAGGGAAGTGGGAATCGAACTGGACGAAACGATGGTTCTATCACCGTGTGGCGAGTGGTAGCGACCTTGAATGCACGGGCCGGCCGATTGCATTCAAGACCACACCCGGCCTAACCCTTGACCAGGAGGATAGGCGGAGGGTGCATAGGCTTGTGGGGATCACCGCCCGCTTCAATATGCGCGACCTCGCCGAGGAGTACATAATGTGCGGTGCGGCGCCGCTTGCCCGCGATTGGCGCTTTACAGCCGGGAGACGTCGGGACGACAACGTTCAACCGTCCATTTGCTCGCTGCCCGTGCCGACTGGTCTTCGTAAGCCTCGACCGCGCCTCCTCCTCCGTCTGTACGTACTGCATCGTGTGTAATCGTGGTCTCTGCCTTGTGCAGGAATTCGCCTGGAGGACACAGAACGCGCAGCGCATGTTCCTTGGGCCATACACTGGCAGAGAGCATGAGCAACGCGTAGCGGCGACCGCGGAGGTAGGATTGGGATGGCTAAACCGTGTGTGCGAGGCTTTAGGGCTTCCTGTGCCGGATCGCACTCCTCCGGATGACGGTGGCCCGAAAACGAAAGTGCCATCTCGCAAGAGGACCCAGACCGTTGCGGCCACGTCTATTGCGGCAGTTGCCGCTGCTCCTGCTAGTGCATCGAGCCCGGAGTCAGATTCGGCGAAGTATGCCGATTCGGACCCGGAGGGCGCGGGCGGTGAGGACGAAGGCGCCGGAGGCACAGAGCGTGCCGCGGGTGACCAGGAGAGGGAGGTCTTGTTGCCCGTGACGGCCGCCGGGGCGGAGCCGGTGTTGGCTGGTGGCGCCGGCGCGGAGTCCTCGTCCGCGGCCATGGCCGTGACGGAGCTCCCCTCCGCTGGAATGTGCGGAGCGCGGTTTGCGCCAATAGTGGCGACCGAGGAGGAGGTGCCCCCCGCGAAGGTCGTGAGGACAAAGTCCCCGGTCGCCGACGCTGTAGTTGTGGAGACCTCTTCGGCGAATATTGTTGCCGCGGAGGGTCCTTTTGTCGCGGTTGTCGAGACGGACGCGGAGTTGAAGTGAACATACTAGCACTTTGCATAGGCGCTCCGTCCCTACTCCTGGCGCCTTATTCGAAGTAGACGCGCGAGCGCTCTGTCCCCTACCCTTCTAAGTGGTGGCAGCGGAGCTGGCACCTTAGTCGAAGTAGACGCGCGAGCGCTCCGTCCCCTACCCTTCGAAGTGGTGGCAGCGGGGCTGGCGCCTTAGTCAAAGTAGACACGCGAGCGCTCCGTCCCCTACCCTTCGAAGTGGTGGCAGCGGGGCTGGCGCCTTAGTCGGCGACACGCGAGCGCCCGCCCCTACCCTTCGGTGGTGGCGCGGGCCGCGCCTTAGTCGGCGAGACGCGCGAGCGCTCGCCCCTACCTTCGGTGGTGGCAGCGAGCCGGCGCCTTAGTCGGCGAGACGCGCGAGCGCCCGCCCCTACCCTTCGAAGTGGTGGCAGCGGGGCTGGCGCCTTAGTCGAAGTAGACGCGCGAGCGCTCCGTCCCCTACCCTTCGAAGTGGTGGCAGCGGAGCTGGCGCCTTAGACGAAGTAGACGCGCGAGCACTCCGTTCCTTGGGATTGTGCAAAGGTAGCCTCTGGTGCCTTTCGCCCGCGGGTGCGGTCATGCGGGAGCTAGCCTCTGGTGCGTCGCCTTGGCACTTCGCGGGATGCGCATCGGAGTGGACCTCCCTGGTGCGCTTCGTATTCCGTAGAATACGCCAGGATAACCTCTGCGTCTTTATTGTACTGCTGAGAGTGCACATGGGAGCAATGCTCATGCGTACGCGGGGTTCGCGTCTTGCTTATACTCCGTAGAGTGCGCGGGGATAGCATCCGCGTCTTTTTTATACTCCGGGGAGTGCGCGGGATCAACATCCGAATCTTATTTATACTCCGAAGAGTACGTATTGGAGCAATGCTCATGCGTGCACGGGGTTCGCGTCTTGTTTATGCTCCGTAGAGTGTGCAGGGATAGCATCCGCGTCTTTTTTTATACTCCGGGGAGTGCGTGCGGAGGCGGACCTCAACGCTACATCTTATTTAGAGTCCGTAGACTGTGCGCGGGGGCAAGCCTCTATGCGTTGCGGGTCGGCGAGAATGCGTGCGGAGGCTGACCTCAATGCTACATCTTATTTATACTCCGTGGTGTGCGCGCGGAGGCGGACCTCAACGCTGCGTCTTATTTAGAGTCCGTAGACTGCGTGCGGAGGCAAGCCTCCGCGCGTTGCGGGTTGGCGAAAATGCGTGCGGAGGCGGACCTCAACGCTACGTCTTATTTATACTCCGTGGAGTGCGCGCGAAGGCGGACCTCAACGCTGCGTCTTATTTAGAGTCTGTAGACTGCGTGCGGAGGCAAGCCTCCGCGTGTTGCGGGTCGGCGAAAATGCGTGCGAAGGCGGACCTCAATGCTACGTCTTATTTATACTCCGTGGAGTGCGCACGGAGGCGGACCTCAATGCTGCGTCTTATTTAAAGTCCGTAGACTGCGCGCGGAGGCAAGCCTCTGCGCGTTGCGGGTCGGTGAAAATGCGTGCGGAGGCGGATCTCAATGCTACGTCTTATTTATACTCCGTGGAGTGCGCGCGGAGGCGGACCTCAACGCTGCGTCTTATTTAGAGTCCGTAGACTGCGCGCGGAGGCAAGCCTCCGTGCGTTGCGGGTCGACGAAAATGCGTGCGGAGGCGGACCTCAACGTTACGTCTTATTTATACTCTGTGGAGTGCGCGCGGAGGTGTCCCCCCACGCGTCTTTGTTTATACTCATGCCCATGCTTGTGATGGAGAGTGCGCGCGCGGACGCGTGTCTTTGTTTATACTCATGCCCGTGCTTGTGATGGAGAGTGCGTGCACGGACGTGTGTCTTTGTTTATACTCACGCCCGTGCTTGTGACGGAGAGTGCGCGTGCGAACGCGTGTCTTTGTTTATACTCCGGGAGTGCGCGCGGGGGCAAGCCTCCGCGTGCTCTCGCCGTGTACCTCTGTAGGCAGTAAAGGGAGTACGGCAAACGGTGAACTTTATTAAATTCCCGTTTGCGCGGGTGAGCGATTACAAAAGATGGAGGTACTAACCACTTGTTGCTAATGTGGCCGGAGCCTCTGGTAACAGGACGGCGATCTGCGTGGGGGTTCGCCATGCTGGTTCCTTGGGGTGCCGCAGATCCTCGTACCATGGTTCCCATCTTAGGTGTTTCGCTGAGCGTCGCGGTGCGGACCTTTGGTGCCGAGCTCGATACGCCGGGCCATATCCTGGTCACCACAGATGGTGATAATGGCCCGCGGTCCTGGGAGCTTCATGCATAGGAAACCATGATGAGGTACTGCTCCGAAGGAGTTGAGGATTGGTCGCCCCAGGATGGCATTGTATGGATACAGGATATCGACGACGTCGAAGATGGCGTCTTCGCTCCGTACATTGTCGCCCTGGCCGAAGGAGACTTGTAGGCATATCTGGCCTAGCGCCCACAGAGGTTGCCCTCCGAAGCCTTGCAGGGGGATTCCCGAGGAGCCTAGTCGGCTTCGGGGGATCCCCATTTGGTCAAAGGCTGCCGCGAACAAAATGTTTGCGGAGCTACCGCCGTCCACCAGAATGCGGCAAACATCGCACCCCGCGATGGCGGCCCGGATGACGAGGGGATCTTGATGGGGGAATACCATGCCCTGAGCGTCGGCGGGCGTGAAAGTGATCTCGTGTTGCGCCCAGTCTGGGGGTGCCTGCGTCGGGTACGCCGCCACGTGGTGTAGCCTCCGTGCGTAAGCTTTCCGCTGCCGTGCCGAGGCAAACTCCATCGAGGAACATCCGGAGATGACACTGATGACCCTACGTTGGGCTCCCTCTGGGGCTTGTAGCTGCAAGAGGCCTACCCGAGGCTGCTGTATATGCGCCTGAATTCGCAGGAGGCCCTCCTGAGGCTGCGGTCCCTGATCTTGGATCTACATGGGGGCTTCCGAGGGCTGTTGGACGTGGGCCACGATGGGTGGACGTGCTTCCATGCTCTTGTCCCTGGCGACGCTTTGCCGGAGTGCCGCGATAGAGATGCACGCCCGTGTGTCATGGGTACCTCGGCCGTGGACCTCGCACCGCTGCCTGTGGTGGTAGTCTTCGCCCTCTCCTCGGCTTCTATCGTCGCGACCCCGGCCACGACCCCGTCCTCGCCCACGACACCCTCTGCCGCCGCGGCCGGCGGGGCGTTGTCCTCGGAGCCGCCCTCGATGTCAAACACATATCGAGGCCTCCGCGACTTCTGCTGGCCACGTTTGGACTTGTCAGTGGGCGAATCTCTGTGCTGGACGTCCTTGCAATCGGAGGCATCCTTCGACGGCTCCGGCTTGCGCTTGTCTCTCGAGGAGCCATCTTTTGACGGCTCTTAGCTCTTGGCCGAGCCTTCCTGAGCGTCGAAGTCATCACCTTGCCTTCGACACGCGTCCTCTTCTGCCCTGGCATATTCCTCCATCTTGTCGAAGAGCTTCGCCACTGTCTTGATTGGCTTTTGCGCATCGTATTCGGCCATCGGGCCGGGGCGAAGGCCCTGAATGGCTGCATTGATGATGGTTGTTTCGTTAACGTCCTTAACTTGGCAGCGTACCTTTGCAAAGCGTTTGAAGTAATCCCGTAGCTTCTTTGAAGATTTTTGCTTCACCGCGAAGAGCTGATCGGCGTCAACTCGCTCGACGTAATTCCCCTCGAAGTTGTTGTAGAGGCGGTCGCATATCTGCTCCCACACGTAGATGGAGTTTGGCTCTATGGTAAAAAAACCAAGAGAGCGCCACGCCTTGCAACGCGAGGGGGAGTCCCTTCGCCTTCGTGGTGTCGTCTCCGTCAACGGCTTTGATGGCGGTTTCATATACGCGCATGAATTCTCGCGGATCCGTGTCGCCCTTGTACGATTTGATAGCGTTGGGGAACTTGAAGTCTTCCGACCACGCCGCCTGCTGCAGGCCCGCGGAGAGTGGGGACTCCGGATCCACACATCGTAGCGGGGCGCTGCTGGATGTGGGGGCGTCGCGACTGTCCGGTGTGGGCTCCGACGTGACCGCTGGCGGGGTCTGTTGGCTTCGAACCTCCTGCATGTCCCGCACGGCCCCGCGGAGGTCTGTCAACTCCCACTGGAATGCGTTGAGGGCCGCTAGCAGGGTGGTCTCCACCGCTGGTGTGGCTGGGGCAGCCGGTGTGCCCGGCGGCGCGACCGGCACGGCGGTGACCACGGCCTGTGCGCCCAGGCTGCCCGCCGCGTTGCCCTGGAGGACCCTAGAGCTGGTGACGAGGTCCGCACCATCGCCGGGAACGCTCACTACGTCGGGTGGGGAAGTGGACGCGCCTGCGTTGCCACCGTCGGGGTTGGTCGTCGGAGCGGCGGTGGCGGGGTTGGGCGTCGTGTCTGTGATGGGGTTGTTCGTTGCGGCGGTGACGGGGTTGTTCGTTGTGGCGGTGACGGCGGGGTTGGGCGTCGTGTCTTGAACGTCGGTGCTTACAGCCGTCACGCCCGCAGCGCCACCCGCACCTGCAGCTGCTAGAGCCGAAGCCCTGGTGTTGACGCAAGATTTCGCCACCTCCGCCTTTTTCTTTTTAGCCGCCGATGATGAAGCTTTCTTTGGTGCCATCCTCCTTCGAATCTGGAGGCTTGCTCTTGTCCTCCCCACGGACGGCGCCAACTGTTGTGGTTACAGACCAAACAGAGAGAGAGTATGGTAGTGGAGAGTTAGGTGAGTAATGGCTTAGGGTCCTTCCCATGACTTGCCTTGTATATTTATATCCACATGGGGAGTGCTTTTACAGTTATACCCTCACATCTGGGTGTCCCCCTCAAGGGCATTTATGTCATTACACATATCCCGTTTTGGGCCTTACATTCCTCTAACAGGCCTGCTGGGCTTAGGTGGGGGCCACCCCTACAACAAACGTAGTCTGCAAAACTTACGACCATCAACCGTAAAGCTCTCGACTAACAACCAGTAAAGTTTACGACTATCGAGTACTGTAGCTATGGCCATAAAAAAGTACTATAGCTACAATTACCCACCATAGTCATAAAACCAAAGTCATACTGCCATGGTCAAAAGGTTGAAGTCATATTGCTGAGGTCGAATCCAGACGTGGTCGTAGCATGCCGTGGTCGTAAGCTGAACGTGATCGTAGCATGCCGTGGTCGTAAGCTAAATGTGGTCGTAGTATGCCGTGGTCATAAGCTAAACATGGTCGTTGCATGCTGTGGTCATAAGTTGAACGTGATCGTAGCATGCTGTGGTCGTAAGCTGAACATGGTTGACAGCTACTGTGGTCGTAGCCATGTTCAAGCTGTGGTCGTAAGATTGTCTGTGTTCTGATGCCATGGTCGTAAGAGTGTCTGAAGACTGTAATCACTCATAACTGAGCAAAAACACTCGAAAGCAAGGATATCAACAATAGACGACTAAGTATTTCACAAACGCAAAATCCAAGGCAAACCAAATGTCAATTGTTCATCATATCTTAATCTACGACCATCCACATGGTCTAACAATCATCACGGTCATTTCTATGACCCCAGCCTCCTTTATCGCGGTTATAGTCACGGCCACAATTCTCCTTTGCGCCACTACCTGACCCTTCTCTCTTCTCCTTGTTGAGGGTCTCCCACGATGTGCGTGTGAGCAACAGATGCTCACTCTAGTTCGCGTCGCCGTAATTGATTTGGACGCACTCATCATAAGCTTTGTACCATTTGACGAGATCAACAATGCTGAGGGTCTTCAAGTCCATGCACTACTCGATGCAGATCATAAACTGCATGTATCGTGATGGGGCAGCCTGGAGAAACTCGCGAACCACGGCAATCTTATCCACTATGGTGTTGCCCAGCGCTCGGATGTGGTGATGACTGACATCACCCAACCAATGAATTCTTCAACAGACTCCCCTTCTCCCATCTTCAGCCCCTCAAAATCTCTCTTGAGGGTCTGGAGCTTGGCTTCGCGCCCCTTAAAGTACAAGACTACGACTACAATTACTTGCTACAACCACTATACTCAAACACACCGAGTACAGGACTACGACTATGACTACTAGCTACGACTACTGTACTCGAACACACCAAGTACAGGACTACGATTGTGACTACTAGCTACGACCACTGTACTCGAACACACCGAGTATAGGACTATGACTACGACGACTGGCTACGACCACTGTACTCGAACACATCGAGTATAGGACTACAACTACGACTACTGGCTACGGACACTTGTAACAACAAAATTATTTCCAACATTGCACATGGTTGCAAGAGGAGAAGGCATGGCAAGAGTAGCAGGTGGAGGTGGATCATTTTTCGCCCAGTATTTTCATTTAGTTTACAAGAACTGTTGATTCTATTGGCAGCACATTTCGAGATATTTATACTTTGTTCATGTGGGTCATCAGTCAGCACAATTTGCTGGAAGCAATCTTGAGTCGTCGGTCTTGTTTAGTGTCGCCTTCTCTGCCCTTTGCTTCTTGCTTGCTCCCTGAGGGAAATGGCACAGGACAGTAGCCTGGTGAGAGCCATGTAAACAACTGAGTGAAATAGGCATTGTTCCAGAGAGCAAGCATTGTGCAGCTGGAATTCTTAAGACTCAAAAATGAAAATGTTAGATTTTGGACCCTGGCCGCATGCCTAGGTCCAACCGGGTTTACCTCTTGGGCACCGGTCTAAATGGGCTGAACACAACTAAGCCCACAGAGCAACAGAGCAATATACTTATAAGTGATATTGGACCTTCTCCCCCAAAAAGACTAGTCCAATGGGTGGAGGCTCCCTCACATTTATAAGTTGTGCTTTCTCCTTTCCCACAATCCATGTGAGACTATTCCTAACAGAAAATGGGCAAACAATTAAGAGTCATCGGTCCGCACAATTTGCTGGAAGCAATTTTGAATTCTTGGTTTTCTTCAGTATCGCCCTCTCTACCCTTTTGTTCTCGCACAGGTGGACAATAGCTGACGTCGTACTTACTCCATCGACCATAAATTCATGTGTGTCTCGTCTATTTGTAGCGAAATTACGAAAGGAAAACGTACTGGGGCAACCTCCACAGTTCCAGAGTGCTAGCATCGTGCAGCTGGAATTTACAAGGTCAAAAGTGAAAATGGTGAAACAATTAATGTATAGTTGACCGAAAGCATTTGGAGGGAGGTCCCGGATAGGCATACAAAGGGCCAGGTGATGAAGATGAGTGGTGCCTGTGGTGCTGCCTGCTGATCAACCGGCTCCTGAAGGATGTAGTGAGCCCCTCCTCTCTAACCTGTCAATCTTCCCTTCCTCCTCTAGTTGAGGCTCAGAGTCGGTATGTTTGTTTTCGGCTTTTGTACATTAGTGCTCGGTTTGAATCGCACAATAGCGAGTGATGCAAATGCAGAATGATCTCTGGATTAGCTAGACAGATCTAAATGTCAAGTGATATTGGTTGTTCAGTAATGCTATAGTAGGGCAATAAGTTGACATGTGCACTCTATTCCATTCCAGTAGCACTATACAATTCCATATGGCTGGGAGATAAATGGTGACTGCTGCTGTGTCGCAATCTCTGATCATTGACGTTGTTGAACTATTTGACCGCTCATGTAGTCGAAACCACCAACTGCGGTAATCATAATCTTCAACCTCTGACTGTAGTCGTAACCTCGGGACAGTCGATAAAGTCGTAAGTTGCAGTACCGGTTGATAGTCGATAGTCGTAAACTGTAGAACGTAGTGGATAGTC
The DNA here is from genome assembly GCA_036346575.1 of Dendrocalamus sinicus. Taxonomy (NCBI): domain Eukaryota; kingdom Viridiplantae; phylum Streptophyta; class Magnoliopsida; order Poales; family Poaceae; genus Dendrocalamus; species Dendrocalamus sinicus. The sequence continues at coordinate 244,034 of CM070665.1, read as the reverse complement.
GTAAACTGCAGAATGTAGTTGATAGTCATAAACTACAGAACGTAGTCTGATGCGGACCAACTAAGGATTAGTTGATGCGTAGGGATGGCCCGATCTTTCCCGGTACGATCAGCGAGGTTCCTTCTCCTTGGATAGAGTCTTTTCCTTGTCTTGATGCAGCAAACAATATTGATAAGGGCAATTTGCACTAGTATGCAAGGCGCATACTAGAAGCAATCCGCAGAACTCCCCAAACCGTGAATTCAGCAAGAAGACACGAATTAGAAGAGATGAATCTTGTAGATTCGATGGGCAATCTCAAGAATCTTCTATTCTTGCCTTGCACCAACTCGGCAAACTCCAAACGAGAAAACCTTGCAATCACACAATCTGGCCGCCACCAACCATCATGGCGATTTTCTTCTTTATTTCACGAGTCTAAAAGCTTATCATATCATAGCCTAACTTACAATGGGGCTAAGGCCCTGGCCTTATATTGGTGCACAATGCACGGCCTTGATTACAACTCATGCACTACTTGGCCTACAGTTGAAACAAACTCCAATACGAACTAAAAAGGAAATACCTAAACTGCTACCTCTGGTTTCTCTCACAATTTGTGACTTGACCGTGAGGATTCTATAGTTGGCACCTCATCCATTGTGTGGGGCTTCAAAATAGATTTCCAACGAGTCCAAGAACGCCCAAATTGGACTCCGTTTGTGAAAGTTATGGATGTTTTAGTATTGGTCTTGCCAGCTGTCTCAATCCGAGTCCGAATCGATTTCAAATTTGTATATGTTTTGTTTTCTTGTTCAAGAGGCTTCCAAATCCGTTTGGAACCTGAAAAGAAATCCTTCTCAACCTTTAGAAAGCCATAGTGTGGTCAGATTTTACTCTTACTTGCATTGCAATACTCAGACTCCTTATGTTTGGCAAATCTTGCGCGTCTCTCCGGACAGCTCATGCAGCTTCCAATAAAATTGCCATAACTTTGTGTAGAAAGCTCCAAATCAAGCGCCGTTTGATTTGTTAGAAAGTAGACTTCATTAGCTTTCCAAATATGCATTTTGTGTGCCTTAGAAACCTCAGAATTGACATTGAGAACTTTATGAACTTTGTGGACAAAACTACAATCACGAGAACTTGATTGATCTTGTGTCTTCCTCTTTAGCCAAACTAACTTTCTTTCTTCTCTATCCACACCTCTAATTCCATGCATTGTTGTCTTATTTGCACTGCGTAAAGGAGGAATCACATAAGCATCCACACAAACTAAGGTATTCTTCTCTCTCCCATAACCGATGGCTTCTTTCTCCTTGCACAATTCAGCACTACTAAGCCTTGTAATCTTAGATTGCATAGATGAAGTACAAATCAATGTAGTGCTCACACTCTTGGCCACATCATAGTCGGTAGTCGTAAATTGCAGAATGTAGTCGATAGTCGTAAACTGCAAAATGTAATTGACAGTTGTAAACTGCAGAATGTAGTCGATAGTCGTAAACTGCAGAACGTAGTCGATAGTCGTAAAGTGCAGAACGTAGTCGACAGTCGTAAACTGCAGAATGTAGTTGATAATCATAAACTACAGAACGTAGTCGATAGTCGGAAATTGCAGAACGTAGTCAATAGTCAGAAACTGCAGAACGTGGTCGGTAGTCGTAAACTGCAGAATACAGTCGATAGTCGTAAACTGCAGAACGTAGTCGATAGTCATAAAATGCAGAACGTAGTCAATAGTCGTAAAGTGCAAAACCTAGTCGATAGTCGTAAACTGCAGAACGTAGTCAATAGTCGTAAAGTGCAAAACGTACTCGATAGTCGTAAACTGCAGAACGTAGTCGATAGTCGTAAACTACAGAAGCTGGTCATAATCATTTGTAGGATCGTTGATAGCAATTAGAGGGGGGTGAATGATTGCAGCGCACAGCAGAAACTTTTTTTTGATTTGTTACCTTTTAATGTGCAAAAACCAAAAACAACAAAAAAACCCAAAAAATATTTTTTTCTGATTTTACCGTAGCAATTACTGTAGCGATTTACTGCAGCAAAGTACTATAGCTGTTACTGTAGCATACTGTAGCGAAGTACTGTAGCAGCGAAAACTTCCGATCAATCAATAAACATGCACGTTTTTTTTCTTAATCTTCTAATCAATTTTTTAATTAAAAATAATTCATGTATGCAAGCAACAAAAATACCTAGACATAGATCAATGCATGGAGAATTTATAGGAATCAAAAAAATCAAGAAAAAGATAATAAATGCGAATTAAAAAAACTTACAAACTTTTATTCAAAAATACGAACAATGTTCGTCCATCAGCCTCTTCAACTTCATATGCGTGAATCCGCCACAAACTTTTTCCTCTTCTATTCGCTCGTACCACGCGACTCCAAAACAACGCCTTCTCTTTTTTTCCCACATCTCCCAACCGGCGGTTGCATATATATATACACATATGCAGCCTCCTAATCCAACTCCAACTAGGCCTTAAAATCCTAATCCAACTCCAACTAGGTCTTAAAGTCCTAATCCAACTCTAACTAGGCCTAGGCCTTTTTACCTCAACTAGACTTTTGGCCCACTAATTTTCAAGGGACCCGAAACCCTTCCTAACACGGGTTTTTCACACTCACGACTTTTCTAACGCATCACGTGTCGAAGCCTCCAGGACCACACCTCCCGTAGCTTCTCCACGATCATCCACCTTTGATCTCCATGCACCCCAAGCATGAGCCCGATCATCTCGTGACCTCTTTGACCGTCTGAACCTCAAATCTCCCCATCCTAGTTCTGGTCCACCTCGTCACCGACCATGATAGCCTCCATGCTCAACCTGCACATGCAAAGACCAAAGAACTTTTCCCAGCATAAGTTCTTCCAAACTTGACCAACATCAATCCGCACACACGCACCACACACCTCGCATAACATCGCTAAACAAAATCACCAAATATTCATCATAACAAATTAACCATTGTCAATTATTCATCACCAAAATATCCTAAATCTAGCCACATGGTCTAACAATCTCTCCCTTGATGAATACATTGACAACACCACAAAATTGTATGATGAATTAGCTTCAATAGATATAAGTGAAGAACTGAAGCCGCAAAAACATTTTAGACCAAAAATCTCAAATCTCTCCCCCTCAACACAATAGAGACAATTTTATTCTCCCCATATTCTCTTTAATTTCTCACAAAGCACACCAAATTTCTCCCCCTTTGGCATTGTAATCATCAAGAAAATTCAAAAAAGAAATAAATCTAAGAAAGTGCAATGATATTAAAAATCTAGAAGCTTTGTAGATTATCCAAGTCACGTTGCATTGGTTTTTTTTAAAAAAAACACAACCAAGTCATATTTTTGAGTAGAGCTATCTAGATCATATAAAGCCATATATCACATAGCAATGTCAAAACTAGTTCGTCAATATGATTAAGCGATTTATATTAATGACAAGCATCGCAACAATGACCAGACTGATTATAAAGAGCACAAAGAGATATCACAACAAAAAATCAAAGCTTAAAAGTGAAGCAAACCTTAACTCTAGACGAGCTAGCAGTCTCATGTAACAACTTTTTGCTCCACACTCTATTCTTAGGCATGTGGCATGCTTGTAGCATACTTCTTTTTTCATAATGACATTTTTTTATGGTGGCATGCTTGAAGCATACTTGTTTTCATTTTGCGCACTTTTGTGCCCTTTTTTTTGTTCACCATGGCATGCTTGAAGCATACATCTTTTCAATTCTCTCTTTCTTATATACCTTTTTTTAAGAATAACATGCCAAATTGAGTGATAATAAAAATTGTAACATGAAACATACGAGCCTCATAGCCAAGAGTTAAAATAAGACTCACAATCAAGATATCGCAAAGTAATAAATATAATCAATCTAGTCAAAATATTCCGCCATGTCATGCTTTCAATTCAAATGTAGCAATTTAATTATAAACAGTCATGATCAAAGCTACACAACATATGAATAGATATGATAAAGAGAGCTCTACTACTCAATTGGTTTCAATGACTTGGATTTGATGAGTTATTTGATAAGGATAATAAACAAGGCTTCCAAAATTTTAAACACCAAGCTCCCCCTCAGAATAATCCCATAAAATGTAATACACCCAACTCACTTCGCAAATGAGGAAAACGAGAAGTATCAAGCGATTTCATGAGCAAATCAGCAACTTGAGAATTTAACAAGATGTAAGACAACATCACCTTTTCCACATGGTCTCTCAAAAAGTGAAATCTCTTGCAAGCCATCAAAGAGAGTGAAGAACCATCAAGTGTTCCAATCAAGCAATGATGTAAAAAACTGGAACCCAATCTACTTCATGTTCTCCATTCTTGTCAAATGTTCTTAAATCACAGAAAACATCGGTCTCACAGTACTGGGGTTAGTGAAATAAAATCTAGGAATCCAATACTGAGACACACGACGAACAGGAGCAACAAAGCTAGAACCAAAGTCACGAGGATATGAATGATCAGAATGCCGAAAAGAACGTGAATTGTTTGAGTTACATGCAAAATCAGCACATGAACCATTTTTAAATTTATCATAAAAGTTCTCTACAAACTTAGATTTTGCATGAGATCTAGGAATGAAAAAGGTTGCACGTTTTTGTCTTAAAGCATTCAATGTTTCCTTTCTCTCTTTCTTGGCACGTCTAAAGCAAAATTCATTCAAGTGTCCATCTCTTCCACAATAGTTGCAAATGTACTTAACTTTATGTTTAACTTGAAGAGTAGAAGCAACATTTGCATTCACTTGATTAGTAGATGACATAATACCAGCAGACTTAAAAACAATTTGTTTTGGTTCAGATGTTACTTCAATTTTTCCAGGTTCAAGAAGCTTAACAATCTTAGGAGGATTATTCTTGGCATGCTCAATAAAATTAAATCCTAGACCACGATTTTTCACACTTGTTTTTGACTTGTCTAGAATCATATTCAAATTTTCTTGCCAAAAGAAAATCTCTCTAAAATGTCTTTCAGGTACTCATTCTCTTTAGCTAGAGTGGGACAAGTTGTGCATTTGACAGGTTCATTCACAAGATTTTTAGAAGCACTAGACTGAGCCAATCTTTCTTTTTCAGCAAAATCATTAAGTTGTCTAGTCAAAGCTTCTGTTTCAGTGTTTAGCTTAGGACAGTTAGAGCAAGAAGATATCTCATGATAAAGCATCTGTTGAATTGTTTCCTAAGATGAACTAAGTCTAGCTTCTAGCAAATCACATTTAGAGCAAACTTTAGATTGAGCATTTAAAATACTTGATTCTAAACATGAAGAAGAACTAAACTTGGGCTTTCTAATTTCATCATTAGCACATTTCAATTTTTCATCACAAGAGTCATGTGCTAATCTTAATTCATCAAATTTAGCAGTTACATCTCTAAGTTGATCCATGTTTAAAGCATTGAGTGACCTAGCATTTTCTAACTCAGAATGTAAAATTTGACAAAACTCACAAGATTCATCATCAGGAATTAAAACTCTAAGTCTTGCAATTTCAGAATTTAGAGATTCAATCAAAGTATCGTATTTCTTAATCTTTTTATCTTTCTTTTCTAGCAAAGTACCAAGTTTAGCAACAGCTTTAGCTAAATCATCATAAGAAGGTTCTACCTCATTGTAGTTGTCGCTGTCAAGATCATCATTGTCGGTAGAGTTTTTGTTACTTGCCATTAGACACAACCCAGTTAAACCTTTCTTGCCTTTGGAAGTATCATCATCGCTGTCTGTGTCCACGTCACTCAAATTAATTTGCCCAAGAGCCGCAAGAACACGATGCACCACCTTGCGATTCATATAGCCATTCTTTTTATTCTTCCTTTTTTCTTTCTCGATCTCTTCTTCCTTCTCATTCTCTTCCCTTGCAAATCTTGCTAGAAATTTTGGACATTTAAGACGAATATGATTGAGATCACCACACTCATAGCACCTTTGAGGACCAAAATTTCCTCTCTTTCTTGATCTCACATTCTACAAAGCTCTTGTGAAGCATGTAGAGAGGAGTGCCAAATCATCTTTCGGTAGTTGCTCTAGCTGTTCATCGGTTAGTGAAGACAAAGAAGACAAAGCATAGCTAGTAGAAGAATTATCACCATTAGACTTGCTAGATTGTGAAGCTAAAGCAATTGATTTATTACCATTATTTTTTCTAGCAAAAACATCTAATTCATGAGTTTTCAATTTAGAATAAAGTACATCTAATGTAAGTGTACTCATGACAATAGATTCTCTAATGGATGTAACCTTCATCTCCCATATAGACATATCTAACGCTCCAAGTAATTGACGTGCATTTTCAGCATCAGTATAAGTAACATTAATAGCACGTAGGTTACTAAGAATTTTATTAAAGCGGGCAAAGCAATCATCTATTGATTCACCAGGTTTCATCTCAAAATGCATGTAATCCTTTTTGTACATATCTTGACGTACCTCTTTAATAGTAGACGAACCCTCATGATAATCACATAGTGCTTTCCATACCTCATATGCGGATTTAAGATGCACAACACGATCAAAATCACTCCTTCCTAATCCTTGAATTATCAGGTTCCTTGCCTTGCTATTTGCCTCCACTTGTGCTATATTTGCTGCTGACACAGCATCGTTTTCGGGCACTTGATAAGGCTTGTATACCTTCTCCCATATTGCAAAGCCTTGAGCTTGAATGTATGCCTCCATCTTCGCTTTCCAATACTGAAAATCAACACCATCGAAAATACAAGGTTTTGCGGAATACCAATCCGTTGACATGTTTTCTAATCACCAGTTAAGATCAATTAGAAAAATAAACCTGCTCTGATACCACTTGTAGGATCGTTGATAGCAATCAGAGGGGGGTGAATGATTGCAGCGCACAGCGGAAACTTTTTTTTTTGATTTTTTACCTTTTAATGTGCAAAAACCAAAAACAACAAAAAAACCCAAAAAATATATTTTCCTGATTTACTGTAGCAATTACTGTAGCAATTTACTGCAGCAAAGTACTGTAGCAGTGAAAACTTCCGATCGATCGCTAAACATGCACATTTTTTTCTTAATCTTCTAATCAATTTTTTAATTAAAAATAATTCATGTATGCAAGCAACAAAAATACCTAGACATAGATCAATGCATGGAGAATTTATAGGAATCAAAAAATCAAGAAAAAGATAATAAATGCGAATTAAAAAACTTACGAACTTTTATTCAAAAATACGAACACTGTTCGTCCATCAGCCTCTTCAACTTCATATGTGTGAATCCGCCACAAACTTTTTCCTCTTCTATTCGCTTGTACCGCGCGTCTCCAAAACAACGCCTTCTCTTTTTTTTTCCCACATCTCCCAACCGGCGGCTGCATATATATATATACACATATGCAGCCTCCTAATCCAACTCCAACTAGGCCTTAAAATCCTAATCCAACTCCAACTAGGCCTTAAAGTCCTAATCCAACTCTAACTAGGCCTGGGTCTTTTTACCTCAACTAGACTTTTAGCCCACTAATTTTCAAGGGACCCGAAACCCTTCCTAACACGGGTTTTTCACACTCACGACTTTTCTAATGCGTCACGTGTCGAAGCCTCCAGGACCGCACCTCCCGTAGCTTCTCCACGTATCATCCACCTTTGATCTCCATGCGCCCCAAGCATGAGCCCGATCATCTCGTGACCTCCTTGACCATCTGAACCTCAGATCTCCCCATCCTAGTTCCGGTCCACCTCGTCACCGACCATGATCGCCTCCATGCTCAACCTGCACATGCAAAGACCAAAGAACTTTTTCCCGGCACAAGTTCTTCCAAACTTGACCAACATCAATCCGCACACACGCACCACACACCTCGCATAACATCGCTAAACAAAATCACCAAATATTCATCATAACAAATTAACCATTGTCAATTATTCATCACCAAAATATCCTAAACCTAGCCACATGGTCTAACATCATTAATAGAAGATGGTCGTAGTTTTTACAGAAGCTGGTCAGTAGTCGATGTTCCGTAGTCAGAGCGTTTGAGTACCGTACCGAAGTTTGTAGTTGTAAATAGCTCTACTTTCATCCAGAAGAAGCAATTCAAACTGAGCGTAAACTCAAACTTCACTAACTTTTGCGTACGAACTCTAAATTTAGTGATTTTTGTTTCTAAATTTTTATAAAAATAAGGTATTTCTGAATTTACAAAAATATTTGAGTCTTGTCTCTGTTTATTTGGCTCTCATTTGCTTTTATTTGGATTTATTTACTAGTTAGACGACTCCATGCTAGACGACGCCAAGAATCCACCCGAAACATTCTCTGAGTAATAGGAACAAGGCAAGCACCTCTTTGACCATGTTGATCCCAGTATTTCAATTATTTTATAGTGTTTGCAAAACCTATTATGCATACATGTATTTTCAAGTTACGACCACTTATATGCATTAAACATCATTGAAAACTTGATACCCTCACTGTTGTAACCTTTAGGAAATGGTTTAGACAATGTATACTGTCAAATGGGAATACTACTTGGATATATAGTCTAGATGCTTAGACAAGCACTAGTTTCTGCTAAGTTTGAGATTCGAACAAAATCTTCACGTGGGAATGATGGTTTCAAAAATGTTGGACCAAAGGGGGAATCTTTATTACTTTGGTATCAAATAAAATGAAAAACCTAGTTTTTGGACGCGGATGAGCTATATGTTAATCTGTCAAATATGAGAGAGAATCTTGCATGTATATTGGAGGAGATTCTCGCCTGAGTCAATTAAGGACCGAACGCTATTGCTGCACATCTAAGTCACACCGTATGACCACATGTGCTATATGGGCTCTGGCATTTAGCTCATTAAGTTATCTAGGTCGAGCCTTGCATTGTGGTAGGCATGAAAGTAGTAAGGGCACTCCGGTTAGATTTGCTCGTAGGAGCCCCTGACACCACGATGCTCGAGTCAAGACTTTTGAGCAACGATGAATGTTCACTTAGGGATGGACCTAAGTGAGGGTTTTCACCTAGGAGATTTACCTAAGAAGGATTCGAATGCTTTCTTAGGGGTGTACCTAAGAAAGGTTCAATGTTCATTCGGACTAGTGCAACGTTAGGACTAGATGACCTAAAGACCATAAGATAATCAACTTTTGTCACACGCCGAAGGAAGCGTGAAGTTGCCGATAGTAAAAATTGATTATCTCGTGTAGGAAAAGCTGTACAACCTTTGTAGAGTGTTAAAAACTATTTGAAAAGCCGTGCTTGTGGTCATGAGCAAGCTTGGATGTAGCTACAAAGGGTATAGTTTTCCTTTTTAAAACTGTTTCACTGAACATATGGGATGGCATGAACGTCTAATGGTGTGCCATACCCATAGGTGGAAATTGTACAATGTTCACAGCCGAGAAAGGCTGCAAATGGTTTTAACCTACTGTTATGGAATTTATGCAAATGTTATTTTATTACATGTCAAATGCTCTTTACAACTTCGCTTGCAAATTATTACTTAATGTTATTGCAAAACGAAACATGCCTTATGCTGAAAATAACTTAGTATAGAGCCTCATCCATTGACAATCTTGCTTGTATATAAAACTTTGCGATACACTACAAGTCTTATTGAGTACGCAATGTACTCAACCTTGCTTAAATTGTTGTTGATCAGAGAATGAAAATCTTTTGCCCGACGATGCATATTTCGCCCTAGGCACCAGAGAATTCGGCGAGGGATCCTTCTAGGGTTTGACTCCTGTTGGTTGCCTACGGGTTGTAATGGCACATCACTGGATACTTTTATTTATTAGAGTTGTGTTGTTTTTGTTTGAGACTCTATTGGTCTTAAAACTGGTCGGCCTTTTATGTATGTACTCTTTTATGCCCCACATAAATAATATCACCCCTTCTATATAAGGTAATTATGTGCTTTGTATATGGATATGAAATCAATGATATGAATGTGTGTACTAGCTATTGATTATAGGACTAGTACAAAACATATGCGGTGACAACGGGCACTCCCGCACCTGGGGTCCCCACGCCCATAGTAGAAATAAACACTGTCCCCAATGTTTGGGAGGAGAAAACATCTCAGGCTAATTCGCGCTATTTTCATTTTTTTAATTTTTTTGTATTTTTGTTTTTAATTTTTTTTTTTTGCATTTTCAATTTTAACACACAAGCAGAAAGTAAACATGCTAAAGGGAAAAAATAAAATACATATGCAGAAAGCAAATATGAATGCAAAAGAATGCAATGCATGGCTCAACTGCTCTGGGGAAGCGGCAGTGGAAGGTAATACTGGCGTAGGTAGTGAAAATCTACCTGTGCACTCATGGCAGTCATCTGGCCTTGAATGGCCTCCCCTGCTGCTGCATCAGTTGCGTCTAAGTGCATGTGCAATCAGGAGTACTGGCCGGAGGTGAGGTATAAGCGAAGCCTGGTTGGGCAACAGCAGCGGCAGCAGAGGAGGTGCCAGCCCCTTGGTCTTCGAGAGTATGCGTGCTGAAAGACGTGGAACAGGAGGAACTGGAAGAGTGTATGCTGCTCCCTAGATGACAAAAGGGTTTGTAACAAATCTGTAACAGCCCCATTTCTGGGAGCATTATGAATCCCTCGCAACTGCCCAGGACTGTTCAGCTGTGAGTTACATCAATCAAGCGAATAATATTGCTAACACATGCTTAAGAACAAAAGCCAACTTTATTACAATATAAGGGCTTGAAGCCAAGTTTTACAGTAGGGCAAAAGGCCCTTAGATACATTACAACAAAAGATGCCACAGGCACGCCTGAGCGGAAGACGACCCTAATCCCAAGCTTCGTCTATCTCGTAGAGTACCACCTTTTCGTCTTCACCTGCCTCCTCAAAACTGGCTGTTTCTGTTGATATTTTTAGTAAGTATGAGTACAACTACCGTACTCAACAAGTCACATGGAGCTTACCAATAACTACATGCATGGCTTACCAAGTGATAGGAAAACAAGTTTATTATTTTATGTGGATGCAGTTTTAGTTGTAAATTAGTTTTAAAGATAACTTCTTTAGTAAAGGGGTTTTCAATCTTGATTACCAACTTTCAACATTCCCAAATCATTCTCAAATCTACTTATGCCTTGCTACTGGATTCACCCATTAAACACAGGTTCGTTTACCGGAAGCACGGCGTATTCGAATACCATTATTTCATGACTCTGCAGAGCTGCCTTGCTTTACCCACAAGATCTCTTAACTCCCATGACAGAGTTAAGAAAACAAGGTTGTTCACTGCTCAATTCTTATAGCCTTCACCCAGTAGGTTTTTGATCTCAACAAGTTCGGATGACCCTACGGATCTCGTCCGACTCATTGCAGCCCTACAGTTGTATGGTTAACCACCTCCCATACGAACTCACTTTCTATCTCCCCCTTTCCAGTTGCAGATTTTCAATCAAACTTGAGCAGCTACTAAGCCAGGTTTGACAAAGTCAACGCTTGTGGTTGGGCGATTACTATGTCTTTTACTCAGCATAAGGGTCTAGTCCTTACATTTTTAACTGAGGCATCATCCACGCACAAACCCATATTCAGTGCCTATGGCACTGCCAACAATCCACAGCCAAGCCTCCACCTTAGGATAAGGTCTTGGGATCCGGCCCAGTTATGGCCTTCTGCGACCCTCGCTTACCCCAGATCCACCTTTTCAAATCTCTAGACAAAATACCAAAATTCTTAACAGTAGAAAGATGTTGATGAGTTCCTAGGCTATCATGATTACATTATAATTATATTTGGTATTACTATGTCTTGTCAAGGTGAATGTGGCTATCAAGTTAAACTAGGCTTTTCAGGTGGTAGGACATAACTAATATCATGTCATTCTAAACAGTAATTGTACATGAAATAACAACTTGTAAATAACATAATAAAAATACTGATATGTAGATAAATAAAGAAAATATAGGTTCAACATGTTCAAAGTATGTGCAACTTTCCTTGCGGGTCTACTACTTCAATTAGCTCGTACTCCTCAGTGGGCGGGTTTGGACTTGAGCTTCTCCCTCCTACTCCTGGGGAACTTCGACTTCGGAAGCTAATGCAAAACAATCAAACAAATTAATCCCATGCCCGAAGGATTGAGCTAGGAATAATGAAAGGAAATAAAGAAAGAAAATCTAAAAAATCCAAATAAACCGGGTTTTGGGCTTTTAGGAGGGGCCAAATGGGGAAATGGGCTTGAGAAATGGGTTGGCGGGCTCGAAACAGTTCAAATGAGTATAAATATGCATTTTGGGTTTTGGGTGAACAGTAACGGGTCGGGTTTACTGTGCTTATCGGGTTGGCACTGTTCCTTGGGTTCAGCCGGTTAGATCCGTTTCAGTTAGTTGGTTGGGTTCAACTGCTCGGGCCGGATGAACAATGCCGAACGATACTGTTCATCTTCTCCGTTCGCCTGCGCGCGTGCAGGAGAAACAGAGGAAAAGGTGGCGGCTGTCGGCGGGGCTAGGGGACTTGCGATGGCTTTTGAAGGTATGGGTGGGTTCGTGGGGCTATGGGGGTTTCGTTTTGGGGTTCGGTAGGTCCAGCGGAGGTGGCGATCGCCGGCGGCGAGCCTCTCCTTTCTACGGCTAATTTGAACATTGCGGGTGGATGGAGGCTTCTTGGGACGATTGAGCTGGTGTTGGGCATCAGTGGGGTTTGGGGAAGCTCGTGGAAGAGTCGGTTTGAGCTGGGGAAGTCAAGGCTAAGCTGGCCACGGCGAGGCATTTCGGCCGTGGGGTGGTTCATGGCGCTGGGGAAGAGGGGTGGCTGAGGAGCTAAGGCTGCGGTTGGGGGTTGTTTCTAGGAGCTCAGGGAGGCTACATACGAGGCTAATTGGAAAATGGTTGGCCGAAGATAAGACATTGGATTAGGGCTCACTTTTGGGGGTTTTTGCAATCGCCGGCAATGGAGGGGATGAGGGGAGCGTCGGGGTGTTTGGGTTGGCTCTGGGGAGTGTTGAGTTCACCTTGGAGGCTTCGGTTGCTTAAATAGGCAAAGAGAGGCGGTTCGGCACAGTGCACCGGCCAGAGCCGCGACTGCGCGTGGTGTTCGGGACGGCTCAGCGCGGTTGCCAGAGGGGGTGGAGCTGGTGCTTTGGGCGTTGCATTGCCGTGGTCAAAGGCGCTAGCGTGGTTTGGGGTTGGCAGAGAGAGGAAAACACGAGAAAGGCAAGGGTGGCGGCAATGGACAGCCGGCGGTGCCGCCACGCATTCTGGTCGAGCCAGGGGCTATCAGGGCGCGGGAGGTGAGGCTATATGGGGTAGCTGCGGTGGCCAAGCCCGGAAGGCGCGGGAGGGCGTGGTTTGCAGAGAAACCGGCGACAGCAAGAAAAATCAGGGCTCGGTGGCGGCAGGAGCAACCGGCGGCAGCTAACACTAGTGCAGGAGCATTGATGGGGGTGGTACGGTGACTGGCAAGCGGGGGAGAGCTGGCAGGGGCGCGCATGCGCGAGAAGGCGCGGGAAGGCGTCGGCAGCGACAAAAGATCGGCGGCAGCGGCAATTTTTCGGACATGAACAGTAGCTGCACTGATTCCCTCCGTTCATGCCATGATGACAAGGATTAAGGGCAGTTTTGCATCAAGATTATTGCAGATTAGGCTAGGGAGGCAAGAGAAACTCAAATCCAAATCAAACTCAACTCAATTTTGATTTTTCAAAATTTCGGTTTTGTTTCAAAATCCCTTGGATGCTTCCCCATCAACACCTCTAGAACAACCACACCGAAACTATAGACATTGCATTTCTCTGTCACAGCACATGTGTAAGACACTCTGCACCAAAAAGAAAAAGTAGAATTATGAATCCTCGAGGAGATAATTCTTGTGTCCGAGATCAAAGTATGTAATTTTACCCGAGCAATGTAGACATATGTCCTCGCTAGAGCACTCCAGTTTGAAGAATCAGGCTTCAAAATCCTTGCTATACCAAAATCTGAAACATAAGCCTTGAAAGTTGCATCAAGTAAGATGTTGTTGCTAGTGATATCTCAATGGATTACAGGTGGATTGCAGTCGTGGTGCAAATAAGATATTGCTTGAGCCACATCATTTACAAGAGTAGCTCTCTTATGCCAATCTAACGCCTTTGCTAGTTCTTCATTTTCTAAGGTAATTCGAAGGCTTCCCCGCTGAATGTAGTCATAGACAAGAAACTTGTGCTCTGGATGGGAGCAAAATCCATACAGCTTGACAATGCTTCCGTGTCGAATCTGTGATAAGATTTCCATTTCAGCATGGAATCTTCTTTCATCATTCAACTCTTCTATCGTGAAGCTTTTTACAATGACTAGCTACCCGCCTTGGAGCCGTGCTTTATAGACTGCCATATCCTCCTGTTCCAATGATGTACTGTCATCAAAATTCTCTGTTGCCTGATGATATCCTCAAATGCTAGTCTTCCATCAAAGTTCCAAACAGAGAATACATATCTGCTCTCAATAGTAGCACTTTCTTGTGGTTTTCTCTTACTGTGAGTGAATATTATAATACCAACAACTGTGACAAGAACGGTGAAACCCACAACAAGAAATATTGGCAGTAGCAAGCTACGTAGCTTTGGTTTATGGCGACCTGGTACTAGAGTTGAATAACAAGGTGGCAGACCAGAGAGATCACCACACAGACTTTTATTGTGAAGAAACCAGTTTATGGAAGCATTTTGAAGTAGATGTCCTGCCGGCAGTGATCCTTCCAAGTTGTTGTATGACAAGTCAAGCGTTGATAGGCTCTCCATTTTTTTAGATAATGGAACAAAGTTCCAGCTTCTACTTTCTGGGGAGAAAGTACACAGCTGTTCAATACAAAACCGAGCACATAGGCTCCAACTCCACAAGAAATCAAACTACAAATAAAGAAAGGAGAGGAAAGAAGCTACGCTTCAATTCTATTCCTAAATTTCCAACCGAACTTGGCAAAAACCTCCATGATTACGGTCTCCAACAATCTGCATCCATTTTTGAGATTTGATCTCGCCTCTTCTTTATGTAGTAGGGACCATTGTCGAATCCAATATGTTGCCCTGAAGATAACCTGCAGAAATGTAATAGATTTAGAATTATTGAATACCATATCGTTTCTATTCAACCACATAGCCCAACATAATGCAGCAGCTCCTACAAATATTTGATTTCTAAGTTTTGACCGAATGGCATTCAACCAAGAATCAAACATGTTCGCAAAGCTAGAAGGGGGCTGAATTCCAAAGGTGATATAAATGGTATTCCAAATAAATCTTGCAAAGTGGCAATCAAAGAAAAGATGTTGTATCGTCTCCATAGAGCTACAAAAACAACAAATGGTGCTACCTTGCCAATTCCTTTTTGCTAGATTATCCTTTGTGAGAGTAACCCCGTTTTGAAGGTACCAAAGGAAGATCTTAATTTTCAGAGGTATCTTAATGTTCCAAAGAGGGGTCTTTTGGGGAACTACCCCCTTCTTGTATCACATACATATAAAAAGAACGAACCGTAAAAGTACCCTTGTTACACAAATCCCAGATAAAAGAGTCCTCTCCACTTGTAAGGTTTACTGAAAATATTTTGGTCACCAAATCAAGCCAATCATCTAGATTAGAGCCGAGCAAGGCCCTCCTAAAGGACACATTAAGAGGTATAGAGCTTAAGGTATGTGATACCGTGGCGTCTTTTCTCCTCACAATTCTATAGAGTGCAGGATATGCAACACTAAAGGGTTTGTCACCTATCCAAGTATCCTCCCAAAATCTAGTTTGGGACCCATCACGAACACGGAAGTGACCACATGCAAAGAATTGATCCTTGACCTTCATAAGGCCAGACCAAAAATGTGAATCTCCCGGTTGTTTTGTAACTTGGGTAAGAGTTTTATTGGACAAGTACTTCCTTTTAATAAGGCTTTGCCAAACACCCTTTTCGTTAATAAGTTTAAACAACCATTTGCTCAAAAGGCACTTATTTTGGATATCCAAATTTTGGATCCCCAATCCTCCAAATTCTTTAGGCCTACAAAGAATACTCCACTTAGTGAGTCTATATTTCTTTTTATGTTCATCACATTGCCAAAAGAATCTAGAACGGTAATAGTCTAGCTTTTTAAACACACCTCTAGGGACTTCGAAGAAGGAGAGCATGTACATGGCTAGACTAGTTAGAACTGAATTAATCAATACTAGTCTCCCTCCTACTGATAAGAGTTTACCTTTCCAACTACTTAGCTTTTTCTGAAATTTTTCCTCTATGACCAACCAATCCTTGTTCGAAAGCTTACGATGATGCATAGGAATACCTAGGTATCTAAATGGGAAACCCCCCGTGCCACAACCAAAAAGTTGCGCATATTCATGCTCACACTCCTTGGCCTTGCCATAGCAAAATAACTCGCTCTTATGGAAATTGATTTTTAACCCCGATAATTGCTCAAAGGTACTTAAGACTAGCTTAAGGTCTTTGGCCTAGAGTATATCATGATCCAGGAAGAGGATAGTATCATCCGCGTACTGTAAGATTGATAGACCATCATCTACAAGGTGAGGAACAACTCCACTAAACTTTCCATTAGCCTTGGCTCTCTCAATTAAGATGGCTAACATATCACCACTAAGTTAAAAGAATTGGTGACAAGGGTCTCCTTGCCAAGTCCTTTCTTAGTCTGAAAATAGTGGCCAACTTCATTATTAACTTTAATGCCAACACTACCACCCTTAACAATTTGTTCTATCCAATTGCACCATACGTAAGAAAAGCCCTTCATTCTTAAAGTTTGTCAAGGAAGGACCAATTAACCTTGTCATATGCTTTCTCAAAGTCTAGCTTCAATATAACCCCATCTAAATTCTTCCTATGCATCTCATGAATAGTCTCATGTAAAATGACAACGCCTTCCATAATGTTCCTACCGGACATGAAAGCGGTTTGTGAAGGTTTTATGACTTTTTGAGCTACTAGAGCTATTTTATTTGTCATTACCTTTGTAAAAATTTTGAAACTAACATTCAATAGGCAAATTGGCCTAAATTGTTGTATCCGTTTTGCCTCTTTTTCTTTTGGTAATAATGTAATTATTCCAAAATTGAGGCTGTATAGTGGCAATTTACCTTTGTGGAATTCAGCAAAGAGAGCCATGAGATCACTCTTAATAATATCCCAAAAGGCTTGATAGAACTCAGCCGGAAACCTGTCTGGGCCTGGCGCCTTATTATGCTCCATTTGGAAAATGGCAGCTTTGACTTCCTCCTCCAAGAATTCCATGGTTAATAAATCATTTTCCAAAATGGGTACCTGTGGGATATCATCCCGCATAGACTCCATCATGGAAAAATTATTACGATCTGAAGCTCCAAAGAGGTCCTTATAATAATTGGTGATAAATCTTTTAAGATTCTCATCCCCTTCTATAACTCCCTCTTCTTGCTCAAGCTTGAAAATTCTAGTTTTCCTGTGTTTACCGCTTGCTACCAAATGAAAATACTTAGTATTACAATCGCCAAATAACAACTTAGTTGTCTTGGCTCTTTGATACCATTTGAGCTCCTCTTCCCTTAAAAGGGAGACTAATCTCTCTTTTAAACAGTGTTTCAAATCAAGCTCCATAGGGCTTAGAATTTGAGTTTCTGCTTTCTTATCAAGCTCATCTGCTTTCTTAATCACTCTTCCTTCTCCTTTTTATAAGTACCACTCACATTCTTAGCCCAACCTCTTAGGAATTGTCTAAGACGTTGAATTTTAAATTGCCATTTTTGTAGAGGTGTTTTCCCCCTTTTCTCTTTGTTCCACACATCAGCTACCAACTCCGAGAAACCATCCCGCAACAACCATCCGAGTTCAAATTTGAACATAGGTTGTTTTTTAATATGGGTACCATCACCCATACTAAGCAGCAATGGGGTATGATCTGAAATTTCCCTATTTAATGCTTGAACATTTGCTAACGGAAATTTAGCCTCCCACTCTGTACTTACCAAAATCCTATCAAGTGTCTCATAAGTTGGTATATCCCTAGAGTTTGCCCAAGTAAAGTTCCTATTCGAAAGTTCAAGCTCCCTTAAGTCTAAGCCATCAACAACGGCATTGAATAAGAAGGGCCATTTATCATCATATTTATCATTGTTTTTCTCTTTTGGGCTCCTAATTATGTTGAAATCACCAACGATAAGAATCGGATGTGTTTCTTTAGAACATGTTTGAACCAACTCCGCGAGAAAAGCTTCCTTAAAGTCATCTTGAGCAGCCCCATAAACTGCTATAAGAATCCATTGGAAGCCATCTGCTTTGTTTCTAAGTTGGAATTTAACATAGAAATCTCCTTCGGCAATAGCTCCGATGTCAAAGACCTCTAAGTTCACTCCTAACAAAATACCACCGGACCTACCATGAGGTTCGGACCAGTGCCACAGGAATTCTTGTCCACCACAAATGTTGTTTAAAACTGTTTTAGAAAAATCTTTCTTACCGGTCTCCATGAGAGCAATAAAGTCTAGCTTTTGCTCTCTAGACGTGTCTGATAGGAATCTAAATTTAGCCAAGTCACTAAGACCTCTGCTATTCCAAAAAATTCCTTTCATTTTGACTCAATCTTATGTTTTTTAATCATCCTAATCATATGGTGTTTCTTCCTTCTAAAGGACGAATGTGACTTGTTTTTCTTAAAGACAGCTTTAAAATCACAACTTAGGTGATCACTGTCCTCATCCATTACCTCCTCCATCAAATCACCACATAAGTGACCAAGAGTGAGGTTTTCTATGTCCTCATCGTCCTCCTCATCAATAATTTCAGAATCCATATTTGTTTCAGATTCTATGTGGCCCAATCTCGAATTAAATCTATCAATTTCAATAGTTTTAATTCTTCTAACAGATTCTGAGATATCCCTAGTATTCTTGCCTAAGTTAACACCTAGATCAAGTAAAGAAGATGCAACTAGAGAATCTGAACAAGAAGCAAAGGAAAGGTTATTGTTGATACCTTTAATGAAATCCAGATTTTTCCACGCCGCTCTCTTCTTTGCTTTTTCCATCACGTGCTCATCCTTGTTAACATTACGCGGGCTGGAACGAGTTGGGGTACTTGTAGCTTCCGTGATAGCTGCAGCTGCCAAGACATTAGCCAAAGACTGCGTGCTTCCACCTGCATCTACAACGCGCCACCTCCACCATGCAAGGTCGGCAAGACCTCCTTTGGCCCCACAACAGAGGCGGATGAGCCCAAGGTGACAGCAAGGCAAGCCACTCACCTCATTATCGACTTCGGCAGCACACCCTCCACAACTCCTTCAACAAAGGCATTGTTGTCCTCACCAACACCAAGTCAAGATATTCACCCAAGGTTGTTTCCACCGCCATGTCCGAATCTCGGTCGCCATGATTTTGATTTTATCCTCTAATGCTTGCATTGAAGCGTATAGCAGAGCTCGTTGATTTCAGACTTGTTATTGTCATTTCCATCCTCTAAAATCACATCATCTCCCTTTAACCCCTTAGGCTCCGAATCAGAATTAGGAACCGCTTTGGGATTGTCTTCCTCCTGTCCCTCATTGCCCTCAACCTCCCCATCTTTGAAATCAAACTCCACCTCATCTCCATGTCATCAAAGCCGACACGTTCTTTCTTAATTTTGAGCTCGAAGTAATGATCCCCAATAACAACATCAGTACTAGATGGCAGCAACTTAGGATCAAGAACCGCCACAAGAATTCTTCCAAAATCATTCTTGCGAGTGGTCTTCATGTCTACCATTTGGGTAGACCCAAATATAGTGCCTACAGCCCAAAGGTTCAAATACTCCCTCAACTTCTCATGGATGCCATAAACACGCAGCCACACTTTAGGCAAAAGAAAACCAACCTCCTTAACATGCCACACCTCAAATTGTAAACGCACCCTTAGTAACCCCATTTTCCCGTACATCGCCTCCTCCATAGGCGATAGCTCTCAAATTCAGACTTGGATGGGAATTGAACAATAAAAGATTCATTGTCAAGCACTCTAGGCTTCCACTTCCATTTACCGGGACTATCCTTTCCAGTTGTGCCACAAGTCGCTCGAAAGATAGAGATCCCCACCACTTTGACTAAAGCCGTCTTGGAATCATTCTTCCCGGTAGGGGGCATGTGGTATATGGTAGAATCCAAGACCCGCCACAAAGAAACCTACAAAGATGAGCAACCGGCTTGGGGAGCTTGAGAGTTGGACACCGGTAATTGACATGATCATTACCATCACAAATGTCACAATGAACTTCAGTCTCGCCATGGCCCTTGCCGAAGGCTAGTTTAGCCACCCTTCCATGGCGAGCACCTGGAGCTCCCCAGGTGACACCTGCATCCCGATCGCGAACACGCCCCCCTGCGCCAGCTTGCTGCGTACTTGATGCATGGGCAGCCAGAGATGGGTGCGTTGAAACGTCGCACGAGGAAGCTTTCTGGGAAGGCGAAACGCGAATCCGCGAGTGCAGCCGCCCTCCCCTGGAGAAGAAATCGCTGAGGCCAGGTGGGAACTTGAATCGTCGTCTATCAGTTTGGGCCAAAACAAGTTGGCCCAGACCAGTCAACACTGTCGGCCCACATGCCTCTTCAGTGCCCCGAGCAAACTCATTCAGGGACAACCCTGTTTTACCATGAATAACCTTCCTCAGGTCCTTAATTTTAATCTCCCCCAGCTTACTAACTGAAGACCGATCAAATTTAGGTAAGGGACCTTTCCAAGGACGAATTTTTGAGGACAAACGCTAGTCCGCTACCTTCTCAGTTATCCTTGATGGTAGCGGCCTAGGATGCCTCACATGGCCTGCCCCATAGTCAACCGAACCAAATTTCGGAGACTCAATGTTTTCAGACAAAATTGCCTCAGCTCTGATCATTTCGTCCACTGAGAAACCCACTCGCAAAGCATCTCGAATAAATTCTGAACCTGAACTAGACGAAACAAGACTAGCGGCTTCATCTTTTTCCTCAGTGCTATCCTCCCCATCCACTGCCCAAAATTTTGATCTACTCGTGAAATTTCTATCTCCGACTAGCGGAGCAGAGAACTTGAGGAGATCAGGCGCTGATTGCCTTCTTGACAACACCCCAATCCATTCCTGCTCAACATGGGACTGCGGTCAAATCCACCATTATCCGAGCTTCGCTGAAAGGATACTAGCTCCCAGCTCACACCGTCGAAGAAACGGAGCCACAGCTAACCCGGAGACTAGCTCCAAGTGAGAGGGAAAGAAGAAACGAGGACAGGAGGAGGCGAGCAGGACGTACCTGAAACTAGAACCGGTTGGGGCAAAACGTCGAACACCTTGCCAGCACCAGCCACAGGAGCCGCCGCATGCTTGGCAGCCACCTTCACCGGTCTTCGTCCTCCAGCGCTGCTTCAGATCGCTGGCGTCCTCAGCCGCACCCTCAGCCGCCGCCCCTCCGGGAAGCCGCACCACCCTCCGGACGCGCGCGGGACACGGCTGCCGGACGCGCGCGAGACGCGGGCCGCCAGATGCGCGCGGGAGCCGGAGCGCACGCAGGCGCGGACGCCGCAGCCAGGGCGCGCCGGATGCGGCCGCCGGACGGGCGAGGGCGCGGCAGCCGGGGAGCACGCGACTGACAGGGGCAAACCCGATCGGATCGAAGCGGCCCCGTACGGAGGCACGTACCTGCGGGGAATTGACGAGCGGCTCCTCAGATCGGGAGATCCGCGGCGGCGCGCGAGCTCCCCCGGAAGCTCCCGGGGTCGAGGCGGTGAGGGGCTTCCCTCGCGGTCGCGTCCCCTTCGCGGGCGCTCGCCTGTCCAAGTTTACTGGAAGGCTCGATAGGCTCTCCATGGTTGCGAACGAAGGTGGAATGCTTCCGCTGAACTGATTGTGGGATAAATTCAGAAATTCCAGCATCTGCAACCCACCAAGTTGTTGTGGCAACACACCATTGAGTTTGTTATTGCTAGCATCTAACATTATCTGTAGGCTTGCTATATTCCCAATTGCACCTGGCAAATTCCCACTGAAGTTGTTGTTGTTGATCTTCAAGGATAGTAGTTTGGGGCATCCCCCCAGTTCCTCAGGTATTGATCCGCTCAAGCTGTTTCCAGATATCCTAAATTGCTCAGCTTTCCAAACTGTGAAGGTATGGGTCCTGATAACTGATTCGATGACAAATTCAGGCTATAAAGATTTGTTAAATTGCCGATCTCTGGTGGAATCTCGCCACTGAGATTGTTAGATTCGAGACTTAATACTACTAGGTTGGACAATCTATAGAGAGCTGGAGGTATGACACCTTTGATCGTATTTTCTGCCACCATTAGTGTCTCTAGTTTGGGGCATGCACCCCAATTTGGTGAGGTCTGCCCAGAGAGCCGATTGGATGTCAATCTCACAAGTGTGAGTTGTGGATACACTCCAAAATGTTGGGATATATCTCCTGTTAGCTGGTTCCTGTCAAGGCCGAGTTTAATCAAGCCTGTACATGTCTTCAAACTCGTTGGAACTGGGCCATCAAACATATTCAGAGAGGCAAAGAAAAATGCAAGTTTGCCACCCGTACATATATTCACGGGCAAAGGTCCCGAAAGGGAGTTATTAGCCAGCTCAAGGCGAACTATGCCTGTGAGATTTCCAAATTCCTGAGGAAGTGACCCTATTAATTTGTTGCTACTCATGGTCAGAATTTGGATGTTTCGTAGGTTCCCGAAGGTTTTCGGTATTGACCCAGAAAGTCGATTATCAGACAATTGTAAGGTTTGGAGGTTCACCAGACCACCAATTTCTTGGGGAATGGAACCTGTGATTTGGTTTCAAGCGAGGACTAGTATTACTAGCTTGGTAATGTTCCCTAAGCTAGCATGAATAGAGCCAGAGATTTGGTTTCCAGCGAGAACAAGTTTGGTCATCCTAGTGAGATTGGCTACACAGACAGGGATTGAACCTGTAAGCTTATTACTGTCGAGATCAAGACTTTTCTAGTTGACGAGCTTGCCTGGCTCCGGGGGAATGGAACCTGTGATTTGATTTCCGAAGAGAACAAGTTCGGTCATCCTAGTGAGATTGGCTACACAGACAGGGATTGAACCTGTAAGCTTATTACTGGCGAGTACAACACTTTCCAAGTTGACGAGCTTGCCTAGATCTGGAGGAATAGAGCCTGTGATTTGATTTCCAGCGAGAACAAGTTCGGTCATCCTAGTGAGATTGGCTACACAGACAGGGATTGAACCTGTAAGTTTATTATTGTCAAGATCAAGACTTTTCAAGTTGACGAGCATGCCTAGATATGGAGGTATAGGCCCTGACAGTTGGTTACCAAACAGATACAAAACATTTATCTGGGTCAGGTTTGCAAGAGTTTTTGGTATCGCACCGCTTAAGGAGCTGTTGCTTAGCCACAATGTGTGTAGACTCACAAGATTTCCTATTTCCTTCGGAATGGGACCCGAGACCATGTTTTGGTTAATGAGAAGCCGAGTTAACATGGTTAGGTTACCCAAGGATGCAGGGATCATGTGGCCCGTGAGGTTGTTAAAGGAGACGTCAAGTTCAATGAGACTTTGTAGGTCGCCTATCTCACGTGGTATTTGTCCTATGAGCTGATTGAATTGAAGGTGAAGGATAGAGAGTACTGACAGAGAGCTGGTATTGGGCCATGGAGGCTATTGTTGCTAAGGTCAATATGTGCGAGGAACGGGAGGGCCGAGAAGTTGAGCTCACCAAGCTGGCCTGTGATGCCGGCATCTGGCAAGGAGACGCTGGTCACCACCCAGGGCATGCGGCGGCCGTGCCGTGCCGCGCCACACATGATGCCGGTCCAGTTGCATGGGCTGGTATTGTGTTGCCAGGAGCTCATCTGCGCCGACGGACTTTGAAGAGTAGATTTCCAGTGGAGGAGGGCCATATGTTGAGGTCTCATGGATACGCCCCCATGATGCACTGCGCACGCTTGCAAAAGGAGAAGGCATGGCAAGAGTAGCAGGTGGAGGTGCATCATTTTTTGGCCAGTATTTTCATTTGGTTTACAAGAACTGTTGATTCCATTGGCAGCGCATTTCGAGATATGTATACTTTGTTCATGTGGGTCATCAGTCAGCACAATTTGCTGGAAGCAATTTTGAGTCGTTGGTCTTGTTCAGTGTCGCCTTCTCAGTGTCGTTGCTCCGTGAGGACAGTAGATTGGTGAGAGGCATGTAAACAACTTAGTGAAATGGGCATTGTTCCATAGAGCAAGCACTGTGCAGCTGTAATTCAATGCAAATGGTCAAACAATTAATAGTCATCAGTCCGCACAATTTGCTGGAAGCAATTTTGAATTCTTGCTTTTCTTCAGTGTCGCCCTCTCTGCGCTTTTCTTCTCGCACAGGTGGACAATGGCTGACGTCGTACTTACTCCATCGACCATAAATTTATGTGTGTCTCATCTATTTGTAGCGAAATCACCAAAGGAGAACGTACTGGAGCAACCACCACAGTTCTCTTATTAAAGTAAAGGCACAAGCTCAGGTTGAGAGAGAGTTGGCTTTTTATTCCAGGAACAAGTCATCTTATCAGTTCGCATTGGTTATTTTGGTTATTGCTTGAACTTTGCAGGGCATAAACTTAAAACCACTGGGTACTAATTCAATTCCCCCTTTGTAAACCAAATTTTCATGTAAAGAATCCCTGGGTTACTGTTTATAAAAGCCCAAAAGACACTAGCATGCACAATAAGCAAGCCTTCTTGAAAGTAAATTATGAGCTAAGGATTTGTCAATAACTTTGTTAAAGGCAATTTGTCGTGATCACCTCCTAATTTTTTACCGATAAGGCAAGACAATGGGAAAGAAATAAACAGAAAAGGAAAGAAAAGAAATCTGCAACGATTTCACTCGCAAACTAGAACGCAACATTGTCCGCAATTTTGGAAGGAACGGAAACACCCAATTGCCTTATTATTATTTTTAGACTAAGTATCAATGCAATGGAATTAAAATATGTGAAAATAAAAATGGAGAAAAGGAATTATGCAATTCAAGTGCAAATGAAATGCAAACTAACTAAGCACATGAAAATGTGGCCATTGCACTGGGCGCGCGCGTGGAAATGCTCTCTAGTATCCAGCCTAATTTTATGAGAAGACAAATATAATAAATTAGTGATGCAAAATTTACTCTAGTATCCAGCCTGATGGACGCTCATGGCCTCCTCGAAATGCTCTCTAGTATCCAGCCTAATTTTGATGACCTGCAACGCTCCCATGATGCGAGGGAGGTGAAACATGTGGTGGAGCATGAAGGACTAGCATGATGCGAGGGAGGTCCCGGATAGGCATAGAAAGGGCCAGGTGATGAAGGACTAGCTGTTATAAATATGGGTAATATTTCAAATTTTATGAGAAGACAAATATAATAAATTAGTGATGCAAAATTTACTACTAACAACAGGCTACTCATCATACTTCAGAATATACTCAAGAAAAATATAGTAACAAAGTCGTACGTGCGCGTGAACGACTTACTTGTTAGCCTGAAGAAGAACAGGAAGCCGCGCAGGCTTGACGCAGTGCAGGAGCAGTCGCACAAATGCGCTGCCCAGAAACCTTATTGCCGCCCCGTGCAGGTACTTTCTGCGGCAATGGTTCGGAGATAGCCGCTCTCCCTCCTTCCAGGTGCACGCCGAGAAGAAAGGTTGGCGAAGTCCAAACGGCGCAGTACGACAGCACAAGTTGGTAGAAGTAAGAGATGCTGGCAGTGAGAGATTCTAACCTCTATACCTTGGATGTCTCCAGGTATATAAAGATATGCAAATTACTCTCCAGTAACTACCCCATTGAACTGAAATAATTCACTGGTAACTAATAATATTTAACCAATGATTTACCCACTGGTAACTGTCTGTCATCAAAACCCAATTAAGTCTCAAATTCAAACGTTTGAATCTCATTCAAACAAACAGAGTGAGGTGTAGGGTTTAGCAAAAATAAAGATGGACTTGGTCTGCCAAGTGGCGCGCCATGTCACGGCACGGTCGCGTGTCACAAGTCACAAGTCACGTGATTTTCATGCGAAAATATGCGAATACGCGCGCGCGTGCACGCTGTGTGACTAGACAAAACCCTCCTTATACTATCTCTACCCATATTCAAGGAGTGGTGAGGACTCCACCTTATAAATCAGTATTCCTCACCTTTCCTTAGTAATATGATACTAAACTATGCATGCTTTGGAATTAAGGAAATAGGCCATAAATAAATGGGCCAATTTCTAACACTAGCATGATGAGTGGTGCCTGCGGTGCTGCCTGCTGATCAAGTGGCTCCTAAAGGATGTAGTGAGCCCCTCCTCTATAACCCGTCAATCTTCCCTTCCTCCTCTAGTTGAGGCTCTGTAGCTGGTATGCTGTTTTCGGTTTTTGTACATTAGCTGCTCGGTTCATTGTATTTCAATTGCTTGCTTCCATAGCTTCCTCAAGCCTTGAGAAGCACCCTTAAACCCTTGCGCTAGCTCCTTGAGCTTCCCTCTTCTCTACCACCGTGGTCCGTCGCTCGGCCGAAGCACCATGCCGTGGATGGCCCGGCTTAGACCTTCACAGCACGAACCACCACCACCCAAGCCTTCCTGAGTATCTGCAGATGGATAAACAACCTCCAATTGCAAGCAAGAACACCTCGATAGCATCTGTGCCATCCAAATACTCCGAGAAGAAACTTCCTCGCCACCGGCATGCCGTAGTCGTAGTCGTGTTCATGCTATGGTCGAAGTTTGAAGTATGTGGTGCTATGGCCGAAGTCTGTGGTCGTTTGGCCATGCCGTGGTCGCAGTCTAAAGTCTATGGTCTGAAATCACTCGTAACTGAACAAAACCACTCAAAGGCAAAGTCTTCAAGCAAAACCACTCAAAGGCAAAGTCTTGGACTACAAATGACCAAGACTTTCACAAACGCAAAATCCAAAACAAACCAAATGTCAATTATTTATCATCTCTTTATTTACGACCATCCACATAGTCTAACACACTGCAATACAAGAAAAAAAACTACCAGTGATTCGCCTCCATGATTCGAGTTTGCATCGAACTCTCCTCGACCAATGGCGAGTCCATCCCCATCCTTGAGGCCCTAATCCGAGTGCGCCACCACTTCCCAGGCCCGCGTTCCACGGCGAGCGCACCTGCGCCCCCACGGCAGAGTGACACAATTTTCCGCTTGTTTGGCCGAAATAAACAGAGGATGTCCTAGTCAAAACGACCAAATACACGGGCCTATCGCCTAAGTTGCACGGTACGGGGATACGGATACGGGGATACGGATACGGCGATACGGCGATACGGAATTCTTGAAAAACAGCAGTAAGGGATACGACCAGCCAAAATAGGATAGATAAATAATATAAATAGTTGACAAATAAGTCTAATATAAAAACAGTGGCAAATAATAATTTAATGTCTCATTCCTCCCTTCTAAAATCTCCTTTCAAATTCGGCTCATCAAGTGTGAGTTGGCGCCTTCTAGAAAGCTAGCACCAAGAAAGCTCTCGTGCCATCTCCAAGAATATCCCACATTCGACTTGGTCCACTTTTATAATCACCGGAATTCCTTGAAAGAAGACGCAAGTTATTGTGCACATTCACCAAATCTTCTCTCGTTCAGAGCGAGCTTATTCCTTTTCATGCTATGTATAAACGAGTAAGTGCTCCAATTCCTTTCACAACAAGAAGATGACGCTGGGTGTCCAAGTAGCCTCAAAGCTAAATCCTCAATTCGTGTGCTACCTCCATAGGTTCCCCACCATTGCTTTGGTTCAAAATAGGCTCTATCCTCAATTGAATCAGATCTTCATAGCCACCCATGAAAGAGAGAAATCAGCAAACCGCTGCTTAATCTTCCTTAAATCCTCTGTTCAGTGAAAAACTTTCTAAAGCATTTGTTCCTCTCGGTGTTAATTTCATTGTCCTTGTGGGGGCTAACACGACTAGGATTTTCATTGAGCCAAGTTGTACTATAGTACCTATCAACATCATCACAATTTTTTTTAAAAAAAAAATTTCTGTTTCTGATCGAATGCCGTATCCATCTCCTATATATATGCGTATCCACCCGTATCCATCCCGTATCCACCCGTATCCATCTCGTGTACCCACCGATACGTGTATCCCCGGCGTATCCCAGCGTATCGGCGTATCGCCGAGTCGAAGACGGCGATACGGCATGCCTCCGCCGTATCGGTGCAACGTAGCCTATCGCTAGAATCCAATTTCTCAATCCAACTAATTGTACCATCAAGGCATCGATCATTTTTCTCATCATACACATGAGCCTGTTCAAAAGTGTCGATTCAGCCTACTCGTGTTCTACTTTCTTGATCCTCATGGATCGCTTCGCTTGCTCCATGAAACTCGTCATCTGCTGCTATCTTCTTCTACCCTGCCACTGCCGTACAGTCGTGGCTACAAGCGGCCTAGCTAGTACTCGCATGAGCAGAAATTCCACCGATGAGCGCGCCGTGCTCGTCTCCTTCATGCCCTTGCTCTCTGACCCAGCTGGGTCCCTGGCGTCATGGAACGCGTCCAACCACCTGTGCAACTGGCGAGGCGTCCGGTGCGGCCGCCGGCACAGCGAGCGGTTCGTCGCGCTGGACATGCGCTCCCTCGGCCTCGCCGGGCGCCTCGCGCCGGCGTTGGGGAACCTGTCCTTCCTCAGGAGCCTCGACCTCAGCGGCAACCGTCTCCACGGGGACAGACCACCGGAGCTGCGCTACCTCCACAGGCTGCAGGAGCTGAACAAAACTTGCTCGAGGGGGAGATCCCACGTGGGACTCAGTAGCCTATCTGGAACATTTCCTCTCTTGTAGGGTTAGGCTTGGAACAAAACTACAATATATCTGGTACGATACCTTCAGATGTAGGGTATACTCTTCCTAAACTCCAATGGCTCAGCTTGTACACAAACCAGTTTCACGGTCATCATTCATACTCGTAGATCGAATTCTCCCCACTCAATCTCATTTTAATCGGTTATACTGTTTAACCTCAAATTATACTCCCCTTCTCCCCCTTCTGCCACACATCGACCAGATCAATTGTGGCAGTACCGATTTCGTCATTCAGGCAGTTATATTAATAACGACAATTAAATGATCACATGTATGAAATTTAATTATCGACATATCACCCTATGCCTGACTCGGTAAAATAAACAGGGAGAGGGTTTTCGAGGCGTTACCCAAGTCCCGAATGACCGGATCGGGACACTACCTCCTTTTTCTTGGCCGGATCGGGCAGATCTGGCGGCGGGTCAGACGTTTTCCCCCTTTTTTCCTCTTTCTTTCTTTCTTTCTATTCCTCTCTTCCTTTTCTCTCTTTTTCTTTTCCCTTCTTCCTCTTTTTTCCTTTCCTTCGGCCGGCTCTCCTTTCCTCTTTTTCTTCACGGGCGGCAGCACTTCCCTCTTCCTTTCTTCTTCTCACGCCGGCCCTCCCTCTCTCTGTTTCTTCCCACGCCGACGCCTCCTTTTTCTTTTCCTCACTCGCCGGCAGTCCTCCTCACTCCCTCACCGGTCAGCGCTCCTCTCCGTCGGCCTCTCTCCCACTCCCCTACTCCAGTCGGCCGGCGCGGCCCCCCTCCATCTCTCCCCCGCCGAGGCCCAACCCTCCCCCTTGCTCCCTTGCGCGGCGCGCAGCCGGCGGAGCAGGGGAGTGGCGACGGCGGCGGCTAGAAGGCGGCACTTGGCGGCGGCGAGTTGGGGCGGCGGCGGCAATGCGGCGACGGCGCGCGCGCGGCAAGCAGAGTGGTGGCGGCAACGGCGCTGGCGAAGATAAGCATGCGCGGCGCGTGCACGGCGGCGGCGGCGAGGCGGACGAAGGCGCGCCGGCGGCTAGAAGCGGCGATAGTAGCGCGCGAGGGGAGCAACAGCTGCAGGTGAGCACGAGGATGGGGAGAGCAAATCGATTTTTGCCTCCTCCCCCCCACCTGTCTATTTCTTTTATGGGGCACGACATGGGCCGGGTTGGGTCGGGCTGGGCCGAGATATTACACGACCCTTTTATGTCTCTCTGACAGTAAATTTCATCAGACGGTTATCATCTAAAGTGTTGAGGCGTCTTCCGGCGCAGGACAACTGCCGTCGCTTTACCGGCTATATAAAGGTTAATGTCAAAGGGAGAGGGGAGGACAATTGGTGAATCATTCACATAAGAGAGTACTAGTCATTCATGTAATTCTCTGTTGTAACCTTCTTTCTAGTAATTTGTAAGTACACAGGACGTATGATTGTTATTCTCTCAGGAGAAGATTCGAACATAGATAAAATTTTCGTGTCTTTACTTCGTATGCACATACGTAAGATCTAGGCCCCGCTCAGTTAGGCTGAAAAATAGTGGCTTGTGCCTGAAATTGCATTGTAGATAGCTGAAATCACACTGTAGCTGAATGTGACTTATTTGGCATAATTAAAATTTTTTAAAAAAATTAAAAACAGAAAAAAAAAATATGTTACCTCATCACTGACAACGCAAACGGATATGAAAAAAAAGAACCGGCAAAAAAGCTCAAACAAAATCAAACGTTAAAAAAAAGATGAAATTTTTGAATAGTAAAAAATAAACTAGAAATCAGAAATTCAAACCAAAATAACGAGGCGCTAGCCTTTGGTGCCTGGCTTCCACCTTGCTTCACTTACGGAACAGCGACTTGTTTTGACGTGATGAACAACCGAAGCTGCGCCAAGGCACACGAAACAGCAGAGACAATAATGACGCAACCCTCAACACAATTACTTTTTCCGGAGCAAATCACTCCGCTTCCCTTTATTTATATCCCACTCGTTCTCCTTTTATGTTCACAGGCCTACCTGCCTCATTATATACTAAGCCAACTGACAGCAAGCCCTTAAAACCGGGAATGGATACCTATTACTCAGATACGTATACACGACAAAAGAATTCGTATACGTATTCAACCTTTATACGTTTGCACTACTATGACTGGGATACAGTAAAAAACACTAAACAAGATTAAAGTCTAACATGCACTTCTTTAAACTTGTTTCTTCGTCTTAATCTTCTCTCTCGCTTTCCAATGCTCTTTTACCCTGCACTGGTTTCACTCCTCTTTCCTGCGCGGTGCGCGCCTGCATGCTATTGGATTTCTCCCGAACCTTAGGTCCTGTTTGGAACACAAGAAATTTGCAAAAATTTTGCAGGAAACAGTTCAATTCCCACAGGAATCAAGAAAAATTCCCGCATTCCAAACAGGGCCTAAGTTCTTTGGAGTTCTCTTCTGTTTCCTCCTCCACTCTCTCATGTTAGTCATGTGCATAGGGATGGACGTGAGACTTATGCCAACAGCTGCGCCCCTCTGCGCCTGCAGGATACGCGTGGTGTCCGGAGTGCCAAACTCTAGCACCAACCGAGCCAGCTCCACGTGCGTGGGTCCTGATGCTTTGCTTCCAAGCGTACGCGTGCCTCCTAGGTCTCGCGAGCTCGCGCTCTGCCGCCGCTGAGCCTGCTCTTCAAATAAACCGGTTTACAAATTTTTAAAAAGATCTTATATAATTGGTTTAAAGATTTTACACCTCTATTAATAAATCATCGTTCTTAATATAGATACACAAGAACTCATCCTACATCCTTTTTATTATCATCTGCCTGAGACTGAATATGTTATTACATAGACTCGGTATAAAATAAATTCTAGTCAACAGCTTCTGCTCGCTGTTCTTGCATTGCAATAGCATCGATCGTTTGTCTTTTATCCGTACCATGGAGTTGTCGTTGAACTTGACTTTTCCTAAAATCTTCTTGTCGAGCTCATGAAACATAGAGCAATCTCTCGTTATGTGATTACATGCTCCATTGTCTAAGTACCACAAATCAGTGTGATCGTCGCTGCCTTCCTCTGTGCGTAGTTTAGGAACTATGTTCTTCTCGTTCGACATCACCATGCCTGATGTCTCTTCGACACATAAGGAAAGTAGTGCTAGCTTATCGTCCTCCTTGCCTCGGGTGAGGTTTACCTCCTCGTCCTTCTTCTTGCTTCAGCAATCCGAAGCGTAGTGCCCGTACTTATCGTAATTAAAACACTTTATGTGGCTACGACACTCTGATACGCAGTTTCTATATTCATCACATTCAAAGCACTTGATATGTGACTTGTCACCGGATCTATCACCATCGCTTTGTCCGTGGTCGTGTCCCCGATCACTCACGTGATGCCCTCCTCTCTTGGTGCTGCCAGAGCCTTCCTTCTTAGTCTTCAAGTTCCTTGCTTCCCACTCGGTTTAGGTAAAGAGAAGTTAATTTCCTCCATCCTTCGAGTGCCGCCGCCCCTTGAGTCCTTCCTTGAAAGTTCTGAGAGGACCGATTGCCTTCAAGAGTGACATCGCCAAACTATTCGATCGTTTTGATAATTTGGAGGAAACGATTTGAAACCGAACTGAACAATTTTTCGACGACGTCACTCTCTTCCAGCTTCGTGCCAAGCAAACAGATCTCACCCACCAGCATGGTGAGTTTCATGAAGTACTTGGTGATCGTCTCCGAGTCCCCCATCCACAACTTGCTTAGTTGCCATTTCAACACTTGAGCGCGTGCCTTCGTGACGCAATCTTCGTCTACTCACATCTCCCAGAGTACGTTCCAGGTTTCTTTCACTGTCTCCTCTATGATTTTGTCTCATTACATTGTCTGGCATCGCTTGCAAGATGGCCACCTTCGCGTCTTGATCCTTGTCACCGTCGTTATCTTCATCTTTGATTGCCGACCATACCCCTAGTGAACGTAAGATTATTTTCATTTTGATGGTCCATATGTCATAATTCGTTTCGCTCAACATCGGGTATTGGATCGGGAGCTTTTTACCATTGGCTTGATGACTGTATTTAACTTGGATAGATCAAACTCGTTTTTTATGGCCTTGATGAGCACATCTAATTTCGATGGATCGCCCGTATTGCCAATCATTTCTTCGCTCTCCCTAAAGAATGTGATACCAATTATTAGAATTTTTCTTGACTGCGCTGTTAAGACCCACTGCTCTTTCCTGCCTGGCGCTGGGGACAGCAGCACTACTTCCTGTGGCCTTCTAGTCTTTGGTGCCTTGCTTCACGTGATGGAACAGCGACTTGTTTTGACGTGATGAACAACCAAAGCTGCGCCAAGGCACACGAAATAGCAGACAATACTGGCGCAACTCTGAACACAATTGCTTTTTGTAGGAGTAAAACACTCTGTTTCTTTCTTTATTTCTCTCACTCGTTCTCTTTTTATGTTTACAAGCCTCCCTCCCTCCTTATAATAGACCAATTAAAACATTATTATTTTGAAATTTAGGAGGATGAAACAGAAAGTTATATTTGCCTTTGGAAGTCAGCGGAGCCCGGCCAATGCTGTCCCCTGTTTGTTCTCTTCCGTATCTCATTCCTTTGTTCGCTCTCCAGAATTTCAAATTAATAATATTTTAATTGGTCTATTGTGTTCCTCAGCTACAGCTATGGAATTGTTCTCCTGGAAATGCTGACTGCGAATGGTCCAACAGATAGCATCTTCACCGACGGCCTAAGCCTTCCCAAGTATGTTGAGACTGCCTTCACCAGACAGAATGCTAGAGGTATGTTATCGACCCACGATTGGTACAAGAGCTCGCAGAACAGAACGAAAGCAAAGGTGAATGTGTGGCCCGGCTGCTCATGCTTGGACTGCGGTGCACTCAAACAAGTTTCAGCTAATCGGATGCCGGCAAGGGATACTTGAGAGGATTACTCCTGCGACAGTGCCCTCCCCCGCATCCAGAAAAAGGTCTGTTTTTTTTCAGCCCCATTGTCGAGTGAGCCTCTGCTGTGCACTTGAATTTTATCTTGTTTGCCACTTGTTGCTTTGGCTTATTGACATCCTGATAATTGCTGGCCAATTTCTCTCTGCCGTTTCCTGAGTAGTGTGTAACAGCTTAAAAAGATGACTGTTACTTTTGAGATGGGAGAAGTCGTCTTACAATCAATTTTTTTTGGAAACAGAGGGCTGACGACGTCCCAGTTCTATTTTTATTAAAACGAAACCACATAGCAGCATCTGTTTGCTGTTTACAATCTGGCACAAAAATACACCACACACAACCCCAAAGTTGTTTGGATCAGGCGTCGGTAGCACCGACTCTGAGCCACCACAAGCATCAGGTTTTGAAATTTGAACATGAACAGTTTAACTACATTCTACTCAACACCAGCAGAGGCAACCGAAGTGCAAACATTCAGCCCACACCCTGACATCTCAAGAACTTGACTTCCACATCAGAGATGGCGCCTCCTTCATGTAGCATTCCAGCAGCCCAACACACTGATCCATCACTTGGAACTGCGTATTCCGGCAAAGCAGCCTCCAACTCCTTAAAGTGAATGCAATTCACCTCCAGATCACCTCCAGTTTATGCTGAAAGCATGAATCATTCCTTCCTTTTTCAAATGCTCCAAAGGACAGCAGTAGTGAACATATTAAGGACTATGTGATTCTTATAAGAAATCCACCACTTGGCCACTGACGCAAAATTGGCACCATAACAACAGACTCGTTCTCACAACAGAATAAGCAGGTTGTCCCCAACCTGTTGTCTTGTAGCTAGATTATCCCTTGTCAAAATTTTGTCATTTGCTAATAGCCGCAGGAAGATATGAAGTCTAGGTGGAACATTTAACTTCCACACAACTGGGTTGTACGTGTAGAGGGCTATCTTTGCGCTTGGGGTTTAGATCTGAGAGGGAAGAGAGACGGGAAGAGGGTACTGACCGTCGGAGGCGTTGGAGGAAGACCCAGCCATCGCTGGTACGTCGATGTAGTCTGTGCACGGGCAGCGACGGTTGGGGAAGAAGATGGTGGCGGCGGCGGCGTAGATACGGCGACGTCGACGGCGATGTGCTTCCCGTCGCTGACTGCGCCCCCTCTCTGATCGGTTAGGGTTTTTCGGGTGAGGTTGTACGGCTCAGGCGAATCTCGTAGTCCGAGCCGCCGGCCCCCACCCCTGTATTTATTGCGCAGTGTGACGAGGCCCATCGGCCGGTTGTTAATGGCGCCCGATCGTATGCGCGTGATCAAGGTCCAGATTAGCCGTTGGGCTAATCTGGGAGAGATCAATCTAACATTCTCCCCCTTGATCTCCTTTATGCTTTAACTTTAATTACTTTTAACTTTACACATTCCATCACAGATTAGTGCATAGAACATGTCTCATCGTCACGGTCAATCGCCGATAGATTCAACAGCTACAATACACCCTCTGCTCAAATAGTTACTTTAATCTTTTGGGCCATCTTTTAGTCCAGAATCATAGGCTTTCCCTTAAACCCATGCCGGCTACATGTTCTCTGAACACGTTGGGTGGTAAGCCTTTAGTAAGCGGATCCGCTAACATCTTTGCGGTACTTATATGCTCAAGACTTATAATTTGATCCCGAACTTTATCTTTCACAACATAGTACTTTATGTCAATGTGTTTGGCAGCACCACTTGACTTATTGTTGTGGGCATACGTTCTCGCGGGTTCATTATCGCAGATACAACTTAAGTGGTCTATTGATGTCGTCAACCACTTTTAAACCGGTATAAACTTTTAGCCAGTTCACTCGCCCGTAGCCTCATAACATGCTACAAACTCGGCATACATTGTGGACGATGTAGTGACGGTTTGTTTTGAGCTTTTCCACGATATAGCTCCTCCTGCGAGAGTGAACACATATCCGGATGTAGACTTTCTATCATCTCCCACAAAATCAGAATCTATATACCCCACTATATGGAGTGAATCTGATCTTCTGTATGTCATCATGAGGCCTTTTGTTCCTTGCAAATAACGCAAGACTTTCTTTATCAATTTCCAATGTTCTATTCCGTGATTGCTCGAATCGCCAAGTAACCCAGTAACAAACGCTAAGTCGTATGCGCGTACACACTTGAGCATACCGCAAGCTTCCGACAGCTGAAGCATATGGAACCGATTTCATCTGTTCGAGCTCGTACTGGTTCCTGGGGCATTGAAAATCCCCATATCTGTCGCCCTTGACTATAGGTGCAGGTGAAGGACTACATTTATGCATACCAAATTTCTTTAAGACTTTCTCTATGTATGCCTTTTGTGACATCCCAATATCCCCTTGTTTCTATCCGGTGAATTTCGATCCCTAGAACGAACGAAGCTTCACCAAGATCTTTCATATCAAAGTTTGAGGACAAAAACTTCTTTGTCTCCATGAGTGATCGACATCACTACTAGCCAAGAGGATATCATCCACATACGTGATTAGGAAGATAAACTTCCCATCTTTAAACTTTGCATAAACACGCTTGTCCTCTACATTCTCTTTAAACCCAAATTTTCTTATTGTCTTGTCAAACTTCAAGTACCACTGTCTTGAAGCTTGCTTTAACCCATAAATCGATTTCTTTAGGCGGCATCCCATTCTTTCATTTCCTTCCACGACAAAACCTTTCGGTTGTGCCATGTAAACATTTTCCTCCAAATCCCCGTTAAGAAATGCCGTCTTTACATCCATCTGATGCAACTCTAAATCATAATGTGCTACTAGTGCCATTATGATTCTGAAGGAATCTTTACATGAGACTGGAGAAAAAGTCTCAGTGTAATCAATCCCTTCTCTTTGCGTAAAGCCTTTTGCCACAAGTCGCGCTTTGTATCTTTCTATATTCCCTTGGGAGTCAAGCTTTGTCTTGTAGACCCATTTACACCTCTTGCTTTGGCTCCTTTAGGAATAATTTCCAAGTCCTGCACTTTATTAGTCTTCATGGACCTCATTTCCTCTTCCATGGCCTCAAGCCATTTTGAGGAATTTTCGCTTCTCATGGCTTCTTCAAATGAGGTGGGATCATCCTCCATTTGAAATTCCTCTGTATGATAAATCTGATAATCATCAGAAATAGCTGATCTTCTTATTCTTTGTGACCTTCTCGGGGCCTCCTCATTTGGTACATTTTCTGTTTGAGGCTGTTGTTGCTCCCCCTCATCTGTGGCAATGGGTTCTATAGGATCCTGAAGAACAGGTTCCTCATTCTCATTCATTGTTGCCACAGGAGGAACAATAGCAGGTGCTGGCACCACAGTGTCTTGCACCGTCGGTGCAGCGACAACAGGTAGTGTGAAGAATGGCTCTTGAATCATCGGAGTGGGCGCATACACCCGCTTCTCTTCAAGATCAATCTCACGAGCTACCATGCTCCCCCTGATCATTTCATCCTCTAAGAAGACAGCGTGTCTCATTTCTACAAACTTTGTATATCTGTCTGGACAGTAGAAACGAAAACCTTTTGACTTTTCAGGATAGCCAATGAAATGGCAACTTACTGTTTTGGGATCAAGTTTCCCAAGGTTTGGGTTAAATATTTTAGCCTCAGCAGGACTCCCCCACACACGTAAGTGGTTTAGTGAGGGAACTCTTCCTGTCCACAACTCGTACGGTGTTTTGGGCACCGACTTACTAGGCACTCTGTTGAGAATATGAATGGCGGTTTTCAACGCCTCCATCCATAAACTCAATGGGAGTGTGGAGTAGCTCATCATACTTCGCACCATATCCATAAGGGTACGGTTGCGTCTTTCAGCTACTCCATTTTGCTGAGGTTCGCCCGGCATAGAATACTGGGCCACTATGCCATTTTC
Organism: Dendrocalamus sinicus; assembly: GCA_036346575.1. Taxonomy (NCBI): domain Eukaryota; kingdom Viridiplantae; phylum Streptophyta; class Magnoliopsida; order Poales; family Poaceae; genus Dendrocalamus; species Dendrocalamus sinicus. Next base: position 206,467 of record CM070665.1, on the reverse strand, counting down.
CTGTAGAAACCTTGCAAAAGGTCCAGGAACTTGTCCATATGGGGTATGTCGACCGTAGTACTCCCCCCCACGGTCAGATCGGACTATCTTAATCTTTAAATCGTGTTGGTTTTCAGCTTCAGCCTTAAATATCTTGAATTTATCTAAGGCTTCATTTCTTTCTTTGATTGGATAAATATATCCATAACGGGAGTAATCATCCGTGAATGTTACGAACGAGTCATAACCATCCACACTTTGTACAGGAAAAGGACCACAAATATCTGTGTGAATAATTTGTAGAACTCCTGTACTTCTTTTAGCGTCTTTCTTTATTTTCTTTACATATTTTCCTTTAATGCATTCTCTGCATTGTTCTAAGTCTGAGAACTCTAATGGAGGAAGAATATCATTCTTTACTAGTCTTTCTATTCTCCCCCTCGAAATATGGCCTAAACGACAGTGCCATAATTTCGACGACTCATCTAGAGTTCTCTTTCGTTTTGTTTACATTCGTGAGACGAGGATTCAATCACTTTCTCGCACGCAACGTTTTCATTATCGCATACGACATTTACATCATCACACAATGATAACAAATAAAGCTCATTCTGTAATATGGCAATACCAACACATTCTTTATTAAACATTATTTCGCACTTGCCATTTCCAAAATTGCAATCATAACCATCTTTGTCCAAATTTGACACACTAATCAAATTCCTCTGTAAAGAGGGTACAAAAAGGACATCTCTAAGTAAAAGAGTGGAACCATTAGCTAATTCTAATGAAAGATCGCCAACGGCTTCAACTTCAGCTTCGACTCCATTTGCAACTTTAATGCATCTTTCTTTTCTTTGCGTAGTCCTCGTCGAACGGAATCCCTGTAATGAATTAGCAACATGAACAGTTGCTCCTGAGTCAATCCACCAAGTGGATTTCGAATATTTCACATACAGGCATTCATTAATAAAGGTAATAATGTTCTCACCTTTCTTTGCCATTATCATCTTTAAATAATCAGGACAGTTCTTCTTGTAATGTCCCGTCTTCTTGCAGTGAAGACACTGATCTTTGTCTACAGCAAATTTATTCTGTTGGGGTGATGGATGAGGCTTTTCCCTTGTTCTTTGAGAAGGAGGTACTGTTAAAGTTCTTTTTCTTGTTATCCTTCACATAGTTGATGGATCCACCATGTGAGGATTTAATTCTTTCCTCCTCTTGCACACACATAGCTATGCACTTTTCCAAGTCCCATTTCTCGGGCTGCATGTTATAGTTGACAACAAAAGTGTCAAATTCTTTAGGCAAGGAAGCAAAAACCAAATGAATGAGGAACTCATCCTTGAGAGCCAAATCCATTGGTTTAAGCTTTGATGCAATGTTGCTCATCCTCAGTATGTGCTCTCTTATGCCACTGCCACCTCCAGAGTACCTCTCTGTCACAAGCTGCTTAATCAGCTGTGTAGCATAAGTCTTTGAAGAGCCAGTAAACTGACTCTTTATTCTCTCAAGGTACTCTGTGACAGTGTCACACTCTGCGATTGAGCCCACAATAGCAGGCTCAATCGTGTTCTTTATCACAGCCAAACATTTCTTGTTGGCTGTGGTCCATTTCTTATGCTCAAGGTCATAAGACATCTTTATGGGAGCAAAGTCCCTCTGTCTGGTCTGCCAAGCAGCATCAGCCTCATTTTCCTCTCTCACCGGTGCCACAGGCTCTGTGGGACACGGTGTGGTGACAACCCAGTCCACCTCAGCCAAAATGAAGGCCAGGTCAATCTTTTTCTTCCATTCACCGTAATTGTCTCCTTTGAGAACCGGGATATCCCTGATGTAACCCATCAAGGAGTATCCTCCTGAAAACACAATCCATATACAGTGAGAACATTTAAATATTAATAACAGCAAAAATTATATGCCTTATTTCCAACGTTGGTCGAAAAATACGACATACAATTTAAATCAATTTTATCTATGCATTAAATCTACATCACCGTTGGGCAGAAATAGAAATAATGCATAAATCATCAACTAAAAAATTATAATACTGTTATTATCAACGTTGGTCAGAAAAATAACAATATCATAATTTTCTGGGAATTACATCTATTTTTCCAAAATTAAATTCTCCCGTTGGTTCGAATTTAATAATGAAAATCATTTAACATTAACTTTTGCAGCGGAAACTGTAAATTCTCTATTTTTCAGAAGCATCTTCTATACTGGCACTTTAATTCAGAAGCACCGTTGGTTCAATTTTTGACAGATTTAATTTAGCCAAAAGATAGCCAAATTATCAATTAAAGTGCTACTGAAAAATAATCATCATGAAATTATTCTAAAATAATTCATATTCAGAAGCACCATTACTGTACTCAACAATCTCTGGAAATAATTAACACGTTGGTGCAAAAATTTCCAGAAATTTTGGTTCAATTTTCATTTAAATTCAATAAGAAATGCTTCTGAAAAACAATAAAAAAATCCAAATTGGATTTACTGTTCAAATTTGGCCGAAAAACGGCCCATCCCACGCAGCCGGCCCAGCCGGCGCACGCTCATTTCTCCCTTGGCCCATCCCGCGCGGCCCGGCCTGCCCATCTGGCCCCGCCCGATCTCGGCCGTCCATGCGATCGGACGGCCAGGAGGGGAAACCGGCCGAACAACCCCCGCCCCCGCCCCCCAAACCCTAAACCTAGAAACAGTTGAGCCCGTTTTTTCGGATCTGAGGGGAGAGGCGAGAGCGGCGGCGCGCAAGGGAGAGGCTGGCGCGCAGCGCGCTGGCGACACCAGCGCCAGCGGCAGCGTGGCGCGGCGCTTCGCGGCGGCGGCGACGGCCGAACGGCGGGCGGCAGCGCGCGCAGCGCCAGACGGCCGCGCAAGAGCGGCGGCGCCGCCCCAAAGCTGCGACGGCACCACGCTGGGCCGTGGCGCCAGAAGACCGGCGGCGGCGCGGCGCAGAGGAGGCGAGCGCGGCTCCCGCACGCCGACGGCCGAGCGGCGCGCGCGCACGCGCGCAGCGCAGGAGGCGGCGCGGCGGCGGCGAGTAGGTCCCCCTTGCCGATCGTTTCTTCCCTTTTTTTTTTGATTGCCGCCGATCCAAGAGGGGTTCAAAATGGGGAGTTCAATCATGGCTCTGATACCATTGTAGAGGGCTATCTTTGCGCTTGGGGTTTAGATCTGAGAGGGAAGAGAGAGGGGAAGAGGGTACTGACCGTCGGAGGCGTTGGAGGAAGACCCGGCCATCGCTGATACGTCGATGTAGTCTCGCGCACGGCAATGCGGTTGGGGAAGAAGATGGTGGCGGCGGCGTAGATACGGCGACGTCGACGGCGATGTGCTTCCCGTCGCTGACTGCGCCCCCTCTCTGATCGGTTAGGGTTTTTCGGGTGAGGTTGTACGGCTCAGGCGAATCTCGTAGTCCGAGCCGCCGGCCCCCACCCCTGTATTTATTGCGCAGCGCGACGGGGGCCCATCAGCCAGTTGTTGGGCTGAGCGCCCCCGATCAGGGCGCGTAATCAAGGTCCAGATTAGCCGTTGGGCTAATCTGGGAGAGATCAATCTAACAGTACGCAGGCAAGATCCCCTGAAATTAACCACAGCATACAATGATTGTACATCATAAATCCCAGAAGAATGAAATTTCCAAATTACGGCATCTTCGTCATCAGAAAAAGAAGTTGACTGGGCAACACTAACTACATCCTGCCAAAGCTGCATTAACCTTTTTTTCTCGAATACGCAGGAGAGCTGCGTATCATTGTATTAAAGAGAGGAAAGGATCGGCCCCTTACAAACACCACCACCTCACTCCGGGTCGAGCTGTGAGGGGTTGAAAATACATCGAAACGGGATCAGTAGGGTGAGACCTGACCACGGCATCAGCAATGGTGGCCCCCTGTTCGTTCACAATCACATACAGCTCCCAAAACAGAGTTGCTAAACTTGAAGAACCAAACCAATGATAGCCTTACAATCCCTCTCTCTCTCTCTCTCTCTCAAATGTTAATGTTCATCATGTATGCTTGATTAATCTGGTTTTGATTAGAAGATATTTTTTCCTTCTATTGGTTATATTTGCTTCTTGATGAATCCCTGGTGAATTCCAGAAACTTCACAAATTCATGCTCATGGATCTTTTCAACAGATGGGTTCTTGAAGCTTCTGGAACTCTAGAACCAAGAAGAAATGCACTTGAAGATGACTTTGAGGAAGATAAGGAGGATGGACAACCTATGGATGTAGATGAGCCAAACAGACGTGAAAAGGTGAACATACCTGTTAAATGAATCTACATTGAATACACCAAGTTTGTTGACCGGGAATGTTAACTTAATTTTTATCGTGCATAGCAGGATCATTATCGTGGAAGGAGCCCTACTAGAGAACAGGACTGGGAAAGGGACATGAAACACGAAAGACATCGCAGGTATCCTGCTTTATATGACCTGTTGCCTATATACACGGATTGCTAATGATTTATCGTTAGTGCTCCTTGAAGTGCTTAATGTGTCTTGTATGGATGTTGCTTTTGCATGAAAATAAGAATCCCATTTGATGGCAAGCTGTTCGTACTGTTGATTTGTATGTTCGCCAAGGGTGTTGTAAAATGTTTTTTTGACTGGTTAAGGACCCCAAAAGTAATCTCTATTTTACTGATGCTATGTTGATGTATGTTAGTGACATTGTGCTTCAGTCATATTAACTTGGGACAACAAGGCGCAAGCATATCTCTATCTTGGTTTTGGTAACTTCAGAGTAAAAAGCCATGCCATTGTTGTCCTTGTGGTAGAATCTTTTGCAGAAGTCTTCTCTGTTTTACTGATGTTCGTTTGATATATGTTGGTGCCGTCATGCTTTAGTCATATAATCATATTAACCTGGAAAACATCTAGTGAGCTCTAAGCATTCGTTATCTTTGTTTTGGCGAACTGCAGAGTAAAGATCCGTTCCTTTGTTGTCCTTATGGTAGATGCAGCAGACTAGTTTTGAAGATGTGAAGCAAATATTACATGTTTCCTTGGTCTTAAAGAAGCTTCATTCCTAATAAGGATATAATGATTGATAAAAAAAAGGGGGGAAATGCCATGACATTTGAGAAAGGAGCTTATTGAGAGTTGCTGTTCTTGTTATTATTAATCTTGTAAATACACACTTCTTGGTTTTCTCTTGCTAAATATGGTCCTTTAGCTTTGCCGAAATGGGCAGTTTTGTTATTTCCTGCTTGATTGAATGGCTTTTTCAAAATCTTAATTAGAATTTAAAGATGCTTTATTACAACTATTGATATAAGTTGTTATTATTATATTAATAAATTTAAAAACCAAGTTTGTCCTTGCCAAATGGATCAGCCGGCTACATCATTTTCTAATCTGTGTGAAATGTAAATAACTTTTTCATTTGTTTGTTTAAAAACGTCTTCTATTTATGGATCTGACTTAATAACATAAGACGAATGAGTAGTGCAAAAGCTTTAATGGCAATCAACTGAGAGCAGGTTCACTTGTAGTCTTGTATTGCTGAAAGACTGAAGCAGTGACTTTTAATTTAGTTTCTTTTGATTTTTTTTATCCTGGAGATCATACTGGAAGCTGTTGCTGTAGCATTGCTGTATTGCATACTAGAGTTACTGCCATGGCATGTTAATGTCAAGAGCCATTGGTAGGTATGCCGCTTCCTATAGTGAATAGTTGTGGCTCTGCCAGGTTTCTCTGCACTGACAGTGTGCAGTGAGAAGTATGATGGGTCAAACAGATAAAAAAATCATAAAGTTGTTCAAATTTGAACATTTTTTATTATTGAAATTTGTTGCTCTTGATCAGATCAGGCTTCATTTTCTTCCCTTATTTTTCTGCTGCTTTGGCTGTTAACCTTTCAGCTTTTGACAAGATGAGCAGTGTACTTGCTTTCATGCCTGCTTTTACGAAAGCTTGTGAGCAGCCTGTTTTTCTCATGTATAAAATGTATAGAACCTGATGGAATTTCTCAACTGTGTGTAATGATCAGCCTAGCAAAGTTCAGTTTCTCTTATTGTCTATAATCAAATGAAAAAAGGGGACTGTGAGGCATTTTCTTTTCAGAAACATAACTTGAATCTTTCTAGTTCAGTTGTACTGATATACTGCCCTTGGGTAGATGTAGCACCAAGCAAATGGCTTCAACCAGGAGAATGAGGATTTGTGATTGTAAAAGATGTTAATATGTTTGTCCAACATGATGCTAGATTCTGTTTTCTGCGTGCCTCAATGACAAATCAAGTGTATGAATCTATCATAGAAAATAGAGAAATGTGATGGGTGTTAATTCCTGAAAATGCTAGTTAATATTGCAATTGTATAAATCTTCACCTATTTCATCATTATCGCATGTAGACAAATATCCATGGTTCGTTTATGAACATGCTAGTGTATTCTTGATATGTTTGTACTCTTTTAAGGGTGTAACTGTGAGTTACATCATAATGTGTGTAAGCGTAATGAAAATTCGACAGTATTAGTCATGTTCATTGCCCGTGTAACAAATGAAGACATGCTTAGCCATGCTCAAGTGTACTCATGTTCATAATGCGGGGCCATTCTTTCTCAAGTTATAATACCAATAGCAGGCCATGGTTATGATTTTGTAGTGAACATCTATGTTAACACTGTTGCCCGTGTTCTGGCCTGGAAACCTTTGAAAGGGTTTTTTAGCAAGTAAATTACAGCTCAACTTATATTGTAGGCTCAAGTGTAGGTACTTGCCTAAAAATAGTTATGTGGGCCAAAATATTTCATCAGGCTTGGGCAGGTTATTAACAATGAAAGTCCGAGGATGTTTAAATCTGATCTTAAGATAGTTATGTTGGGTACTACATATCCTGCTTAAGAGTTACAACACTGGGTCCATTTGATTGTCATGTAAATTGATTTGATCAGTTGACAGTGCCTTCTTATAGGGTACTGGGAAAGGGGGGAGTTGCTGAATGACTATTGATCCCTTATATCTGGGCATGTTCTATATGTATAGCTTGAGGTTACTGATGTACTTGATGAAAACTTTAGTGTGATGTTGCTCCAGGGCGTAGGAGGCGTGGTCGTGGTAGTGCCAGTCCTCCAGGGCGTGCTGAGGATGGTGGCCCAAGAGAGGAACCTAAGAAGAGAAAGGATAAGAAAGAGAAGAAGGAAACGCTCCGGATCCAAATGATCCAGAGATTATAGAGATGAACAAGCTCCGCGCCTCGCTAGGGTTGAAACCACTGAAGTAGTGATCTTGGTGTAATGTATTTAGAAGTTTTAGTTACTGTAGCTTAAACCAGAAAATGGTTAGCATTTTTTTTCTGACGCTGTCAGCTTGTCAGAATACACCGTACATGAAATTACATGTTGTCTTGTTACTTTGGTGTAACGATATGCTATCTGCTTTTCTGCCTGCCTTACTGGTCTTTCATGTCTGTTTTGCTAACTGTGACTGATCCAGGATCGGTGAAGGAAAATCATCTGATTTGTACTGTTTTTTGTTGACAGCTTCTGTACACAAAATGACTGCAGATTGCGAGATTTGCAGAACATTTTTCTCTTTTTTTATCAATACATTTGGACTCTTTTCTATTTGAATGGTCACTTGTGGCCGTGCTGCAATGTAACAAGCTATTATGGATGATTACCGATCAGAAATAACCTAACCAGTACAGAAGGATCTCTCTGGAGCAAAAAGGAAAGCGTCTACAGTGTGCCACGTAACAGAAAAAAAAGAAATCACTGTAGAGTAAAAATTCAGAAAACTCGTGTGTGTGATGGCTGCCCATATTTCAGCCACTATGGATGACCAGTAGTACTAAAATTGGTACTCGGACATACATCTAAACTAAGAACACTATCATTTGCTTGCTGCAGGGTAGATGCAACTGAGGCTGCTGCTCCGCCACCCATGACAAGCCCAAAGGGAAGTGGCGTCCAGTTCTGCTGCGCTTGCTGTCCCTACTTGTAATCCCCAACAATTGGCGTACCAAGAACCTCTGCACAGTGAACTCGGAGCTGGGTGGGTCAGAGCAGAAAAGAGAGCAAGTATTCTTGTGGTTAGCGTGGTCACGGTACCCTTGTAATATGAAACCAGTTAGTGCAGAGATGACTGTCATATTGAAATTACCTGATGCTTTCTTCGAGATGACTGTCATATTGAAATTACCTGATGCTTTCTTCCAGTAAGAGGAAATAGTTCTAATGGGCATGGTTTTTTTTTGTTGGGGGGGGGGGGGGGTTGTATCTTAAAGCACCCTTAGTCTTATTTCGTTACTTTGCTCGCTGGATACTGATAATTTACCAAATACAATTTAAGCAAAAACATAACAAAAACAAATGAAATCATCCAGTATAATTCTGCAATGTGCTTGGCTTGCTGAACCTAAGCTAACAATGACTATCATCATCCAGGAACACCTAAGGAATAGCACAGTAATGTTAGTAAACATAAAAATGCCATCAGTGATAGTGCCAGATGAATGTGTTTTAACTATATTACATTTTACCTTGCTGTCTATGCTCTGGTTTTCTCTAACTAAATTCTTTTTTGTGCATAACATTTGGAAGTTGTTTTATACCTTATTAAACATTAGTCTTATTGGTGTAACATAGTGCTACTATTATTTTATACAGCATTAGCAGGCAAGGGTACTACAAAAATTGATACCATGTATATAGCTCTAAATCTAAATTTATCATCGTGTATTCATATCCAAATGTATCATGTACAAAACTAAAATCTGGATATTGTTGTCCATTTCTTTTCAATATGGTATGTCGGCATGTGACATGTACTATTTGATATTCTTAAATCTTAACAAAAGGGACCCAGTCACCCAACAATACTGCTTGAACACACTGCTTTATGCTACTGACAAAGTATATCGTATGTTCAGAAGCACTACGCATCTTGAAATAAAACTGCTAGCAGTTCTTTACTTTTCCTAAGAAAAATAATGTTTGTTCTTCAACAGGCAAGATTACTACTTGCCTACCTTGGGGCCACGATTCAAACACTCGGTAGTAGTACTGGAACCAGTCCAAACAATCAGATGGTCAGATTTGCCATCTTGTAATACAACCTGTGAAAAAGCAGAGCACCCCCATAAAGTAGTACCACTGACAACAATGATCAAGCTACATGATGAACAAACTATATGGGAAAGAAAGAAGAGTTCTGAGAGTGACATGGATCAAAGACATACTGACATAGTGGGTACAGGGTAGTTTTGTTCCAAAAGCTATGGGAAAAAGAGGAGTTTTGAGATGGATCAAAGACATAGTGAGGAAACCGTAACTCGTGAGGAGATTGCAATCATTGCACCATACTCACCTATACTTTGTCGAAATCGCAATCTCCCACTTACACTATGCAATTTGGCAATTACCCATATGTATATTCAACTTTTATAATTGGCTCACCTGTATATAGCATGAATTAGTGTTTTTATATAATCTCTACTCTTTAAAAATATAAGTTGGTGGTCGTCGGTCTATTCTCCCTTAACTCTCTGCAGCCATTCGTTCTTTCTGGACTCTCCATAACAGTTCGATCAAATGTGCATGCCTCCTCCAAACTGTCGCTTTTCCGAACTGCTCCTCACTACGCCCACTACCTTCCTCCTCTGCGCTCTCTAAGTTTCTACGCATGCACCACCACCACGTCCCCGCAATCAATGCCGTCTTTCCTCATCTCCATCTCTCTCTTCTTCTCCTGCTCCCAGGCGCTGCTCCTTTCCTTCTTACCGCTCCCCTCCGCGGCCTCCGCCAAGCTGCTCTTTGTTCACTCTAAAATTTCATATTTAGAAGAACCAAAGGCTTATAAAGAAGCAATAAACTGCTCATAATCAAAACTGTGGGTAGAAGTAATGCAGGAAGAATTAAACTCGATGAAAAGAATAAAGTTTGAAAACTTATTGATTTACCAAACAACGATAAGCCCATAGGTTATAAATGGATTTTTTAAAAGAATATTAAATATATCAGGCTTAGTAGAAAAATATAAGGATAGACTTGTTGTTAAAGGCTTTACACAAATGGAAGGTATTGAATTTGTGAAAAAAAATTCTCTTGTTGCTAAATTTACTTCAATTCATATTATTAGTGTTTCGATGGCTTATTATGATGTTGAACTCCATCAAATGAATGTTAAAATTGCTTTTCTTAATAGTCTTTTGGAAGAGGAAATATACATGCAATAGCCAGAAAGTTTTGGAGAAAAGGAAATGAAAATAAGGTTTGTAAATTGAATAGATCAATTTATGATCTTAAACAAGATTCACGTCAATGGTATATTTTATTTGATAATGCTATCACGTCATATGGTTTTTAATGATGGAAGGTGAACATTGCGTATATACAATAGTTATGGGTAGTGTTTTGTCTTATTGCCTTTATGTGTTAATATTTTTATTGCTTTTAATAACAAAAATACATTGACGGAAGTGAAAACTTAGTTGTCTTCTAAATTTAATATAAAAGATATGAAAGATCCTTCCTATGTTTTAGAAGTGGAAATACATAGAGATCAGAATAAATGGATTTTTAAACGATTTTTTGTAAAAAAAAAAACAAACCTGTTAATGCACCTATTGTGAAGGAAACTATACTCAGCGAGGAATTATGTCTAAATACCCCTGAGGAAAAAAACTAGAATTAATGAAATTCCTTATTCTTTTGCTTTTGGAATATCTTGTGTATGCTATATCATTCACACGACATTACTCTAGCAATGTCATTGGAATTCTTAGTGGCTATCAAAAGAATCCTAGGGAAAAGCACTAAAAACAAATTAAATATGCACTTCGTTATGTCAAAGAAACTATGAATTATTCATTATATTCTAATGGTCGTAATCTTTAGCTGCAAAGTTATACTGATGCTGATTGGCAAATAGCTTTTGCTTATCTTTTTTTTTTTTTTGCAGGAGGTGCTATTTTTTAGTGCAGGAAGAAACAGGATACAGTTGCTCATTCTTAAATGAAAATTGAATATATTGTTGCATCTAAAACAGTAAAGGAAGATATATTGCTAAGAAAATTTCTTGTATCACTTAAGATTGTGGAAAGTACATCACAATTTATCACTTATTTTAAAGTAAAATTTAAACACATTGAAAGAAGATCCATTGACTAAACCAGTTAGCCACCAAGTGAGAGATGTTGGGATTTTTTATGGCTTTCAATATTTGTTGTGGTTATTGTCTGTTTTACTCAATGTAGAATTATTCATATTATTGATGCAAGTGATAGAGAATATTTTGACGTAGAATTTAACTCGAGTAATTAATACTCGAGGTGTCGAAGACAGCTGTGTTGGAATATGGTAGACTTATTTATTGAGATCGAGTCTATTGGAATTTAATATGCATGCATTTGTTTAAGATGGGTACAATATAAGTCGGAATAGCTGAGTTTGTTTTATAGGATCGACTGTGCAGGTTGTTGACAATCAGATTGAAATTGATCTCGTAAACAATTTGATCATGGCGTATGGCTCACACATGTGTGCTTGAGATTGATATATTTTAGACTCATAAAACTGACCTATCTGATTGTAGTTGGTGACATGGCTCAGGAGTTTCATGGAATACTGAAAATAGGTGGGTTACTTTGTAACACATGGAAGTGAAGTCTATAAATATGTCCTTACCCTCTAGCCTCACAATGGAATATGAGCGGCACCACGAATAAGATAGAGGAATAAATGGTAGACTAGAAAGCTCCCATAAAATTAATCTAGAGTTCGAGAAAACCCAACAGAAAACCCAAGACCAATTTCACCATCATCTAGCATAACTTTGTCTCATTGTGCATGACCATCTTCTATTCGCGTTCGTATTTGGCTTTTAATGATGATTTTTTACTATAGTTTATAGCTGAAAATAAATAGTAAAGGCTACAAGAAGTGGTTTTGACAGTAAGGACGCGAGTGGTGGAAAAAGTGAGGGAGAGATGAGTATGTCTAACGAGAGTGAGAGAAGTAGAGGGCGTGATGCACCCGTGACTCCATGCCTCATCTTCGGAGTGAGACAGTAGTGAGAGGAGTGAAGAACCTACTTCAGAAGTCAGGTGTTCATATTGACCTTTGGCTTTTCTAAGCAGAAGCTAGAAACAGAATCCAATACAAAAAGGATCTATAAGTATATTTATTTAAAGATTAGGATATTCATCTTTACTTTTTTTAAGGGAAAGTTTGATAAGTTGTTATTGTGTTTATTTATGGCTATGTTCTTTTAGGTTAGGATAGATTTTGGCTGTGGTTAACGGATTTTATTTATGTTTTTTAAGAAGATGATAGACAACGAAGATGTTAACATAAGTGATATATATATAATTTTAGACTAAAAAACCGTTTCAGAGATATCAAAGTCAAAAGCCACATAAAGCAGAAAAAAAAGGACGGTGCCTGCATTTGCCACTTTCCACGTTATTACGCTATTTTCGTATTTTTAAAAAATGAGCGCCGGTGTGAATTGTCCTTTATGCCCCCAGTGCCATTTTCATTTCCCGCGCAAAGCCAAAGAAATTCCCCAACAAATTCTCCAATCGCATCCCACCACCGTATCGCTCGCTCTCCCCTTGCTCGCCGGCGAATTGAGAGATGGCGACGGAGGCGGATGGGGACCGCGTCATCGAGATCGTGTCGGCGGGGGTACTCTACCGCGGCGACGAATGGGAACGCAAGTACTGGAGCTGCTCCAGGGTACGCACATCTCTCTCCCTCTAGGGTTTGCATTCTCCTCCAGATTGATTACTCGTCGGCGCTCACCTTTGCTTGCTTGTCGACGCTCGCGCGGTTGATGTCTCACCTTCAATAGTGCTTGCCGGTTGGAATTTCTCAGGGCAATGTCAACTTACCAATCACAATTGATGCTTGCTGTTCGAATCATCCTATATTTGCTTATACTTTGTGGTCAACTAACGCTTGCGCCTTTACTTTACTCATCCAAGGGCAAAGATCGCTACCCATACCCAGTGGGTTATCATGCCGTCCGCCATTTCTCCAGGATATCTTACACCATGCAAATTCAACAAGGACCCAGAGGACCTATTTTCCAGGTGAGTAGATTTCTAGAGAAGCTTTGCTGCATTATGTATGAGTTACTGCTGCTTCATGCTGCCTACTGTATATGAAGAAAAAAAACATGGCCTGATGAGATCAGTCTGCAGGTCACATCCACCGAAGGAGATTCATCGACAGGGCAGACGCCGGATATAGCTTGGAAGAACTTCCAGAAGAAGACTGGGGCTAAAGTCAGGAATTGGCAGAGGAGGAGGAGCTTTCCTCAGAAGATTGATGGTGTCGAGGCATGTCCTGAATATTATATCTATTTAGTTAACATTTCACATTGAATGAAAATGGTAATCATAATTTATTTCATCTATTTTAGAGTGACCTGATAAGAAAGAATTTGTAATTTACATATGGTTAATCGAGGTTGATATCAATGCAAGCTTGCAGCCCTGATGCATTTTTTTTCTGTAAACAACAAAAGTGTAAACATGCTTTTGTTAGAGATATATGTATAGTTTGTTATTCCCCATTGTTATAAGGGGTTCTTTGCATATTTCCCTCCTGTACTTTGTGTATATATACCGGCCCATTGGCCTCATATGAATACATGCGCTATTCATAACATGGTATCAGAGCCAAAACTAGGGTTTTGGCTTACCTAGGGTTCCGCGCGCCGTCGCCGACTCTGCATCACCGTCGTCGACTCCCGCGTGCTGCCTCCGCCTCCACTGGCGCCGCCGCCGCCTCCAGCCCGCCGGATTCGGGCGCTGCCGCCTCCTCACGGACGCCGCCGCCTCCTCACGGACGCCGCCGCCTCCTCTCTCGGACGCCGCCGTCCTCCGTCGCACCGCCGCCATCCGTCGAGCGCGCCACCTCGGGTCTTCTCCGACTGCCGCTCCGCTGCCGCCTCCGGACGCCGCCGCCTTCCCTGTGTCGCGCTGCCGCCTCCCGACGCCCGCCGTCTTCCCGAACGCGCGCCTCCGGACGTCGCCGCCTTCCCGTGCCGCGCGCCTCCCAACGCTCCAGCGCGCCGGCCACTGAGCCGCCGCCGTCCGGCCGACCACCGCCGGCCGCCTCCCGCCACTGATCTTGGTCACCACCGCAGGCCGCCTCCCGTCGCCAAGCCTGCCTTGGTCGGTTTTGTAGGCACTCGGTCGGTCAGCCGGTCAGTTTGACCGGATTTTGTAAAAAAAAAAAAGCAAAAAAAAACGTTGTTCTAACCGCCGCGCCGTCCAGCGCCGCCTGTTAGACTTCGTTGCCTTGGTCGCCGCGCCGTCCAGCGCCGCCTACCAATGGGCACCGTTTCCCTCCCTCGCTGCCCGGTGATCTTTGATGGTGTTAATTACACCGACTTCGTGTCTCACATGCGCATTCACATGCGTGGTCTTCGTCTCTGGGGCGTCCTCTCGCGATGTTACCGCCCGCCTTGCCCTATTCCTCCGACGAGCCTCGCTGTTGCATTGCCCCGACGGTAGATAAGGCTGCTGCTGAGGCCGCTCGTCTTGCTGATGATGAAGCTGCCTCTGCCTACCAGGAGGCTCTGGATTCTTACAAGGATCGTCTGACCGTCTACACTCAGTGGTACGATGACGACGCTCGGGCTGCTGCTGTCTTCATCGCCGATGTCCACCTCGATTTTCTTACGAGGTTGTGGGACTCCCTTCGGCTTTCCAGATGTGGACTCATCTTCGTCAGCGCTACGAGCCCTCTGGTGATGCCCTGTACCTGTCCGTGGTCCGCCAGGAGCACTCTCTTCAGCAGGGTGATGCTACTGTTGACGCCTTTTACGCTCAGAGCTCTGCTGTTTGGCGTCAGTTGGACTCCTCCGCATCGCTTGGCCGTCAGAATCGTAAGTGCTGCTCGAGGTACGTCTTGACCGGAGTTTCAGCGGGTTTACGAGTTCCTTACTCGCCTTCGTCCTGAGTTCGAGCAAAGGCGTGCTCAGCTCCTTGCACGCCACCCTCGTGTCACTCTCCTGGAGGCTCTTACCGAGATACGCGCAGAGGAGACTCGTTTGAGTGGTGCTAGTCGATGCCACTCCCCTCGTGCTCGCCGCCGTCCGCTGCTACACTTTGCCTCCTCCAGCCTAGCTACCACGGTGGTGGTGGCGTCCTCCGTCTGGAGGTGGCCGTCCTCACTGTTCCTCTGCGACAAGGATGGCCACACCGAGTCCCGGTGCTACAAGAAGAAGCGGCATCTTTCACGCCGTTCTTCTCGGCACTAGTGTTTCTACGACGACGTCGCTCGACTTCTTCAGCAGCTTCTCTCACCGAGCAGAGATAGCCGACCGGACGCATACTTGCCGCCAGTTCTTCCTCGGCAGTTCTGCAGTTCGCTCATCGACTCTTGAGCACCGAGAGACCACCTCCTACACATCAGTACCTCCTTGGATTCTTGATTCGGAGCATCCTTTCACATGACTCCCGATTCTTCCACTGTCTTCTATTACACCTCTTGATTCTCCCGCCGGTGTCCTTACTGCTGATGGTACATCTCTTTCTCGCTCAGTCGAGGATCTCTTAGCAACTCATCTTTTCATGTTCCTTCAGTTGCTCATGTTCCTCGCCTTACCTTGCAGCTTCTTTCTGCTGGGCAGATTAGTGACCTTGGTTATCGGGTCATCCTCGACTCTGACTCTTGTTGTGTTCAGGACTGCCACACGGGAGCTCTGGTTGGTTCTGGCCCTCGGCGCCGTGACTCACAGCGTCTCTGGGAGCTTGACTGGCTTCACCTTCCTTCCGCTGCCACCATCGCCGCCAGTCTCTCCGCTTCTGCCACTTCGTCTACCGGCTCTTTCCAGCAGTGGCATCACCGTCTTGGCCATCTGTGTGGATCCCGTCTGTCGTCATTAGTTCGTCGTGGTCTTCGGGTCATCTCTCGAGAGACGTGTCTTTAGATTGTCGTATGTAAGTTAGGTAAATGATGATCAGACTTCCTTATCCTCATAGTGAGTCCGTGTCTCGCGTCCTTTTGATCTTGTTCATTCGGATGTTTGGGGTCCGGCTCCTTCGTTTGAAAGGGGTCATCGTTATTATATCATATTTATAGATGATTTCTCTCGCCACACTTGGATATACTTCATGTCTTCTCGTAGTGAGGTCTTGTCTATCTATAAACAATTTGCCACTATGATTCACACACAGTTCTCCACTCCTATTCGTGTCTTTCGTGCTGATTCTGCTGGCGAGTACCTCTCTCGTTACCTGCGCAGCTTCCTTGCTGAGCGGGCACTCTCGCCGATTCTCTTGTCCCGGTGCTCATGCTCGAATGGTGTTGCTGGCGCAAGCATCGTCACCTCCTTGAGACGGCTCGTGCTCTGATGATCGCCGCCTCTATTCCACCTCACTTTTGGGCCGAGGCTGTTTCCACTGCCACCTATCTCGTCAACATCCAGCCCTCTTCTGCTCTTCAGGGAGCGATCCCTGTTGAGCGTCTCTGTGGTCTTCTTCCTGACTACTCTACCCTTCATATGTTTGGCTGCGTTTGCTACGTTCTCCTCGCCCCTCGAGAACGCACCAAACTGACCGCTCAGTCTGTTGAGTGTGTCTTTTTGGGATACAGTGCCGAGCACAAGGGTTATCGGTGCTGGGATCCTGTTGGTCGTCGGATGCGGGTTTCTCGGGATGTGACTTTCGACGAGTCTCGTCCATTCTACCCACGTCCTGCCTCTCCTTCGGCTTCCTCTGTGGAGTCTCTATCTTTCTTGACCTTTCCAGATACACCTATATCTGTTTTGCCCTCGTCCACCTGTCCCACTGAGTCTCCACATATTCCCCCTGTGGCCTCTCCGCCGTTGTCGCCGCCTGTGTCGTCTTCTCGACTCATGAGCTCCTCCCACTGATACCTCCTCCCCTTCTCTTCTACACTCGTCGACCTCGTATTGAGGATCTTCCAGATGAGCCATCTTCTCATGATGTTCCATCTTCTTCTGATGCTCCATCTTCCCCTGATGGGTCATCTTCTCCTCGCTACGATCTCCGCGATCGTCGCTTGATTCGGCCTCCGCCTGCTTTGCCTTTGCTTGGCGCAGCTACTCGTGAGCTTGTCTCCTCACGGATCTTTATTACTCACCCCGAGTGGCGCTTGCCATGGCCGAGAGATTGCTGCTCTCGAGCGCACCGGTACTTGGGATCTTGTTCCTTTTCCATCTCATTCTCGTCCCATCACATGTAAGTGGGTCTATAAGATTAAGACTCGCTCTGATGGCTCTCTTGAGCGCTATAAGGCGCGTCTTGTTGCTCGTGGCTTCCAGCAGAGCATGGTGTTGACTACGACGAGACTTTTGCTCTTGTGGCCCACATGACCACCGTTCGCACTCTTCTTTCGGTGGCGTCTGTCGCCATCGGTCTGCATTCTCGGCTTGATGTCAAGAATGTCTTTCTTAATGGCGAGTTGCGTGAGGAGGTCTACATGCATCCGCCACCGGGTATTCTGCTCTCGAGGGCATGGTGCATGCCGCCTTCGTCGCTCTCTCTATGGCCTTAAGCAAGCCCCTCGTGCTTGGTTTGAGCGCTTCTCCTCTGTGGTCACTGGTGCTGGTTTTTCAGCTAGTGATCATGATCCTGCGCTCTTTGTCCACACTTCGTCTCGTGGTCGGACTCTTCTTCTCCTGTATGTTGATGATATGATCATTACGGGAGATGATTCTGAGTACATTGCCTTTGTCAAGGCTCGTCTTAGTGAGCAGTTCCTTATGTCGGATCTTGGTCCTCTTCGTTACTTCCTTGGGATTGAGGTTACTTCCACTCCAGATGGTTTCTTTATGTCCCAAGAGAAATATATTCAGATCTTCTTGATCGCGCCTCTCTCACGATCAGATCTTGTTGAGACTCCCATGGAGCTCAATGTTCACCTCCGACTCTCGATGGCGAGCCTCTTTACGATCCGACTCGCTATCGTCATCTTGTTGGGAGTCTTGTCTACCTTGTCATTACTCGTCCGGATATCACTTATCCAGTTCATATTCGAGTCGGTTTGTTTCAGCTCCCACTCGTGTTCACTACAGCCACCTTCTTGAGTTCTGCGATACCTTCGTGGGACTATCTCTCGCCGTCTCTTCTTTCCACGTTCGATTCGTTACGGCTTGAGCCTATTCGGATGCTACTTGGGCTAGCGATCCTCCGATCGCGGTCTATCTCGCTTCGTGTTTTTCTTGGTGGTTCTCTTATTGCCTGGAAGACGAAGAAACAGACTGCAGTGTCCCGTTCGAGTGCAGAGGCTGAGTTGCGAGCTATGGCCCTCTTGACAGCAGAGATTACTTGGCTACGGTGGTTACTTGAGGATTTTGGTGTTTGTCACTACACCGACCCTCTCTTGTCGACAAAAGATGCAGTGCTATCAGTATTGCTCGTGATCCTGTGAAGCATGAGCTAACCAAGCATATTGGTGTTGATGCTTCTTTCATGAGGTCTTGCGTGCATGATCAGGTGATTACTCTTCAGTATGTGCCTTCAGAGCTTCAGATAGCGGATTTCTTCACGAAGGCCCAGACTCGAGCACAACATAGCTTCTACCTCTCCAAACTCAGTGTTGTTGATCCACCATGAGTTTGAGGGGGGTGTTAGAGATATATGTATAGTTTGTTATTCCCCATTGTTATAAGGGGTTCTTTGCATATTTCCCTCCTGTACTTTGTGTATATATACCGGCCCATTGGCCTCATATGAATACATGCGCTATTCATAACAGCTTTAACTGTGATTCTTTTGGAGTGATGCTATTTAACCCTGATACATCTCATTAAGATGCTACCACCTGCACTCCTCTCTTGGAAAGGAACAAGCTGCCCTTGTACCACTTTTACAAGAAACATGCTCGAAGTGCTAGCGCTGATGTATCACTTCACTTTTGGTTCTTGGCATGTGGACTAATTTCCCTTAGGTGTACACCAGGGTGGTTTACCAAACTCCAAGCTGCAAGCCTGTAAAACCATATATGTACTTTAGGAAGTTAGATGATTGCCCTCATTCACGTAATAAGCTATTGATATGTAAAAGCGTATATGTACATTTAATGGAACTCTTTGTATGGAAAATGAATTGTTTTGTTTCTCTGGTACATGAGCAACTGCTTTTTGGTCAATGGAACACCGGAGGAAAAGGAGGCGAAAGGCATAAATAGATGAACAATTTGGTGCTAGCAAACAAGAACTACAACCCCAGGGCCCTGGCACGTACACCACTGATATTATTGGAATCCACATATTGTTCCAACAGGACCCAGCATTTTCTATTAAATCAGTAGGAAGCAGTGCTTGACTATTACTTTCTTAAATATAGTTTTCAACAGAGATTCTAATTGTGCTATAGTTTTGCTATTGTTTTATGCAGCTTTCTGGGTTCAAAAATGCATCTGTTCAGAGATTACTTCGTGAGCTTGTAATAGATTCGACTGGAGCAGTTGAACTAAACTTGCATTGTCCAGCCACTTCTGGTGCTGGTTCACCATTAACTCATAAGGTCGAAGCTGATGTTTCTGATGCTCATGAAGATCTTTCTGATTACTTGACAAGGTTTTAAATCTCCGGCTATAGCTGTCGCTATAGCCCGCTATAGCTGTTTTAGACTGATCGAGCTATTTGAGTCCATGTACAATTTAGCCGCTATAGCCCGCTATAGCCTCATTTAGCTTCGCTATTAACTGTTTGAGAGGTCATCCGTTAAACGTCATAGCCGGAGATTTAAAACACTGTTACTTGGGCAAGACAGGTGGAACTGCTAAAAGAAGTATGAACCTAAGCCACGAGGAAGGGACCGCTAAGAGGGTCCACTACCAGAATATTTCGACTTCAGTTGATGAGTTGGATAAATCTGCTCATCAAAGTTCAAATGAAGTATGTGAGCTTTTTTTTTCTTTTAAAAATTTCCGTGCGGTATACATAGTGTTTGATTACTTTTGTATTACACAATATTGTGTTGGTTCAACTACAGAAATAATGTACATAACAGCTTCCTGTGGATGAAAACTACACCGTATTATACAGTAAAGATGGTCAGTGGTTGCATAGGATGCGTCCATCATCAGATTTTTTGTATACGGTGGTGGTGGTATTTTTATTGTAATTTCCCTGTTGAGCTCAAACACTGCGGTTCTTGTTTTATAAGCTAAACTTTAGCTAATTGATAGACTAACCTTTTCGACAAAGTATTCATCAAAACAGATGTCATATAATTTGTATGAATCTTCTGTACTCGGAGACAAACTTCTTTGTAGCTTCAAGAATCATGATTGCGCTGTAGAAATCCACGGTTTTTTTTTTCTGATGAAGCACTAATTCTGATATGTTGCTTGATCGTTTCACTTGCCCTTAATGAGTTACAGAGCTTTGCTCACAGAATACCCATCTCCATCTGGCATATTTCTTTCGTCAATTAATGCGGGCGTGTTTTTGGATGATAGCTGTCATACCTTTTTAATGCAGAGTCTATAAGTTAATTGTAGTACACACTGTAGCGACTTTATTTATATCGGCCAAAATCGCACGCGAGTTTCTGTTACTCCGCACTCTCTCACGAACAACCCAAAAGTCATAAGGTACAACCAAAAGCTATAAACCGAAGCCACAAAGAACAAGTCTAGTGGCACTTGACGGTTAGGGCTTGGGAGCAGAGTATGTGGCACCCCTGTGCACGGATAGGATGAGAGCGTTTAGTTAGCAGCGGGGTACCGTGGAACAGGTGAATAAGCTAGGGGCCCACCTATTCGTGCGAGTACTTGGGTTACTTAAGCCCATTCATTTCAGCTTTTGAGCGGCTTCCAGCTTTTGGCTGTTGGTTTTTAACTGAAATTACACTGTTAGTTTTTTCTAAATCATTTAATTAAAGAAAATTAAATAAAAATAAGAAGAAAAAAGAAAAACGCTATCATATATCCACAGATAATGCAAAGGAAAAAAGAAGAAAAGAAAAAAGCAAAAAAAAAGGAGAAGACAAAGAAAAAAAAGCCAAAATTAATAAGCCAGTTGTAATACCAGAGAGTTGCAGGTAAAACCAATTCAAGACATAATGCCGTTTAAAAACCTCAATTTTACCTAGTAAACAGGAGGGAGAGAACAGATAAGACCAAGCCATTTCACAGCTGCCCATGGCATGCCAAGGGATAAGGCCAACCCTTTCCTCCCTCCTTACATGATTTTTAGATTTTGAGAAATTTACATGATTTTTTGGATTTTTAGAGAAAGAAGATAGGATTTTCGATGCATGTAAAACACATGGAACTCTAGAAAATGCAACAAACAACTCGAGAGAATTTGTGAAACATTTTATGTATTTTTAGAACTTTTTGGACTGCCACACTACTACCACAAATGCAACTACATGAGAGGTTAGGGCAAAGCAACCAAAGGCTCATCATGCAAACATAGTATGTACCAAACCACCACCACCACTACTACTAGCCACCACAACATTACCGATTCACGAAAATAGCATGATATATTGAAAACCACATCTTGTAAACATTCTATGGACGTGCAATGGTGACTGATCTACTACAACACTTTCACATCTTGCAAACATTTCTAGATGTTCTGATTCAAACCAAACTTTCACATCATGCAAAACCCTCAAAAATCAACAAATCTTCAAACCATTCAAAAACATGAGTAGGAATTGAGAGAGCATACTTTTCCTAGATGTTCCCCACCCCAAAATGGGCTTCAAATTGGCTACCAAGTGGTGGATTTGGAGATATAGGGCCAAGGAGGAGAGAGAGAGTTGTGGGAAGAAGAGAAGGGAGGAGGAGATGATGATTTAGGGTTCGGGTGGGCTGGCTCGACCACTCTTTTATTGCCATTTGCCAGGGCACAATTCCAGATGTGGCTACACAATTTTGACACTCTAAGGGGGGTAGCGTGGTAGGACTTAGGCACCTCCGTGGTTCACTTGTTTGCACCCCATTATGAAGAAACACAAAGAGAGGCGTGGCAGCACGCTTCAGTCACACCAACAAGGGTGACTATACCTGTCTAAGTGGGCCGGGCCCAACCATGCCAGCCCGTAGCCCGGTACTGTTGGCCCAGCCTGAGCACGGCACGACCCGGTGCCTGGGCTGATGGCGCAACACACCGGGCTGGCACGGCACGGCTCGGCCCAGCCCGCCAACGGTCATAAACGGGCCGTGCCAGTACGGCAAGGCACGGCCCGGCTAAATATAGCCTTTTTTGACCGTTGGGGGCTAAAAAATTCGAAAAAATAGCAAAAATTAAAAAAATCTGAAATTTTTTTATAAATAGGGAGCATCCAGCCTCCATTTTCCACACCTTAAACCTCACCCTCTTCTCTCTGTTTAGCTGTGAAAAATCCGGTAGTGTTTGCGTAAATTTGGCAAAATTAGTAAGAAATTTGTGCAAATTTCAGAAAATTCAAAAATCTTCAAAGAATTTTCTGAGAGCTGCAAAAGAGGTAACAATGCCATATTATTTTAATTTTTTGCTATTATTTGTTGATTCAATAGTAAGTTAATTGTTCTTTACTATTTCAATTTGCAGTTGATTCAATGGAGAATTATGATTTTCAACTCTCCGAATTTGGCCTCTCGGCGGAGGATATGAAATCCTTTCAAGAAGGATGTCCATCCGCGGAAGGTCCACATCTACAACAAATTGGAGAGCCAGAAGAAACGACGACCTTGGTGGCGTAGGGTCCAATCGATCAATCTTCTGCTAGCTCAACAAGTGCATCCACAACCCATAGCACGGGTGCAAAAATAATAAGAGCTAGTGCATCAGGAGTTTGGAACGATTTCGACAAGAAGTTCAAGACCGACGATGATGGGAATTCGGTGAGGTATGCTGTTTGTAAAATTTGTGGTAATGAATTGTTTGCAAAATCTTCAGGTGGGATGGGCCACCTGCAACGGCATGCTGCCAACTGCAAAAGAAGGCAAGAAATACAAATGCGCCAGACACAGCTGCAATATAACCCCGACAGCTCGGTACGTACTTGGGAGTACAACCCAGAGGTAGCTCGGGAATCTCTTTGTAGATTAATTGCTTCTCAAGCTTTACCTTTAAATTTTGGTGAGTCTGATACTTTTCAAAAATATATTAGGACTGCTCATAACCCTGGATTTAGTGCTGTATCTAGGCAAACCACAACTAGAGATTTAATTAAATATTATAACAATTGTCGTGAAAAATCGAAAGAAATGTTTCATACCTGTACATTCTCTATTGCTTTGACATCAGACATATGGAGTGGTAGGGCTAGAGAGGATTATATTAGTGTTGTTGCTCATTATGTTAATGATGACTAGGTAATGGAAAAAAGAATTATAGGATTTAAATTAATTAATGTTTCGCATAGTGCTGAAAATATTGCAGAAAGTATTATTAAAGTTGTTGAAGATTTTGGCCTCACAGATTTTCTATAAATTTAAATAATGCAGCTGCAAACACTAAGGTTATGGAAATTCTTATTCCTTTGTTTAATACTTATGCACAATCTTTCTTACTGCATCAACATTGTGCTTGTCATATTATTAATTTTATTGTTAAATCTGGTTTAAAAAGATTAAGTGCTTGTATTGATTCTTTTACGGATGCAATTTTATATATTAATTGTTCTAACCAATGAATAGCCGCATATAAGAGTTTTTGTGTAGCAATGAACGCCCGTCCTAGAAAATTTGGTTTAGACATGCTTGTTAGATGGAACTCTACTGACCTTATGTTTAAACATATATTGCCATATAAGAGCACCTTATTTGTTTTTTCTTCACACCTAAGGTCATCAATCTCGTAGCTCCTCGAGTACAACCCAAGTTAGAGACCCTGAACTTATTGAGGACGATTGGGTTGTTGGTGAAAAAATAGTTTCCTTTTTAGAACTTTTTTATAATGCTGCACTTTGTTTTTCTGGAGTATACTATCCAACCTCTCTTCAAACGAGATGGTCAAAATCTTTCTGACCATCAAAGACTGGGAACAAGCTGAATCAAGACTCCAACATACTGTAGATAATAGAGATTTAGAAGAATCTTTTGAGAATTTATATCTAGATAACAATGAATAGGATTTTCAATATTTTTCTTCACATGTAGTCACTAATGAGCTTTATAGGCTGTACTTTTTTTCTTTACCAAGGTTTTCTCAAGTTGAGTTTTTATTTGGTAAAGTTTTTAATGTGACAGCCATCCCATGTAATTTAACAAGTTAATAAAGCTCATTATGTCATTAGAAATAATTATTTTGATGATTAACAATGTCTACAATTTTCTATAATTTTTCTGAATTTTTTCTTAAATTTCTACAATCTTTTACACTTTTCTTAATTTTCTAATTTGTTTTGAATTTTCTCTCTTTTTTCCGGCTTAATAGGCTGACCGGATCGGCACGGCCCGTTAAGCCGTAACCGTGCCAGCACGGCACAGCCATGGGCCGTGCCTGAGCTCGAACCACGGCCCGTTTATTAAGCGGGCCTTAACGGGCCGTGCCATCGCCGGGTCCATGCCGTGCCGGCCTGGCACGGTCCATTGGGAACCTCTGAGGGTGACATGGTAAATCTTCCTTGACACGCTATTTCTTTTGGTGTGGCTGGACTAAGCCCTAACCTTAGCCACACAAGTCGTTCACGCTGTTCCAGGTTGGCAACAAGGGCTTGCTAGCAGCTCTTAATCTCTTATCACGTCGAAGTGTGTGGTGTAACAGTGTGCTTTCTCTACACCATGCCTTAGGGCGTGACTAAAGAGTCAAGAATCGAAAATAAAAGTTATGAAAAGATTATTTCTGGAATATTTTTGAAGAAAGAATTAAAAAAAATCCCTCAACAGACCGACCAGCGGCGCAGACCCATTCCCTTCCAGAAGAAAAGAAAACCACTACCTCCATCTCGAGGACCACCGTCAACCGCCGCCGCCAACGAGTTCCGATGGCCCCCACCCCCAAGCGGCGCGCCAGGCGGAGCAGATCCGACGACTCTGTCGAGCTCAACGGGGTGCTGGTGGAGCAGGAGCCCGCCAAGAATCCCTCGCCGCCGCAACGAGAGGAGGAGGTCGAGGGGAGGGACGCGCTGCTGCTGCTCTCCAGTCGCCCCAGCCGAAGAGGACCAAGCCGTCGGCTGAGCCCAGCAGCGCGCCCAGGCCCAAGGGGGATGAAGGGCCAGCAGGCGAGGCCACCAAGCCCTCCCGCCGAACCTGGTCCGCCGCCGACGAGGTCCGCATCCTGGAGGCGCTCGCCGCGCGCCACTCCCCTCCGGACGACGCGGACAAGGCCTTCTACGACTCCCTCCTTGGGCTCCTCGACGACAAGAGCTGCCACCGCAGGGAGCTCAAGGTTATGGTCCGCAGCCTCCAGCGCCGCTACGAGAACGACACCAGCAAGGGGGTTGTCCCTAGTGGAGACCATGAGCGCCACCTCCACGACCTCTCCAAGACTATCTGGGTCGATATGCCAACAAATGCTGCTGCTGCTGCCAACCAAGTTGAGAATGGCAACAATGTGCAGGCCGAGAGCAGCGAGCAGGCGCTGCCCGATGCGGGGGAGGAGCTGGAGGCGATCCACAAGCGCTATCCGTACCTTGCCCAGGAGGTGATGGGGTTCGAGCCAGCGGAGCGTGAGATGTTCAACATGGCGTTGCTGCAGATGGATGATGGCAGGGCGCACGCGTTGGACACGAGGATCAAGAAATTTAGGCTGGCTAAGCTAAAATTCGAGTTGAAATTTAGGTCGGCTAAGCTCAAGTTGGACTTGCGGTAGGGGAAGATCAAGAATGACATGACCAAGGCTACCATCGAGTTGCTTCGGTGATATGTTCCAGTGGTAGTGGTACTAATTTTTTTTCTTGGTAAGATTAGACTGTGAAGCTATGCTCAATTTAGTACTCCTGTGAACTAAGGTTAGTGTTTAATTTAGCTGAGTAGGTTGCCCCAGACTCTCAGTGGTGCTTCATAGTGATGGAATTGGAAGCGGTGAAATGTAAAGCTACTCTTGTCGTCTATGAAATATGAAACAGACTCTCAGTCGGTTTCTCCAGGTTCATGGTGCCAATGACTTATATGCAATGCTGATATTATCTCTGTTTGATTTTATGCGTTTGTCAATATTTGTGTCCATGGCTTGCTCCCTAGATATTATCTCTGTTTGGTTGGCACCTTGCTTTCCTGCTGCCGCGAGCCTGGCGATTTTGCCTAGAGCAAGGTATCCCAAACTGCAGCAACAATATGCTAGCTCAAAGTTTTAGCCATTCTCTTGCATCTAGCTTAATACATATTTCAGCTAGGCTGCAAGACTAGTTTCTTGGCTCACTACTCAGGTAACCTAATTCCTGATTGGCAAGCCTGTGATGCAAAATTCGATTCAATAATTTATGCTAGAGAGCTAGAGATAATGCTCTTCGTTTTAGGATTTATTTTGTATATTTTGCATCTTTCAGTCATGTATACTGAAAAGAAGAATATTTTTCATACCATTGAATGCAAATTGAGACACGATGTGTGTGATATATTTTTCTGACGTTGGTTATGAGCTTATGATCTCAAGGGATTTGCCCTGCCATGCTTTATGAAATTGCACACTGAATACTCATTATATTTTTTGGAGTGTGGAGAGCAGATTGGAACCAGAGGTATAAAGTTACATGGCCTTTACTATTCCTTACCGTTGTTCAATGTAAACAGTTAACTTCTTCCTATAATTTACCTTTCTGGGAGGCATGTATAGCTGTATAAGTTGAATGTTGTGTTTAATAATTAAATATAAATTCACACTGGCTCATGTGCTGATTTTGAGTGTAATTCAAACAATTCACACTCTTTTCGACATTTTGATCATTCATATCCACGTGACTTTGGTTCTAGCTTTGTTGCTCCTGTTCGTCGTATGTCTCAGTACTGGATTCCTAGATCTTATTTCACTAACCCCAGTACTGTGAGACCGATGTTTCCTGTGATGTAAGAACAACTGACAAGAATGGAGAACATGAGCTAGATTGGGTTTCAGTCTTTTACATCATTGCTTGATTGGAACACTTGATGGTTCTTCACTCTCTTTTATGACTTCCAAGAGTTTTCACTTTTTGAGAGACTATGTGGAAAAGGTTATGTTGTCTTACATCTTGTTAAATTTTCAAGTTGCTGATTTGCACATGAAATCGCTTGATACTTCTCGTTTTCCTCATTTGCGAAGTGAGTTGGGCATATTACATCTTATGGGATTATTCTGAGGGGGAGCTTGTTGTTTAAAAATTTCAGAAGCTTTGTTTATTATCCTTGTCAAAAAAACTCATCAAATCCAAGTCATTGAAACCAATTGAGCAGTAGAGCTCTTTTTATCATATTTATTCATATGCCGTGTAGTTTTGATTACGACTTGTTATAATTAAATTGATACATTTGAATTGAAAGCATGACATGGCGGAATATTTTGACTAGATTGATTATATTTATTACTTTGCGGTATCCATCAAAAAGGATAAGCTCGATTGTGAGTCTTATTTTAACTCTTGGCTATGAGACTCGTATGTTTCATGTTACAATTTTTATGATCACTCAATTTGGCATGTTATTGTTAAAAAAATGGTATATAAAAAAATTGAAAAGATGCATGCTTTAAGCATGCTATGGTGAACCAAAACAAAAAAGGCACAAAAGTACACAAAATGAAAAGAAGTATGCTTCAAGCATGCCACCATCACAAAAATAATATGTCACTATGAAAAAGAAGTATGCTACAAGCGAGAAAATTGATCATTTGCCACTTTGAAGAGTGGGCTTCGCAAAATTGCCAATTTCAAAATTGGCTTCGCAAAAATGCCATGCAGTACATTTACCTCTTGATTACCATGCCATTTAACTCATTTAATAATTTTTTTTTCTAATTTCAGGGGCTGGAAAAGACCTTTCGACCCTTGCTAAGTTTTGCACTGCATGGGCTTTGGATTGGAAGGTGAAACGTCGCCTGCCGAAGCAACGATCTGCACTGCCGCCAAAGCAACGATCTGCATCCCCGGCCGAAGCAACGATCTGCATACTCGACCGGTCTCCCCGTCGCTGGCCGGCCTCCCCACCACCGGCCGGCCTCCCCGCGCCACCCTCCGCGCACGGTGGCGTCCCGCGCTGCCTCCCGTCGGTCGGCCTCCCCGCGCCGCACTCCCCGAGCGGCGGCCTCCTGGCACCGTGGTGTCCTCCGGCTAGGCCACCCGCCGGCTTCCCCGAGCAGGCCACCCGCCGGCCTCCCTGTAAGTGTATATGCTACTGATATTGATACGTAAATAGCAGAGTTATTGTTTTTGTAAGAACTTGAATGAATGAAGTTTGCATTCGATGCAGTGTTGTTGAGATTCTGTACATTTTCTCCAGAATCATCTTCAGATTTACCGAGATTTGGAGAGCAAATAATTGGATTGGAACCTTTTGGAATTCCAGGGCTCGAAGTCCTCATTGATGTAATAACCAAAAAAACTTTTATAACTGCTGCTTGCTATGTTCAGAAAAAAAATGGAAAAAGTGGACAGAAACAGTGCCTCTTGTTAATTGCTGAATATATTAAATTTCATCTAGATTACTTTTAAAATTGCTTGAGCCTCCTGAGATTTAGTTGTAGAATTTGCGTGATTTTTGGTAAGAGTACTTAATGCTGGTAAAAGTTCTTGTTCACAATATATAACTAGTTTCCTGTGTAAGTGTATATGCATATTGAGGAGATACAATGTAGTGTAGATGAATGACTATAAGCTCCAATTGTTTTGCAATCCATGAATGACAGGCGCGACGCCCGCCGATATGGATGCCGATAGGTATCCCCTTTATCCGGTATTATAACAGAGTTTACAAATTGCATGTGTGAAACATATATAACTTTTGGCATGTTTCGTGTAGGCATGATGTGGAGGTCACGGTGAGGAGCTTTTCTGAACAGATTGAAGTACTGGAAGTAGATGGTAATGTTTATTTCCATCGATTTTTCTATGCACTTAAACCATGCATTGATGGTTTTTTGGAAGGTTGTAGGCCTTATCTGGGTATAGATTCTACAACACTTAATGGAAGATGGAATGGCCATTTAGCCTTAGCTACAGCAGTTGATGGTCACAATTAGATGTATCCACTGGCTTATGGCTTCATAGCTTCGGAGACAGAAGATAATTGGACTTGGTTTATGAATCAACTAAAGAAGGCAATAGGAGATCCTCCACTCCTTGCAGTGTGCACAGATGCCTGCAAAGGTTTAGAGAATGCACTGAAGAATGTGTTTCCAAATGCAGAGCAAAGAGAATGTTTTCTCTATCTTATGAAGAATTTTCAGAAGAGGTTCCAAGGGTTTGGAAAGATGTATCCTGCGGCAAGGGCTTACAGGGAAGAGGTATTCATAGAGCATATGTCAGAAATTATTGAAGAATCAGAAGCTGTATGGATCTGGTTAAGTGAGCACCATAAACTCAAGTGGTATAGGTGTACCTTTAATCAAGAAATCAAGTGTGACTACATCACTAATAATATAGCAGAGGTTTTCAATAACTGGATCTGAGACATTAAGGATTTACCTGTTGCTGAACTTGCTGATAAGGTTAGAGAGAGGATCATGTGTTTGTGGAGGAAGAGAAGAAGGATTGGAGATAGACTGCCAGTTGGAAGGATACTTCCAGGAATTATGGTTCAGCTGAAGGCAAATACTAGAGGATTGGGGCACTTGAAAGTTGTGGAATTTGCTAATTGGAGTGCAGAGGTTTGGGACAATAGCAAGAACTGTGAGAGGCATATTGTTAAGCTAAATCAAAAGACTGGTACTTGTCTTGAATGGCAGCACACTGGTAAGCCATGTCAACATGTATTGGCCTTTGTAACTTCACAAAAAGGAGTAGACATTGAACAATTTGTCTGTGAGTAGTACTCGGTGGATAGATTCAAGGCTGCTTATGGGAGAGAGATTGAGCCAATGACAGACAAATCACAGTGGCCACAAGTGCATCTGCCATTTGTTGTTGGTGCACCATTGGCTAAAAGAAATATTGGAAGACAGAGGAAACTGAGGATTAAAGGATGTCTTGAAGGTGGCCAGAAAAAGAAAAGTGCTAATAATGGCGCCAATGAAGGTGGAGTTGATGGTGAAGGTGGCGATGGTGGTGCTCCAACCAATGCTAAGGGAAAGAAAATGATTAGAGGTACAGTGACTTGCAAGAGATGTGGTGAAAAAGGTCATAGACAATCTAGTTACAAGTGCCCATTCAACGGGACAAAAAAGAGGTAATCGTTGTTTTTTTCATTCATGCCTTCAATTACCACGCCATTTCAATGAACTATTTTTTTCTTGTAGGAAGAGGAACCCTAGAAAGAACGTTACAAAAGCTAGGCAAGGTGAGCCTAGCACCCCACAAAGGCCAACTAGAGAACAAATACTACAGGATAGTCCAGGCAGGGTGACTAGAAGGTGAGAAACAAGGACACATATCTATGTCCATGGATGTACAAATCTGGAAAAAAGATTAATTAATTGTCATAACACATATGTGTGCAGTCGTCTTGCTTTCTTGCTTGGAGAGGGTAGTTCTTCACAAACCTCAACCACTACTCCTAAGAGGATTCCTCCTGTAGCTGCCCCGAAGAAGGTGACTCCAAAGAGAAAGTTACAAAGTGGATGAATGATATTTTGTGAACCCACAAGAAGTTTATTTTGTTAGATGTGAACACAATTGGGAGTTTGTATTGTTAGATGTGAACTCACAAATTATTTGCTGTGAGATGTATCCTATTTAATTTGTGAGATGAAGTCATTTTTATCCTAGTGTCGTTCTGCTCGGCTCGGTTTGGTCCGAGAAAGGAAATTGCGAATTCAAAGATTTTTGTTTTTTTGGAGCTAAAAGACACTGTGCGTTGTTAACACTGACTAAAACTGTGTAGATTTCATAGAGAAAAAGTACAAAACCTTGTGCTTAATTCTTCAGATATCCAAACTATTCAGTTAAAAATGAAGATACATGCCTGCTCACGACATCTCATTTCATGATACTCAAAAGCTCAACACAAAGTGCTATTCTCTATGTGAACAAGAGGTGAATAATTAAGCTTGTACATTGCTGATTAGCAAAAAAAAAGGTGTGTACATTGCCACATGCACTGGCGGAGGGTAGATTGTATATATGCTTCCATTATGCATGGGAGCGTTACATGCACTGGCGGAGGATAGTTGGAGCCAAATAGGGCAGTGCAAAACTTAGCAAGGGTAGAAAGGTCTTTTCCAGCCCCTGAAATTAGGAAAAAATATTAAATGAGTTAAATGGCTCAAATGGTATGGTAATCAAGAGGTAAATGTACTGCATGGCATTTTTGCGAAGCCAATTTTGAAAATGTCAATTTTGCGAAGCCCACTCTTCAAAGTGGCAAATGATCAATTTTCTCGCTACAAGCATGCCACATGCCTAAGAATTGAGTGTGGAGCAATAAGTTGTTACATGAGACTGCTAGCCCGTCTAGAGTTAAGGTTTGCTTCACTTTTAGGCTTTGACTTTTCGTTGTGATATCTCCTTGTACTCTTTATAATTAGTCTGGTCGTTGTTGCGATGCTTGTCATTGATACAAATCGCTTAATCATATTGACAAACTTGTTTTGACATTGCTATGTGATATATGGCTTTATATGATCTAGATAGCTCTACTAAAAAATATGACTTGGTTGTGTTATTAAATCAATGCAACGTGACTTGGATAATCTACAAAGCTTTTAGATTTTTATTATCATTGCTCTTTCTTAGAAGTATTCCTTCTTTAAATTTTCTTGATGATTACATTGCCAAAGGGGAGAAATTTGGTGTGCTTTGCAAGAAATTAAAGAGAATTTGGGGAGAATAAAATTGCCTCTCTTGTGTTGAGGGGGAGAGATTTGAGACTTATGGTTTAAAATGTTTTTTCGGCTTCAGTTTTTCACTTATATTTATTTAAAGCTAATTCATCATACAATCTTGTGGTGTTGTCAATGTATTCATCAAGGGGGAGATTGTTAGACCATGTGGCTAGGTCTAGAATATTGTTGTGATGAATAATTGACAATGGTTAATTTGTGATGCGCATATTTGGTAATTTTGTTTAGCGGCGTTATACGAGTTGTGTTGTGTGTGTGCGGATTGACGTTAGTCAAGTTTGGACGAACTTGTACTGGAAGAATGTTCTTTGGTCTTTGCATGTGCAGGTTGAGCATGGAGGCGATCATGGTCGGTGACGAGGTGGACCAACTAGGATGGGAAGATCCGAGGTTCAGACGGTCAAGGAGGTCACGAGATGATCGGGCTCATGCTTGAGGCGCATGGAGATCAAAGGTAGATGATACGTGGAGAATGATGGGAGGTGCGGTTCTGGAGACTTCGACACGTGACGCGTTAGAAAAGTCGTGAGTGTGAAAAACCCGTGTTAGGAAGGGTTTCGGGTCCCTTGAAAATTAGTGGGCCAAAAGTCTAGTTGAGATAAAAAAGACCCAGGCCTAGTTGGAATTGAATTAGGATTTTAAGGCCTAGTTGGAGTTGGATTAGGGTTTTAAGGCCTAGTTGGAGTTGGACTAGGATTTTAAGTAGAGTTTGAAGAGGTGTTTTAGGGGGCTGTATATATATATATGCAGTCGCTGGTTGGGAGTATAGGAGAAAATGAGAGTACGCTTTTGGGACGGCGCGGTACTGGTGAACAAAAGAGGCGTGGCGCTGAATGCTAATGGATGGATGGATGAATAGTACCCGCGTTTTTGAATAAAATTTGTGAGTTTTTTATTTCGCATATATTATCTTTTTTCTTGGTTTTTTGATTTTTATAGATTCTCCATGCATTGATCTATGTTTAGGTATTTTTATTTTTTACATACATGAATTAGTTTTAATTAAAAATTAATTGGAAGATTGAGCAAAAACGTGGTTTTTCACTGATCGATCGGAAATTATCTAGTCGCTACAGTGTTGCTACAGTACCATGCTACACTGATTTGCTACAGTAATCTACAGTAGTTGCTACAGTAAAACTAGGATTTTTTTCTTTGCTATTTCTGGTTTTTGCACATTAAACAATTAAAAAGATAGAATTTTTTTTAAAAAAGTTTCCGCTGTGTGTTGCATTCATTCACCCCCTCTGATTGCTATCAACGATCCTACAAGTGGTATCAGAGGAGGTTTATTTTTCTAATTGATCTTAACCGGTGATTAGAAAACATATCGACGGATAGGTATTCCACAAAACCTTATGTTTTCGATGGTGTTGATTTTCAGTATTGGAAAGCGAAGATAGAGGCATATATTCAAGCTCAAGGCTTTGCAATATGGGAGAAGGTCTACAAGCCTTATCAAGTGCCCGAGAATGATGCTGTGACAGCAGCAAATATAGCACAAGTGGAGGCAAATAGCATGGCAAGGAACTTGAT
This sequence comes from Dendrocalamus sinicus, assembly GCA_036346575.1. NCBI lineage: Eukaryota > Viridiplantae > Streptophyta > Magnoliopsida > Poales > Poaceae > Dendrocalamus > Dendrocalamus sinicus. The sequence continues at coordinate 173,146 of CM070665.1, read as the reverse complement.
AATTCAAGGACTAGGAAGGAGTGATTTTGATCGTGTTGTGCATCTTAAATCCGCATATGAGGTATGGAAAGCATTATGTGATTATCATGAGGGTTCATCTACTATTAAAGAGGTACGTCAAGATATGTACAAAAAGGATTACATGCGTTTTGAGATGAAACCTGGTGAATAAATAGATGATCTTTTTGCCAGCTTTAATAAAATTCTTAGTAACCTACGTGCTGTTAATGTTACTTATACTGATGCTGAAAATGCATGTCAATTACTTGGAGCATTAGATATGTCTATATGGGAGATGAAGGTTACATCCATTAGAGAATCTACTGTCATGAGTACACTTACATTAGATGTATTTTATTCTAAATTGAAAAATAATGAATTAGATGTTTTTGCTAGAAAATATAATGGTAATAGATCAATTGTTTTAGCTTCACAATCTAGCAAGTCTAATTGTGATAATTTTTCTACTAGCTATGCTTTGTCTTCTTTGTCTTCACTAACCGATGAATAGCTAGAGCAACTCCCGGAAGATGATTTGGCACTCCTCTCTACACGCTTCACAAGAGCTTTGCAGAATGTAAGATCAAGAAAGAGAGAAAATTTTAGTCCTCAAAGGTGCTATGAGTGTGGTGATCTCAATCATATTCGTCTCAAATTTCTAAAGTTTCTAGCAAGATTTGCAAGGGAAGAGAATGAGAAGGAAGAAGAGATGGAGAGAGAAAAAAGGAAGAATAAAAAGAAGGGCTATATGAATCGCAAGGTGGTGCATCGTGTTCTTGCCGCTCTTGGGCAAATTAATTTGAGTGATGTGGACATAGACAGCGAGGATGATACTTTCAAAGGAAAGAAAAATTTAACTAGGTTGTGTCTAATGGCAAGTAGCAAAAGCTCCACCGACAATGATGATCTTGACAGCGACAACTACAATGAGGTAGAACCTTCTTATGATGATTTAGCTAAAGCTGTTGCTAAACTTGGTACTTTGCTAGAAAAGAAAGATAAAAATATTAAGAAATACGATACTTTGATTGAATCTCTAAATTCTGAAATTGTAAGACTTAGAGTTTTAATTCCTGATGATGAATCTTGTGAGTCTTATCAAATTTACATTCTGAGTTAGAGAAATGCTAGGTCACTCAATGCTTTAAACATGGATCAACTTAGAGATGTAACTGCTAAATTTGATGAATTAAGATTAGCACATGACTCTTGTGATGAAAAATTAAAATGTGCTAATAATGAAATTGGAAAGCTCAAGTTTAGCTCTCCTACATGTTTAGAGTCAAGTATTTCAAATGCTCAATCTAATGCTTGCTTTAAATGTGATTTGCTAGAAGTTAGACTTAGTTCATCTCAGGAAACAATTCAACAGATGCTTTATCATGAGATATCTTCTTGCTCTAACTGTCCCAAGCTAAATACTGAAATAGAAGTTTTGACTAGACAACTTAATGATTTTGCTGAAAACGAAAGATTGGCTCAGTCTTGTGCTTCTAAAAATCTTGTGAATGAACCTGTTAAATGCACAATTTGTTCCACTCTAGCTAAAGAGAATAAGTACTTTAAAGACACTTTAGCGAGATTTTCTTTTGGCAAGAAAAATTTAAATATGATTCTAGACAAGTTAAAAACAAGTGTGAAAAATCGTGGTCTAGGATTTAATTCTGTTGAGCATGACAAGAATAATCCTCCTAATGTTATTAAGTCGCTACAGTAACTGCTACAGTGTTGCTGCAGTATCATTCTATAGTGATTTGGTACATTACCATGCTACAGTGATCTACAGTAGTTGGTACAGTAAAATCAGAATTTTTTCTTTGCTATTTCTGGTTTTTGCAGATTAATCAATTAAAAAGATAGAATTTTTTTAAAAAAGGTTTGCGCTATGTGTTGCAATCATTCACCCCCTTCTGATTGCTATCAACGATCCTACAAAAGAAGAATATGATGGTGCCTAACATTACTCCTTAGTTATGTTACAAGGGTAGTTCACTTCGTGAATAAATGGGATCTTTGGTTGAGATAGCTATAAGATTGGCTGCTAATTGTAACATGGAGGCGTCGTTCTCTAGTCGAAGGTTGGCGGTCACAACATACAACAGACGAACATCTCACAAGTTGACTGTTCTGTTGATTCTGAGACTTGACCCTGCCTATTTGTCTTGAAGAAAGATGTGTGATAAATTGTATTTTATTAAACGTGTTTCACTACGGAGCTAGAAGTAATAGAATCTCGTTTTTGTCTCTCTTATGCAATGGTTGACAGAAAGCATTATTACTGAAGAATAGAACTCATACATCTGAATGCAGGAAAGCATATCCTGCTGATTCACTTGAACCTAAGCTAGTAGCAATTGGTGCGAACTAAATTCACGTGCGTTGTGTGTTAAAAGTTTGCCTTACCTTGAACTACTTCATTATGAAGTTGTACATGGACACCCTCTAGACAAGGGGCTGAACTGAAGACTGCAGATGGAGGTGCGATGAGAGAGAATGATGTCATAAGACAGGTTAAGGAACTCCTCCCTTCTTTTTTCTCCCACTACGACTGACCTATGGAAGTATATCTGGTGCTGCACTTTCAGATTCGAGTGTCTCTTTGATTATCAAAGGAGCATCATGAGTTGGATTGGATACCTTCGCAACGGCAATACTGGCTCAGTGGGGGAAATGGAACCAAGGAATCAATCAGCTGAGCTGATGCATGGTGCCGATTGGGTTTCCATGGATCCAAAATCCAAATCCGGCAGAAATCTTGAACGGACGATCACATTACAAACAGAAGAGACGGTTGAATTTGCTCGCGCGCTGTGTAAACAAACAGGTAATGTTGTGTGATAATGTTTGTGCTGTGATTTGTTGGACTTAATCTTGACAAAATTTTATTCAAGTGTGTTAGCATGCAGGGGAAAGCCTAGTCCTATGAAAGACGTGGAGAAAGAAACAGACGCAGTTAGTTGAGGCCTGCAGATGTAAGCGTTTCTGAAATTCTACATGGGAGTAATTGGTTGCTTAATGTGTGCATGTAGATGCACTAGAATAAGTCATGGAGTTAAAGCATGCATGCGTGAGTCTGTTCAGTGCTAGTGGAGGCGTTTTCTTCAGTTATGCATGGCCACGTTTGGGGTTATAAATGGCCATGTTTAGGGGTTGTAAGTTACTGCATGTACTCCCTATATAAAGCACTGGAATGCAAGGAAAAGCTTGACCTTCTGCAGCACCAAAATCCATCAAAGGTCCATTCATTGCGTGAGTTTAGAGTGTGCTTATGTTGTAAAATCTTTCATTTGGTATCAGAGCCTGGTGAATGTCCAAAATAATGCCGAGAAGAATGGAGATTGTCGACCCAGAGGCGTCAGCATCAGCAAGCGCACCGACGAAGGAGAGTTCCGCGGTAGCGCTTCACTATCCTGTGCTCACAAGGAGCAACTACGCGACATGGGCGATAAATATGAAGGTATTCATGAAGGCCCAAGGCGTATGGGATGCCGTCGAGCTCGGCGACGCTGACACACGTAAAGACCAGATGGCGTTGGCGGTCATCTACCAAGGTATTCCTAAAGACATGCTCTTCCTGTTGGCTGAAAAAGAGACAGCCAAAGCCGCGTGGGAGGCGTTGAAGACCATGCACATGGGAGCCGAGCGCGTGAGGGAAGCTAAGGTACAGACCCTCAAATCCGAGTTTGAAGTGCTACGTATGACGGAGTTGGAGTCGATCGATGACTTCGCCATCCGGTTGACAACAATTGTCAACAAAATCAGAGGGCTCGGTGACAAGATGGAGGAGAGCTATGCGGTAAGAAAATTTCTTCGTGCAGTTCCCGCCAAGTTTCTACCGGTAGTCTCCCCAATCGAGCAGTTTGGTGATCTCAAGACAATGACAATCGAAGAGTTAATCAGCCGCTTAAAGGCACATGAAGAACGGTGGGCATCTCATGCTATAGGTGCAGGGGATCAGCAGCTGCTATTGACAAGGAGCGAGTGGGAGGCCCGATCCAAGAAGAGTTATGGCTTTGGCAAGAAGACGAGCGCCTTTGACAAGGCGAAGGTACGTTGCTACAACTGCCAGGACTACGGACATTTTGCAAGAGAGTGCCGCGAGCCAAAGAAGGAGGTGGCTCTTCTTGCTCCAGTGGGTGCAGAGGACGAGCCAGCGCTGCTTTAAATCCAACAAGAAATCTTTATTTTTATTTGGTGCAATTTAGTTGAGTTCGTGTACGAGTATAAGTGCACGATTGCATTTTGAGTCTTTTGGCACAGTAGGTGTGTTGCATGTGTCATTTATTTGGTCATGCACGTAGGAGGTGTGTTACATACGTGTGCATAGTCGTGTCGTGCTCGTGCACGTAGATGTGTCAGTGCATGATGTAATGTGTGTGAGTCCTTGTAGTTGCGTCCAAGTTCTCATGTGAGTATGCTCTGATGAGAGTCTCCATCGCCGTCAAGTTGCGTCATCGGCGAAAGACAATTGGAGTTGAGGAAGAAGTCAAAGTTGTCGGTGTCTTGTGAAGTTTAAAGTCAAGATTAGGGGGAGATTGTTGGACTTAATCTTGACAAAATTTTATTCAAGTGTGTTAGCATGCAGGGGAAAGCCTAGTCCTATGAAAGACGTGGAGAAAGAAACAGACGCAGTTAGTTGAGGCCTGCAGATGTAAGCGTTTCTGAAATTCTACATGGGAGTAATTGGTTGCTTAATGCGTGCATGTAGATGCACTAGAATACGTCATGGAGTTAAAGCATGCATGCGTGAGTCTGTTCAGTGCTAGTGGAGGCGTTTTCTTCAGTTATGCATGGCCACGTTTGGGGTTATAAATGGCCATGTTTAGGGGTTGTAAGTTACTGCATATACTCCCTATATAAAGCAATGGAATGCAAGGAAAAGCTTGACCTTCTGCAGCACCAAAATCCATCAAAGGTCCATTCATTGCGTGAGTTTAGAGTGTGCTTATGTTGTAAAATCTTTCATGATTCAAACAAATTTCTTCCGGGTTACTACGTTAGCAGCTGTTATGGTCAATGTCAGTGCACGTGTGAACAGTACCCATGTAGCGCAGCATTGGGATTTGTAAAGAATTACCTTTCTAAATAAAAATATCTATTTTCCTAAATAATTAATTAGTTTTGTAGGATAATTATTAGTTAATTGATATCTTATCTATTAGTTAATAATGTTATGATTTAGCTTTATCTTATCCATAATTATTTTTTGAGAGAAACTTAGTTGCATTCAACTCAATTGTTCAACTCCATTACAGTCTGATATCGAGGAACTTAACACAAAAAAGAAGGAACACTAAGCCAAGTAGCAAAAAGCTTATTCGTGCAGCTAGCCTTAGCTACCATATGAGCGGCACTCTTAGCCGATCTCCTAACAAACTTTAACCCTGAAAACTTCAAAATGGTTCTGCAGCCTCTTGATCCCTGCAAGATGTGAGCCAAAAGTCGAACTGTCTTTCTTCTTGGAGCTTCTTGCACACTAACAGGCTGTCCGTTTCTAGTTCAAGCCTTGAAATTCCCATCTCCATTGCCAACTCGACCGCCCTTTTGCAGGCCAAAATTTCTGACAACTCCGGATTTGCTACAGTGGATAAAAATGGTCTGCTCCTGCAAGGAACTCGATCGCTATGGTGATTCCTTAGAATCACACCAATACCACCGCTGCTCCTAGTTTGATTGAACGCCCCGTCAACATTGGCCTTAATCCATCCTATGTCGGAGGTTTCCAACGGTCTATCTGCTTCACCTGAGGGACCGACTGCGTACTTCCTTCCCACTCTTCAATAAGAAGAAAAACTCGTTTCACAATTGCATTCGGATCTTCTAGTTTGCTGGTCTCCCGCGCATCATTCCTCACCCTCCAAAGCCCATAGATTGTTGTGAATGCCAATGGGAGGTCATCACAATCTAATTTGGTAATTCACTTTAACATCCAATGAGACAACCACTTATCATTCGTCAAGCTTTCTTGCGGAGGCTGCAGTTTGAGATCATTGGACTCTGAAATCAACTTCCATATTTCCTTGGAACGATGGCATTTCCAGAACCGGTGTAAAACTGTCTCCTCCCTACCACACACCAGGCACCAAACTCCATCTTTGATTCCTCTACGATTCAACTCACTTCCAACAGCGATGCCATTCTTAAGAATCCTCCAAATATGCACTTTGACTTAGCTTGGTGCATCCGCTTCCCAAAGGGCCAACCACCCTTGATGCTCTCGACCAGAAGAAGAGGAAGCCACACCTTGCACAGAATTCTTCTTCAATTGGACCTTAAGATGGTACGTTGACCTGGCTAAAAATTATTATTAAAAGAACTCTCTATATGAGGAGGTATATTGTAATCGTTAGAGGTAATCAATGAACAATCAAATAAGTCTCTAGTTTCTATTCTCTTCTAAAATTAGGCCTGAGAGCCTCTCTACCTCATTGAAGAAGACGGTTAGATGAGAACGAGTGCCCTATCCTCTGTCCTTAAATCCATAGCTAACCACAGAGGCACAGACCATATCAGCAGCATTGAGCTTGTGCTTCTTGAGTCACGAATATGTAAGCGATACATGTGGATTGTAGCGGTAACTTCTATGTATGTCTTGGTTGACTTGTTGCTTGTAAGATGCAATACATACTATGGATTATCCAGCATTCATAGATAATGGGCAGACGATGTGGATTCATGATTCAAAGTCATGTACTAGTACTACTTAAATTTCGATCTTCCCTGACGATTTGAGGCATCCTCTCCTGGTTGAGCGCAAAAAAAGAGTTTGCAATGTTCCAAAAGTTTCGTTTCATGTAATCTCAGTGAACTATTGGCTATCATCGTTGAGTACTCATCACTGCTCACTCCACTGTCCACTCCACTTCACTGGGCTCTTCTTCTCCTCCCCCATCGGCGATGTGTCCAAGGCGCTCCGCCCGCCGCTTGCTCTTCGCCTCCGACGATGGAGGGGACCAAAGCGCCAACCCCTCCTCCCCCCGTACCACACCCAACACCACCGCCTCCGCGTCGGCCGCCGTCGCCGCTGCCATCCCCAACACCGCCAAATCTCCTCCGCAAAACCTTCTTCCCTGCCCTGAGGATGCCCAAGAAACAGGGGAGCAAACGAAGAAGCCCGAAATGGAGGGGAGGACGAAACCCTCGCAGCCGCAGCCCACACCCGGCGAGGCCAAGTCCAAGAAGCTCCTGGGTCGCCGTCGAAGCCCGGCGAGGCAAAGAATCTATCACAATCGCAGTTGCTGGCTGTTGTAGGGGTGGCCCCACCTAAACCCAGCAGGCCTGGTAGAAGGTTATAAGGCCCAGAGTAGGCCATGTGTAATGACATAAGTACCGCCGAAGGGAATACTCAGATGTAAGGGTATAATTGTAAAAACACTCCCTATGTATATATATGGAATACAGGCCATGGGGAAGGCCCAAGCCATTACTCATCACACTCTCCCAACTCTCCACTACCACATCTCTCTCTGTTTGGTCTGTAGCCACAACACTGGCCAAGTCCAAGAAGCCGGTCCCGACCGAGGAGAAGCCCGGAGCGGAGAAGGAGGGGGCCAAGCCCTCCCAATCGCAGCCGACGCCCGGCAAGGCCAAGTCCACCCCGTGCCGCGCCCGAGGATGTCCACCATTGATCCATCATCGAACTTTACCGTGCCCAAGATGTCGTGGTTCAGCTCGGAGAAGGCCGTGCCATTTCCTGTCATATGGTTTGACGCAATCGTGTCGAGGTACCACACGCCGTCGTCCTGGCTACCGGTGTGGTTGTCGGTGTCACCCAACTGCACCATCGCACGTTCTTCGTTGATGAAGACCCATCTGCCGACGTGCATAGGTGTGGCGCGCTCTGGGAGGCGCGCGGGCACTGGTGAAAGAGAGGCCACCTGGGCCATCAACAGGGACAACTCGTCATCGCCGCCCTCCTCCGCCAGTAGTGCTGCGGCCGCCACCTCGTCTCTCTTCTTCTTCTGGCACTCCCGGGTCCAATGCCCAGTTTTCCCGCAATACTTGCACATATCCTTGTCGATGACCTTGCTGCCACCGCCCTTGCGTGCGTCATCGATACTGCGCTTGGGTGGCTGCGCGCCGCGCTGTGGTAGGACTGAGCCGCCGCTCGACCACTTCCGCTGGCGCCAGCGCTGCCGACACACGCACCCTCCTTGTCGCGCTTGCGTAGGCGACGGATGAGATCCTCCTTCGACGAAAGAAGTAGCCGGGAACCCAACTCTGGGGCCACTGCCCGCGCGTCGAGCCACTGCTTCACGGACCGGAGACGGCCCGTCACCTCCTCGATGGACAACTCCTCGATGTCCAGCAGCGTCTCGATTGAGATCGCGACCTGCATGAACCGATCAGGGACCACCTGGAGCAACTTGCAAACGACCTCGGCTTCATTGATCTCATCGCCGAGAAGACGTAGGTTGTTGGCGAGGCCCACAATTCGTATCGAGAAGTCATCCACGTTCTCGCCTTCCTTGAAGGCGATGTTATTGAAGTCACGCCGGAGCTTCTGCGCGTTCGCCACGCGCACCCGCTCGACACCCATCCGCATGACCTTGACTGCCTCCCACGCCTCCTGCGCGGTCTCCTTGCTGCCGATCAAACTAAGCATCTACGTCGGGACCGAGCGAGTGATCGTTGCTAGTGCCAGCCGATCCTCGTTGTACTTGACGTTGCCGGGTTCAATTGCGCCCCACAGGCCTTGTGCCTGCAAGTTGATGCACATCATCACCACCCACTCCGGGTAGTTTTTCTTCGTCAGCATCGGGTACTGGACGGATGCTGATGACTCCTTGACGGTGCGGTGGACGACGATCGGCCGCTCATACTGCGCACGCCCATGGCCGCCGCCACGCCCGCGCCCACATCGCGACGGTGGCGACTGCGAACAGCGCCGGTGGCTGGGCGGCGCAGTCCCGCGGCGCTGAGGGGAGTCCGACATCGCTGCTCCCTAGAATGAAACGGGGCTCTGATACCAATTGTTGGCTAGAACTTGAGCAACCAAACGCACGAATGTAAGAAGGATTTGGCGCTGCAGAACTTACAGCTTTTCTGATTTTACTTCCTCCCTTTATAGCAATTAAACAAGAGAGACCCACTAATTACTTGAGAAACTGAACTACTAATTACTTGAAAACTAATCTGCAGATTGAACTAGTAACTGACATACAGAATAACTAGATTAGTTAACAAGGACAAGGCCAAGAAGCTCTCACGGGCGCAGTTGCCGTCCAAGCCCGGCGAGGCCACCAATCTTCCACGGTTGCTGCTCAGCTCTCACTGGTCCAGTGGAGGTTCGCCAAAGAGGAGGGGGAGGGGGAGGACGGAGGAGGAGGAGACGGGGATGCTGGCACACTCGAGAGGAAATCCCAGCAAGCTGAGGGAGCTCACGTGGATGCTGGCACACGCAAGGACAAGACAGGGCTGCTCGGCATTTCTAAGCAGAAATCTAAACTAGAAGCCAATACTAACATATTCTATAAGTATATTTATTTAAAGATTAGGATTTTTATCTTTTGTTTTTTTACAGAAAGTTTGAGAAGATGTTATTATATTTATTATGGCTCTATTCATTTAGATTATGACTGATGATTTTTGGCTGCGGTTGATGATTTTTGTCTGTGATTTTTGAGATGGCGGCGAACGACAGAGACGTCAACGTGAATAACACACATGATTTTAAACTCAAAAAACCATTTAAAGAAACCAACTTATTTATTTCGACTCCCGGGAAACCAAAGGCAAAAGCCATGGAAAGCCAAAACAGTACAGTGTTCATGTTATTACGCTATTTTCGCATTTTTGAAATGAAAGCCGGTGTTAATTGTCCTTTATGCCCCCAGTACCATTTTAGTTTGCCGCGCAAAGCCAAAGAAATCCCCAACAAGGTGGATAAGAGAGATGTTAATTTTGGCACACATAAGGAAAAGAGAGAGCGAGTTGCAGAAGACATACAAGTTACTGTAGGACTGGATAGGTAACAGAGAGAGGTGAATAGTGCCTTTTGATTTTTCTCAAGTATTCACTTATCCCTTTTGTCCGTTAGCTACAAAACTATGAAGACTAGGGTTAAAATATCACTTAAAATATGAAGAAATAGAGTCAAACACAACTAGACAGTAGGAAAAACAACGTGGTAAAAAACTGACAACGTGGTCGAAATTCGACTACCAGTCAGAAGTTCAACGTGATCAGAAATTGACTACCAAACGGAAATCTCCGTAGTCAAAAACTAACAGTACGTCGGAAACCAGTGTAGTCGGAAGTTCAATGTGGTCGGAAATCGAATACGGAATGGAAATCACCGTAGTCGAAAACTGACGGTATATTGGAAACCAGTGTAGTCAAGTAGCGGTCAAAAACCAATGTAGTCAATAGCCACCGAGACTAAAACCAACATGATCAAAAATGAATGCGGTCGAAACCAACATGGTCGAAGGCCAACGAGTGGTCTAAAACCAGTGTGGTTGAATCTAGTCGGCAACCAACGTAATCGGGAATCAACGTGATCATAACCAACGTGGTCGGACGCCAACGAGTGGTCAAACAACCATCGTGGTCATAACCAATCGGCAACCAGAGTGATCGAGAATCAACGTAGTTGTAACCAATGTGGTCAGACGCCAATGAGTGGTCAAACAACCAACATCATCAGAACCAGTCGGCAACCAAAGTGATAAACGTGGTCGGAAGCCAACGAGTGGTCGAACAACCAACATGGTCGGAAGCCAACGAGTGACATGGTCGATTCAGTTCAAAAACTAACCAGTGAGATCGACGATTAGTGAGCGGTTGAAAACCCTATGTGGTAGAGAAGACGCGAAGCGGTCGGAAGACTAAACGTAGTCGAAAATGATGCGATGCGATCTAAAACTTGACCGTGGTCGGTACCAACATGGTCGTAGATCTGATCGCAGTCGACATTTCCGACAGAGAACAGAGCCGACTGTTTTAGTTCTGATTCAAAACAAAAACAGATGGAACTTTTGATCCATAGATCCAAATGAACTGAAACTTTGCAGAGATCTTCTTTAGAGTATTGTAAACCTATTCTAACAAATAATTATAAAAATCATGGCCAAAGATAAGACCTTTTTCAGTTTGTTGAAAGGTTGTGTCAAAATTTAGTCAAAATCAAAATCGGTGAATATAACTAGCTCGTGGGTGGATGATGACTAAGATAAGTTTAGATGTATTCCCACATGTCATAGCAAGTTAGAACACCAAAGAAATCGACTAAAAAACTCTCAGATCAATAAATCACACTTTAAGGCCAAATCAAGAGCAAATCAAACAAATTAAGATGGATCTATGGAAATACGCAAAGATTGATATATTACTCACTTGAGAAGGTTGAGCTTACAGCCACTCCATCTTGGAGGGTAAAGAGCACACCAAGTGCTCCACTCTCAAAATCTAACCCTAAACAAGAGAGCATATGAGAGAGGGTTTATATGGTTAACCCTACATGTCTCCATCCCAACCCCTTTCATAGGTGGGCAACCAGACACCTACACCCCAAAAGGGATCCTATCCACTATTACAATGGAGAAACCTGTTAACCCTACATACATGGGTTTTACTCACTCTTCACTTATGCACGCCTTTCAAAGCGCATAAGTGTGCACTTGCTAAATCCTTATCCTTTATCTGTCTTGATCAAACTAGCTCCATCTTGACCTAAAATACTCTCCAACATATCGCCTATGTGCCATGATTTTGATCCAAGATGGTTTCCGGTATTTTGGTCAAAATACCAAAATGCCCTTTGTTGACCCAGTCATCAACGTCCTTTACAAGCAATCGCCATGCTTGCTACGTGTAGGTACACCACTAGTTTGCCATGTGCCACCAAGTCTCTCTCCTCTCAATTCCACTGAACCACAGCTCAATTGGCCCGTGCAAGCCACCTGATGTTATCCCGTCGTTCGAACTCGCATTCAACATTCCCGCCTTTCTTATGCCATGCTTGAGCTTACTGTCTCACCTGACATCTTTGATCATTTTGGGCCTCGACTCCTCCATGAGACTAGCCCCGATCACCGCCGTTGACGACAGTTGACTCCAACGACCCTGCACATCCAAATACAAAGATTTCATTCCATCACAAGTTCTTCACAACTTGACCTATATTAGTTAAGATATGCATCATGCAACCTTAATCCAATGACTCAGGTCAACCTAATTAAATCCATGACTCAAATCCCAAAATCCTTAATTTCTGCCCAAAACGAGTCCAGACACGGTGTGATCTTTGCAAAACCAATTAACCACTCCACAAATATTGCAATGGTTCATCACAACATTAACCTAGACCATCTCATATAGTCCTTCAATCCCTCCTAGATGAACCCATTGGTAATACTCAAAAATACAAATTGGAGGTGGTTTTAGAAGAAGAAGAAGAAGAAGAAGAATTTTGAAAGAGAGCTCCAAAATGGTCACAAGAGGAATGACCATATGAAGTAGAAATGGAGTGAAACCACTGAAAATAACAAATTTTTTACAAAGGCTGCAAACTCACTAGGTGAGTCAGGAAGTCTCACTCTAGGTCCATATAAAATAGCAATTATTCAATTTAACTTTGATCATGATGAGAATAAATCAGTTGCGCAAAAACTCCAAAACATGCTCTAGATATGCATTTATTTACCAATCTTTCTCCCGCTTTGACAATGGAGTCATTAAGATGCATGGAAGAAAATAGAGTATGAATAAAATGAAGTGGCTATAATTTATTCATTTTAAGCATTAGGAGCCACGAAGATTATCTAAAATGAGTTTTCAGGTATTACACCAAGCCATAAAAAGTGAAAGTGTTACACCAAACCATAAAAAGTGAAAGTGTTATTTAAATCATGTCAATCCATGTATAATCAAGCTAAAGCCAAATAAGTCATAATCTGAAATTAAATGGATTGTTTAACATGTCAAGTCACTCAAGATAATAGTCTAGTTAAAGGTACCCAAAAATGAGTCAAGCCATGTCAATATTCTAAGTAGAATTAAAAAGTTATAATTGTGTCAATTTAGAGTGCTACAAGTTCAAAATTGAGACATTTTGTTCAAGCACTTGATAAATTTAAAATTGAGCAAACTTAGCACCTTTGGCTTTTTCAAAAATTCATGGTTGGCTTCAACCATAAATTTTTTACAAGATTTTGTTCTCTTAGCCATGTGCTAGATCTCAAGCCTTATGTGACCGCTCTAAATAAGAAGTTTAAGGAAATGATCTTGGTCATCCAAAACTTTTCCTGAGTTCATGCCTAGTGCAATTCCAAGCCGTCTCATGAGAATGGATTGGTAAGGTCAGTTTTTTTGCACAAAAGAGATTTTTCTTTTTATATTTTCTTGACTTACTTCAAGAATAAAGAGCTAATATTAACTCATGTTTCAATAAGAAATTAGCATAGTGCAATCTAAAGCTCAATGCAGATTCAAGACCGAACTTAGCTTATTTGACATGTTATGAATCATAAGAGGATCACTGGAGCCAGACTAATCACATGATCCAATAAGACATGATTTAATTCAAGTTGTTCACATTTAATAAAACTAGCATAGGAAAAGGTAAGTTACACACGGAAGGACATGATAAATTTAGCAACCTAGCACAAATCATGGCAGGATGTAAAGCAGGTTTATCATGTCACACAAGGATAATAATCAGGGCTCAATGTATTTATATTACAATGCATAATGTTGAAATTAAATATGATGTAATAAAAAAATCCTAGCTCCCCCTCAGCAAATGAGTCAATTTTAGAAGCATTTTGGTTCAAATTGAGTTATGTCATCATTAAGCTCCAGAAAATCTCAAATGACCTCCCCCTTAACCAAAGCAATAAGCAAGAGGGAAAAAGCTTGGACAGAAAAAATGGTAGACCTTTCAGCATAGACAAGATAGAAGAAATACTATGGCTCAGACTTTCTCTCATCTACCCCATATGATTCTTGGACTATTAGCTGGTTATTTAAAATACTAGAGAGTAAACACGTTCACTACTAAAAAAAAGGTCATCACAGACGGTTCAAAACTGTCATCACAGACGGTTTTTTGAACCATCTGAATGTATGTGTCAGTGATAATCAGAAGTTATCACAGACGGTTTATGAGCCGTCTATGATAACTACATCACAGACGGTTTATAACTAGAACCGTCTGTGAAAAACACTATCACAGACGGAGCCGTCTGTGATACTCACACATCATAGACGGTTCTAGCTACCAACCGTCTGTGATGTGTAAGTATCACAGACGGTTGGTATATAGAACCATCTGTGATACTTCTCCATCACAGACAGTTTTTGGTTTGAGCTGTCTGTGATAATTCTTCACAGATGGTTTATACCACAAAACCATATGTGATAGTTCATTCTATACCTAAATTTTTCTATTTTTCGGTTAGCCTCAGGAAATGTTAACTATATCATCTGAAAACAAGCAAATACAACAATAAACACAACAACACATTCTATTTTCATTAAGATTAGAATCCACCATTACAACATCACAAGATATCGAGTAGGTTACCCATAGCATTGCATACATAAGAGGATACTTACAATTTTACAAAAGATAAACTTCACGACTACAAATTCAAAAAAATGCCTACGCTACATTAAACTATAATCTAAAACAAGTGGTGCGGAAAAATTTTCAAGTAAAAGAAATAAAAAGGCAACGAACACCATTTTTAGCTTCTATGACAAAATCAATAGCTTCTATGCCGGTCTTCTTCCTTTCCATATTGCCATTGCCTTCTTCCTTTCCATCTTGCTTCAAGTGAAACTTCAGTCGCTCCTGCCAAACCCTTTCTACCCTTGCCGCGCATAAATGAATTGGAATAGTACTGGTGATATTGGTTCTTCGAGTAGGGAGAGGGGGTTAATAAAGGGCGAGAGGTGGGGAGGAGAACGGTGCCTACCATTCAATGCGGAGAGAATGGACAGGTGAGATCGGGTTCCTAGGGGATATGCTGCAGATTGGTGATGTGGCAGGACATCACAGACAGTTCAGATTACAAACCATCTATGATAGAGATATCACAGACAGTTCATAACAAAAACTGTCTATGATATCACAAAAATAATATATCGGTATAATACAAATAGCTAGTATGAAAAGATAAAATAGCAAAGTTTTATATGGCTTATATATACTCATTTGAAAGGTTTCGATGAGATCTACAACTTTGCAATTGAGGCAAAACCCAAATTCCAAAGGGAAGATTGAAAAGTTTGGCAAAAATAGAAACCAAAAACTTACAACGCAAATTTAGGGCTAAAGATGGCTGATTTTAAGGGTCTTAGAGGGTGACTAGCACAAGCCGATCAGTTTTTGGATCGGACTCATCGTTAGCTTTCCAACAAGTACAAGAACGTCGAAAACGAACACTGTATGCAAAAGTTATGCCCGTTTTACTGAATGTGTCTCAAAACTGAATCCTACTCGGACTCAGGCAGGAAATTATGAAATTTTCGAGGATTGCAAGGCGGGAAACATATCACAGACGGTTTTCTCTTCTGTGATAACACTTCTGCCATTAACATTGCCAAGAACCCAGTGCAGCACTTCAGGACCAAGCATATAGATATTAGATGTCATTTCCTTAGAGACCATGTGAAGAAGAGTGACATAGTGCACAGATGGTTCTGTGATAATGGTAGACATCACAGATAGTTTTTAATACCAAAGTCTAAAGAAGCTCGAAGACCAAGAAACAAGAGAAGTGCCAATAAATTGGCAAGTGCGAGAGGTACTCTTTCTATGTATCATACAGCCAGCAAAGTCTACATTAGAGTAGGGTTTAAGTGAAAGACAAGAAGCTAAAGAGTACCAAATACCAAAGTCTAAAGAAGCTCGAAGGTACCTAAAGATGCGCTTCACCGCTTGATGGTAAGAGACGCGAGAAGCCTAAAATCAAGTGCACAGACACATGGCGAAATGTATGTTTGGCCTCAAAGTAGTGATGTATAGGAGGGAGCCAATCATGTTGCGGTACTCCTTCTGATTTACCAGCTTGCCATCCTCATCTGGGTCGAGTGTGATTGAGGTCACCATCGGAGTCGACACTGGCTTGCCATCACTCATGTTGAAGCGTCTCAGGAGGTCTCGAGTGTACTTGCCTTGATGCAAGAAAGTACTCTCACGAGTCTGCTTGATCTGGAAGCCGAGGAAAAAACTCAACTCGCCCATCATGCCCATCTCAAACTCTATGCTGATGAAATCAGAAAACTAGGAAACCAGAGCATAAGAGGAGCCACGAAAGATAATGTCATTCACATAAATCTGGACGAGTAGAAGGTCATTACCATGCCGGTGAATGAACAAGGTCTTGTTGTAACATCCCAAAATTTGAATTCGGACACGTGTAGCCCTTAAATTATTTAAAATGAATTTTCTTAAAAATTTGGAATTTTTATGGTGTTTCTTCAAATTTTGGTTGAGGTTCTAATAAATGAAGAAAACTCATGAAGAATTAAACAAATAATAAATTATGACGGAATTATGAAAATAATAGAAATTTATGTTTTAAAAATCGAATATGAAAAGATGATCCATTAAAAGGGGGAGTACAATTTGAACCCAAAATATAAAATTTTATTTGAAGATTAGTACTAATAATAGGAGTAAACAAAATTAAGTGAAAGAAATACACATATCCATATATATATATATGTATATATAGTGCACTCTACAAAAATAAATGCATATAAGGTAAGGCTAACAACAAAAGGATAAAAATGAGTAAAATTAATAAAGGAGCAGAAATATGAAAATATATACATCCATGTGCACACACAAATAAATCAATAAATAAAAAAGAAAGAAAGGAGAGAGTGGTGCATTCGGCCGGCCGGAACGGCCCGGCCCAACTCCACCCCCTTCCTTCTATCTGCTTCGGCAGAGCCGGAGCTCAGCTCTGTCGTCGCCACCCGTCTCTGCCGGCTTCGCCGGACACCGCCGTCGCCAGCAGTCTTCGTAGCTCGCCCTTAGCTCCTCCGTGCTGTCCCATCACCTCGGTCGGCGCGCTAGTGAAAACCATCACCACCCCAGCTTCATCACCACCGCCCACCATTTCTCTCCGCCTCGTTGCGTCGCCTGGCCACGGGCGCAAAAGGTCTTCTGCCCAGTGCACGCGGCACAAAGCTGCAGCTCTGCATTGCATTATCGCGCTCGAATCTCCCCCAAAATCCTGCCACAGCACTGCCCTGCCACCGCCGCCCCTACCCCAATGTGACCGCACGGCCGTCACCCGTTGCCAGCCTCCCTCCACTGCTTATAAAATCCGTACGCCCTTCGTTCGCATCGCCACACCGCCCTCAGTCTCCCACACTCCTGAATCGAGCTCCCGTGCACTGGATTTCACCCGCGAGCCCGTTCTTCCCCAACTACGGTAATCTGGCCCGCCGTCGATTGAAGCAACGCCGGGCCGATTCCTCTTCCCCGGGGCGTCTTTGGAGAAAGGTGAAGCCATCCCCGTCCTCGGCCGAGCTCCTCCCCACCTCTCCTTCACCGGCACCGAGCCCTTCCCCTGCCCGCCGCCGCCTCCCGTCGCCGGACCACTACCGCCTTTCCCGAGCTACACCAACCCCCGAGGTAGCCCCCTAATATCGCTAGCAAGCTCTCCCAGCCTGCAATCGACCTCTAACGCCATGTGCCGCCGCGCCTGCACTTCCCCTGCTCCACCATCGCCATGGCTGCCACCGTCGGCCACTCCGGCCAAATTGGTCGGCGAGACCCCGACTAGGGTAGGCGCGGGCGTGAGCAACGCATTTTGCGGGTGCCCACATTCGGCCACCGCCCCCTCAGCAATAATAATAAATATACAAGCATGACAAATATGGCATAGAAATGATTTAACTAACAAATTAACATATGAATCGTTTAAGTCATTGCAAAAAAACATATGCTCAATATAAATGTCATATAAGAGTTCAAGGCTAGCATAGCCTCAAGAATATAAGTGCAGTGAAATGCTAATCTCAACAAAAACTAAACATATATGACCAAATTCAGCATATGATGAACAAATTGTATTTTCTTAAGTGCTCTCAGAAGGCTAGTTGCACAAGATTTAATCTTGGCCATCTCTGCCAAGACAAAATCTAATCTTAATTATATATGACAGTTATAGATTAGTTCTTGTGCTAAAATTAAACCTTTCTATTTAACAAAGACTTAACAGATCATGTAAACAACTTGCTGGACAGAGCAGAACTATCCCTAAAATCGATCTTCCATATATTCACAGAGGATACTATTGATTCAATAGGTTGAAAAGGTTCAACATAGACCAGACAAGATCAAAACTTACCACTGCACAGATCTAACAGAGATCAGCAAGAACTGGATAGCAAGATTTAATGACCAGTGAAAGAAAAACAACAGATTTAATTGAAAGCACAAGATCAATCTACCATCACATCCATATATAATCTAAGTATTATGTCACTTCATCAGAGAGCAAGTAGTCCACAGACAAATCTTTGCAATTTTCAAGCCAGTGAAGTAGATATCAAAATTGCAAAGAACAACAGCTAATGTACTCACAACAGTGGTGATACTTGAAATCACCATGAAGAAACCAAATGAGTCAAGGCACGCACGCAGCACTGTCCCAGAAAACCTGGCACCCCTTTGTGTTGCCGCAGAAGAAGAGCGTGGCTAACGGAGATATAATGCCTACTCCAACATCGGGTAGCCGACGTCGAAGACGAAGGTTAGGGTGCTGTCGCACAAGACAAATGAGAGCTCCGGCCGAGAACCCTCGTGAACACGAAGAACAAGTCAGAAATCTCCCACAAACTCAACACAGGTCCGAGCCAAAACAATCTCTAGAGGTAAACTCCACACCTTTCCTCTCGGCCAAATCCAAGAAAAGGCTCAAGGAAACCGCACGGAGAAACCCTAGAATAGTGATTTGAGCACCTCAGCCAACGGCGACAGGAAGAAACCCGGCCGGCGGCTTCCAGGACTCAAGATTGAAGAACTACCATGAGAGATTTGAGATCCGAGAGGGAAGGGCTTACTGCTACGTCCGGCCAACACAGAGAGGAGAGGCACCATTTAAAGGGGAGCGGAGCGGAGGTCGGTGGGTTGCAGCCACAGCTGGCGCCAAAGCGCTCGTGCCGGTGGTGCCTCCTTCGCCACCGCCACCGCCCGAGTCGGTCGCCCTAGAAGACGCGGAAGAAGCCGCTCCGCCTCGCACGCGAGAAGACGAAGCACGCGCGCACGCGAACGGTCGCGGGAGGAGATACAGTCTCTTCCCCTTATCGCCTTGGTCGGCCCACTGACAGGTGGGCCCCACCTCTCTCTCCCTTTTTTCCCTTTTTAATTGGAAAATTACCGGAATGCCCTTGCAGAAACCAACACTTTGCTCAACCTCATTTAAGTCACTTACTCAATTGGACACAATGGTTGAAATACAACACAATTGTTTTTTGTTTTTGGTACAAGCTAGACAGGCACACTGTCCTTCTCAGAGGCAAAGGAAGTTGTGCAAAATCAGGAAGCATAGAAGTTTATAGTGAAAATTTATTTGTTTACTAAGTGGTCAGAAGAAGTGCCATGAGCTAGGTTGCACGTTTTAATATAGGCTGCAGCAAAGTTATTTAACAACCAATCTAGAACAATAGCGTGCAAACATACGCGCGTCCACGGGCTTTCAAACTTGGCTTGTCGGCTCAGCTTTGTCTTCAGCGCCTTCAGGCATAACGGTAGTCGCCGGAGGGGCAGTAGGTGGAGGTTGACCGCCGGCAGCTGTCAGCTCAGCTTCCTGCGGCTGAACGGGCTGCCCCGTCGTGACGCCCGACAATGACGACACTGTTGCGCGAGCGGCGGCTTCCTGGAGCTGCCTGCAGCCGCTGTCGCCTGAAGCAGGATGTACGAGGTGATCTGGAAGCCAACGGCGATGAGGGTCATGACCGTCGCCGCCGCGAAGACTCCGCCGCCCGAGGCGCGGCATTTGCCGCCGTCGTCAGGCACCGTCTCCCCGCCTGTGTTCAGCACGGCGCCCACGATGAACAGCACCAGCGCTATGATCACCAGAACCCTGCACGCGTACGTACGTGCACCAGTTCATATATACACACGTACGCCACTTCGGCACGACGCATGCATGCACCAGCACGAGACGAGCTACACTTAATTCCTGCGTGTACTACACGTACCACGAGACGACGGACAACACGACGGCAACGAGGCGCTTGGTCTCGGACGGGACGGCCCACGTCCGGCAGCAGCCGCAGCAACCGGTGGCGGCGGTGCCGACGATCTGGGCCGTCAGCAGGAACAGCACGGCGACGATGCCGCAGCCCACCGCCGGGGTGCTCCGGTACTTGCAGAAGCCCACCTCATCATAGCCAGCAAAGGACTGCATGCAGTCAGCAAATTTCTCAACAAGGAGGCACAGGTGTGTGTATAGAGAAACTAAGAGGCTGTATATGTGTCTATATATGCATGCATGCATGCCTCGGCCGATGCTGCCTCGCCGGCGATGCCCAAGATGACCGTGATGAGGCCGAGGACGCCCATTACGGCGCATATCACCACCACGTTTACCCTCAGGAGCCCCATCGACGTCGTACCCTCGATCTTTGCTAGCAAGCTGTATATATATAGCTTGTCCTGATGAGACCAGCCCACAACACAATGGTTGCTCTGAATCAATTAAATCCCATGCTTGCATATTAGCATATACATGGGCATATATATACACTGTAGGCTAGACGACGACGATGACGAACGTTGTTGCATTGTTTTCATCTCGGTCGTCAGCTCTATGTATATGTTACGTTGCAGGTGAAACGTTGGTACCAGCTGCATGCCTGCATCCTGATAATATCCAACCAGCACGAGAGATCTAGCTTTGGGTTCTCAGCTGGGTAGGCTGCTGCATGCCGGCTGGCCATCGACTCATTTCACTGCAACGGGAGCATGACGATTAACAGTACGTACGTATGTGCACATATTATGCCGTGTTGCTGGACTTTTTCCCGGTAAAGATCCACCAATTTATACTAACTATATCTAGTCGAATTGCCCATCAACTCTAGATATTAAAATGCATATATTTATGTTTTAAAATAGAGTTGCGTTAGCTATGCAACTACAACTTATGGCTCGAAATAAAGCCTATTTCTTATGCAATCGATCAACGGTAATCACATACTTGATTATTCTACAATGTTATAAACTGGATCCATAGAAATGAGCGGTATATATTTTTCTCTTTTTCATCTGTTAATGTGGAAATTTTCAGCCTCTAACAGTGAATGTGAAGCTCCTTAATTCAAACATTGTGCCAATAAGATAATAGACAACTCACAGATAAAGTACATAAATACCAAACTTTTACATTGAAAATTTTATATAAACAACATGTATAGTATCGATCTCCAGCATAGCTATCACCATGTTGATCAAGTGAGTTGATTTTGATAGAGCTTATCATATCATAGGTAAAATAAATACAGGGCAAGAACTTTTTAGTTGGAGAAGAACAAAACCAAACAAAATTGATATAGAGAAGAAAATTAGTTATCAAAACAATGTCCCTTATCCACTCATCGTCTGGACAGAACACATGTCAGACCCGGATTTTTCAATCCGAATCTACTGTGTTTTACTGCACTAATCCTTGGATCAGTAGTTAGTGCGCACAGGTACATTGCTGAATCATGTCGTACATCGCACAGCTAATTACAGAGTTTAAGTTACACCACATCGGGTAACAGTTTACAAAAGGGCCGATTAGGCCAAATGTCTTCATTACAAACCCGCAGCGGAATCATTAGCAAAAGTAAACCTAAAATCCACATGCAAGCGACTGGAAGGGTATTGTGTGAATTATATGTCGCCAGCTAACCAATAACATACGTGCACACAAAGCCGGAAGTCCACTTGTCTATGTCTAACCAACGGGGCCTACGCCTTAGTCTCCTTCGTTATCCTTCTCCTCCGTAGCGGGAGTATCCTCGTAGGCATAATGATCTTGTGTTCCTGTTTCTGAATTTTGTCGCAAAAGCGAGTGTGAGCACTCCAACCCCGTGCTCCGCAAGCCAACACACAGAATGCAATATTTAACATGTATGGCTAATCAAAGGGTGGCATGGGCTTATTTTATTTTGCGAAGAGTGCTTTTGAATACAATTATATAAAAATCCTTAGGACCTAGCAATTTAAAACTCAAGACTTTTATTGGTAAAGTAAGTTGATCTTATAATTGACACAGATTCCATCCACCATTGCATGGCATCTGCATCATATAGCCTCTTTCAGCGTTATAGCCGCTTAACTTACCACTGGGACGACACCCAGGATAATTCCAAACCAGGGCCATCAGCGGTCCTACACATTTCCATTATCACCCACCAAAATTTTCGAAATAGAACTATATCTAGTTACGCTCCCATGTCCGCCCTTGACCGTGGGCACGGCTATTCGAATAGTTTTGACTCAGCAGAGTTTGTACACTTTCACCACAAGAGATGATCAACTCATTGCCCCACATGATACCTTAGACATGTGGTTGAGTAGACCATCATAGTGACTTTTCAAAGTATCTAGACCCTTTTTGTCATCTCACCTTATGGGAAACTGCCCACTTGCGGTGGATCCCATCTATGCGCGGGATGTTTCCCACAGCCACTAACGCAGCCGGGCTCCACTTCCCGCAACGTTAGGACAGCTAGGAAACTTCACCCTCCACCGGTGTCCCTTAGGGCCTCCGTGCCCGTGCGTAGCCGCTTCTATCCACTACCGGTGAGATGAGTCCGAGGATTTTGATAAATTTACTTAGCCAAGTTGTACTTTACAGACTTGTGGTTGTACTGTTTTACCCGGGAGGTCATGACAAGATTCAGTCCTTAGTGGTGTCTGGGCGGTTCTACCAGAAACCACACTCTTGTGCACCACTGCACCATACCCCCGAACCATCCGCCCAGATAAATAAGCAATTTGAGGTTTTTGGGAATATAAAATAGCCATATCCAACATACACCAGTCATTACCACCATGACTGCCCAACCAATATTTCTCAGGATTAAAAGTGATGCTTAGGCGCTCTCGCGCCCATGAGTATCTAGACAATACTAAGCATGGCATATATTTAGAGACTTATTTTCGAAAGATTACTATTATAATTTTGCTAGGGCGACAAGGTTCACACATTCAAATATTCCAAAGGAGGGGTAATATTATTCAAGGTAAACAATAGACACATAACTAGCATATTAAATTAAACATGTATTTGCATATAAAATAACAGCATGCAATTTGATAATTTAAACAAAAATAATTTGCAGAAAATGTAGGTTCAACATGATCAAAATATTGACTCGCCTTGGTCACAGTGGTCTGGTGCTTGATTATCTGGAGCTTCTAGGGCTACAGCTTCTGCTTCTTCCTCCTGAGCCTCGTACGCTGTTTTAACGTGCGCGAAAATTTGGATAAAAATATCAATAAATCAAACAAATAACACCAGAAATCCAAATGAACTTCAAAAATTATGATTTCAATTCCATTGGATAGATCTTGAATTTAGATGAATTTAGAAATTTGTCTCATCCAATTTGGAGTTAAAATGAAAAAGTTATGTTTATTTAAAGTTCTCAGTTCTGTGAAATGCCAGAAAATAAAAAAATTCTGACACGTGGGTCCCACTGGAGTTTTTAATTCATTTTATTTTTATTTTAATTTCTTACTTGCTGTGCCGCTGACATGTGGGTCCAACTACTGTTCAGTGGGGGCCACATGTCAGTATGGGTTCTATGTACATGTCCCACTGACCAGTGGAGCCCAGTGGTCGATGGCGCTCGATTCTGGCCCGACAAGTGGGGCCCACCTGTCAGCCCAAGACAAAATAAAGAAAACTCGACCCGGCCTGCGGAGCCAGAGGCTCGAACGCGCGACCGGGGAGCTGGGGAGAAAGAGACGAGCGGTGGTAACCAAGTGAGCGGGGAGGCGTTGCCTACCCTATAAGGATAATAAATCCTTTTGGAGTATGCCGTGGAGGGGGCCGGGCAGAGGAGTCGGGGGCGACGGTGGCCGGTGGCGAGGGGCTGTCGGAGAGGTCCCGGGGAGGTCCGAAATGCGACGCCGGGGTTGCGGTGATGCTGGTGGTGGTGGCGACAGAGGCTGAGGTGCTGCGCCGAGGTAGGCGGCGGCGTCGCGGTGGCGGCGGTCCAAGGAGGTGGTCGACGCCGGCAATGCTCATGCAAAGGGAGACCCGGCGAGGAAGGGATTCGGCTATGCCTGGCCTCCACGAAGCTCTGGAAGCAAGGAATTGCTCGGAGGCGGCCGGAATCAACGGCGGCTCGGTCGCCGGCCGCGAGGAAGAAGACGTCGCCGGCGGGGATTGAGGGCACTATGGTTCAACTGCGGGCAAGGGAGGGGAGAAGGAAGTATTGCGGCGTGGTTGACACTCCCGGGCGGGGCTTTTATAGCTAGAGAGAGGTGCGTGGTAAGGGCGGCATTTGGCCTCCCTCTGTTTACGCTGGGAAGGGGGATGAACTCAATCTTCTCCGGGATTGCGTGGGAGGGAGGTGGCGGGAGGTTCTTTAAACTTGCCCTTGGGGTGAGAGAGAGAGAGAGAGAGAGGGAGATTTGCTGCGGCAGAGGGAGCAAGCGCAAGAGGGGAGCTGCGACGCGTGCTCGTGGAGGAGAGGGGCCGGGGAAAGAAGAAGGAGCGGGCGGGTGTTCGGGCCCGCTCGCAGAGGAGAGCGCGGTGGAGGCGGATGGGCGGATGGGCGGGCGCGCGGCGGCGGCGGCGGCGAGAGGCGGGCGGTGGATGGGCACAGGCGGGACGACATGTCGCGCATCGGGGCCGGCCAGGTGGCGGCCCGAGAGGAGGAGGAGGTGAGGATTTTCACTTTTATTTTTAAAGATTTTCAGAAGTGCGCAGTTAATTAAATAAACCTCAGAAAAATATGAAATTACTTCCAAAAATTTCAGGAAAATTCACAGAAGTTCATGAGGACATTCTGGACTTAACAAAAATATTTTCAGCTAATGTTGGTATTTAATTTATTTGCTTCCCTTGTTTTTCATGCCATTATTTAAAAATGAGGGTTTTATGTTTAAACCAAATTTTCCCCCATTCCTTTCTGGATCATCTTTTCAAATTCCTATTTAAATTTTAAATTTTCTAATATTTAAACATGCTTGTTTCCCCTTGGTCCTTTTAACTTTTTGGAACCTTCATTAAATTATTCAGAAAAATACCACAAACTCCAAATTCAAATAAACCACATTTGCAAAAGAAATTCAAAAACTTTATATTGTCAGATTTCAAATTTTCAGGATGTTACAACACGGGAGAAGAGGGTAAGAGGGGCAGGTGGCGGACTGATGGAATGGAGGACTTGCGGCCAGCGGGAAGGCGGCCCTGTGTTCTTTTCTGTTCTTTTAAGGCACGATCTGTTGCAATCCTTACGACTGCTTCAGGACCTTTCTGACCGCTACGATCACTGTCTGCAGCCGAACGACTACGTACGAGAGGCTACGACCACCTCCCGCGGCGTTATGACCACTCTGTTGGTCTTACGACTACACAGACAGTCGTTTCGACCACGTTATAGCTCCTCCGATCGCTTCGACTTCATAGTCGTAAACTTCTGCTGAAGTTTTGATCATGTTCTCTGCCGCTGCACTGCCCTTCCTTCGACCTTGCTTGAATTACCGTAGTCGTAGCTCTCTACGACCACGCAGTGATTCTGCCGATCACTGTTCACTGTGGTCAAAATACCCTTTCGACCATGTTCACTTCCTCACAACGTGGTCGAAGCCCCTTTCAACCACGTTCAATGCTTCACAACATGGTCGAAGCCCTTTCCAACCACGTTCAATGTGGTCTAAGCACCTTCCGACCACGTTCGCCTCGTTACAACGTGGTCGAAGCACCTTTCGACAACGTTCACTTCTCCACAACGTTTACCTTGCACTGCCGTGGTCCTACCGACCATGTTTACCTTGCACTACCGTGGTCGAATAATCTCCCGACCACGTTCAGTTCTTTACAACGTGGTCGAAGCCCGTTCCAACCACGTTCACTTCTCCACAACGTGGTCGTAACTCCTACCGACCACGTTCACCTTGCACTCTCATGGTCGTAGCACCTCCCGACCATGTTTAGTTCCTTCTGCTGTGGTCGTATCGCCCTTCGACCACGTCTACTTCTGGTTTGCCATGGTCGTAATGCCTTTCGATCATGTCTGCGATGTCGTGGTCATAAGTCGTTTCACGACCACGTCTGCGAGAACACGATGGAGTCGATACTCGATAGTTTTTCCTCCTCTTCTCTTTATTTCTTTTCCTCCTCTTTTCTCATACTTTTTCTCGCCTTTTCGGTGCACCTCTGGTTACATAACTCCACCCTTTTTATACCCAGATCTACGACTTCTACTCAGGTTACGACTACGATTACAACTCAATTCCGATTCCGACTACAATTCGACTTCGACTTCGACTACGACTTCAACACGAGTTTGACTACTTGATTTCGACCATGACCAAACCTTGAATATAACTTCTAAACAAGATTATTTCCAACATTCTCTCCCTAATCTTGTTTAGTGACTTCAGTCTAACTCGTATCCGACCATGACAAAACTTTGTTCACGACTTCTAAAAAAGATTATTTCCAACATTCTCTCCCTAATCTTGTTTATTGACTTTCATCAGGCCGATCTTCTTCGGTCTTGATTTCCCTTCTTGATCATGTTGACCTTCTCTCTTGCTACTGCTTCTTCCTTGACTGGGCTTCTTGGGCTGGAGCACTTGCTCCCACAGCCTTTGCTCTGGTTGTTTTCCTCCTGCAGCCCTCGCTCACGCTTCCTCCACCAGCAACTACTTTCACTGTCGTGTGGCTTTTGACCATCGTCCTTCACGCCGTGCTTCCTCCCACCACTTCGGGATCCATCTCCGACTTCCTTCTCTTGTTCGCGTGAGAGCTCCTCCCGAGCCTCTGCTTGCCATGACATTGCTTGCTTCATGCGGTCGGTGTCGACCACTCAGGCTATTGTTGCTTCGACCAGCCTTTGCATTAGTTGCGCCTGCTATGACTACTCTTTGCTCCCCTGCGCGTCTGGAGACGACTGCACGCGAGTGGGCACCTCCTGTGCCGCTCGCTACGACTTTGCCTATTGCATGTGGTCGGTGCCGACCACCTGGGCCGATGCTTCGACCACCCAGGCCAACCCTTCGCTCTTCTCTGCCTGCAGGCGGTCATCCGAAGTCGGCTGCATGCCTATGCGCACCTCCTTCGCCACCTGTTACGACCCTTGCATGCCTGCTGCATGCCCTTCTAGAGCAGTGGCTCGTTACGACCATGCCCTCTGCCAGTGCCGCCTTGCTCGTCACAACTTGCTTCTCTGTCGACTTGCTCGTTACGACTTCAGGCTTGCCTCCGACTGCCCGTTGATGAAGTCCTCCATGCTCTGGCTCCTCCAGACCATTTTCCACACAAACCGATCTACAAATTTTCAAAGGAATCTTGTACAACCAATTTTGAGACCTCTTCGATTTTATCAACAGTTGCTCACTGCTGTCAAATACTCTCAGATAATTGCCTTTCAATTCAATTCGGCACCCTTCTTCGGTTAGCTGTCCCAGACTCATGATGTTGCTTCGAAGGTTTGGTATATAATACACATCTGACAGCTAATTCTGACCTCCATCCTTGCACTCCAACAAAATTTTGCCCTTTCCTCTGATCTGGACAGTTGAGCCATCTCCAAATTTCACCATACCATGTATTTTTTCATCTAGCACATGAAACATGGAGTATGTACCCGTCATATAATTGCTTGCCCCATTGTCTAGGTACCATTCTACTGGCTGTTCAAGTGTCTTCTCTCCCTTCTCTATCAAGTTTGGAAATACCTTCCCTTTATTCAGCATCACCATTGTCAGCACATCTTCTGTACAATGGGATAGTAGCAAAGTCGGCTCTTCACCTTCATAGGTGTGAGTGAGATTTGCCTCCTTGACCTTCTTCTTGCTCCTGCAGTTTGCTCCATAGTGTCCAAACTTCTTGCAGTTGTGGCACTGGATATGACTTCGACATTCGGCGGTGTAATGACCAAATGTTTCACACTCAAAACATTGGATGTGTGACTTATCTTGAAACCTATTGCCACCACCTCGACCAGGTCTTTTTCCACGTCCTCCTCTTTCTCCTCTTCCAGATTGGAAGCTACTTCCTCTCTAGCCATACCCACGTCCTTGTCCACGACCAGAGAATGAGTCTTGGCCAAAGCCACTAGATGATAGTCTGTCTGGTCCGGCTTGCCTTGGTTCCTTGTGTCCTCCTTAGCAAGCAACATTTGTTGGATGTAAAATCCTTGCTCCTTGTGTGACTGAAACCCATTCAGTAACTCCTCATGCGCCTTGAGAGCCCCAGTTACCTCTTCTATCTTCATCTTTGTGAGATCTTGGGAATACATGAGAGTAGTCACTACCGGTAGGAACCTCTCTGGCAAAATTCTCAAGTATTTCTTCATAGCCACCTCATCGTCTAGTTTGTCACCAAGAAAGTTGATCTCATTTACGACTTCATTGAACTTCCCAGAGAATTCTTCCACCGTCTAGCTGTCTCCCATCCTCATTACTTCAAATTCGCTCCATAGTGTTTGAAGTTGAACTTCCTTTACTCTGTCAATGCCTTCATGCATTGTCTGCAGTGCAGCCCAAGCATCTCGCGTCGTCTCCTTGCCAATCAATTGTCGCATCATTGAATCGGGCACAGCTTGATAGATCACTGCCAATGCCATCTGATCTAGTTGATCGTCAATGTCCTTGTCTTTCCCCTTTGGATCAACTGTGACCCAGACACCCTAAGCACACATATTGGCCTTCATCTTCATTGCCCAGACCAGATAGTTGTCCGGGGTGAGAAGAGGATACTGCAGCGACACGGACTCCCTAACCTTTGATGTCTCTCCCATGGCTCTGATACCACTTGTTGCAATCCTTACGACTGCTCCAGGACCTTTTCGACCGCTACGACCGCTGTCTGCAGCCGTATGACCACGTACGAGAGGCTACGACCACCTCCCGCAGCGTTACGACCACTCTGTCGGTGTTACGACCACACAGACAATCGTTTCGACCACGTTATAGCTCCTCCGATCGCTTCGACTTCGTAGTCGTAAACTTCTGCTGAAGTTTCGACCACGTTCTCTGCCACTACGCTGCCCTTCCTTCGACCTTGCTTGAATTACTGTAGTCGTAGCTCCCTACGACCACGCAGTGATTCTACCGATCACTGTTCACCGTGGTCGAAGCACCTTCTAACCATGTTCACCTCGTTACAACGTGGTTGAAGCACCTTTCGACCATGTTCACTTCTCCATAACATGGTCGTTACTCCTACCGATCACATGTACCTTGCACCGCCGTGGTCGTAGCACCTCCTGACCACGTTCAGTTCTTTACAACATACTCGAAGTCCCTTTCGACCACGTTCACTTCCCCACAACGTGGTCGTAACTCCTACTGACAACGTTCACCTTGCACTGTCATGGTCGTAGCATGTCCCGACCATGTTCAGTTCCTTCTGCCGTGGTCGTATCGCCCTTCGACCACGTCTACTTCTTGTTTGGTCTCCTCTTGTTATTCACGGTTAACCGGTTCGTGTTTGGTCTCCTCTTGTTATTCACGGTACGGTTAATCTTGCCGCCGAACTGTAATGGGATCACCGGTTCTTGTTTCCGGTTGATGTTTGGTGTGTTCTTTGGACGGATTGCTTACAAAAGCGTCCATTTTCTTTACCTCGTGCGAACTAGGTTTGTTACAAAAGCTGTTTAATTGTTCCATTGATTGCTCCATGCGTACTGTCCTGTGGAGGATTTTGATATGTATTCTAGAATGTGAATATGTTGGGGGCAAAAGTAAGCTTGTGGGTGGCAAGATCAAGCATCTGGGGGATTTTGGGCGAAAAATGGGGTGGCACTTACCGGTTGAATGGTGTTGTTAATGGTACAAGGTAGGGGCTTTTCCCACAGACATAACTTTGATTGTAAAGGGGAAAATGATTGCTGCGTTTCCACAATTTATTATGTTTTTTCGGTTTGCAACTTGGACATATCTTTACTAACTAGTTGAGTATCCGTGCGTTGTTATGGAACAAAAATATTCAACAGACATGGATATATAGGGGAAACACACATCTGATAGTTCATGAAATATTAACAAACGAAAACATTTGATGATGGACCGACTTTTAAAAAATGAAAAAATATTGTTGTAGCCTCCCAATTTTTTATTAAAAGAAGATAAAGATGATGGACCAAGAGCTATGACCACTGGCTATGACCACAGGCTACAACCACGCGCTACAACCACTGGCAACGACCACGGGCTACGACCACTGGCTACGACCATAGGCTATGACCACTGGCTACGACCACAGGCTATGACCACTATCTTCAACTACTCGCTATGACCACTGGCTACGACAACGCGTCCACGATCAGTGCGAACTCCTGCGGCGGCGTCCCGACGTACAGCCTCATCATGTATACCTAACCAACACGTCAACAAGTACAAATCTCCCCACCTCAGATCCAATAGAGCAACAAAACAACGAGAGGGGGGTTGAGCTGTACAGATCCGTTGGTGATGAGATCATCATGGAGGCGCATGCGGGCGTTAGGGCGGGCGCCGTCGTCGATCCCGCGCTGGGCCAACATGAGCCGGTTGGCGTTGGGGTAGGAGAGCGTGAGTGGGAGCACCAGCGGTGGCTGTTGCAGCGGCGGCGAGGAGGAAGACAACGGTAGTGAGGGCTGGGAGTGAGCTGATCTCACGACTCCAGCGGCGACTTGCCATGGTCGCGCCACGTGGGGAATGGGAGGGTGGAGCCATAGAGGCCGTCGTACCGAGGGAAGAGCTCCAGCGGCAACTCACCATGGTTGCTCTTCTTGCGGTGACGCGACACCATCATGGAAGCATCATTCGGTGGGGAGTGGTCGCGTCAGAGAGAGAGAGGGGGATTGGGATTTTGGGGGAAAGAGGAGCGTGTCTGAGAGGGAGGGAAGTCGAGATCCAACGGCTATAAAGAGTCGAGGAAGAACGGATGGCTATTGAGAGTTAAGGAAGAATGGACCTACTACCACCAACACAAACTTTTAAAAAGTAGAGATATAAAAACAGAGTTTGTCCATTCACCTCCTTCTCCCCTTCACTCTAGCATGAGAATGAGATGTGACCCATCATGGATAGTGTGGACCAGACTAGGGATCCAACCGATTGACCTAAGGCTCACGGAGTGAATATAAAAGAGGTAAATGGGTATCCAGTATTATCTGTGTCCGACTCTAACTCTGAGAAAAAAAATATATAATAGGATACGGGATGAGTGATATCTGTCTGCATATATCCGTATGTCAAGTGATACAAGAAAGTCTGTTAAGACTTCACTAATTGACACATCTAAACAGATGAAGAATACTGAGTGCTCTTCCTTTGATATCTCGGCAATTAGTCTCTCCATATTCACTCTGATTGCACTCTATTATCAAATGTCCTGTGTAAAGAAGCTGATAATTTTTGTTCGATCGACTGTCCAAAAACTTATAGAACG
This sequence comes from Dendrocalamus sinicus, assembly GCA_036346575.1. Taxonomy (NCBI): domain Eukaryota; kingdom Viridiplantae; phylum Streptophyta; class Magnoliopsida; order Poales; family Poaceae; genus Dendrocalamus; species Dendrocalamus sinicus. The sequence goes on along the minus strand of CM070665.1, from coordinate 141,566 downwards.
AATACGGAATAGATAAATGGGTATTCGGTATTTTCTGTGCCTGACTTCAAGAAAAAAATACGGATTAGAATACGGGATGAGCGATATCCATCTGTATCTGCTCCGATTGCACCCTTAGGCCAAACATGTCAACTGTTTTTTTCGTAAAAAATTTTAAGCTCTACTTTGAACATAGGAGTGTCGTAAGAAATTATTCAAATTTCTTGCAAAAATTAGAAAATTCAAAAGAAGCCTCAGTTTCAACAAAACACTGTTGAGAAAAAATTTTCACATAGCATGAGACCTAAAATAAATCTGCAAGCTCACATTTGATTATATCTATTATCTTCTTTGAGGACACTATTACAATGCATGGGCACCTGACTAGTCTCTACTACTTAAAAATATGAGTTGGTGGTCGTTGGTATGTTCTCCCTTAGCCCTCTGTAGCCGTCCATTCTGCTTCAACTCTCCCTTACCGTCTGATCAAATATGCATAGCTGCTCTCAAACTATCGCTTTCCAAACTGCTCCCTGCTACACCCATGAACTCTCCACGCTCTCCTCAACTCCCACCACTGCATCCCCTCATCACCAACTCCCCCACCGCATCCGCCCGCTGCCTCCTCTCCCATCTTCCCGCTTCCCCCTCCTCACCGCATCTGCTTGCCGCCGCCTCCTCCCTCTCCCCCCACTCCTCCTCCCCATTCCTCACCATCATCTGACTCCTTACCCACCTTGCCGCTTGTTCCCTCCCCGGTGTCTCTACTCTCCAACGCCCTCTCCCATTCCCTACGCTGTCGCCAAGCGTGGCATCATCGGATCCACCATCATCTTCTTCTCTGGCTTCCCTTTCTCTAGGGTTTGGGAAGGCAGCGGAGGCAAGGCGAGGATGTTTCATTAGCCGAACGAGCGGGCGGAGATCCGTCACAAGGGCTACAAGGCGTCGGTGGACGCGGACGAGAGGCGATGCCGTCGCTTCAACACCACCATGGAAATCCACAAGACCGACCGTGATCATGACAACAAAAAGGTCACTTTTTTTAGCTCTCTGGAGTGATCGATCTGTTCTTGTGGTGGGAGAGGAATGGCGACCGCCGGGAAGGTGATCAAATGCCAAGGTTCACTCGCTATCTCTGAAGTTTCTTGAACCCTCTTTCTTCTTCATCTTCTTTTCCAAACAATCTTTTGGATCTTTCTAGTTGTTCTAAGAATAGTTCATCAAAACCTCTAAAAATTAGTTCCTCAAAATTTAACCTTTACGTAAAGAAACTCATAAATTGATGCGAGTAAGGGCTAATCGGTTTGGTTCTTGGATCCATGTTTGTAGCTGTGGTGGCATGGGAGGCCGGGAAGCCACTGTCGATCGAGGAAGCGGAGGTGGGCTACCGCAGGCCATGGACTTGCACGTCAAGATCCTCTACACTGCGCTCTACCACACCGATGTCTACTTCTGGGAGGCCAAGGTGTGCATAGTTCCACATCTTATAATTTTCTCATAGTTTTATGTTTTCCAATTGGGAAATGGTGATGCACACATGCATAGATCAGTGGCTTACTTTGTGCGATTTTGCTTGAATTCGTGTAGGGGCAAACTCCAGTTTTCCCTAGGATCTTAGGCCATGAAGTTGGAGGGTATACATCATCTTGCCTCCTCTGTCTCTAACTAGCTTTTATTCTAAAAACATTGTCAGTTCTTCTACAATGCTATTTGAGAGGAGATAGGTTCAGGACCTTCGAGTATGCCATGAGAGTAAAAGCTGCATGTAGAGATATCAGTAATCTGGTAAGATTTCTTTGTATGAAAAGGTTAAAAAAAGTCTGGTGAGACAATTTTGTGTGAATAGGGCGGTGTCTTTATATATGAGGTTTTTTATACGGCGTTGACAAACTTCCAAGTTAGGGATTCATCATTCATAAATCATATCCTTCATTACTAACACACTCGTTGTGCAGATTTAGGATTTACTTGGCTAGATACACCCTATTGTGTATTCTTGTAGACATAAGTGAAGTAATGCCAGCGATGTTTACGTGCGTGGGCTGGTGCTATTTCTTTTGTCATTTTTTGCGTGAACTTGCCACCCAATACTGCCGATGGGCATGTATTTATGCTCACAAATGCAAAGTCAATTAGAGAGAACATTACTGTCGCAGTTCCAATTGTACCATGTTATAAGAGTTATTTATACCATTTTTACTCTTGCCAAAATGAACAGAAAAGAGTATGCTCTGCGCTCCTGTGAAAGATTTGTGGGGATTTCTAGGCATTGGCAAGAGCATTTAATCTTTGTGTAAAGAAACTCAGAAATTGATGTAAGAGCTACTCGGTTTGGTTCTTGGATCCGTACTTGCAGCTGTGGTGGCATGGGAGGTCGGGAAGCCACTGTCGATCAAGGAGGTGGAGGTGGCGTTGCTGCAGGCCATGGAGGTGCATATGAAGATCCTCTACATTGCGCTCTGCCACACCGATGTCTATTTCTGGGAAGACAATGTGTGCACAGTTCCACGTCTTATAATTTTCTTATAGTTTTATTTTTTTTATTAAGAAATTATGATGCAGATGTGCATAGAGCGGTGGCTAACTTTGTGTGATTCTTCTTGAATTCGTGCAGGGGCGAACTCCGGTTTTCCCTAGGATCATAGGCCATGAAGCTGGAGGGTATGCATCATCTTGCCTTCTCTATCTCTAACCAGCTTTTATTCTAAAATCATTGTCAGTTCTTCTACAATGCTACTTGAGAGAAGAGATAGGTTTAGGACCTTCGAGTATGCCATAAAATAAAAGCTGCTTGTAGAGATGGTAGTAGTTTGGTAAGATTTCTTTGTATGAAAAAGGTTAAAAAACGTTTGGTGAGACGATTTTGTGTGAATAGGGCAGTGTCTTCATATATGAGTTTTTTTATACGGGATTGACAAACTTCCAAGTTAGGGATTAATCATTCATAAATTATATCCTTCACTAGCTAAATGCCCGTGCATTGTTACGGATTTTTAAAATTTATCATACTACATGTTCTGAAACTCACGGGTGGTAAATATTGTTAAAACATGCACACAAATATGCTAAAAGTTTTTAAATCCGTAGCAACGTATGGGTATTTAGCTAGTAAATATATAAGTACAAGTGCACAACCATTGTTGCAAGTTACAATTCAACATTTCTTGTCACATGTCAGAATCCATCCTTCCGTGTTAATGCTTTGTGTTCATCTAGCTTTTATATATTCCTGTTTTCTTCTCCTCCAAGCTAGAACCTGGGGTGTTGATTAGAGGATTGGATACGCTCATCATTTGTTCTGTTGGATGATTTTGTTTTGCTTGGCCATTGCCTCATTGCATTCTGTCTCTTGAGGGTATGACTGGTACGAATCCAGGATGCGTGTTTCGAAATTTTGAAATGTATTATTACAAGTACAAATGTTTAGATGAGAAAGACCCTTTATAATTGGATATGTATAGTCCACAACAAAAGTGAGCTGGAGGGCAGCAAGATCTAGAAACTAAGGTCATGCCGGAGAAAATGGTGTAGCACCAACAGATGAATGCTGTTGTTATAGACCATGTTCTTTTGCGTTATATTAATTATTGGTCAATAGAGCTTACACCTGGCCTGCTATTCGGATGATATTATATAACGGTTTTTTCAGTTGTCACTCATGTTATTAGTAGTCCATGGTCGAAGCATTTCCCACTGAGATGACTTGGAATAAAAAGGGAAAATGATTGATGTACTACCATATTCTTGCGTACTACTGGCTTAGTAATTTGCTGAATAGTAAATATGTAAGTACAACCAAATAGTACAAAATTATTATTTAACTTGTCTTGTCACCTGTCAGAACACATTTTAATACCATCTTTTTATCTAGCTCTTCACAGATTTCCGTCTTTGCCTTTCCCCAAGTTTATTTAGTATTTGTTGTAATTAGGGGTAAAAATGAATCGGATAGTTTCCAACTGATCTGAATAAAAATGAATACGGATTGTATCGAATTATATTTTCTTCGGATAATTCTCGAATTGGAAATAAATACGGTTTTTTTATCGGAAACGAATATGAATACAGCATGCCTGATATCTGGTGAATATGAATACGAATATGGATTATCCGGATAATACGGAATCAGATATCCAGGATTTCAACCCAACATTACCCAGCCCAAGCCAGCCTTTCTCATCTCCCCTGCCACCAGCCCACTTGCCCAACCAAGCCATAAGCCTCCATTACCATTAGGCATTAGGTTCCCTAGTCATATTAAATTACAAACACCACTAGCAAATATTTGCGTTCATTAAAAATAAATTTAGTATTGTTGGTAAATTAAAATTTGTACTTATTAAATTGATTTACTACTATTTAAATCATTCTGATGCAAATTTAAATTCTTAATTAATTTATTAGTCACATGTAAATAGTAGAAACCCATTAAGAATTATTTAGGACTTTAGAAAATTTTAACTGCCATTTGAAAATTTAAAATCTGTACAATGGTATGACTATTGTGGATAAAAATACTGATGCTTGTTTAGATTTCATTAATGTTTTGACAAGATAAACTATTTATGTGTTTTCATTGATTTTGGATGTATAGTTTAACGGGTTTTTATGTTCCGATAAATATTTATGACCGTATTCGTTTCGATTTGTATTCGCTCCATATCTGTATTCAATATATTCATATTTGTATTCGTATCCGAGGTATCTGTATTCGTATCCGCATCCGAGAAAAAAATATGAAAACACATATGATAGAGGCATTATCTATCCGTATTCGATCCGTTTGCATCTCTAGTTGTAATGACCATCCGTTAATTTGTTGACTACGCTCCACTGGATAGGCGGCCACTCTAATTGACACCATGTGATCAGGACCGGCAGCTTTGTGTAAACAACTAATTGGATACCCTAGGATATTTTTTTCCAAAAATTCAACAAATTTAAAAGTAAGACTCTTGAGCAGTTTATGTTATGTACCTTGGTACAACAGATAGGAGAATTGACATTGGAGAGAAGGGTGCACAACACAAGGGAGAAGAACAGAGCAACAGGCAGGGATAGATGAGTTCGGAAGAGAGGGGAATATATACGTAGGTGGTAGAGTTTATTCCATGCTTAGCTTCTGCTCCAAGAGGTACTACTCACGTCGAATGACTTCAACTTGACGCTTAAGTCTGTAATCCTTGACTACTCAAACTCTAACTCTAACATGATATCGTATCCTTGTTAAGGGTACTAGTAAGGTACCTGTGCGTTGCAACGGAGCATAAAAAGTGGATCGCCCATGCATGTCTCAAAATATAAAATACAAGGAAATTTAATTGGGTTCTACGTAGTTAAATGCTTGGCCAAAACAACTTCTACAAAACCATTGACAATCATCTTTAAAAGAAATGGCACATTAGTCATTGTATCAGTAATAGAGATAGTCAACCAGAGCTTTAGTACATGGTAATCATTCCTCAAACAAGTTTAGTACATTGAAACTAGAACTTTTGTGCCTAGAAATGGATATATAAACTTCTAAGCAATTTCTTCAAGAAAAGTTCAAAAAAATAATTTGTCATAGTATGGTAGAAGTAAATAAAATGACAAAGTAAATTTAATGAAATTTTGTTCTAATACTACTTCGAAAACCCCACGCCTCCTACCAGTCATGAGTTAGTGGACGTGATCCTTTATGTTAATTGATTTCTTGGCAGGAACATTCCTTGAAGGATGAAGACTTTCTGGGTTTTTAGTAGATGTCCTTACTATCTGAAATTTGACAGCACTGAACAAAATGAGCAACAAGTAAAGGAAAAACCTATGAAGGAGTTATTGGTCTTTTCATTAGGATCCCGTTCCTCCCTTGCACTCTCTGGATAAACCATGGTTCCTCTCCATTGTCAATGTCATTTTACATTAATTTTTCATCATCGTCTGCTAAAAGGCCTATATAAACAATAACAGTGAGATAAATCCAACCACGCAGTCCCAAATTCGGGGCTTTGGTTTTGCTATACACTAAATGAACATGTTTCAAACTATAAATCTAACATAAGAAAATTTTAAATCATGTGGTTATTTTAAAAATCATGTCAGACTCCATGACAGAAAATTTTAAAAAATCAACGGGGACAAACAAGCACCCAGAATTTAGCACGGAAAAATGCCGTGTATGTGCAAAACCAATAAAATCACATATTGAGCATCTCTGAGTGCATAAGTAAACAATGCTAGTCCGCAATACATGGCATACTATAGCCAATGCAGCAAAGTGTTTTACCAACTTACTAAACATATCTCATAATATTGAAATACATAATCTCTCATTTTTCCTTAGCTAGTTTCACTTGCAAAAGTAGCTTAACGGGATTCTTTTTTTCAAATGTATTGTCCTTTTGGTCATATCAAATAAAGAAGATTGTTAACATGTTCAATTTGCACATACCTCGTATGTAAATGACTTCTCGGTGGCTGAACGTTGTTTCAGGTAGCTATTGGAGAATGAAAACAACATGGTGATGATTGATTAGCATAACAAACCAAACAATCACCAGACAGATGAAGCTACGACATGGACAACTACTTGTATAGATTAAGCAGTATAGTTCAAATATAACAAACTTAACAGAGCAACATGAACAAGAAGTGCTCATACCAGAGCCTTACTTGAGTGTTTATGTAAGAGCCTTGGGAAGCCGATGTTCCTAGTTATAAGTAGGAATGATCAAGGAAATTTACTTCTCTATAGGGTCATAAATCGACGAGCAGGGAACCTAGCACACGTAACATAAGCAAATGAACAAACACCTCACATGCACAACATGTCACCGTGCGAGCAAATCGAGATGAGTAATTGAATACCTTTTTGAGCAAGTTTGGGTCCTCGAAGAAGGAGGCCGAGACAGTGGTCGTCTCCAGCCTACGGCCGAGGTCCAGAATGATGCACCAGTCAAGAACACGGGCAAATCGCAAGAGAAAAACAAAAGGATAGTATGGGGAATACAAAAGCACCTTACAAGTGCATGCATCCAATCTTGCAGAGGTGATTGAAGAAGACGGTGGCGACGCCCAGCACCAGGATGACCACCTGCGCAGAGGGAGAAGAGATGGCGTGAGGGGTGTGAGGATGAGGAGGAGGAGGAGGAGGGGGAGTAGGGTCTGGGCAGTACGAGGGAAGCGGGGAGGGTCAGGGAGAGGGAGGCGGGGGTAAGTCAACGATGGAGGAGAGCGGAAGCAAGCTCACCACCTTGAGATCGTTAGGCGTGAAAAGGCAGGGCGAGGCAGTGGAGGAGGAGGTTTAGATCTGGGGTTTGGTGGGGCGGCGGCGCCGAGGGAGGGGGCGGTGGAGAGGAGGCAGTGCGGCAGTGTGGCGGAGAGGAGGTTTTTCTAGGGTCGGTTGCGTAGGGGAAGTGGTGGCGCACTGCTGCGTGGGAGTCAGGAGTGAGACTACGAACAAACTCCCTCCTTATATTAGAACTATCAACATGCGGATCTAGACGGCTAATCTTTGATCGGACAACTGAGGAAAAAAGGAGGGAGAACGGACCGACGGCCACTAACTCACATTTTTAAGTAGTAGAGATTAGAGTGTAGGGGGTTATTTGTTTATAAGCCAACTCATGTACTACACACACACACACACATACATACATACATACATACATACATACATACATACATACATACATACATACATACATACATACATACATACATACATACATATATACATACATACATACATACATACATATATATATATATATATATATATATATATATATATATATATATATATATATATATATGCCCTTTGTCCCAATGTGGAATATAATCTCTCTATTCATAATATGGTACTAGAGACACTACTTCAGAGAGCCTAAAGCCTAGTATTAGACGTCACATTACAGATGGTTCCTTAAAACCGTCTGTATTAAATACTATCACAGACAGTTTTAGTTTAGAACCGTTTATGTTGATGTCAATGATAAAAACCGTCTGTGAATGTGAACTATCACAAATGGTTCGTGGTTAAAACCATCTATAATATTATGAAGTATCATAGACGGTTTTTAATTTGAATCGTCTGTGATAATTCACAAACAATTCATTATAAAAACCGTCAGTGATAATTCCGCTATATTAATAGCGCATAGACTCGCCAACCTCCTCTGTTTTAAATTCCAGATCTACCTGCTGTGTTGAGCTATAGGCGGGGCTTTGAGGCCATTTGGTGGAAGGAGATCGACTATTTGGCAAGTGTAATTGTAGATCCACTAAGTTATTGGATATCTATGTTTAGTAATTTGTTTCTAATTGTGTTATAATTTAGATCTAACTTTTGGTGAAAGGAGAATTGAAGACGGTTTAGATATACCTGACTTGATATAGAGAGACGATTATTTACATCTAGCTAATATAGCTACTTAATTTATATCGTACATATATAGTATAGTAATTAATTAATTGAATATGTTATACTAAATTGTTATATGCATAACGCTGGAAATTATGTGAGTAAAGAGTACATTAATGGTGTTTCTACTTTTACAAGAGCTGTTGATGAAGATATGTTGAATAAGGGGGTAGAATATATGTACTGTCTATGTATTGACTGCGAGAATCTAAAGATGTTTAAGAACTGAGAGCAGATTGAAGCGCACTTAATTTGAAGGGGTTCCAAAAGGGGATATGCATGTTGGACCAGTCATGGTGAAGAGCAGATTACATAGGAATGTAGTAATAATGAGTCATCGATGAAGTCAATGATATGCCACCAAATGATCATGTCGATTGTGGTTCTGATTCAGATAGTCTAAATGATTACAATCTAGATCAGATGCTTTGCGATGCAAAAAGGAACTGTAATGAGAGAGAGTATGTTAAATTCCGGTGCTTGATGGAGGACTCAAAGAACCTTTGTTCACATGCTACAAGTCAAAGTACATGAGGTTGTCAGCCGTGCTTGAACTACTGTGATAGTTGAAACCGTCTATGATAATCAATATGTCATAGATGGTTTGTAGTTGAAACCATCTGTGATAATTAATATATTACAGACGGTTTTTATTAAAAATTGTCTATGATAGTCTTCATCACAGACGATTTGAAAGCCGTCTATAATGACCTCGTATTATTACTGACCCTTAAATTCAGACGGCTAATGAAATCATCTGTGACGATGTTTTTGAACTGTCTGAGATGACCTTTTGTGCAGTAGTGAGCCTAGATAGGCTTAGGGCTAGGGTTACCTCTTTGACTCTCCAACAACGAAATTTCAGAAATTTCGGTCATTTTGTTACCCAGCAAAAGGAAAAATATTCAGTCAAATTTTAGTTGAATTTGTCTTCATTCGAAATTTGTTCAAAATTTGTCCATATTTAATTAAATTTTATCAAAATTCAAATGAAGTTCAAAAATTTGGTCCGAAATTATGAATAAAATTTTAAATTTTCATTTAATTCGGTGGTTTTACTGGGTGACGAAAATTTTTCCCTTCTGAAAGATTTTTTCTTGCTCTCCAGCCACCGCCCCCTATTTGTCCATAGAGCCACTGTTGTCGCTCGTCCTTGCCAGTGTTATCGCCCTGGTCAGCCTTTGCTACCGCTGCCCCAGGCACCGCTTCCATGTTGTCGTAGCTGCCACTTAGGAACTTGTCGTCGGATGTCTTCTTGCTCGGTCGCGTCACGCACGTCGCATGCCCGACGAGGGGACTGACCTCCTTGCCGTCGTCGTGTGCGAGGGCTCACCTCCGGCACCTTCGATCCGTCATCGACCGCGTCTGTTGCCGTCACTCCTCATCATCGCGTCATGCTACAGTCGTCCGCGGTGCCATCCAGGCCACGTCGGAGGGTTGACGCCTTGCTGCTTTCGCTTCCAGCCTCAGGAGTCATCGAGTCGTCACTGTCGAATCTTCCGTCACCGGCCGCCACAGCCAGATCTTCCGTCGCCAACCGCTGTAGCCATATCTCAGTCACCTACATCACCGCTTGACCCCCACCGAGAAGCTAGCATCACCAATCAGATTAGATCGTCACCCTGTGCGTCACCCTGTGAATCACACAACTCTTCTCTCTAGAAATCTATCACATATTTATCACTCTCAGTATTTCTCTCACAAGAACACACACAAGAGAATCGTAGAGAGGAAAAAGAAAACACATGCGCAAACTACATCTTTTCTTCTCATTCTCCTCTCATTTTCCATTACAGCTGAACACACGCTTTAATACACATATGAGCCTCAACCAACAGTTAGTTAGCTCATCTGCAACTCACACAACAAGCCGCGCGCTAAACTCGGACGAAGATCAGATGACCTATTCTTGCATCACTAACTGCACGACAACACGTACTAACTCCATGCATGCACACACGCTAATAGACTTGGGGTGTGTTTGGTTCGTGGATGGAGGTTGTATCGTATATCCTGACTGAGTGGATGCAGGCTGAGTGGAATCGTATTTCAGAAAAAGAAGATGTTTGGTGAGGTTGCATGAGCGGATGCAAAAAAACTGAGATACTGTTTGGTTGCCTGTATGAGCGGATGCAGTCTACCAAACCTGAGAGGCTGACACATGGGACCGCATAAGATACACTGCATCAACCCATCCAGGATGGCCAGTGAAGCTCATTTTGAGCTATTAGACCATGTGGCTAGGTCTAGAATTTTTATGATGATGAATAACTGACAACTTTGCGTAGTATTGTTATTCAAGGCGTGTGCATGTGTGCGTGGACTAATATCGGTCAAGTTGGTGAGAACTTGTGCCGGGAAAAACGTTCTTTGGTCTTTGCATGTGCAGATTGGGCGTGGAGACAGTCATGGTCGGTGACGAGGAAGACCGGGAATAGGAGGGGGAAATCTGAGGTCCAGGCGGTCGAGGATGTCACGAGGTGGTCGGGCTCACGCTGGAGCACATGGAGATCAAAAGTGGATGGTGCGTGGAGAAGCTACGGGAGGTGCGGTCCTGGAGGCTTCGACACGTGATGAGCTGAAAAGTCGGAAGTGTTAAAAACCCGTGTTAGGAAGGGTTTCGGGTCCCTTGAAAATTAGTGAACTAAAAGTCTGGTTAAATTAAAAAGGCCTAGGCCCAATTAGATGAGTGGTATTAGGGTTTCTAGTAGATTGAAAAGAGGAAATAAGTTTGTATTAGAGGTAGCAGCGTCTAGGCATGGAATAGGATTAGAAGATGGTTTTAGAAAAGGAAACGGAGCGTGGCTTTTGGAAAAGGAAACGGAACGTGCCGGCTGTATTAAAAGGGATCAGGCCTCAGGGAGATTGGTGTGCGAACGGCAAGAGGCTGTTAGTTTTGCCGAGACTTGAATTTAATAAAAGAGGATCGTCTCGGCTTTGGAATTCCAGGCGTGAGCCTTTATTGGTTTTTTGTGTTGATCTCATGGCTACATGATTGGAGGGTTTATGATAGCTGGAGTGCAGACGTGAAGTTTAGAGAAAAAGGTGTTTTGCTTTTGTGATTGTTCTTGTGCTTCTAATCGTTGCATGCAGGTAAGTCGTGAGCGGCGCCCGGGTGGTAAGTAATTAGGGTTAATAAGGTTTGCTAATGAGTTTGATTAGTAGATGTGTGTCTATTGACTACAAAGTTGTGGGATGGCTGCATGCATGACTTACTAGAAGCTTTGCATGCATATTTAATCCATCCATCCGTGAGTCATCAGAGCTCCCCCATGCATACACAATATTCTAGTTGATTTTGAGTACCATTCATCCGTGAATAATCAAGGCCATGCCATGCATACTTACATATACTAGTAGATTTCTGTTAAATACTCGCACGGCTTAGCTGTTGGTAAAAGGAGACTCATATTTAGTGTTTTTCTTTCTTTCTTTTAGATTGCTACAGTAACCATATATATTTCTATTGCTATCTTTGTTCTTTTTATTCTTACTGTGATTGTCAGATTAAAAAAGCAGAAGATAGTAGATAAAAAATAAAGAAAATCCGCTGTGCGCTGCAATCATTCACCCCCCCTCTGATTGCCATCGCCGATCCTACATGAGTGTATCCACCCATCCAGGATGAGGGTGTATTTTTGCATCCGCTCATGCAGGCTGCATCCACTCATATAGGCAACCAAACATGCTCTTTCTCAGATTATACGGATCCACCCAGCCAGGACGAAGGAGATTCAGGCCCTGTTTGGATTCTGATGTCTAAAGTTTAGTTGGCTAAAGTCCAGGGCTAAACTTTAGCCACTAAACTTTAGACCACAGGGCTGTTTGGATCATTGACTAAAGTTTAGTTCTGGTCCAATAAATGGACTTTTGTACCCCTGGGATTTTTGAGCTGTTGTTTGCTTGCTAAAATAATAATCAACCCAATTGGTATTGATAAATAATTAATTTAAACTTGGTACAATAGATAGGTCAATAAAAAAAGTTCATCCACATGCGGACAGACTGTAATCCAAAGAAAATATAGTTGAAATAATGTTTTGCGGGGGCGATGGGAGTCCGGGCGGGGAAGAGATATTTTCACGGGGGCAAAAACGTCTTTTGCGTGTGGGAGATGGGAGAAACCAAAACTTTAGACCACTTTAGCTCATTTTTTTGGTCTAATGGTCTAAAGTTGTTTTTAGGGGTTAGCTAAAGTTTAGATCTAACTTTAGACCACCTGTTTGGAGACTTTAGATCTAAACTTTAGTAACTAAACTTTAGATGGAGGAATCCAAACAGGACCTCAGGCAACCAAATACACCCTTGACCAATTCTCATGCACGTCCTCGTGGCCACTAACTAATTAACTCCCTAACTACTTCATCTTAAATGTGCGTGTGCACGTACGTACATGAACTGTCTCAAATGAACTAAGTCAAGATTAATTCCTAACATTCTCCCCCTTAATCTTGACTTGCTAAACTTCACAAGACGAAGTCTGATCTCCTGACACATCTCCAAGGAGTTTTACCTTCTTCTTGCTGACCATGCAGCCGGTGACACAACTTGTCGATGCCTTTCGCTTCTTCACCATCGGTGACACACCTCGCCGATGACTTCGACCTCTACCTCAACTCCAATTGTCTTTTGCAAGTACCATCGGCGACAGAGACTTGGACTGGAGCTTACATTAGTGAGTTCTTGGACACACCTACAAAAACTCACGCTTTCTCGTGGACACAACTAACACGAGAATACACACATGTACAACAGCTAGACGGGAGTACAGAGAGAACACACTTCTATTCTCTTATACTACTAAGTTCTCGGACACGCACACAACTAATTCACAGTGGAGGAAACCAGAAGAGTGTTATGAGCACACACACAGCTTTTGGCACTCGACAGACCCAGAGCTTTTCCATGTGCTCTCATTCTTTATCCTCCACAATACCTCACGGGAGCCCATCGCTCCGTCATGCCATGCCTCGCAGGCCGCTGACATCACGCCACGTTGTGCCCCGCAGGCGTAGCGCCGCAGTATTTCTCTCACAAGAACACACACAAGAGAATCGTAGGGAGGAAAAAGAAAACACATGCACAAACTACATCTTTTCTTCTCATTCTCCTCTCATTTTCCATTACAGCTGAACACACACGCTTTAATACACGTATGAGCCTCAACTAACAGTTAGTTAGCTCATCCGCAACTCACACAACAAGCCGCGTGCTAAACTCTTAAACGTGCGTGTGCACGTACATACATGAACTATCTCAAATGAACTAAGTCAAGATTAATTCCTAACATCACCTTCATCGGTTTTGTGATGTTATCTTCTGCAACTCATCGTCACCTTCTAGGTTGCCGCTGCCACCTTCCAGGCTGCCATCGCTGCCTCAGGTCTTCGCACCGTTGTCCAGCTTAATGCCCATGCCCATGACAGTTTAATCGTGTATGATTCGTTTAGTGATTTTAACCATGTAATGGTCCCATTATCCATTTTCTAGAAAAACTTCATTATTCATAGGAACGTTACATTCCCCCAATAGTTATATTTATTTACATTTCCCTCAAATGAGAATGACAAACTGAGTTGTTTGATTGAAAAACTTGATATGCTAGTCATTCTTGCCGTACTCCAGTGAAATAATTCATGACTGACAAAGATTGCATTATGCATATATGGATGTTCATGTCACCTCCGATGCAAATACATCAGAATAAGTTGAAGAAAGTGAATTCGAATGCAAGAATCAAGATAGCAAAGGACCAATGGATATGCTTTCTGTGCCAGCTACTAAACAAACAATGAAGAAAGCAGAAGATGCACAAACTACCAAAGATGCAAAACAGAGGGAAAAGAAGCGGGAAAAGGTTATTAAATGCATAGCGGCATTTTTCTATGAAGCTGGGGTTCCTTTTAATGCTGTTTGTCAAGAGAGTTTCTAGTTAATGCTTGAAGCAATTGGACAATTTGGCCCTGGTTTGCGGGGACCCTCTCTGGAGGAGCTTCAAGGGCCATTCTTGCAGGAACAAGTTTCAGCTATTAATGATTCAATTGAAGCGCTGAAGAAATCTTGGGCTTGGGAGGGATGTTCTATTATGCTTGATACTTGGACTGATGATAAGGGAAGATGCCTGATGAACCTGGCAGTCTGTTCGCAGGGTCTATCTTTCCTTCATTCCATGAATCTTTCATCAGTCTCATGTCAGTCTCATGACGATGTTGGGAAATTTGCCCAAGGGTCTAGATGAGCGATGAAGTTGAGTTTCGAGATCACGCACGTGAACACAAGTAAACATAGATAGATCTTTAGTGTCAGACCTAAATTTTACAATTCGGACTCTTCTGTAATTCCACCGCACTATTCCTTGGATCAGTAGATAGTGCTCACAGATATAGTACTGAACATCAAAATACATATCAGGCGGAAGTGGAAATATAATAGTAGACTTACTCATGGGCCGCTCAGGCCGAAATCAATAAAATGCAGCAGTGGAAACGAAACACACAGGTGAGACCCTCAGGATGTGCCCACAGGCAGCCAACTTGGGGTTCGCAACCTAGTTCTTGATCTCTTCATCTTCTTCACCATTAGGACCTGGTGTACTGATGTAGCGTAGCGATCTGACTCCTGATTCTGGATTAATTATGAGAGAGAGGGTGAGCACACAGGATGCAAATAGATAACATGCATGGTTTATCAAAGAAAGGCTCGGGTTATTTTATTTGCCATAAATTTCTTTTAAAATATGATACATAGAAACTTCCTAAGACCTAGTAGTTTGAACTAAAATATACTGTGTGAAAGAATGCAATAATAATAGTGATCCAGATACCATCCACTGTTACATGATTTTTGCACCATATGCTAACCTTTTAACGTTATAACCGCTTACATTATCACTGGGGCAACACCCGGAGCAATACAAATCAGAGCCTTTCACTGCCCTCCACTTTTCCAATTTCACCATAAAGTTTTTGAAATAGAACTATATCTGGTTAAGTTCCCATGTTCGCCCTTGACCGTGGGCACGGCTATTCGAATAGTTTTGACTCTACAGAGTTTGTACACTTTACCCACAAGAGACAATTCGCTCGTTGCTCCACACGATTCCTTAGTCATGCGGTTGAGTAGATCATCACAATAACTTTTCAAAATACCTCGCCCCTTCTATCATCTCACCCATATGGGCTTCTCCCGCTTGTGGCAGGTCCCACAAGTTGTGCAGCAAGTTCTTCCCCTATGCAACTAGCAGCTGGACTATCCACACTGACTAGCTCGCCGCAGAAAACTTCACCCTCTGCGAGTGTCCCATTCAAGTCGTCACACAGATAGCCACTTGCACTACCTCACCTCCTCCACCGATGAGATGACTTTCATGGTTCAGTAAATCTACTAAGCCAAGTTGTACTTTACAGACTTGTGGTTGTACTTGTATTACACAAGAGGTCATGACAAGATTCATTCCTTAAGATTATCTGGGCGGTAATATCACTAACCACACTCTCGTGCACCGTTGCAGCATACCTCCGTACCATCCGCGTTGATAGATAAGCAATTTGAGGTTTTTAGGAGCATAAAAATAATCATACCGAATATACCAGTCATTTCCACCATGACTTCCCAAATCAATTTCTCATGATTAAAAGTGATGCTTGGGGCATTTTGGCACCCCCGAGTATCTAAGCAGTACTAAGCATGGCGACTAACTGTAGGCTTATTTTTGAAAGGTTGCTATTACAATTTTCTTAGGGTTACATGGCTCAAATGTTCAACCATTCCAAAGGAGGTAATATTAACAAGTCAAGTAATTGCCATATAACTAGAATCTTAAAACAAACATATATTTGCATACGAAATAACATCATGCACTTTGATAATTTAAAAAAAAGTAAATTTTCAGAAAATGTAGGTTCAACATGATCAAAGTATTGACTCGCCTTGCGTAGTTTACAGTAGTCTTGAGCTCACTCAAAGCTTTCTCATTCGATGGTCTTGAGTTCCTAGTCTTCCTTTTGTCTAGATCTTGGTATTGCTTGATCCAATGAATCTTTAGGACTTCAATTTCTAATTACGCGCTAAACAACTGAATCCAAATAAAGGCAAATAACTCAAAGATCCAAATAAATCCAATTGAACTTGATTAATCTTTATTATGACTAAACAAATGATTTGAGGTTGGGTTGGTTGGGGTGTTGACAGAGTTAGAGGGGTTGGAGCGAAGTGGTAAATGGCCAAAGAAAATCCGTCGAGATGGGTGCCAAGGATGGTTTATATTGAAGGAATATTCACGGGAATATTTCCGCTTAGAACTCGGAGATGGCTAGGTATAGCTGATGGCAGATCATGAATCAGCCTTTAGTTTAATAATTATTTTTATTATTTTATATTTATCAAGGAAGTTTCATGAGTTAGGTTAGACTTACGGACAAACGTATGTGTTTAGCTTAGTATTATCTGTCAAGTGCTAACTTTTAAAGGATTAGGGCATGTGTTGCATACGCGATGTATACGATTTTTTGGCTTATCGAATTAATCTTATTGTTCATATTTCTAGCATTCGGGATATAGTATCTTTCTAATGGCTAATCGGTTGAATCATTAACTTTCCTTGCTTAGCTTAATAAACTGTTAGAGCGTGGGATTATTTAATTGTTTAATTAGTATTCAGTTGACTGACTTAAGGAAATTATCGACCTTTTTACATGCGTTTACTTACAATATTCTAAATGAGTCTTTGAATCATTTTAATGCTGGCGAATTCCTTTTGTTTATAAAAAGAATTTTACTTTAGCTTCACATGTGCACAATTTAAGCAACGTCGAGTTTTATGTATCTATACCATTATATGCCAAAGATCATTATTAATTTAATCTATTGCTAAGGTTCAATTATCGACAACATGTTAATGGCAAGAATTAGGTTTTAATAGAGCTTATGATGGTCATGCAAGTTTCTTGCACAATTATTGGCTGGCTTCTTATATCACCTCTATTTCTATCAGATTTGGATTTTGGACAAGATTTCTAATTAAAAGGAACATTTCAATTAAATTCTGGTAACACAAAACTAATTTGATTGTCCTATTTTGTTTGCCATGTACTCTTAGCAACCTTGATTATTGTTTATGAATATATAGAATTATGTTTTTGCCACTACCTCTAATTAAAATTGTGTTTTAATTTACATTCAACTAATTATTTAAACTTCACCTAATTATTTCCCTTAATCACTCAATTGTCCATATGCATATAATTTTATATTTTGATGTGTAGGTAAATTTTATTTGAACCCAAATCAATTGTCTTAGTTTCCTTGAATTATTTCCTAATTATTTTATAATTATTTTCTAATTGGAATGACTAAAAGAAAATAAATAGAAAATGTGGCCGAAGGGGACTTGAACCCATGCCTTGCGGCGTGAACACGGCTCGGTCTACAAGCTGGGTAGCTACCTCTTTGTGACTGAACTGGGGAGACAATTTAGAAGAGGTAGTGTAGTGACTGAGCTGCAAAACAGAGCATCCTGGAGGCGCAAGGGCCGTGCGGCGTTACCAGCGAGGAACGGTCAGGGAGGCGGTGGTGACAGGCAAAATGGGACCCTATGGAGGTGAGGATGTCCCTGACGGTAGTGGCTCTGGCCAGAAGGTTCCACAGCAGGCCGGCGGCGGTGGAGAACGGCTGGGTGTGGGAAGGCCGTTAATAGCGGCGGTGGCCGGAGGGAGGAGGGAGCGAGATAGGGGAAGCACGAGTAGGAGTGGACCACGAGGAACTCACCCAGGTGATCGACGAAGCCGGAGGAGTGCCGAGGCAGGCTGGCGATGTGCATGGGCGGCGGTGTGGTCGGGTCACCGTGTAGGGGGAGCTCGGGCGGTGGAGGGTGTCGGCCAGCAGTCGGGGGAGCTTCGGGGCATCGAGAAGCTACTCCCTCAGCGAGGAATCAGAGGGAGGTCAACCGAGGAGGAGATGGCGGCAACGACCGGTTTTGGGGAAGAAGCAGCGACGGTGAGCTTCAGTGCACAGAATTCCAATTGGCTCGGAGAGGAAGTAAATGGGGAGCGGGGACACACTGTGACGCGGTCAGATTGGCGAGGGCTTCGCTGGAGAGGCCGAGGCGGTGTGAGGTGGGTCGGCCGGTGCATGGGCGAAAGCACGATTCCACCACGGAGGGAGCAAGGAGAAGAGAGGGTGGAAATGGTGTGCCAGGGAGGCTTCTTATAGTTGTGGAGGGGGTTGCTGTGGTGCCACTGTTGCCGACGATTGAGGGGCAGGGTGCGGCGTGGGCGACGGCATGGCGCTAGGGGACGACGATGCGACGGGGGCGTAGGGTGACACGATGGCGATGGGTGCGGAGGCGATGGGAGTGGTTCGACGATGTGAAGGAGGCGACACGGCTGACGCGCACAAGAGACGTAGGGTCGGGTGGTCAGGAGCAATGATAGAGAGCGAGTGCGACAGGAGAAAAAGGGAGAAGGAGCGAGACGCCAGGTGAGCAGAAAAGAAAGAAGGGAGAGAAAAGAAGGCTGGGAGCCAGGCCTGCGTGCAGAGAAAGGACAGGAGGGTCCAGCGGCAGAGGAGAAATCGGGAGAGAGGGGGAGGAGGAAAGAGAAAAAGAAGCGGGGCCCACATGCAAGAGAAGAGGGAAAAGGGAAAGAAAAAGGGAAAAGGAAATGCTAAAGCATTATTTTGAAATTTGGATTTTTAATTTAAATTTTAATTTGCATTAGGATTTTCTATTTTTGGGGTTTTGCATGTTATTTAAAATTGAAATTTCATTTAAGTTTTGTATTCAATTTTTGGATTTTCAATTCAAGTCTTGGTTCAAATATCTAGGTACAAAAGCTAGCATTTCTCTATTTTTGATTTTTATTTTGCTATGATTTTGTGTACAACTTTTGAATATTCGCCCTTGGTTTTTGTTTGCTAATTGAATTTAAAATAAGGAATTTTTGGTTTAATTATTTAGGGATAGAGTCTAATATTCTTTTGGTTTTATTTTATTGACTTGAATTTGAATTCCAGATTTTGGTATTTTGAATTCATGATCTGTAAGTTACTTTGTATTTTTATTATTTACATGATCATCATTTGCACTTGGGATTATTCTTGGGTTATTAATTTGCATAGCATGAAACTCAGAAAATTTCAAATAAATATTCAGAAGAAATTTGAATGCCAACAAAATGCGAGAGAAAGTTTTAAAATTCCATATTTTTGAACATCCAAATTTTGGGATGTTACATTTGGCGACGCGATACAATGCGATGCGTCTACATCCTTTTCATTTTTCTTATATAGAGAGATGATATACAAGACATCAGAATCAACGCGGCATACCACGCTGAGAGTCCGACTCGAACACATCCGACTTTTCCTTTATACAACCACTTTGAATTCTGAACATACTTTGATTCCTACTATGACTACGACTGCTACAGTACTTTTACGACTACCATGGTCATAGAACTTGGTCGTAGACTGCCATGGTCGTTGATCCGAAGACAACTAGATTGACTCTATCAATCTCCTCCTTAAGATTGCTGTCTTTCGTCGATATTCTGCACACCAATCTTCTCCCTTATCTCCTTGAACTTCATTCTTCCGAGTGATTTGGTCAGGATATCAATGAGCTGGTCTTCCGTGCAAACATGTTGCACCTCAATCTTCCCTGATTCCACACATTCTCTAATGTAATGGAAACAGGTATCAATGTGTTTGCTTCTCTGATGGTAGATTGGGTTCTTACACAATGCAATTATAGACTGATTGTCGATCTTCAAGAATACCTCCTTAATATTCGTCTTCAACATGTTAGCCAATAATCATCCTAGCCATACCTCTTGACATGCTGCCGCACAAGCTGCAATGTACTTTGCTTCACACGAGGATAAAGCGATTACCTTCTACTTCTGTGAACACCCACTAATTGGGTTCGACCCAAGAAAAATAATCATGCCCGAAGTACTTTTCTAGTCATCCATATCACCGGCTAGATCACTGTTCGAGTAACCGATCAACCCCAAACCTTCTTCCTTCTTCTCGTAGACACACTTGTAATTCAAAGTTCCTTTTACGTACCTCAGGATGTGCTTTACTACACCCATATGCTTGGTAGTCGGTTTTTCCATGTACCTGCTCACCATGCCAACCGTGAACGCCAAATCCGGTCATGTGTGTAGCAAGTATCTCAAACTTTCGATTATGCTTCTGTATAGAGTCTTGTCTATGGGAGGATTTTTGCTATCTTTGCTCAACTTTCGGCATTGTTCCATCAAAATTTGCATTGGATTGCAATCCTTCATGCCGCACATATCCAACACCTTTGTTGCATATGCGAACTGACTAAGAGTGATCTTCCTGGAGCTTTGACGTACTTCAATGCCCAAATAATAGTTGAGTAACCTGAGGTCGCTCATGCTAAACAACTTCTTCATCTGGCTTTTGAAGCTATTGATCTCCTCGATGCTCTCTTCAGTGATGATCAAATCATCCACATAAACTGCAACCAACAAACCTTTTCCTTTGCTTCGTTTATACACTACATGCTCTAATGGGCATCTTTCAAAGCCTAGTGCCACTAGAGACTTGTCTAACTTCGAATTTCAAGGTCTTGGGGCTTGACACAGACCATATAAAGCTTTGTGCAATCTTAACACCAGGTGTTCTTCTCCTTCCTTCTCAAATCCTGGAGGTTGCACAACATAGATTTTCTTCTTCTAGATAGGCATTGAGGAATGCTAACTTCACATCCATATGATGAACCTCCCAGCCTTCATGTACCACTATCGCAATAAGCAGTCACACTGTCTCTAGTCTTGCAACAGGAGCAAAGACTTCGTTGAAATCAATGCCTTGTCGTTGAACATACCCTTTTGCAACTAGCCTCACCTTGTGCTTTACGATCACGCATTGGGTGTCCTTCTTCACCTTATACACCCACTTCAAACCAATCGGCTTGTGACTGATTGGCAATGGAACTAGTTGCCATGTCCCATTTTCTTGGATAGAGGACATTTCCTCTTCCATCGCTCTTCTCCATTCAGGCTTTATCTTGGCTTCTTCATAGTTCGTAGGCTCGTCCAACTCCATTCGTAGCGGAGCTCCAGGTGAGACCGGCGCTCCCAACGTTGATGAAGGAGTGTGTGGTGTAGATGAGCCGGGCGTCGTTGACCCCATGCTCGTACGGGTCATGGTTGTGCCTAGAATCACCGCATCATGGTTGTGTCCTCTGACTACGTCCTCTGTGGTGGTAGTGTTGGAAGTCCCCACGTGGTTGTTAGGATCTACGACCATATTATGGTTGGATCCTTCGACTATGCCCACTGTGTTCGGCGTGTCAAGTACGTGGTCGTCAAGACTTGCATCAGTGTCAGGAGGATAATGCATCAGTGATCTACGACCATAGGTTGTACCTCTACTAAGGGATCTCTGCTCCACTCCCACTTCCTCTCCTCCTCGAACACCACGTCACAACTCAACACAACTCGTCGTGTCGTTGGATCAAACATTCGATAGCCTTTCATTTTTGAATCATACCCAATGAGCATCATTGGCTTGCTTCGACATGCTAGTTTGGAGGGGTGTGGCGTGGTCGTCTTCACGTGTGCAATGCACCCAAAAGTGCAGAGGTGACCCACACCTAGCTTGCAGTCGTAGTAGGCTTTGTAAGGAGTTTTGTTGATGATGCTTTTCATTGGCACCCGATTTAGGAGATAAACGGCAGTCGAGATCGCTTCTCCTCAAAATTCTCCTGGGACATCCCTGCTCTTCAATAGACTCGTTGCCATACCGACCACCGTCTAGTTCCTCCTTTCAACCTCACCGTTCGGTTGAGAATAAGGCATTGTCAGATACCGCCTAATACCCAACAGCTCACAGTAGCCTTTGAACTTGTTCGAGGTAAACTTGCCACCCCGGTCGGTGCACAGAGCTTTTACCCTCAGATTCTTCTCCATCTTGGATGCAGTCTTGATCTTCTTGAATGCCTCAAACACTTCATCTTTGCTTTGAAGTAATGCAAGCCACATATACCTTGTACAATCATCTACCAACAGCAGGAAATATCAATTTCCCCCATGCATGGTCAGAATGATTGGCCTACAAATATCGTCGTGCCACAACTCATGAGGAACAACTGCTCAGTATAGAGACATGGTCGAAAACGGGTTCCGATGTTGTTTGCTGATCAGACAACCATCGCAGATGCGATCTACTTGCTTGATCATGGGCATGCCTTGTACCATCTTCTTGTGAGCTAAATCCTTCAGAGCATGAAAAATCACATGCCATACCTAGCGTGCATCTTCATGCCTCTTCAGTGCTTCTTGCTAGAAGACACTCTAGTAGAGCTGGATTGATGTTCAACACATACATCCAGTTTCTTGATCTGCTCACTTTGGCCAACAATCTCCAAGTTCTGTCTAAAATTGACATTATTCCACCTTCGACCACAATCTTGCAGCCGTTTTCGTCAGCTGTCTGAGGCTAATAATATTGCTTCTTAGCCTCGGGGTGAAGTAAATATTTGTAAGAATACGATATTCACCCGTAGAACACTCCAATAGTACCGAGCCCCTTGTATCTCCACAGTCGAACCATCTCCAGATTTGACTGAGCTTTTTACCTTCGTGTCAATCTCAGCAAACTTCTCTATGCATTTGGTCATGTGGTTACTTGCACTATGTCTAAATACCAAGCCTTGTTTTAGGCGCCGCTAAGCTTTGGTGTCAACTTTTCTTCATGCAGGAATACCTTTTCTTCAGGTGTTAGGACTGTATGGATGAGTTCACATACTTCGATCATTAGTAGCTAAGGGTTGTCATTGTTTTGCTTTGCTACAAGATTCACCTTTGCTCTTCAGTTTGGCTTTGGACACTCTTTTGCAAAGTGCCCATACTTGTTGCAGTTGAAGCACTTGACCTTAGTCATGTCGAAGTGCGGAAATCATTCATCGACAGCGCGATTGCCCCTCCTCAACCACCGCCTTGTCGATGGTCACATCACCGACCTCTTTCGTTATGACCTCCTCTTTGAGTGCTGCTCGAGCCCTTGTTCTTCTTGTCTTCGAGCCCCTCTCTTCCTACTTGATTTGGGTAAAGAAGAGCTTCTCTCCTCTGTCCTTCAAGTGCCGTTGACCCTTCAGTCCTTCCTCGAAAGTTTTGAGGTGACCGATCGCCCCCAATATTAACATTACTTTGACATCACCAAACTGTTCGATCATTCCGATAATTTGGAGAAATCAATCTAGAACTATGCTGAACAGCTTTTCAACATCATCGCTCTCTTCCAGCGTCACGCCGAGCAAGCGGATCTCACCAACCAGAGTGGTGAGTTTCATGGAGTACTCGGTGATCGTCTCCGAGTCTTCCATCTGCAACTTGCTTAGTTGCCATTTGAGCACTTGAGCATGTGCCTTCTTGACACGATCTTCACCTACCCACATCTCCTTGAGTGCGATCCAGGCTTCTTTCGCTATCTTCTTTTCGACGATTGACATCATCACATCATCTGGCATTGCTTGCGAGATGGCCACCATTGCACCTTGGTCCTTGTCGCCATTGTCTCCATCTTCGACCGCCGACCATACCCCTAGCAAATGCAAGATTAACTTCATCTTGATGGTCCATATGCTATAATTTGTTTCGCTCAACATCGGGTACTGGATTGGGATCGAGGCGCTTCTTGTCATAAGCTTGACGAGCACGCCTGTCTTCGATGGATCGAGCTCATTGCCTATGGACTTGACGAGTGCTCCTGACTTCAACGAATCCAGCGTTACCGGTCATTGCTTCGTCCACTTAGGCTCTGATACCAATTGTTGGGAAATTTGCCCAGGGGTCTAGACGAGCGATGAACTTGAGTTTCGAGATCACGCACGCAAACACGAGTAAACACACGTAGATCTTTGGCGACATGATGCAATACGACGCGTCTGTGTTCTTTTCGTTTTTCTTATATAGAGAGACGACATACAAAACTTCGGAATCAACGCGACTGCCGTGGTCGTAGATCTGAAGACTACTAGATTAACTCTATCAGACGACACATATATTTTTCAACTTGTTCACTCTTGTATTGAAGAAGTTGGAGAGAAAAATGTGGTGCATGTTGTCCCGAACATTGAACCAAACAACATGGTGTCAAAAATGCTTGCTGAGAAGAGACCCAACGTTTTTTGGATCCAGTGCGCTGCACATTGTATTGACTTGATGCTTGAAGACATAGGAAATATTACTTCGATCAAAAATACAGTTGCTAAGGCAAGGGCAATCACTGCTTTTATTTATGGCCATACACGTTTGTTGGACATGATGAGCCAGTTCACCAATCACTGGAGAGAACTCACACATTGTTTCCTCTCTAGAACACACACACACAAGAAGATAAATACATATGAGTTTTGCTTTGTGCTGCCTCTCTCCCAAACTGCAGCGTTCTTCTTCCTTTTATAGAGCAGTACTTAGTGCAAGATTAACTCCAAACGGTTACATGCATGCCTAACTCCTAGCATTACATGCGTGATTAACTCCTAGCGTTACACATTGAAACGTATGCATGCATGGCATTCTAGTTGAAACGGATTAATAACTCAAAGTAAATACTAAATCAAGATTAATTTCTAACAAGCAGTTCAATGATTTAACATATGTCATGGTCAACCTGAGGCTGCAAGAGAAAGCGCGAAGGAAAGACACAGATCCTTTAGTTCCATACCTACCTGATGATGAGGAACCATACGAATGGTTGGTGGACATGGATGATAATGGTGATGCTCGGTTAGAAGCTCATAAAGATGAAATTAGAGCTGTACTTACACCACGCCCAAGCAGGGGTGATGAAGAGCTACGACATTTTAAGAAGAATACGAAATTGTCACATGCTTCATGTTCAAAGCAAGGAGAGTAGCCACGATATGTGAAGACTGAAGAAGAAGAGTCTTCACCAGATGAAGAGGAAGAGGAAGAGGAGGAAGGGTATGAGGACGAGTCTTCATACTAAGTTGTGGGTGGTGATGATCATGGCCTTGCATCAACCTGCTTGCCGGACATGAACATGATTGCCATTTTGTGATCCACAACCTCTAGATATTGTGGACTCATTAAGTTGTTTCGCACCCTGTTGCTTTCATTAGGATGCTATGCAAGTCTGACTGAAGTTTGAGTCCTCTTGATCATCCCATCTCCATGACTTCGGAATGATCAACAGACTTTAGTTTAGCGTCTGCCTACTAAAACTGAACTTCATTGTAGTTTAGCTAGCGTATTATATATGTAAGTTGGTTTTCAAGGCAGTGAAGCAATGGAAATCCTGAACCACTTTGCCCCGCTTTGTCAAGGACATCTCTCCCCCTGATCTTACTGCCACCAATTTATCCTGGATATACAAGAACGCTGCTCTAGGCATCGATCCAATCCAATCTATGGTTAATGGAAATGAAACTCTGATCATCATTCAAAGAGGCTAAGTTAGCAATCCCCCTGTAGCTTTGCAGCAGCTATTTCGACATGGTGGATTAGCATAACAAAACGTCGTCTTCCATTACCTAGCACCTGGTGCCATCGCCACTGGACGGACAGTGCCGACCTGCCAGATTTGGGTGTTGCTAATACCGGCCCGATCGAGCAGAGAGACCGGCAAGCAGCGTGCACTACCACTTGGTTTATTTACCAGTTGTATGCCCGCGCTGTGCAGCGAATTAATTCGTGAATTATAGAACAATTCTGATTCATATCCATCACAAAAGATATTAATCCGTCCATTTATATATCACAATCAAGAAATTTATTCTAGCAACATAAACACACCAAAAAGCTGAGCATTAGTTAAAGCAAGTTACATTATAACAGCAAGACTTCAATATATGGTTAAGTTGGACACAATTAAAAGCAAAGGAGAAAACGAAAATAAAGAAAAGAAAAAGAGAAAGTGTTTGTGTAGTTGGAGTAATGAGGAGTTGGTTAACAGACGGACCGTCACCAACTCTTTCTTTATAATCTCTATCTATCTTTACTATTATAAAAGAAGGAGTTGGTGGTTGATCCGGCCTCTCCCACTCCTTCTCATACTTTTCCTCTTGCTTGTCCACATTTTCTAAAAGTTATTTTTTTTCAACAGCTACTAGCTAAACATCATCAGCAAAAGCTAATCTCCACCGACGAAAAAAATAATCTCCAGCCCAAAACTGCCACCGCGTCCGTCCGATGGGTATTGCGACCATCGTCAACCGTCACGGCCCGGAACCATCCGCTGCTCGGCTGCTCCCATGTGCTGCCCGTGTGGGTGTGGCCATCAATCTCCCTCTCTCCCTTCCTTTCCCCATGCCATCCGCTTCCATCCTTTCCGCGCACTCCACACCCTCGCCTTCCCACCCACCTCCGCTCCCCGAGCCCAAATGTCAGACAGCGGCGCCGCCGGCCAGCAGCTCAGTGATCGGCAGAAATGGGAGATCGCCGTCTGGTTCCTCTCTAACGCCCCCGCCGGCGAGATCACTACGTCGCCAAAGCCAACCGCCCACTTCGCCCCTTCCTCCTCTGACCCCTCTGCGTAAATTTGGCTCTATTTGCCCGTGCGGCTATTTGACTCCTATCCGAATGTGTGGGTGGGTGGCGCAGATGTGCGCGCGCTGCTGGGGGACGAGGCCATGTACGAGGCCGCGGCCGCGGAGGCCTTCCCGGAGTACAACAAGGCGCACCTCGTATCCCTCGAGCTCCCCGACCGCAGCGGCGATGTGAGCATCTCTGTCCTAACTTATGTTTGCTGATGTGCTTCGACTCTACGATTATATACGAGTCATCGTACCGTATTTTTTAGTACATATAAAGAAGTTTTGTGATCAATGGCCACTGTCCTTCCAGACTTGAGACTTCGCAGTCACCAAACCGCAACAGCAAACGGAAGAGGGCATAGCACTCACTCAGTAGTCAGCACCAAGATCGCGCGGATTGGATCAAAAAGTGTAATTTTTCGCCAATCTGGTCCAATCTTTTAGCGTTTTTGGGTGAGTTGAGCTGTTTCTATCAGTTCTTGTTTCTTTTCTTTGGGAGTTCCTAGGATCCATAAGTATGGTGCCATTTGTTGTTTCTTTGGATGATACCTTTTTTTACCAACCACTGCAAATCCTCTCTGGTACTAGAAAATGCAAGGCTCTTTCCTTTTTTCTAGAGACAAACCGCATAATTTGAACACCAATTATTTGATTTTCCTTCTCGGTTTATTGCAGTCAGGATCTGCCTTTGTTTTTGCAGTTTTGCAAGTTGCAACCATCTAAACCTTCCGCATTTTCTCCCCTAGATAAGCTTCAAGATTGGATATTTCAACTCGAGCTCTGAGGCTGAGCAAGAAGCCAAATTTCATATAGAAAGGCGGCAATGTCAGGTAAGAAATCAGTTGTTGGCACTGAACTTTGCATCTTCCTTGCGGTTTTTTTTTGGTGAAACGGATTGCGCCGCTCTGCAGTGAGCCATGCCGAGGACCACGAGATATCGCTGTGCGACCCCAACTCCGAGGACGACCGGCGCCGGCGGAAGATCGGGTCGCTGCGGCGGAAGGCCATTCACGCGCTCCGGAGGCGCGGCAGGCGGAGGGTCGACTTCCGCTTCCCGACGGCAATCTCCATCGAGGACTTCCGCGACGCCGAGGAGGAGCGCGCCGTCGCCGCGTTCCGCGACCGCCTGGCCTCGAACGGCCTCCTCCCCGACAAGCACGACGACTACCACATGATGCTAAGGTGTCACATCCCGTGGAATGAAATCTGAATCAAAGAAGGGGAGTAAGGATCTGGAAGATGGAAAAGGGGAGAAATCGCTAGAACAGCTAAGAACTAAAGTAAACTAGGGCTACAGTAGATAACTTTTGACGGCGAATAGCATCTCCATTCTCAGTAGAAAGGTATATATATATATGAGTACTTACATCATCCAGCATTAAGTCTAAAAGGGATTACGGTAATTACATCCAAAGCAACTAAGTCTTTAACATTGACTACTATAGTGCCCGTGCTAACGCCACGGCGGCATTTCAGGAATGCACATGAAAACAACCAAATGACGATATTTTTTTTCAAAGTTTAAGTTTCACGCAATTGTATATCACTATGTATATAATCTGGAAAACACTCATGTATATCACCAGCAAGTTCAAGTCATGAAATTACAAGCCTAGGCCAATTATAATGCATAACAAGGCAATAATAAGTCATGTCATCTAATTTCTTATTTGCTTAAGTAGGTCTTGGAGTTCTCCAGGGATAATGTCTTTACATTCATTTTCACTGCTCTTCAAAATGTCCACCAAGAAATTCGTCCTCAGTGAATGTGATCGCTGTGCATGGCAGATAATAAGTTAACTTATTAATTTGCTATGTAGTCTACAAAATATACATAGAGAATATTATATACTCACAGTGTTGATAACTGGTAATCTTACACCATTCCACGACCATATGAAACTGTATACAAGGAAGCCTGACAGGTTGCTGGAGAAAAGCACGTGTTTAATTGTTATAGATAAATCAAATGATATTTGATAATAAAGATAAAACATATTATAAGTTATTACCATCAGTAGTTTTGGAACCCATGTTGGGAATTTACGACTCGAGTAAAAATATCGTCTTTCCACGCAGGATGTGCCAATTCCATGGCGAGTTTGAAATTATTGGCAATGTTATGTAATTTGTGTATATATGGCATGCATGGATCGAACCCTTAAACATTCCATTTTTAGGATGAGGATCCATAATAGACACGATTCTGTACCCATGTCTAGTATGTATAATGTGTAGTGCTCCATTTGTGGTATGGCGATAGAACCTATAAACAAACACCGAGTCTATAAGTGACAAATGATAAAACACAAGTTTTTAAAGGAGTATATAGAACATATCTTACACTGCTGCAATGTGAAATATCGTACTCCATGTCGAGCCGACATTCAAGCAATTTTATGAGTTTTGAAGTCTAGCTTGTCACACCGCGGATCTCGTCCAAACTGACATATGGACTGTTCATTTTGCAAAATTTAGAATTATTTGTTTAATATATATACACACACACACAAACACACAACAAGGGAACAATTATATCAACTTACACAGAACTGGAGGTCCATGTAGTGGAATTTGTCATCTAACCACAACAAGGCTTCGTTGCACGCAACCGTCCGAACACCCATGTTGAAGCAATCACAATCAATGGGTTTATTTGCATCTAAAATATCTCTAAGTGTTCTGAGACTTAGAGAAATTGGATATGGTCTGGTGCTTCGAACCCATTCTTTGCTACAAAAAAAACAAGGACCAGGAACGAATTAGTTGATCACATCTTAGTATATTAGTATATATGCAATTAATTAGCAAAAAATACTTACTCTAAACACTCTTCATCGTCTATCGACCAGATGTATGTGCTCAACCAATACAATAGTTCCTTTCTGTTAGTGAATATTTTGGCAGATGGTTGAAGACCAGCAACAATTTCTGACAGTTGAGTGACCTCACCCGGATTATCGATCATTATGACATCATCTAGATTATCGCTGACCTCTTTATCTTGTTCATCATCCTGGTACCCTCTCGCTGTGTTTAATGTGGAGTTCCATAAGATTGCGGGGAGCTTGAACCTAAACTTACTTATATCATCCTGAAAATATGAGCAAGTGCTGATCTATTAACCGATTATTTGAGAAAAAATGACTATGTTTAGAAATCTCCTATGAATTACAGGTCACATGGTCGATAGAGTAATTCCAGTCCAATACTCCATATAGTTGATCATCCATAAACCACAACTTACCTGTGCAAAAGTGAAAAAACTAACGTGAGTGATATAGATACTGTTGCAAGTCGAGCAATGGCATACACAACAAGTCAGATGATCTTTTACCCATCTGTTTGCATTCTCTCAGTGATCTTATCTATAATTGGCCAAGATGCCACTTTAATATCCGCCCATTTATCTCGGTACAGCTGTGTATGCTCTGGTGCAAGTTTTATTACTCTTTCCAGTCCTCTTAACTGTTGTGACAGAAACACCAATATTTAGAAAGGAATATTAGAATTAAAATACAATATGAAACTATATATTAATCATTAGTACCTACCGTAGTTTTGAGATCTCGACGGTCCGATAGTTCTCGTCCGAAAGAATCCAAGACATGTATCTCACATTTTTTTGGCATTCACAACCGCTAGGTACCAGTGAAACTTCTCAATATTAATTGGAAGGAACACCTGCAAACAGAGTTTTATCTCAAATTTTTCTTCTATCTTTAAATTATTAACAAAATTAACATCCGCGTGATATTATATATATAATAATTATGGCATCGACAAGTTTACCATATCAGCGTGTAAATACTTTTCGACCCTTGTATAATCTACGTCATCTTTATAGTTCAATGCCACCTTAGGATCTCCGTCACGTTTTAGCAAGCTGGAAATAAATGTATTTTCTAAATAAACATCTCCACCTTCTCTATGCTGTAGGTGTTCTTCATGCCGGATACAATGAATATAAGCACTTAGGACCTGCAAATTTTTAGTTTGACAGTAAAGAATTAAACCCAGATATTTGGTATACATCAATCAATGCAAAAGACAGTCTTAAACATACTTACAACGCCATTCACTTGCTCGCCGTCACGGAAAAGACAATCCATGTCATCTCTGTTTACCCAATTATTATCGATGTTGTGAGTACCCTTTTTTGGTGTTGCTTTCATGTATTCAATTATATCAGCATCTTCTTTTGTACACTCATAATCTACAGAGAAATTATTTTTATTATTAATTAATTCCCAAATAAGTAAAGAAGATACAATTGAAGACCACTCACCTTGAGGCAGGACTTTTGCATTGTTTGACTTCTTAGGTTTATTATGTCGGGATGATGCCTTCATCTGTGTGTTCAAGACTATCGACTTCACATCCTCGTCAGCACGATTCCTGTAGTCGTCTTTTTCTAGGCCAACTATTTGTCCGGCATCATATTCGATCGGCCCTTCTGCTACATCCATGTTGATCTGCAATATATAATATCAGTGAAGAGAGGGTGAAGTAGTGAAGCAGCTTGTGAAATGAATCAGGTCCTGTGAAAAAATTTTGCTATTGTTGTTCGTCTTAATTAGTACAGCAAAAGCCCTTCTGCTAGTGTTGTTACAAGCACAGGAAGTGAATACTAAAGAAATTCTCATGTTGTTTCTTCTCAGTGCAATTTTTCCAAGAACTGTTCATGATGTAAAAAGATATGTTTTCCTGAATATACTGAATACTTTCTTCTAGGGTCTTGATTGAAGTGTTCTTTTCAATAGACCAAAATTTTGACTTTGCTCTGCTAGAAAGTATTGGAGTAGTGGACCATGTTGTACTTCCAATACAAGGGTTTTATAATAAAGTAGCGATGCATGGTAATTTAAAACAAAATAATTAAATAATAAATTGCAAACTGGGTTCAACATGATTAAAGGACACTACTTGCCTTGGCCTTGCTCAGCTGAGGGCTCTTGGTCTTCAAATCCAACTTCCGTTCCCTCGAACACGCGATCTAACGAGAGAGAAAGCAAATCGAAAAGACAAAATAAAATCAAATAAAATTCAAACGAACTCCAAAAACTTTCAAACCTGAACCAAAAAATAGAGCTCAATTTTAGATGAATTTAAGAAAAAGAATCGGATCAATTGGAGCTAGGACGAGGGAGAACGGGCCTCTGGAAGATTGGATCTAAAGAAAATCGGGGAAAATAGGAAATTGCACTGTGCTGTGAACCGGGTGCACAGGGGAGCTGAGTTCACGGTGGACGCGGCGCATAGAACAGTGCGGGCGGCGGGCTGCTGGCGCAAGCGACTAGGGTGACGTGGCTGCTGACGGGGCGACGCGTGGACACCTGGGCTGCCGTGGCGGGCTGACATGGCAAATGACGTGTCATGCTGACGTGGCACCTGGGGGCCTCGGGGTGCTGACGTGGCTGACACGTCAACCTAGGGCTGATGTGGCTGCTTGCGTGGCGGCTGACTCGGCTTGGGGTCTACGGTGCACAGCTGACATGCAGGCCCCACCGGGCAGAGGCCGGTGCACGGTGGTCCGGGCGCACGGGAAAGCGGCGTCGGCGCGGCGGCGTCGGCCAGCGTCGCGGCGTGCACGGATCTGGCGTCGGCGGCGTGGGTGCGCGGCAGCGATGACCGAGCGGCGGGTGAGCAGCGGCGGTCTGGCTGGCGAGCTCACCGCGGCGGCAGACGGCGGCGGGAGTTCACCAGCGGTGACGAAGACCGGCGGCGGCGGCCGGCGAGTGCTCCCGCGGCGTCAACGGAGGCTCGGCGGCAGCGCGGCGGCGGCGGCAGCTTCGGGGCGGCGAACCCCGGGTCGGGCCTTTATACCCGGCTCGAGAGTCCCAGCGCACAGCGCGCGAGTCCGGCGGAAGACGGCGAGGCGGCGGCGAGTTCGCGCCGGACACGGGGAGGAGAGTCCCGCTCGGGGACGAGGGCCTTGACAGGTGGGCCCCACCTGTCAGCGACACGGGCAAGCGGGCAGCTGAGATGGCGCGCGGACGAAGCGGCAGCGGCGGGGATGGCGACACGCGTCAGCCATCGGGCAGAGGGTTGCGGCGCGGGCGCGGGTGCGGATGCGTAACGTGTGGCACAGACGCGGGTGTGCTGGGCTGGGCTGGCGGAGCCGTGGCGGGTTGGGCCAGCTGGGTGGGTTTCGGCCCACCTGGCTGGTTTAGGAATTTTAGGGTTTTTCTTTTTCAGAAATTCATTTAATTTCTTTTGAGCTCTAGAAAATACCAAATAAATCCAGAAAAATCCAGAAACATTCCAATAAATTCCTTGAGACACAAGGAACTCAAATAAAATAACTTTGGCAAATGTTCATGTTTGGATTATTCATATTAAACCCTTTCAATTTAATAAAATTCCAATTAAGCTTTAATTGTTTGTGCCCACCTTTCAATTTGTCTCACTTTATGATTATATGAGTAAACACCTATATCTGAAATTCTGAATACTGGATATATAAAAGATATATAAAGACATTATCAACCCTACAAGTGTAGTATAGTCATCTTCTAGTAGCCACATTTGACAGCTCTTGCGGTTTCTTGTTTGATAGTGATTACAGTCATCCTCATTGATGCACCTAGAAGGGCAGCAGAGCCAAGAACCGCAAAAAGACCATGATCTAAAGTTGATGGTGATCCAATCAACAAGCCAACCAGACGACCGTATGCTGCACCGGCTAAAATAACTGGCACAAAAAGGCCAGATGGTAAAGCAAGGCCATAGCTAAAAATGCCCAGAAAATACGATGCAATAAAGAACACAAGGATCGAAGATATATGGAACTCATCATCAGTGCCAGCACTGTAAAGGTTTCTGAATTCTGATAGTGTCATCATTGGTGTTGAAGAACAGGCTAGCCAAGTCATTGTATTCATTCATTGCACACTGGAACTTCTTGAAATTACCAGATCTCCTATTGATGGACAAGCTTCTTACGTATCGATCGGACAAGGTTTGCAAGAAGCAATCCATGGCAAGCCAAAGAGGCAACACGATGTGCGATGGTGATCATTTGCGCGATCGGGAGCGGTTGTAAGTTTGTCCTTTCCTGAAAGTAAGTTGAAGATAATAGACAAGTTACGTTGGGGAAAATGTTTTCAGTTCAAATGGGTAAATGAGTCTAATTGACAACTGCAATTAAGTACCTATAAATGGCCCAGTAGGTGCACATTGCCATTTTTATGAACAGTTTAATTATTGATTCTCAACATTTAAGTACAGGGAAGTGATGTATTCAGGGAAAGCTTTACTAAATGGAATGCCTACAGTTAAAATTACAGATCTGAAGATCATTAACATTAAACCAACATCAGTACATACTCGTTGATAAGATTGTACAGACGAAGAACCTTGTCCAGGAAAAAGTTGTACAAACTCCCCAGTATTCCTCCAAGAACTCCTAGAGTGATTACCGGAGGTAAATCGACCAAATGGTAGGTGATGTAATCTGAAGTCACATCAAACATTATAAGGCCGCCTTTCCCAAACAAGCCACACCTGCCACTTTTACAGAAGTCTATCAATGCCCTAAGGACAACAGCAACCATTGCCGTTGTGAAAAATGCTCGCCAGAGTAAGGCACTCCTCCACCTGCAAAGGCAACAAAAAGATGTTCTAATGGTATTTTACGCAAAAACTTTGTAATGAAGGGTACCATTTTTGCAGAAGCTTTTAAATATTTTGTTCCTTTTAAGGGATATGCAACAGTGGCACATATATAGTAAACCCTACCTTTTCAATGCACCCCTTGCTCTAACAAATTCCAGAAATTCTCACAAGAACAGATCAAATAAGAAGAGTGGCAGTTCATGATTTCAGTCTTAATCACAACTTAAATGAAAAGTGGTGAAAAAATACAATTTTTTTTAAAAAAAGGTACCAATAGTGAGAACCATTATTTATTATGGAATTGCCTAATATCCTATATTGTGCAGTAACTTACATTAGTTCATCCAAATAGCGCAAAATCTCCTGGAAATCACTGAACTCTCCACTTGCTCCAATAAGGCTATGCTTACCAACCGCCTTAATGCGCTCCACACTCTTGTATCGCAAAGTTGACCCATAGGATGCTGCAAAAGAAATTAAAGAATAAATTCCACATTGCACAAATTATATTTATCAGTGTGGAAAAACCAACAACTAACCTCCAGTGTCAAATGCCATGATCACACCATCCTTGTATTTCAGTGCAATTACTGAGGTGCCAGTCACATAAGGATACCTGTTGATGTGATACAATGGCAAGAGTTAAATCACATATATGTAATATGTATAAATGTATCAAAAGAAGCAAAAGAAAACACCATGAAAAGTTGAACTCTAATGCAACACTAAAAGAAAGCTTAGACACGAAGATATTTGTGAAAAATAACGTGCATACAGTTTGCTATAATCATCTTGAATAACCGAAAAGAAATAATCTGGCTTGGTTAATTAAGAGTTAAGACTGACCGCAGACTTGGATCTTATTTTGCAATATTAACACCAAAAGCATATAGACCGATTAAAGTTCGATGGAGAATTTAACTCCCACAAAGGTAGAAATTTGAATTGCTGATTCAATTTGATCTACAAGAATACTACTTAGCCTGTTCTTACAGTAGAAGGATGATTGGACCCAAAGAAACAACAATTGTGTCCAAAATGTTAAAGTGTCCTAGCAGAAACTACCAAAACTCTCACTTTTATCATCTTCCTTTTTTGGTATTCAAGCAACTATTCACAAGAACTGCCAAATCAACTTTTCTAGTTTCCTTTATCTATTTATCACCAATTTACATCTCGTACGGCGATCCTACAGAATGGTCCATGCCACCGAAAAGAATTTAGTACTCCTCCATAGTATGGAGTCCATACACAAATGAATTGTGACCACCATAAAAATCATCCGTACTGCCCAAGTCTAAACTTCGCAAAGAACATAGAAACAAGATCGCCTCGCTGCTGACAATTTGCAGATAAGCATATAGACACCATTTCCCATCCCAAACGAAGAGAACTTTAGTAGCTAACAACCCAAAGCAGTGAGTACCATAGATTACAAACCCTAGTTTGGGAAAATCCACCTAATTTCACTAAACAATAGCCCTACTTCTCCATGTCAGGACAATTTCACCAGAAAAAAATCACATAGAGAAGCCCATCTGATCACCAGGGGATTAATTTTACCATCGGCGTCCAAATCACCATGACGAACTTCATCCACAAAGCGTCACTCCCGCTCCAACCCCCAAATAGGTAAACGTTTGCTCTCATGAATCACGATCTCAACCACCACCGCGAGAACCGAAACAAGAACAAGATGGAAGATTCAAAGCTTACTGCGTCATCTGCGTCCCCAGCCCGGCCGGCGCCGCCAGCTCCGCGCGCGGGATCCATCCATCGCGTGCTGCCACTGCGGAATCCCCACAAAGAAGTGTTAAAAACGAAGGGGAGATTAGGGGGGAAAGAGGATAAGCCGCAGTGAGAGATCGGAGAGGATGCACTCACCGCCATCGCGAGAGAGCGAGGGAAGGAGGCGGCGGCGGGTGGGGAGGGAAGGAGGAGGCGCCGGCGCGTGGGGGCGGAAGAGGAGGCGGTGCGGGATAGGGAGAAGGCGATGCGGGGTGGGGAGGGAAGGAAGCGGCGGCGGGCGGCGGAGAGGAGGAGGCGGGGAGAGGCGGAGCAGGAGGCGAGGACCAGGCTCTCCATGCCGCGCCGCGCCAAACCCTAGCTCTGCCGGCCGCGCCAAACCCTAGATCAAATCGGAGCACGAGCGGCGGATCGCCGGGGGGATTTTGGCGTCGGGTGGGGTGGGGAGGAGGAGGAGGAGGCGGCGGCGCGGGGGGGGAGGAGGAGGCGGACGGAGCGGAGGGGGGGGGGAGGAGGAGGCGGCGCGCGGGTGGTGTGGGGAGGAGAAGACGGCGGCGCGGCGCGGGGTGGGGAGGAGGCGAGCGTAGGGACGCGGGAGGGAGGGGAGGCGCGGGAGGAGGGGAGGCGCGGGGAGGCGAAGGGAGCGGAGGAAGCGCGGGGAGGCGCGGGGGAGGCGGAGGAGCGAGGAGGCGCGGGGGAGGAGGAGGCGCGGGGAGGAGGGGGAGGCGGAGGGAGCGGAGGAGGCGCGAGGGAGGCGGAGGGAGGGGGCAGCGCAGGTCGAGCGGGGGCGCGGGGTGGAGGGGTACTGCAGATCCATTGAAGGATGACCGTCGGATATGGTTGAGTAAGGAGAGAGAATGGAGGAGAGTTAATCTGGTGCGCACGTTTATATGATAGTGTATTTCTGGGTGCATATTGTGGTGTGGACGTAGTTAAGGTTATGACTGTGGAGCAGGTAATTGTTGGGTGGATGTAAAATAATTTGAACTGGTGGATTATTAGTTTAGATCATAGTGAGACTATTTAATCATCCATCAGCTATTGCGGAAGGGAGTAGGAGCCGTTGATATCCCTCCAAAGGGCGTGATGACATCCTAACCGTCAATTGCAGCTAGCCTGGAGTGTCGAAGCGTTATCTTCAGACTTTCTTCTCCTCCTTCAGTTCTTCAGACAATTGCCGGTTCTGACATTCCCTCCCCCTCAGCAGCATACTTGCCCTCAAGTATGTTCTTCTGGGAACCATGATTTGATAGTTTGAGAATAGAACCCAAGGAATGTTCCTTTGATAAAATCAGCATCCTCCCAAGGAGCTTCTTCAGGTGGCAAATTGATCCACTGAACCAGCCATTGAGTAACCAATCTATCTCGGCGGGGCAGGGCTCGGGTCTCCAGCACAGAGATTGGGGCAACCTTGATCTTACCTTCTCTACTGACAAGAGGCAGATCAACGCTCGGAATTGCATTCGGGCCACAGTGCCTTTTGAGCTGACTGACATGAAACACTGCGTAAATTCCCACTCCCTCAGGAAGCTGTAGCTTGTATACCACCTTAAAAGACTTAAGGAGCTCCTTTGCAGCAGCTGTTCTCCTAGTCTTAAATAAACCATCCATAATTGAGGTCTTGCTGACATGGTCCTTGAAAATCTTGAGCATTTCAAGACCTTGCTCAAACTTAACCTCTTGAGTGTCACGGCTGTTTGTCACAGGCTTATTGTCATTGTTGTCCAACGTAATGTGCTTTAAGATGTTGTTGGGCACATCCTTGACAATGTGCCACTTGACTGGAAAGCAGCCATTCCACTTGTCTTGTTGCCAATAATCCACCGTCTTGTCAAAGTCAACAGGACCAACCATTTCGGCAACACCAACGAACTGATCACTTGTGTTTACAGAGAAAAGCAAGAACACTGGGCATTCACTCAATTTCTCTTGAGCTTCTCGGTATCCAGCATCCAGCTTCTTATTTCCATTAGGAGTGCTTGCCCACACATTATATTTGACACTCTTGTGCACATCATCCTCACTGTAAGATCTGATAATGAAAAACTTTGCATCCTTGTATGTTACAGGAAAACCTTCCTGGTTAAATTGGCCGTTATCTGGAAGGACACTATTCTCCTGTTTTCCAATAGTAGGTAGGGCCTGGCCCTTCACAGCAATAGTGACAATAGGTCCAAATGGTTTTTGGTGCTTGAATCCACGAGATCTTGGTCCTCTGTTCAGCTCAGTAAAGCCATCCTGATTCTCACTACCAAAAACAAAAGTGCCCGGCCTCTAGGCTTGTATTTGGTATCCACAACTCCCCAGCGTCCATTGTTTCTTGAGTTATATACATTTGATCCATAACCAAGTCCAGCTTTTAGTGTGTTCCCGTACGGACCATATTGCCCATAAAATCTGCTGTCAAGGTACATCCTAGTAGTATAACTAGGAGAGGTCAGACCCAACCCAAATGAAGGTATCTGCACATGCATACCCATGAGGTTTGTTGTTGGACGTTGGCTCTGATTTTTTGCTGAAGACGAGTTCGAACCATAAGATGTGGAACTAGCAGTTGATCTCTAATGCCCGTTAGAGTAGATCGCCCATCATACCACCGAATCGAGAACGAAGACCATTGTGACCATAATTGCTAGCAGAAGGTCACCTTGCAAAGGTCCTCTTCCATATGAACCATTGTTAGCCACTGATAAATTCTGGTGGGTTTGCTTACGCGGTAGTGAACTATTGTTAGTATTTGCAATCCCATTAGCAGTCCCATTAGTACTTGCTTCTGCGCATCTTCCGTTATTGCAAAGATAGTCCATCAGCAAGTTATAAGTAACAACATTTGGTTCAGTACCATCTCTGGACATTTTCTTGAAAATTCTAACCACCTCTGCCAATTGTCCCAAAAAACAATACCCATGGACACCATTGCCGTCCGCATAGTAGGTTCCATTTGCTACACCATTAGCATGCTTCTTAGCATGCCCATTCAGGTGTACTAGGGGTTTCAAGGAACCATTGTTGAGCGGATGCTCGGCCGCAATAGTGTGACCATTGCAGCTGTCTTGCTGCACAAGGTCCAGTTGCCCAGACGACGTAGCAATTAGTCCGACAAATGGTGCATAAGGTTGCGAAGGTCTTGACTTAAACTCCGGATGGAATTGGACACCAACAAAAATTCGATGATCAGGTATTTCAATGATCTCCATTTTCCTTCCAGATTCATCTTTGCCAACAAATTGAAGTCCGGCATTTTCGAATATTGGCACCATATCAGGATTTACCTCATATCTATGTCGATGCCTTTCGAATATTGGCACCATATCAGGATTTACCTCATATCTGTGTCGATGCCTCTCATCTACATAGTTGACATTACCATAGAGCTTGGCAGATTTGCAATCAGTAACCTTGAAAAATGTCCTCCTTGATCCAAGACGCATGGTCCCACCCATATGTGTTTTGGAACCCTCTGGCATAAAAATAACACATGGGGTCTTCGATCTGGGATCAAATTCCGTCTTTGTTCGCATCGAGAGAAGTTCACAACATGACGCGCAAACTCTACAACAACAAGCTGCATGCCAAGGCAAATACCAAGATAGGGGACATTGTTTTCACAGCATACTTAGCACCAGTATTTTCCCTTAACACCTCTGTGTCCAAAGCCACCAGTACTAAAATGCCATCAACACCCCTCAATAAACTCCATGCTGTGTTGTAATCACCAGGTGCCTCAGTGGTAGTTGAATCCTCAAGATCGGTGGAAGCAACCCAATCAACAACAAGTTTTCTATGGCAAGCAACAGAAGTGTGCAAAAGAGCCTTCAACACAGAAAGGTACGAATCAGATAGACCGGTGTACTTTCCAACCATGGCAATTCTGACTGTATCTTGTAGAGTGTCATATAAAGTAGCCCTTGCCACCCATTCCTCCAAATTTGGCTCCTTAGTACTGCGACAGGCTAAAATATTTGGTGTGAGATCAAGTCCTCTTAAACCACGTACACTGTGTTGAGTTGGCTTAGTTTTTTGCTCACCGACAACATTCAAAACCGGAACAAGACTGACATGTACCAAGCAGAAATTAGCAGCACCAACACGATAGGAGAATTGACCTAAAGCTTCAACAAAGTTCAGGGAATCCAAATCCACCTCACCACCATCATCTAACACAAACACTTCACCGTGTTCGAAAGGAGACATAGTTCCAACATCAATGTTAAGGTAAGGATCTTCGGGTGTGCCAATCAACCAACCCCTTGAGTGTTGTTGAGATTTACTTGCCCAGTCTTCAATCCTCCTTGTCACTTCCATCTCAAGTTCACCGGTTGAACCATCTCTCGTAAGCTCCTGGCTCTTCTCGTCGCCGCAAATTAGAGGCACTTCTTCCCGCCGCATGTTCGCCCTCTCGCTTGTGAAGATACTAACCCCAAGTAATAGTTCCATCCGATTCATCCGATCTTGCAGTCCTGTCACTGTTTCGCAAGTCTCCCATTTGGCGTTGAATCATATCTCGCCTTGTAGTTGGCCGTAGCTACTTG
This sequence comes from Dendrocalamus sinicus, assembly GCA_036346575.1. Lineage (NCBI taxonomy): Eukaryota > Viridiplantae > Streptophyta > Magnoliopsida > Poales > Poaceae > Dendrocalamus > Dendrocalamus sinicus. The sequence continues at coordinate 100,756 of CM070665.1, read as the reverse complement.
CCGGACAGTTGTGAGTTCGACGCTTCCACCACATTCCTTGCCATTGATTTGGTCATCTTCCCGCAGATCGGAACAAGGTTTAGGGATTTTACCCGGAATAGAGCCCGGAACCTTCACCAAGCGCCGATCCAATCCGCCGCCAGCTGGGACCGAGACAGCTAGCGCGAGCTCCGCCGATCCAAGCCGCTGCCGCAAATCGGAGGGATCCGGGATTTGACGAGGAAGATGAAGCTCAAGCGCCGATTTGGATTGAATGCGACTGGGGATTTTATAGGCCAAAGACCCCAACCCAATCACTCCCAACCACTCTTTGCCGAGGAAGATGAAGCTCTGATACCAATTTGTCACATCCCGTGAATGAAATCTGAATCAAAGAAGGGGAGTAAGGATCTGGAAGATGGAAAAGGGGAGAAATCGCTAGAACAGCTAAGAACTAAAGTAAACTAGGGCTACAGTAGATAACTTTTGACGGCGAATAGCATCTCCATTCTCGGTAGAAAGGTATATATATGAGTACTTACATCATCCAACATTAAGTCTAAAAGGGATTACGGTAATTACATCCAAAGTAACTAAGTCTTTAACATTAATCATAGTGAGACTATTTAATCATCCACCAGCTATTGCGGAAGGGAGTAGGAGCCATTGATATCCCTCCAAAGGGCGTGATGACATCCTAATCATCAATTGCAGCTAAGTGTCGAAGCGTTATCTTCAGACTTTCTTCTCCTCCTTCAGTTCTTCAGACAATTGCCGGTTCTGACATAAGGTTCGATAGAGAGGGAAAAAACGCCTCTTTTATAACAGTTGCTTCTTTGGCGTTTGCTAATAACTCCGTCTTGTTTGCTCTTGTGGTAAAATGCAGGTTTCTGAAGGCCAGGAAGTTCGACTCCAAGAAGGCAATGCAAATGTGGGCAAAGATGCTGAGATGGAGGAAGGAGTTTGGAGCTGACCCAATCTTAGAGGTGATCTGACTTCGGAGTGCATTATACTTTATAAGTTGTAGTATCTGTTTGATTGGTTTGTTCTTGATGATCCTCTGGGTTCATGTGGCTACGAGTTTGAGTTCGATGAACTCGACGATGTGCTCCGGTACTGCCCTCAGGGCTACCACGGTGTTGATCGGGAAGGCCGGCCGGTGTACATCGAGAGGCTCGGCAAGGTTGATCCAAACAAGCTCATGCAGATCACCTTGGTGGACTGGTACATCAAGTACATTGGCAGCCAAGAGGCACATTGATTCCACGACTACCATCCTGGATGTCCATGGTGTGGTATGGCAATGACTGAGCTCCAACATTGATGTTTGTTTGCATATGTATGTGTTGTCTGTTCTGTTTGATTCACCATTTTTTTCAATCTGTTGCTGCTGTTGCAAGGGTTAAAGAATTTCTCGAAGACAGCAAGGGAGCTAGCTGAATGCCTGTGAGTTCTACGGATTTTAAAAAAAATTTAAAATATATTTGTATGTATATTCTAAAAAATTTTACCACCCATTATCAGAACATATAGTATGATAAAATTTTAAAATCCATATTAACGCATAGGCATTCAGCTAGTTTTTACTATTCTAAAAGTTTGAGTTGGTGACGGTAAGTTCGTTCTCCCCACCCTTTCTCACATAAAATTAGCGTCGACACGTGGGGCTCCTCCCTGCTTCTCTCTGATAAATGTATAATGGCAGCACACACAAAGTATTCTCATTGCATTCAGATATAAGTAGTACAGCAGTGAGTAAGTACATGCAGGCGTTAGCAACAGAAATGAGCTAAGAATGTGGATCTGCAGTTGCATGCCGAAAGACTTGGTGCGTGGCGAGATCCATGCGATTAGCTGTCTAACACCCCGCGATGCAGCGGTGGGGAAACAACGCTGAGATCGTGCGAAACTCATGAAAAATCGCCGTCGGAAGACCCTTTGTGAAAATATCTGCAAATTGCGAACTCGTCGGGACATGCAGAACTCGGACGTGGCCAAGAGCAACCTTTTCACGCACAAAATGAATGTCAATTTCAATGTGTTTCGTGCGCCGATGGAGCACTGGATTAGCGGCCAGATAAACTGCAGAAATGTTGTCACAATAGACAATAGTAGCCTGCTGAACTGGACGCTGGAGCTCTGCGAGGAGCTGCCGCAACCAAACTGTTTCTGCAACTGCATGTGCAACCGATCTGTATTCCGCTTCAGCTGAGGAACGGGATACAGTAACCTGCCGCTTTGAGGACCACGAAACCAAATTGTCACCCAAGAAGATGCAATAACCCGATGTAGATCGACGAGTGTCCGGGCATCCGGCCCAATCGGCGTCAGAGTATGCTGTCAAATTATTGGTAGAAGAAGGTGTGATGTGGAGGCCAAGGTCGGCAGTACCTTTGAGATAGCGAAGAATACGTTTGACGTGAGCAAGATGAGGCTCTCGAGGATCATGCATGAATAAACATGCTTGTTGGACGGAATAGGCAAGATCAGGACGGGTAATAGTGAGATATTGAAGTGCACCTGTTAAGCTACGGTAGAGAGAGGGGTTCGCCACTGGATTGCCAGCAGCGGAAAGCTTTGGGCCCGTGTCTGATGGAGTTCGAACAGAATGGCAGTCCAACATGCCAGCCTTAGAGAGGATATCAAGAGCATATTGGCGTTGAGAGAGAAACAGACCAGAGGGAGATCGGGTGACAGTGATGCCGAGAAAATGGTGAAGAGGTCCCAAGTCGGTCATGGAAAACTCGTTTTTGAGAGTGGTGATTATATGATGGAGAAAAGTGGAGAAGGAAGCTGTGAGAACAATGTCGTCCACGTATAGAAGGAGATAAGCGACATGACTGCCCGAGTTATAGATGAAAAGAGAAGTGTCAGACCGAGAAGCAGTGAATCCGATTGACAGGAGGAAAGAAGTAAAACGTGTGAACCAAGCCCGGGGGGCTTTTTTAAGGCCGTAAAGAGATTTTTGGAGAAGGCATACGAAGTTTGGATGAGAGGAGTCTTCGAAACCCTGTAGTTGCGGGCAATAGACGGTTTCTTGCAAATGGCCGTGAAGAAAAGCATTTTTCACGTCCAGTTGATGAATGGACCAGGAGGAGGAGACGGCAAGACTAAGGACGACGCGAATGGTGCTTGATTTAACGACCGGACTGAACGTCTCGTCGTAATCAATGCTGGGCTGTTGTGAGTAGCCGCGGACAACCTAGCGCGCTTTGTACCTAGCGAGAGCACCGTCAAAGTGAAATTTGTGACGATACACCCATTTCCCGGTGACAACATGCTTGCCGGCCGGCCGTGGGACAAGACGCCAAGTTTCATTCTGAACCAGTGCATCGAACTCCTCTCGCATAGCCTGAGACCAGTGAGGATCGAGCAAAGCAGTCTTGAAAGAAGAAGGTATAGGAGAGATGGACGCGGCGAGAAGGTTCAAGCGCTGAACGGGTATGCCGAAACCGGCTTTGGCGCGAGTGCGCATGGAGTGTTGATTGGTGGGGCGTGGAACAGGTATGGCATTGGAAGGAATTGCGGGTGGCGAAGATGGTGAGCTGGTCGCTGCGGATGGAGGAGTTGGAGGTGGAGTATGTACCGGGTTTGGTGGAGGCGAGGTTGGTTGGATCTGCGACACGATGGAGGTGGATAGAGGCAATGGAAGAGTGTCGGAGGTATAGTGGAGGTCGGGCTCGTGTACAGAGGGAGGTGAACGAGATAGACGTGGGAAGGGGAAGGTGTGCTCGTCGAACACGACATGCCGTGAGATGAGGAATCGACCGGAAGGGACATGAAGGCAACGATAGCCCTTGTGTTCGAGCGGATACCCGAGAAAGACACAGGGTAGAGAACGTGGAGCCAGTTTGTGGGGAGTGGTTGCCGACATATTTGGATAGCATAAACACCCGAAAATGCGAAGGTGTTCGTAGGAGGGTGGAGACTGATAGAGGAACTCGTAAGGGGTGAGGGATGGTAGAGCTTTAGTTGGGCGAATATTGAGCAAGTACGTAGCCGTGCGAAGAGCTTCTGCCCAATAACACGCCGGCATCTGGGCTTGCAGAAGAAGGGTACGTATGACATCGTTGATGGTGCGCAAGGCCCGTTCAGCCTTCCCATTTTGTTGGGAGGTATGAGGGCAGGAGAAACGTGGGAGAATGCCATACCGATGGAAGAAATCACGGTTTCGGGAGTTATCAAACTCTTTACCATTATCACATTGGAGAAACTTGATAGGTTTGGCAAAATGAGTAGAGACATAGTTATGAAAGTTGAGAAAGATAGAGGAGACGTCAGACTTGAAATGGAGGGGGAAGGTCCAGATGAAGTGAGTATAATCGTCTAGAATAACAAGATAGAATTTACACCCGGAAACACTGGGCACCGGGGATTGCCAAAGATCACAGTGCAATAATTCAAAAGGTGAGGAAGTACATGATATGGAGGGATAGAAGGGAAGGCGAACATGTTTTCCCTGTTGACAAGCCTCACAAAGAGCAGGGACATGATGTTGTTTATTACATGGAATGGAAAATTCCTTAAGTAAAGATGAAATAGTGAAGTTATTGGGGTGTCCGAGACGACGGTGCCAAACATCGACGGAGGCAGCGGGAGTGGCGAGGGCCATTGGTGGCGAAAGTGAGCTGGCCGGGCGCAAGGGATATAGATCTCCAACGCTATTGCACCGAAGAATCTCCTCCCTGGTGCGAAGATCCTTCACAGACAACCCAAAAGGATCAAATTCAATAGAGCAGTAATTATCGGTTGTGAAACGTCGCACGGAGATGAGGTTCTTAATTAAAGAAGGTGCGATGAGGACATTTTTGAGTTGAAGGGATGTAGATGGAGTAGAGATGGATGAATTGCCTAGGTGCGAAACAGGTAAAACAGATCCATTGCCGACAAGAATAGGAGGAATGGAATGTGCAGAATGGGCGAAGGACAGCATACCCGGATCGGAAGCCATGTGTGCGGATGCGCCGGAGTCGAAAACCCACTCGGAGCCACCACCTTGGACAGACAAGTTGTTGAGGGCGTTGATGAAGGCGCATCGTCCCATGCAAAGCGGCGAGGCGGAGTGCGATGATGGAGCTGATGCAGGCGGATGCACAGGAGCGAAGCTCGTGTACGCTTGGGGTGGAGGTCGTGATCCGAGAAGGCCGGGACTACTGGAAGGACGCGGACCACCAGGCCAACCTCCCTGCCATGGCGCGGGGGACCAAGGCATTGGCCAGGCTTGCACCATTCCACCGAGGTTTGGACCAGACGCGAGTGGACCTGCGGAGCGAGGCCCAATTTGTTGTATCGCCGGTTTACCTTTCTTGTTGGAGTTCCAGCTGTTGGAGGAGCGGGTGCCAGAGCTCGTCGAGAAAGACAAGCCGGAGGAAGTGCTTGTAGGAGGACAGTGAGTGACCAGGGCCGTGGGGTTCACCGCCTTGGCCGACTGCGCCAGTTCCTCAAGCATGAACGTAGAACGTGCCTCGAGAAACGTGGGGAAGGGCTTGAGCAGCGGGAGCATGGAGGCATGGACGGCGTACTTGTCGCTGATACCGCGTAGCAAGGTGAGGACCAAGGTCTGATCCGAGACTGGATGACCAATGTCACGCAATGCATCGGATAGAGACTTAAGACGGTGACAGTACGCGGACACGGTCATATCACCTTGCACGGCAGGGCGAAGTTCTGCTTCGAGGTGGATGGCACGAGCAGGTTCGTTGTCGCGGAACAATCCTTCGAGCTCGCGCCATGTACCGTACGCCGTGGAGTCAGGGTTCATCACCATCTGGAACAACTCATGGGAGATGGTTGTATACAGCCATTGGAGGACAATGTAGTCCTCCTGTACCCACGCCGGATCATTGTGGGAGGGATCCGAGCCGTCGACGTGATGACGCAGAAATATCGGCCGAGATGAACGAGGAAGAGATGTCTCCACTGGGAGTAATTCGGGATCTGAAGATCCAGAACTATGGGGATAAAGGCCTTGATGTTGCCGACCTGGAGAGCAAGAGTGGAAGGAGCAAAGACAGAGGTGTTCTGGGAAGAAGTGGAGGAAGACGAGGTGGAGGAGAGTGTGGTGGAACCGGCTGAGCCGTCGCCGGCGGCGAGAGAACCGATGTCACTCATGACGGGATTAGGATCGTGAATAGTCTGATACCATGATAAATGTATAATGGCAGCACACACAAAGTATTCTCATTGCATTCAGATATAAGTAGTACAGCAGTGAGTAAGTACATGCAAAGTTAGCAAAAGAAATGAGCTAAGAATGTGGATCTGCAGTTGCATGCCGAAAGACTTGGTGCGTGAGCGAGATCCATGCAGTTAGCTGTCTAACACTCTCCTCCCCCCACCGAATCTCGTGCGCAGCTTCTCTCCTCCCCTACCGAGACCTCCGCCTCGCCTCCTCCCCACAAAATCCTCCGCCGAGACCTCCGTCCTCGCCTCCTCCCCACAGTCCTCCGCCGCTCCTCCCCACCGAGACCTCTACCTCGCCTCCTCCCCACAGTCCTCGGCCTTCCTCACGACCGGGCGCCTGCCTCCCCACCGAATCCCGTGTGCCTCCTCCCCTCCCTCCTCCGCCCCTCCCTCCGCCGCGCCGCCGCCTGCCGCTCCTCCCTCCCTCCTCCGCCGCCGCCCCGCCTCCTCCTCCTCCCCTCCGCCGCCGCCCTCGCCTCCTACCCTCCCTCCTTCGCCGCTCCGCCCTCGCCTCCTCCACCCCACCGCGCCGCCGCCTCCTCCTCCCCCTCCTCCCCGCTGCCTCCTCCCCCACCCATCCGCTCCGCCGCCGCCTCCTCCTCCCCCCACCCCTCCGCTCTGCCGCCGCCTCCTCCTCCCCACGCCACGTCGCTGCCGCCGCCTCCTCCCCACCCCTCATAAGCAACCCCAGAACGTACCATCACATTGCGAAAACCAACCGCACGTCTTCCCCACGTCCTTCGCTCAGCGGTTCAACTTTCTCCCCCTCATGGCCTTCTCTTGCCCTCTTCATCGCCGCAACAACCACCACCAATCCTCCTCGGCCCGCTCCCGCCACTGCCCTCCTACTCGCGCTCCTCGCCACTGCCGCCTTTTCACCCTCCAGCGAAGTCGTCGGGGAGTAGAGACGCGAGGCAAGGTCAGAGGCGGCAATGGCATGGAGCCAGGTGGTGGCGGACGAAACCCTCAGCGGTAACGGCGCCAGTACTACCTTATCCTGCACCAGTCGCCGGATCTGGTCCACCGCTTCTACCAAGACGCCAGCCGTCTCGGCCGCCCCTCCGCCGGCGACATGGACTCCGTCAATACCAAGGAGGTGAGCCCACGCCACTAGATCTAGCGCTAAGAGAGGATGGAGGCCTCCTTTTTTTCTTCCTTTGGTTGGAATCACTCAATTTAGTGATGCATTCCATATTGCGGCGAAGCAGGACCATCTAGGTTTGTTTCTTTATTAGAGAATTTGATCCCAATGAGTTCTATTTGGCAAGTCGATTTAATCTGTGGAATTGAGTTGAACCATTCATTTTGGTTTGCTTGGACTCATAGTTGTCTATGTTTATAAAGAACGGCTTGTATCTGATTGACTTCTGCAAAACCCTATTATTACAAAAGAATGCTTTCTCCTCAATTTATTTCCTGAAGAACATGCATTAGTAAATAATTTACACACTAGCTGTCTACAATAAATTGATGATGGAATTACTTGGATGATTTGGTCTGGTTCCAAATTGCCTTGTTTATCTTTCTTGGCTTGACAGAAAAATTGAGTATGGATTAACAGTTTTGACGAAGAGTATGAATTAACATTTTTGATGTACGATGTGTTGCATTATTCTAGGCTTTTTCTTAAAGAATTGATATATGTGGAACATAGATGGTGATAAATCTAATTCCTGAGTTGTCTAAGCTGCTGGTGCAGAAAGTCTGGGAGAGCAGCTTCGTTATCTTTGAATGTCAACAAGTACAACATAAATTTCTTTCTTAGCCCGTTCGAATCCTACATATTAGTTACCTCACGTAAGTATATTTCTTACTGACGAAAGGGGTTGGATATCATAACTTAGTTACCTCACATATGGGATTAACAAGGCGGTGACCATCCCAATTCCACATGTAGTTGAAGTCAAAGAATCCGCAGTCGTCCCTGGTTATTCTTAAACGTTAGCTTTGAGAATATAGCGTACATGTAGGAATAAAATGCAACAATTTATGGATACTTGGGAGATTTTGGGGAACCTCTTGGGCATTAGTTCAGCACATTTTATTTATTTAGGTTGTCAACAACAAACTGTGACCAGTTATAATCCTTAATATTGTCAACATCGGCAACGGCTCCTATATACCTTGTGGAAATGTTATTAGCCAATGTTTGTGGAATCAACAATTTGTCATCACATATAAAACAAATGCAGCCTTGACTATCAACAAAACAGCATGGAGAGTATGCCACTGATATTTGATCTTGGCTATCGTCCCCAAGAGATCAATCTCTCTTTTACCTTTTAACAAATCCAGATTATCCATCTTGCTTCTTCTTTACACATACATGGCTTAAAATTTGCACGATGACGTAGCCAAATGGCCAAAATCATAGTAACAAAGAACATTAGAAAGCCTACCTTCTAACGAATTACCGATAGATGGCATCATATACTAACTAATTGCTTGAATTTCGCTTGTTCTCATGTAAGTCATGAACTGCCCTGGTATCTCAGCAAGAAGTGACTGAAATGTGGATATCCCGGTGCCTGCAATTAAAAATGGATTGAATATCACATTGCTTAATTTTCCCAGTAAAGGTCAAGAAACAAAATTCCATGAGCCATCATATGCAGAAGGAAACAGCAAACACAAAAATACATAAATGGCAAGATATGAAAACAGTATCTTTTGTTTTCTAATACCACAAAAGACAATCTGGGTTTTAAGCATAGAAATATTGAATACTAGTGTTCCATGCATATGCATACCATGCACATCCTTCATTGGGGCAAACTGTATGACATCCCTTGATGCAGTCATGCAACTCTCCCGGTTGATATGCTTGTTCTATCATGCTTCACTAATACGATGCTTGATTTATTTACGATTATGAACATGTATGCTTTGCTTGATACATGATGACTTAAGATAAAATTGATGTTTATTATTCAGTTTGAGGTCATGTTTGATAGTATGTATCACTTTTATTTGGTACTTCGTTGCAACGTACGGGCACTTTACTAGTACTAATATAATATGGGAGTTTGTCTGTTCACTTTCCCTCCCTATATTCCTGGCGCGCACGCTCCTCCTGTCCACCCAAAAACAAAACTGGTGAGAAAATAATGCCCAACTGCTCACGCCTCCAAGCCCCCACCTCCCACTACCTGATCTCCTCTCCCCGATGGACCTCCGCCCCACCCTGCAAGTCGCTAGCCAACCATGGCCTCAGCCCGTGCACCCACTCTCGTAGCCGCTCCTGGTACCGCACCGACATGCATCTCCTCAATGCCTTGTTCCACCGCCGCCTCGTGGAGCGCAACTGCCTCGCCGGCAACCCTGCCCTCACCGATGCCGTCTTCGTCCCATACTACGCCGCCCTTGACTCCTTCCCCTACGTCCTCCATTGCTACGCGCAACACGGCGTGTCCCTAGCCCAATTCTTGGCAAGCGACTAGCCGCAGATCCTGTCATGCCGCCATGGCCACGACCATTTCCTGATCCTAATCAGGTGATGATCTTTGTTTCATGTAGTCTAACGCTTTCTTTGAGCCCATCTGACCTACCTTTTTCTCCTTTTGTGTGCACATATTTTTTTTTGCTTCAATTGCAATTTAGATGTTGAGGACTTAGTCCAAACTGAGGTAAGTAATGTTTTTTGAGCCTTTGTTTTCTTGCTATTTGAGGTTAAGCAAAATTTATAAGTATTTGCAGCTACTTTTTATACATCCCGTGATTTTGGTTTCTCATGTTACTTTTTGGTTCTCCCAAACCTAATGAAATTCATGTACAGAAGTTGTAGATAAGATAGCTTGGCCGATCCACCTTCCATGCTACAAGAATAAAAAGTGTGATTGCAGAAAACAATAGTATTTTAGCATGTTTTGTTACCTCAGCCTATTATATGATAGCTATGTGCTATGTATTGTCTAATTTCAATGTACTACTTACATATTTAGTTTAGCTTTTTGCTTTACTAAATATGCTTATGTGGTGTTTGATGGAATGGCAGAATCAGCTAGGGATAGTTCATAGATCAACTGCTAAATGAAGTGCAGTGTTGATAATGCACTTTCTGTTAAGCCTGCTGGTTCCCTTCTATGGTAGTGCATTATTTTTGTGTTCTTGTGGTTACGTTCTGTATTGATAAAGATCACACTTTGCACTTCAATAGTTTCCTTTGAACTGTTTGCAGGTCCATCTTTCAAACATGGATTATCAAGCACTTTCGATTATTTGTAAAACTAAAGGTGCCTTCTTAGTGCTTTCTGCTTCTTCCCTACCAATATGCAACAGAGTATATAGTTCTTTTTTCCTTCTTCTCTGTAGAAAAGAATGCAAATGAGAGTATGAATTGACCCTTTTGTTTGCTTTCCATGGTGAGGTGCTGCTGGTCGCAATGTATGAGTTTTGCGAGCAAGGTTTACATATCTTTTTGTCGAATGATATTGTGAGAATAATTCTGTACTCCTGCTATATTACTCTCCAATTGTGCTCGGAGAATGGAGCATATGTATACGATCTGGACATTCTCGAAGACGATGCATGTGGGTTTTTTAAAAAAGATGATGCTTGCATTTTGCTGCCTTCTACATCCGAGTTAAATCCCTGCCTTCAAGTGGGCCTATGATGTGCTATGACTACTACCAGAAACTAATTTTGTATGCAACAAGGTTTAGCATGGCACATTTTGCTACCAACTCAGCATGCTAACAATGAAGCAACTTAGTAAGCTAACTTTGTGTGCAACAAGGATTACAATTGAATGGGATAGGTCCCAACTAACAAGGTCATGCCTTTTTTTTGTAGAAATAAAGGCTGCCGTCAAGTTAGTAATAATCCCTTTCTTAAAGCATGATTTTACACTTCCAAGTGCTGATCTTCCATTTTTCATGTCATTGTGGTATGTTTTCCCCATGCTTTTCTTCCATTAGGTCCCTGTAGCAGTAGCAAGTAGGAAATGTCTGGATTGAATGATTTTGAGCATTCTTATTACTGAAAAGAGAGATTACTACTATATAATAAAGCATCGTTGTGTCTGATCCCTAATACTAAAAACCTTTTGGGGATGGACCACCAAGGCCAACAGCTGAGGTAAATCTACAAATGATGTCTATTATTTCTATTGAATGCTATTGCTACCACTTATTATGCTCCTATGATATGTTTATTTTTGTATTGTTTTTATCCATCTTTATTATCTGGTTATTTGTTGTATTGCACAATCTACAGCCATGTACCTTGATTTCTTTATTTGTCATGATGGCTAGGTTACAAGATGTTTTTGAGGATGGTGTGCCATCCTCGTTCCCTCTGACGGAGATGCTGCACAATAAGGAGTCTACAGGGGGACGTATTGGTAAGTGGGCGGTCGAGATTGCACCGTTCTCCTTGACGTACGCCTCGCGAATGGCAATAAAATCTCAAGTCCTCGCGGACTTCCTCACTGAGTGGACTCCGCCGGCTAAACATGTGCAACAACCAGAGGACCTGGTGTGGACACTCAACACCGACGGGGCTTACGGCACTCTGATCAGCACCGGGGTGGGTGCAATGGTCACTACGTTGGAGGGTCACCGCTTGCTGTACTCGGCACGTCTTGGATTTTTAACAATGAACAACACGGCTAAATACGAGGCGTTGCTCTTCGGCCTCGCGAAGGTTAAAGCCCTTGGCGCACGAAGGGTCCTTGTCCGCACCGACTCGCGTCTGGTCGCGGATCACATCGACAAATCCTACCAAGCCAAGGACCCCGAGCTGGCCATGCATCTGGCGGCGGTAAGGGCGAAGGAGCGCCACTTCTTGGGCGTCACGGTCAAGGCCATCCCTCGCACGTATAATGAACAAGCCGGCGTCCTTGCAAAAGCCGCTAGCCAGCAGCTCCCCCTCCCTGAGGGAGAGTTCTACGAGGTCTTGCCCATGGCAGCCATTGCTCAAGACAACTGCGACGCGGCCCTCGTCCATCAAATTGCCCAGCAGGGTGATTGGTGGGAGCCCATCTACGGCTTTTTGCAAGGCATAGCTTAGTCGGAAGACCCCCTCGAGCTCTAGCATTTGCAGCACCGTACTAGATCCTTCCAGGTGCTCGACGGTGTCCTCTACAAGAAGGGAGTTTGTGCCCCACTTTTACAATGCCTCTCGCGTGATGAGGGTAAGCACCTCCTCGCGAAGATTCACACCGGGCTCTGCGGCTTGCATATTGCGCCAAGGTCCCTCGTCGGCAAGGCATTCAGACAGGGCTTCTACTGGCCAACCACCATTATAGATGCACAAGACCTCGTGCGCCGGTGTCAAGGTTGACAGTGGATGGGGCAAGTCATCCGCAGACCTCCAGCGAGCTTGCAACCCATCCCACCGGTGTGGCCATTGGCGCGCTGGGGCATCGACATCGTTGGACCACTCCCGCACCCCCCAGGTGACCTTCGGTTTGTCGTAGTTGCCCTGGAGTACTTCTCCAGATGGCTCGAAGCGGTACCATTGGCTAAGGTGACCTCCGCAGCCATGCAACGTTTTCTCTGGCAAAATGTCATCTGCCGCTTTGGAGTCCCGAGAGAGGTTACTGTCGACAACGGTTTGCAGTTTGACTCCACATCGTTGAAGGCCTTCTGCGAACGCATGGGCATCATACTTTGACATGCTTCCATTGGACACCCGCAATCCAACGGAGCGGTCAAGCGAGCGAACGGGAACATCTCCACCGGAGTCAAGAGGCACCTCGTCGGGTTGCCCAAGGGCAAGTGGCCAGACGAGTTTCATAGCGTGCTCTGGTCCCTTCGCACGATGGTGACATGTCCTACGGGGTTCACACCATTCAAACTCCTCTTTGGTGACGAGGCAATCACGCCTAAAGAAATCAAGGCCGGTTCGAGGAGGGTCCTCGTCTAGGCCCCGGCGGAAGAACACGAGTTGTCCCTTGACCTTCTTGACGAGGATCGAGTGAGCACCACCCAGCACATCGCAAAGTACGCGCGCCAAGTAGCGCGTGCGCATGACTGCTCTGTGTACTCACGTGAAATCTAGCCAGGAGACCTTGTTCTCAAATGGGCGCTCCACGCAGCTACGGTTGGCAAGCTGGAATCAAAATGGGAGGGCCCCTACATCGTTGCGGCGGCTTTGCAGTGCGGACTGTATCGTCTCGCGACACTGGAAGGGTAGACTCTTCGATACACGTGGAATGCAGACCGGCTGCGGCGATACTATGTATAAGGTCAAAGGCATGCCCTTACCCTTTGTAATAGCTCGCCCACGCAAACACAAGGTCAATAAAGCACACCGTTTGCAACCATGGTCTCCATTCCGCAAATAAGACACGCGGAGACACGCCTCCGCGCGTACCCTTCGGAGTATAAATAGGACACGCGGAGGCACACCTCTACGCGCACTCTTCAGAGTATAAATAAGACACGCGGAGGCACGCCTCTGCGTGCACTCTTCGGAGTATAAATAAGACATGCGGAGGCAAGCCTCCACGTGCACTCTTCGGAGTATAAATAAGACACGTGGAGGCACGCCTCCGTGCGCACTCTTCGGAGTATAAATAAGACACACAGAGGCAAGCCTCCACGCGCACTCTTCGAAGTATAATAAGACACGCGGAGGCACACCTCCGCGCGCACTCTTCGGGGTATAAATAAGACACGTGGAGGCAAGCCTCCGCGCGCACTCTTCGGAGTATAAATAAGACACGCGGAGGGACGCCTCCGCGCACACTCTACGGAGTATAAAAAATCATGTGATGGTTTCAAGCCTCCACGTACTCTGTGGAGTATAAAGCATCAGGAACTTGTCATCCTGAGCTACTCTATGGAGTATAAAAAATTGTGTGATGGCCTCGAGCCTCCGCATACTCTGTAGAGTATAAAGTGTCGGGAACTTGTCGTCTCGAGCCACTCTACGGAGTATAAAAAATCGTGTGACAGCCTTGAGCCTCCATGTACTCTGCAGAGTATAAAGCGTCGGGAACTTGTCGTCCCGAGCCACTCTATAGAGTATAAAAAATCATGTGACGGCTTCGAGCCTCTACGTACTCTACGGAGTACAAAGCGTTGGAAACTTATCGTCCCGAGCCACTCCACGAAGTATAAAAATCACGTGACGGCCTCGAGCCTTTGCTTACTCCGTGGAGTATAAAGCTTCGGGAACTTGCCGTCCCGAACAGCTACGGAGTGTAGTTAGTCGCCAGCTCCGCTGCCGCAACTTTGAAGGGTAGGGGACGGAGCGCTCGAGCGTCTACTTCGGCTAGTCGCTAGCTCTGATGCCACCACTTCAGAGGATAGGGGACAGAGCGCTCGAGTGTCTACTTTGGCTAGTCGGCAACTCCGCTGCCGGCACTTCACAAGGTAGGGGAGGGAGCGCTCAAGCGTCTACTTCGGCTAGTCGCTAGCTCCGTTGCCGCCACTTCGAAAGGTAGGGGATGTAGCTCTCGAGCGTCTACTTCGGCTAGTCGCCAGCTCCGCGACCGCCACTTCGAAGGGTAGGGGACGGAGCACTCGAGCGTCTACTTCAGCTAGTCACCAGCTCCACTGCCGCCACTTCGGAGGGTAGGGGACAGAGCGCTCGAGCGTCTACATCGGCTAGTCGCCAGCTCCACTACCCCCACTTCAGAGGGTAGGGGACAGAGTGCTTGAGTGTCTACTTCGGCTAGTCGCCAGCTCTGCTGTCGCCACGGGCGTGGGAATCCTCGCGAGGTTTATGCCTAGATGGGCGGGGTCATTGGCCCTTCGTTCCTACCCTAGCTCGTGCGTATTGCATACTGTACGCTGAGGGCAAGGCCAGTGAAGACCGCTTCACACCCGAAGTCCTACGTGTTGATCAAAGACGAGTGCAATCACAGAACGACAGGCACGCTTATTTACTTCGACATGGTTTTTATTGCATTAACGAAATAATGTTCACAGAGACACTCGGTAATTACAATCGTGAGGAAGTAATGTCTACAAGTGAGTTCGGGGAACTAAGGTTGCTACTCGTCCGGCTCCTCCACCTTGATATGCTCTTGTGCTGAAGTCTCCCCCACCGAACTCCGGGTCACCCAGAAGCGTAAGGAATCCTCCGCCCACCCCCAAATGGGACGACACGCCATGACTGGAGGACGCGGCACCACTGGACCGGCGGGAGTGTTCTTCATGGTGAGACATCGTCCTCTGCAGAGAGCATGGTGAGATGTGCGGTGGCGAGCGGCGAGAGCAACAGCAATGCAGCAGCACGGCGCAAGGGAGGATCAGAGCAGTATGGGGGCAGTTTGAGAGCATGGGGGGCAATGGCACGGTGACCATAGGGCTTATAAAGCCTCCTTCACTACTAGAAATCCCCCCTGTAGTGACGCTTTATTTATATGTTAGACACGCTTTATTTCATCTCTACAAGATTGTAGGCACGTTTTTATAAAGCGTGTTAGAAGCGTCTTCGCATGGACCGTGTCGACTTGTAGAAACGAAGTTCTCTAAACGTATCAAGGAGATAAAAAGACGTTTCAGAGACGTTAGTTGCATGCCTACGCATATTGATACACTTTTATAGATACATTTATATAGCGTGTCTATTTGTGTAGTTACGTTATATAGCAGCGCTTCATTACGTGTTAAGAAATGTAGAGACGTTCTCATATATACATTTATATTATGTGTGTACTAATGTAGTCACGTTGTGTAATGACGTCGTATTGTGTATTAAGAAGTATAGAAACGGTTGAGTAGATACATTTATATTGTGTGTCTAACAATATAGATACATTTTATAGTAACACCATTTTGCGTTTCAAGAACGTTAGTTGCATGCCTACGCATATTGATACACTTTTATAGATACATTTATATAGCGTGTCTATTTGTGTAGTTATGTTATATAGCAGCGCTTCATTACGTGTTAAGAAATGTAGAGACGTTCTCATATATACATTTATATTATGTGTGTACTAATGTAGTCACGTTGTGTAATGACGTCGTATTGTGTATTAAGAAGTATATAAACGGTTGAGTAGATACATTTATATAGCGTGTCTAACAATATAGATACATTTTATAGTAACACCATTTTGCGTTTCAAGAAATATAGAGACAATTTTATATATACATTTATATTTCGTGTCTACTAATATAGCCACGTTGTATAGTAATGTTTTATAACATCATATCAAAAATATGGATATTGATGCATCTTTATAGCGTGTCTATTAATATAGGCACATTTATAGTAACGCCTTCTTACATACTAGAAATAAAGAGACATTGTTTACAAATTTGGACACAAATGAATTTGCATGATTAGATAATGAGAAAGTGAATCATGAAGGCATTGCATTGAAAAATCCATTTTGTCTTTACAAAACAAGATACTTGATTAATAACTCATTAAAGTGCACTATCAAAGACAAACCATATTCATAAAGAAGCATAGGAAAAGTGGCAATATCGTACAAATATCTATATTTTTTCTCTAACATCTAAAATCTATCTTGTTCACTCCGAAACTTGTAGCTTGTCTTTCCATCCACATCAAGTTACATGTTTCCATCATGCTGCAAAATAAGAGGAGATTAAGTTGACGCACATAAATTCTAATCAAACGGATCTAGCACTTGAAGAACGAAACACACCAAGGTTGTGCAGGTTTGAGTTGAACTCTTAAGTCTTTTAACCTACAATGATACATGTGTTTAGAGGGATAGTACAATTTTAGGAAATTACAAAGCTGTAAAGCATTTGGTTAATATAACAGAAAACTTACATGTGAACGGGCCAAGCAACAATAAAGCCAATAGCATCTCTCATAGTTTTCATAGAATAGAGTGGTCTAGGTAACATCTCATCTCCATTGTTTGCATTGCCATTATTTTCAAGGGCATCAACATAAACCCCAACAAATTCTTTCCCAAGCATGGTGCCACCAATATTTAGTCTTTGTCGGTAGTCACTAACTTTCCTTTGGCCACGACTTTACATTTGTTTCTTAGTGAAATAAGATAGACTTCCACTTGGCTCTACCATTTTGTAAAACATAAAGCTATGATCTTCAAACTTGTAATTAATTTAGCTTGAAACAACAGGGAAACAAGTACATACCGATCTGATTGATTATGAGTGGAGCTTTAATTCTTTGAGATCTCTGCAGAGACACAATCAAAGCATATCATCTATCTAGCAAGTTCAACCAACAATTAAAATTAAGTACTGGTCCTGACTGGTAAAATTAGCTAGTGCATGATTCCAAAGATACCTACGATTCAATTACTCTTAGGAACGTCATTATCACTTTTATTTGAATTAAACTTAGAGGCACTTCTGGGTAAAATGTAGTGAGATGTCAATTGTTATCTTCCTATAATATTTATCTAGCTAGCACATCAAAATTTACTTTTGATGTGGTCTAACCTAGTACTGAATGTGTTTACGTAGATGTAGACATAAACAAAACCAAATGTACAAATACAAGCTGGTGGTCACTCAAGCAGCCCTACCATACAAGTGAATATCAACCAAAAGGTGCAGGGGCCAAACTTATGAAATTTGTGACAATAATATGAACATATATAAATCTAGCATGCCTTTGCTGTCAGGTCAACATTACACAGATAGTCATAAATTCCTGAGTTTCATTTTCTTCTTGATCATGTTAATACACCACTGCATCATATCACATAGAATCTGGAGAGCGACCAAAGTGCTAGACAACCAAAGCTAACTAATAAATTATTTGCACAGAGCCATTTTATAATTTTGGCTACAATTTTGACAGAGGAAATGCTGAGCTCACCTTGATTTTGATACTGTGGATGGAACGAATGCCAGTTCAAAAAGAGGAAGCATGGAAGATAACCCTACATGCAATTTTATGATCCTACCCACCACAGCAAGGAGGTGACCAACATAATGCATTTCAGTAAACTATATAGATTGTTTAAGATGGCACAGAACCGATTGAATCTTGAAAATAAATCTACTAAGCAAGGAAAATAGAAATAAGAGGACAACTATATGAAGGGTTACAGTAATCGGAACATAGACATACCATGTTGGTCATTATGCTACCACGTGGTAAAGTTAGGCCTTTAGAACCCTTATCTGCTTGACCCTGATTCTCAATATGTGCCACCTGCAGTCATAGTTGAACTCTCAGTTTTGTGACATGTAACATGGGTTATCTACCACTCAATTTAGATTTCTGATAATCAAAATAGATGTACATGACTGAATATTTCATAATGTTAGCACATCTCGCACCATATTGCATATTGAGATTTCAGTTCATGCAAGAAAACTCTAGCAAGCCTATAGCCAATGAACACAAATATTCCATAAATTTAGCGCAGATTATTGTTTTCAAATTCATATTGGGAGTTGCAGCAAGACTGTAAACTAAATCTCACATTCAGATTCCCTCCAAAAATATCATATTCAGAGTAGTAGCAACACTCGGAAGGAAATGTAACAATGGGCTGCACTTAATTAAAAACAACTTATAATTAGCTAGGAATAGAAATATAATGCTCCTAAATGAAATCACCAATAAAATAAAATCAAATTATAGTAAAGCAACACCATGTGAAAAGATATATTGCAAGGTAGGTAACATTATTATATACTATTCTCAAGATTTATTGACTTGCAAGGAAACATAACGATATGCATCCATGGGTGAAACACTAATCTAAAAGTCTAATCTATCTAAAGCCTCACTTCTAAACCATTCGACTCTGAATATTCTTAGTTAATTAGATTTCAGTTTTTGATGCAATAGACATATCTAACATACCTTTGCAACCATTGGCTCACGTGGTAACGATGACCGGACAAAATCCTTGTTGACTTGACTACAATTCTGGGTATGTGGCCCCTGCATATTTGTAACCATAGTATTTAGGACATTAGCATGTACTTACATACTATATTGTAGCTAAGAAATTAGAAATAAGAGCTGCGCTCGCTTCTGATTCTTGTGGCTGCGGCTGCATCTCATAGCTACAGTTACGTAGAATCACAAATGAGCATGCTGAAGAAAGGTATAGTGTTACCTGAACAGAATTTTCTGGAGAGTACACATTATCATTTGGGTCTTTAGGGTCGATGTCAATATCATTATAACTATATGTGCCATGGATACTGTCATCACTACAATCTCGCGATGATCGTATCACCATCTATTTCAGTATGAACAACCTGCAGAAAAATGAAACATCAGACACATAGTTACAAAATACAAATAAACTCATCTCTATGAGAGGGAGACATAGAAAGGGACCCATGGAGGCTTACTTCATCATGTAGAGCTCTTTCCATTTCATTTATCCAATCCTCATCTGGATACTTTTGTGACATAAAAGCAAGCCAATGTTTCATGACACTACTCATGCGTTGCATCTTATTTTCCATTATATTTACTTTGTCATGGTACCTTCTTTCTTCCTCAGTTTGAGTAACAAAAGTCATACCTTTAGAAACTTGTACTTGACTCCAGTACTTATCATCATAGTACCCGCGTGCTTTTAATTGTTTAGCAACGATCTCATAGAACACCTCATTAAAATCATTAGCTGAAAGATTACATTGTTCTGCTCTTTCCTTTTTTTCTAATTCCTCAAATGATGCATCCTATTGAAATAAGCATATAGGAAGTTCACATAATCGTAACAACAATTTCAAATCCAACGTTAATCATTAGGAGCAGAAAAATATACCATTACTGACTTCACTTTGTTGGTGCTGTATCTGCCATTCTTTTTCTTATGAGCAGCATCCCATAATTCTATCCTATGAACCTTTCCTTTCCTTTGATCTTCCTGCACAAGATATTAAATTTGAGGATCCAATCACTTCTCTATTACATGATCATTGAATTTGATAGATAACAACATAGTTAGAATATATATCACCATCTCTTTCTTCAGTCTAGCATGGCTTTTCCTCCCTGTTGTGTGTGTATTCTTCTGTTCTTTTGCACACCGAGAGTTTGTTGCACACAATTTCTGTAAATATAGCAAAGTGATAAAGCACAAATGTTACATTACTTTCTTTCAATTTTCCTGTAAATGTCAGATAAAAAAGATGTCACCTTATGTGTTTCTTGACACCAAAAGCCAACAAGAGATCTCCACTGATGTTCATTAACAGTTCTTGGTCTACCTTGTATAATTTGATCTAGAGATCTCTCTTCACGATTGAAATGTTCTTTCTTCAACTTAGATTTGTAGGCTCGCCACCTATTGTTTACAGTTCTTAGGATCCAGTCTCTTGTAAGTTGTAGCGTTTGGCTAGGAAAGACAAATTTTGACTGTACAAAGAAAAGCTAAATAGTTAGTGATTGGAACAAACATTAATATACTTTTCTTGCATTGTATAGATTACTTTTACCTCAACATCCATGATTATTTGTTCCTTGTGTTTATTGAATAGATCATTGTCCCATCTTGGAATGTGTAATGGGGCAAATGTTGATTTTTGTGCTAGATCCCCAAGGTGCTGTCCAAGAACAGAGGCTGACCTTTCATTTGGTACACCATTTTCATCAGTCCCTACAATTACCTTTCCTCCTTGTAATTTCAATAAATCTTTGACTCCAAAATCCCCTAAAACTTGCCGCCCCTGTCCATTCGGCCCTACATGTATGAAATTATATGATTTGACATTGTATTTAGATATGTCAACGCAAAAATATCAAACTTACATATTATCTTAATTGGACTTGCACGTTGGTTTGGCATGCGGGCTAATATATTGTCAACATCTGGAGGACCTTGTAAATTCCCCTCGTTCTCATTGTCTGCCAAATCATCATGCCCCTGCTGCTCCAATCCTGCATCTTGTGCTTCAAGGTTCAAGTTCCTTAATCTTCGAGGTCCTCTTGCCATGATTTCTACTGCAAAGCAAAAATTAACACTTCTATAAATTAAAGAGTAAGCGTGAGGTACATCAACAGGAAGATGTCATTACAAAAATCTAATAAAATGAAGAATGAGCTTCAGAGTTATGTAGTTTTGATTTGACCAGAGAGCTCTATCATTTAACAAACCAAATGCCATGTTAAATGTTTGGTTGTCCTGCCATGAAAGTTTTGTTTGGCGTTGTTCACTTTGGCGGAGATGGTTGTGTTATTGAATTGTCAGATCATTTTATTAGATTTTTGTTTTCCTCATTTTTAGGTTATTGATGTATCCTTTTGTTTATCTGAAGAATGAGCTTCAGACGTTTGTTTCACAAGAAGCTTGTGTGATTATTCATAGCTTTACATGCTTCTTAAGATCAGTAAATGATTAAACATGACATCTGGAATAATGAACTAATACATGTTGATCTTAATTCCTGATAAATCCTCTTTCTCTAACAGAAAAGTGTGAAACTAGAAAGCTATAGGAAATTGTTTGATTGGTCTTGAGTCCTAATGGATGATAGATTTATGTTTTCAGTGTGTTTTTACTGTAAGTGGAGTGAGAGTCACATTGCAGGTGTGGCGTTTTTAGAGTAACCGACCATTTTCACAAACACACAAGTTAGTCTACTTATTCTTCTCTTTAAAGTTGGTATGTCATTTCAGTAGGTATAAAGGCAGTAGCAAAATACCCACTAACCACCTTGATGCATGGCATGGCATGGCACTATCATCTAGAACTTTTATGTGTCACATAAACTATCTAGAACTTTTATGTGTCACATAAACTTTCCATGCAATTCCATTTTTTTGCGTCACAGTTTTCATATAAACAGCTAGCTTAAAAAGAGTTTGTGCAGACAAATATATGAATAAACATAACAAGCTGATGTTGAACTTAAAAGTTGAAAATACGTATGGTATTTACATTCATTATCATACTTCCATGCCACATTTTGTTTCCCATGAATCAATGTACGTAGCGTGGTAACCATGTTAAAGAGTGTTTTAACCTGCATCTACAACTCTATATTGTTTTCTTACTACCAGGGAAGCACGTACGTACACATGCAACAGCATCCTTGTATTCTTTCTAGATTTTGAAGCTGGCTTCTGTGACTTCTGTCTATTATCGAATGTTGTATAGCACTGTCATGGAACAGTACAGTGCAAATGAATCCTCGTATGTGATTAGATGCAATGGATCTGGCTTCTTTGTGGGGGTGGTGCGGTTAGAAACTTTTGAGGGGAGCATATTATCCACCTTAAGGCTATAAAAAGAAGGCAATGCAATTCTTGACTTGGCCTACTTCCTGAAGTTCATCTGAGAATAATCTTTTGTTTCTCCCCACACGGCCAGCAAACTGACATTCATTGTTTCCATAAAATGAGTGTTAATTAGTAACAATGTTTAAACATGCCTAGGTTTTCTAGATCAGCTGTGGAACGTACTAATCGGGTGATTGATGATAGTTAATAGCACTTCCAGAATCAGTAAGTAATAGGTGCAGCCTACTATCCGATTATATTAGGTTGAACTATATACTACAGCACCTCTCGAGTTGACACTTACTACCTTTGTTTTTCCAGTAGGTATAAATTCAGTCCGACAACCTTGTTGCATGGCATGGCACTATCATCTAGAGCTTTTCATGTGTTACATTAGTTTTTCATGCAGATCCTTTTTTTACTTACATTTTCATATAAACAGCTATCTTGAAAAAGAGTTTGTATGCATAACAAACTCGCTGATGTTACTTCAAAGTTGAAAACGATGTATTTACATTCATTTTCATACTTCCATGCCACATTTTGACTCCCCAGGAGTCTTAACTTTTTTTTTTCAGAAAACTCCAAATAACAGATACTAGTATGTAGGAGTGAAATTTATACTAGTAATGTACACATACTGGTGTACTGTTAAAAGAAACATGTGTATGCATGCGTCATGATTTTTTCTTTTTTTTGAAAAGGAAGCGCCAATGATTTTTAGCAACATCATTTACAGACATTTAAGAGGTTCCTTTTTTGCTATGATTGGGTATAGCATGTCAACTTTTTCTACCAAAGCTACCCTGAATGATCAATGGCTAGGATTTAACGAGTTAATACTTAAGTGGTGTGTCTTAAAAGACCCTCTGCTTATAAACAGTTTTCGATGCTTTGATTCCCTACAAATATAATCACATAAATTCCCAAATCTTATTTGAAAAGTTCTTCATATCTATATCGACTCTAGTTTTGAACAGAGACAAGTACCTCCACTGAAGTGATATGCGAGCGAGAGATCACGATAACCGAAAGGACAGTGGAAGACGAGTGCCTGATCAGCCTGGATATGCAACAAAGAAACAAACAGAGATTAACATGGTGGTGCTACAGAATTGAACGGGAGAGGCAGCCGGCATAGATGAAGAGAGGAATCAGGCGTAGACGGACTCACCGATAGCTGCGGCACCTAGGGAAGGTCACCACGGCCTGGCCTTTGAGATAGGGCGATTCAGTGCCAAAGGGAAGAGCGGCGCTGCAGAGGATTGGGAGGTTGTTATGTTTTGGTGCCGCAGAGGGCCCCTAGATCTAGGAGATGGAACAGATGGGGGAAGTTTCTACGGAGAGGGAGAGGTAGATTAATCGGCAGTTTGGCTATTTGCTCGGAGGGCATCGGGACGATTGGCGGCAAATGAAAGTAATTAGTAATACAATAGGCGGCAAGTTAATTTTTGCACTGCAATTGGCGGGAAGCATGGGGAGGAGGGGGGAGGCGGCCGAGTGCGGCAGGGTAGGTGGGGGGAGAAGGAGGCGGCGGCGGCGGGGGAGGTGGGGGGAAGGAGGAAGGGGCCCGGCCGCCCCGGGAGGTGGGGAGAGGAGGAGGCGGCGGCGGGGGAGGTGGGGAGAGGAGGAGGCGGCGGGGGGGAGGTGGGGGGAGGAGGAGGTGGCTGGGGGAGGGGGCGGTAAAGGAATGCGCATAGGCTACGGAAGCAGAAAACA
Organism: Dendrocalamus sinicus; assembly: GCA_036346575.1. Taxonomy (NCBI): domain Eukaryota; kingdom Viridiplantae; phylum Streptophyta; class Magnoliopsida; order Poales; family Poaceae; genus Dendrocalamus; species Dendrocalamus sinicus. The sequence goes on along the minus strand of CM070665.1, from coordinate 76,765 downwards.
AAACTTTTCTACCGCGCACACAAGGACATCATGCTTAAGGAAGGATCATGGATCGTTACCACTAGACGCGCAGCGCAGCGGAAGACGAGTTGGAGAAGCCGATCCAACCACGCGCGTCGAGGTAGTAGTGGAAGTAGCCGATCGTCCCGAACAGATCGTCTCCTCCACACGATCAACCACGCCACGAACAGATCCAATCTGTAGGTTGTTGATGCCGATCAACGCCGCAACGAGCAGCGCCTCCACCGGTATCCACACGTTCGGGGTTGGAACGCCGATCGCGAGTGTACTAGCACTCGTGAGCGGCTAGGGTTTGGCTCGGGAGGTGGCGGCTAGGGTTTGGTTCGGGAGAAACTGAAGTGCGTGCTCCCCTCAGCCCCTCACCATCATATATATAGACCTCCTAACTTGGGCCTTGCAGACCGAGGCCCAATAGGAGTCTATTCGGATCTCTATCCAAATTGAGCCCACATCCAAATCATATTCGAATTAGTGTTCCAACCCGTTAAGTGTGCGACCCTGTAGGTTCACGTATACTTGGTCGCGACCCAGAAACGCCTTTCCGGTCACCCCATTAATAGCGGCCTCTAGTAAGACATATTAACCCCAAAGTATACGTAAAGATCATATCGCTGAACTGTAATGTTCTCATGTACGAATCCCTTTGCCTCACGATATAGATTGAGCTCAAGGCGAGACTGTGTCATCCTCTTAATAGCTCAATCACTCTCGATTCCGTGATGGATTATAAACTTGTGATTGACTCCTCAATCACCTTGGCATGGCCATGCACTTTCATAATCCATTACATCGAGGGGCCCAGAGATATCTCTCCCATAAGGAGGGGCAAATTCTATCTTGATCATTCACATCCCACTACATGTTTCATGGCAAACCCGAAGACTACTTTTATGACTACCCGATTCACGGAGTAGTGTTTAGTAGTCCCAAAATAAGCTACTACGCATGTTGCGAATCATGATGATCTCAAGTCTAAGGATTCCACATAAACACTACTTGAGACCAACTGATGACACATGGAATCTCTGCAGTGTCTCATGGCGGGTCTATCCAACATATGTTCACTAACACATGTCCATATTATTGATTTGGTATCACCATACCATGATCCATGAGACATGATCATCAATCAATACATATGCTGATCTTTGAATCATATTTGTTCCTCATATGATATATGATCAGGGATCATTTAGAAATAGCAACATTTAAGCATTAAGAGTCTCATGAATAAGTCACATACTCATTGATCAATAATGATAATGTCTATTTCAAGGAACAAAGTAATGCATCATAAACAGAGTATGTGATATAAATAACATCTCCATGTTGCCTCTAGGGCATATCACTAACAGTCTCCCACTTGCACTCGAGTCAACCATGTAGGTATCTAATACCCATTGCCCTAGTGTGAGCCTCATGCTTTGGTTGGGGAAGCGGCTTTGTCAACGGATCTGCAATGTTCAAATCCGTTTGTACTTTGCATATCTTCACATCGCCTCTCTCCACTATCTCGCGGATGAGATGAAATCGCCGTAAAATGTGCTTGGACTTCTGGTGCGATCTAGGCTCCTTGGCTTGCGCAATGGCCCCATTATTGTCACAATGAGGTCCATTGGGCTGGAGGCACTAGTCACCACACCAAGCTCGAAACAAATTTCTTGATCCAAACAGCCTCTTTAGCGCCTTGAAGCTGCTATGTACTCAACTTCTCATTGTAGAATCAGAACCGTCTCTCGCTTGGAACTCTTCCACCACCGCACCGCACGTTCGTGCAGAACACAAAACCAGATTGCGATCTGAAATCGTCTTTGTCGGTTTGGAAGCTAGCATCGGTGTAACCATTTACAACGAGCTCTTCCTCACCCCATAGACGAGGAACACATCTTTAGTTCTTCTCAAGTACTTCAAGATGTTCTTTACGGCAATCCAGTGACTTTCACCGGATCTCGATCGTATCTACTTGTAGCACTTAAAGCATACGAGACATCTGGACGTGTACAAAGCATGGCATACATAATGGACCCAATAGCCGAAGCATATGGAATCACATTCATTTTATCCCGCTCATCAGGTGTACTAGGACACTGACTCTTGCTAAGATTTATACCATGTGACATAGGTAGAAAAACCTTTCTTGGAATCCTGCATGTTGAACCTTTTCAACACCTTGTCAATGTACGTATCTTGGCTTAATCCAATTAGCCTTCTTGATCTATCCCTATAGATCTTGATACCCAGAATATATGCCGCCTCTCCTAAGTCTTTCATAGAGAAACTATTTTTCAATGAAGACTTAACAGATTCGAGCATAGGAATGTCATTTCCGATCAGTAATATGTCATCCACATATAAGACCAAAAATACGAGTGCGCTCCCACTAGCCTTTTTGTAAACACAAGGCTCTTCTTCGTTCTTGATGAAACCAAACCCTTTGATTACTTCATCAAAACGAATGTTCCAACTCCGAGATGCTCGCTTTAATCCATAAATGGATCTTTGCAGCTTGCATATCTTTCAATCGATTGTGGATCGACAAAACCCGTGGGTGTGTCATGTACACATCCTCACTCGATTTCCATTAAGGAAAGCTGTTTTGACATCCATTTGCCATATTTCATAGTCGAAATATGCAGCAATCGCTAGAATGATCCGAATAGACTTTAGCAATGCGACGGCGAAAAGTTTCGTCATAATCAACACCTTGAATTTGTTTGAAACCTTTGGCCACCAATCGCGCTTTATAGATGTGAACATTTCCATCTATGTCTATCTTTTCTTGAAAACCCATTTGCACTCAATGGTTTTAACACCATCAGTGGATCAACCAAGTTCCAAACTTGATTATCGTGCATGGATTCAATTTGGATCTCATGGCTTCAAGCCATTTCTCGTAGTCCGTCCCACCATCGCTTCTTCATAGGTCTTAGGCTCATCGTTGTCTAACAACAATATGTCCCGTTGTTGAGTAGTCAAGAACATGTACCTCTCAGTGCACGACGTGACCTCTCGACCTACGTGGTGCCGGTGTGTCCACAACAGTTCTTCAACAGTTTGTTCATCCTGTTGTGGTTCTGTAGAGAGCTGAAACGTTTCGTGTGTTTCTCGAATTTCTTCAAGTTGCACCGTGCTCCACTATCCCTTCTTGAGAGAAACTCTTTCTCTAAGAAGACACCATGCCAGCGACAAACACTTTGCCTTCTTCTCGATTATAGAAGTAATATCCTTTTGTTTCCTTAGGATACCCGATAAAGAAGCATTTATCGACTTAGGAGTGAGCTTATCAGATTGTAAACGTTTTACATAAGCCTCACATCCCCAAATCTTAAGAAAAGACAAGCTAGGGCGTTGTCCCGTCCACATCTCATATGGTGTCTTTTCTCACGATTTTGATGGAACCTGTTTAGTGTGAAAGCGGTGTTTCAAGAGCGTACTTCAAAAGACAACGGAAGATCACTTTGGCTCATCATGGAGCGCACCATATCTAATAAGGTGCGATTTCTCCGCTCAGATACCCCATTCCATTGAGGTGTTCTGGCGGAGTCAATTGTGGAACAATTCCACAATCCTTCGATGATTGCCAAACTCATGGCTCAAATACTCGCCTCCACGATCGATCGTACAAACTTGATTGTCTTGCCTAAATGATTTTGCACTTCATTTTGGAATTCTTTGAACTTTTCAAAGGATTCAGACTTATGCTTCATCGGTAGATATACCCATATCTACTAAAGTCATCGATAAAAGTTATGAAGTCACGAAAACCACCTCTGGTGTTGAGCTCATTGGTCCACATACATCAGAATGTACGAGTGCCAATAAGTCACTTGCCCGCTCACCTTGACCGGTGAAAGGTGCCTTTGTCATCTTGCCAAGTAAACAAGATTCGCATGTCTCAAATGATTCAAAATCAAATGAGTGCAGAATACCATCTCTATGGAGCTTCTCCATGCGTTTCTCATTTATGTGACCTAAGCGACAGTGCCAAATAAACGTGGGATTCAAATCATTCGAACGTTGCCTCTTTGCATTAATGTTATAGACCGGTGACTCTTCAAGAGTAAGAACATATAACCCATTCACCAATGGAGTATGACAATAGAACATATCTTTGAAATAAAGAGAACAACCATTGTTCACAGATCTAAAGTCATAACCTTCGCTTGCAAACATGAAGCGAAATAATGTTCTTGGAAAGAGATGGAACACAATAACAATTATTCAATTCCAAAACTAATCACGAAGATAAAGACAATGGCATGGTGCCAACAACCACCGCAGCAACTTTTGCTCCATTGCCAACGCGAAGATCCACTTCGCTCCTCCTCAAACTTCTACTTCTTCTTAGCCCCGCAACGATTTGCAAATATGAGCAACCGATCCGTATCAAATACCCAAGAATCGATGGATGAAGTAGCAAGATTGATTTCTATAACATTTATACCGAGAGGAAGTCGTATTTCCTTCTTCTTCTCAAGATCCTCCAAGTACTTTGGGCGCCTTTTCCAATGTCCCGATTGCTTACAGTGGTAACAGCTTGCATCGAGCAGCGCTTCTTGACTTGCTTGGCCTTAGAACCGCTCGCGATCTCATCGGAGCTAACTTTCTTTGACCGCGCTTTCTTGATATTGGGCTTGCTCTTGCCTTTCGCATCATCATCACATGATTGCTGCTTTTCTTAATGCTTTCTCGGCGACTTTTAGCATCCCATGCAACTCACCAAGGTCTTGTCCATGTTGTTCATGTGATAGTTCAAGTATGAATGGCTCAAAGCTCGGGGAGCGATCGGAGAATCACATCGTAGCCAACTCTTGGCTAAGGGAAAACCAAGCTTTTCCAGGACTCTCAATGTAGCCAATCATCTTAATCACATGAGGGTGACGGATTCCCTTCGCAAGCTTTCGCACGCAAACAAGGACTTTGAAGTGTTGAACCTCTCACCCTTGCTTGGTTCTCAAACATACCACGCAACCCCACAATGATATTGTAGGCATCTGTGTTCTCATATTGCTTCAAGCTCGAGAGGACATTGTGGCAAGCATGAGACACTCACATCAAGGCAATCATTCGCTTGCTTCTCATAAGCTCTCCGTGCACCGCAGAGCATTATCGAGCAAGTCATCGGGTAAGGAGACTCAAGGACATACTCCTTGCGCTCTTGCTTGAGAACAATTCTCAAGTTGCGATACCAATCCATAAAGTTTGTTCCATTGAGTTTTCTTTCTCAAGAATAGATCGCAAATTAAAAGTACTGGATGCGGCGTTAGTGACATGATCTACAACACAAGAATATGCAAAGTTTAGCACTATGTTTATGTTCATCTTTATTAAACTATTTAACAAAAGACTCCCACTATGTGTTTTGCAACAAAACTCCCTCTAAGTTACATAGTGGGTCAAGATCCTCATTTCACTAATTCCTAGTGAGCTTTGGCATCACGGCTAGAAAACTAGTGACATGGGTAAGCAACACCTTGCTAATCACATCCCTATGTGACTTTTGCTTGTTGGGTGACATCGTATGCCCTGCCCCAACCTATGCCCCAAGGTCCAAAACTGTTTTGATAACCTTGTTAAGTAAACCAAATGCTTCCGCATGTAGATGTCCGACATCTACCCCAAATAATGATGATAACCGACGGCACTCTACTTTGGTAGACCTACCATACGGTGATCATTATCTTTTGGTGCAACATATGGAAGGGCATTAACACCTAATTTTTATGAGGGATTCTATCCTACCAAAGCAACATATCACATATATCATTGCATAAGAATAAGATAGATAACATCACAGATAAACACATTTAACTGTGAAGTAGTATGGCCCAAAAATGGTGATATCCATCTCCATGTAGGTGTAGACGATCTCCATCCTCCACATCACTCCTTTAGGCCACCATGCTTGAAAGCCTGTAACCTCAAAACTAGGCTACTACCTATAATAGCTAGAAATTGAAGATTACAAAGATAGATTCAAGCATAAGGTCGACACGCAGGTCGTTAAATACAATATAGACAGCTAACAACAGCTGAAATAATCATGACACGCAGGCCATGAACGAATGTTACATGCATCACATACATTTCATACATTCCAATAAGCTATAGGGCCATACTATTCACATCATTCCCTGCAAAAACAAGTTAGACGTATAATCGCATTCTACCTAACGATGTGAACCCAAGACGCTATACAGGGGGGTACGCACGGCGGTCCCGCTGGCCGGTCAGCGGGCGGGGGTCGAGGGGGGAGCCGCCCCCGCGGGTTTCAGGGCAGCGCCCTGAAAACCTCACGAAATTCACAGATCCAATCTATGAAATTGCTATGGAAAAACTATTCGGCACAACCACCTTATGCCGATCCGAGACATTCTCTAGGACACTAGTTTTTCCATTGGGCCGAGGCCATCAGATCCATAACCTACTAGTATTCGACATAACCACCTTATGCCGATCCGAGCCATTCTCAAGGACACTAGTAGTTCCATTGGCTCGAGGCTATAAGATTCATATCCTACTAGTATTCGACATAACCACCTTATGCCGATCCGAGACAATCTCTAGGGCACTAGTAGTTCCATTGGCCCGAGGCTATCAGATTCGTATACTACTAGTATTCGACATAACCACCTTATGCCGATCCGAGACAATCTCAAGGGCACTAGTAGTGATACAATCTGCGCCTCATTTATCCCCTATTCGCCGATTGATCTCATCAACCCGTGCTACCACCGATTCATCACATGAATCAACTGATCTAGACTGTAATAAATCCAATCTACTACAACCGCATATCAACATATGCGCTGATCCAGATCGCAAACTAAGCAAGATGGCTCTGATACCACTAAAGGAATGCGCGTAGGCTACGGAAGCAGAAAACAAAACTTTTCTACCGCGCACACAAGGACATCATGCTTAAGGAAGGATCGTGGATCGTTACCACTAGACGCGCAGCGCAGCGGAAGACGAGTTGGAGAAGCCGACCAACCACGCGCGTCGAGGTAGTAGTGGAAGTAGCCGATCGTCCCGAACAGATCGTCTCCTCCACACGATCAACCACGCCACGAACAGATCCAATCTGTAGGTTGTTGATGCCGATCAACGCCGCAACGAGCAGCGCCTCCACCGGTATCCACACGTTCGGGGTTGGAACGCCGATCGCGAGTGTACTAGCACTCGTGAGCGGCTAGGGTTTGGCTTGGGAGGTGGCGGCTAGGGTTTGGTTCGGGAGAAACTGAAGTGCGTGCTCCCTCAGCCCCTCACCATCATATATATAGACCTCCTAACTTGGGCCTTGCAGACCGAGGCCCAATAGGAGTCTATTCGGATCTCTATCCAAATTGAGCCCACATCCGAATCATATTCGAATTAGTGTTCCAACCCGTTAAGTGTGCGACCAGAGGTTCACGATACTTGGTCGCGACCGAAACGCCTTTCCGGTCACCTGTTAATAGCGGCCTCAAGAAGACATATTAACCCCAAAGTATACGTAAAGATCATATCGGCTGAACCTGTAATGTTCTCATGTACGAATCCCTTTGCCTCACGATATAGATTAAGCTCAAGGCGAAACCTGTGTCATCCTCTTAATAGCTCAATCACTCTCTCGATTCCGTGATGGATTATAAACTCGTGATTGACTCCTCAATCACCTTGGCATGGCCATGCACTTTCATAATCCATTACATCGAGGGGCCCAGAGATATCTCTCCCATAAGGAGGGGCAAATTCTATCTTGATCATTCAAATCCCACTACATGTTTCATGGCAAATCCAAAGACTACTTTAATGACTAACCAGTTACGGAGTAGTGTTTAGTAGTCCCAAAATAAGCTACTACGCATGTTGGGAACCATGATGATCTCAAGTCTAAGGATTCCACATAAACACTACTTGAGACCAACTTATGACACATGGAATCTCTGCAGTGTCTCATGGCGGGTCTATCCAACATATGTTCACTAACACATGTCCATATTATTGATTTGGTATCACCATACCATGATCCATGTCGAATACTAGTAGGTTATGGATCTGATGTCGGACATCTACATGCGGAAGCATTTGGTTTACTTAACAAGGTTATCAAAACAGTTTTGGACCTTGGGGCATAGGTTGGGGCCGGGGCATACTGATGTCACCCAACAAGCAAAAGTCACATAGGGATGTGATTAGCAAGGTGTTGCTTACCCATGTCACTAGTTTTCTAGCCGTGATGCCAAAGCTCACTAGGAATTAGTGAAATGAGGATCTTGACCCACTATGTAACTTAGAGGGAGTTTTGTTGCAAAACACATAGTGGGAGTCTTTTGTTAAATAGTTTAATAAAAGATGAACATAAACATAGTGCTAAACTTTGCATATTCTTGTGTTGTAGATCATGTCATTAACGCCGCATCCAAGACTTTTAATTTGCGATCTATTCTTGAGAAAGAAAAACTCAATGGAACAAACTTTATGGATTGGTATCGCAACTTGAGAATTGTTCTCAAGCAAGAGCGCAAGGAGTATGTCCTTGAGTCTCCTTACCCGATGACTTGCTCGATAATGCTCTCTGCGTCGCACGGAGAGCTTATGAGAAGCAAACGAATGATTGCCTTGATGTGAGTGTCTCATGCTTGCCACAATGTCCTCTGAGCTTGAAGCAATATGAGAACACAGATGCCTACAATATCATTGTGGGGTTGCGTGGTATGTTTGAGAACCAAGCAAGGGTGAGAGGTTCAACACTTCAAAGTCCTTGTTTGCGTGCGAGCTTGCGAGAATGGAATCCGTCACCCTCATGTGATTAAGATGATTGGCTACATTGAGAGTCCGGAAAAGCTTGGTTTTCCCTTAGCCAAGAGTTGGCTACGATGTGATTCTCCATCGCTCCCCGAGCTTTGAGCCATTCATACCGAACTATCACATGAACAACATGGACAAGACCTTGGCCGAGTTGCATGGGATGCTAAAAGTCGCGAGAAAGCATTAAGAAAAGCAGCAATCATGTGATGATGATGCGAGAAAGGCAAGAGCAAGCCCAATATCAAGAAAGGCGGTCAAAGAAAGTTAGCTCCGATGAGATCGCGAGCGGTTCTAAGGCCAAGCAAGTCAAGAAGAGCGCTGCTCCGATGCAAATTACCACTGTAAGCAATCGTGACATTGGAAAAGGAACCGCCCAAAGTACTTGGAGGATCTTGAGAAGAAGAAGGGAAGTACGACTTCCTCTCCGGTATAAATGTTATAGAAATCAATCTTGCTACTTCATCCACCGATTCTTGGGTATTTGATACCGGATCGCTTGCTCATATTTGCAAATCGTTGCGGGGCTAAGAAGAAGTAGAAGTTTGAGGAGGAGCGAAGTGGATCTTCGCGTGGCAATGGAGCAAAGTTGTCGGTGGTGTTGGCACCATGCCATTGTCTTTATCTTCGAGGATTAGTTTTGGAATTGAATAATTGTTATTGTGTTCCATCTCTTTCCAAGAACATTATTTCGCTTCATGTTTGCAAGCGTAGGTTATGACTTTAGATCTGTGAACAATGGTTGTTCTCTTTATTTCAAAGATATGTTCTATTGTCATACTCCATTGGTGAATGGGTTATATGTTCTTACTCTTGAAGAGTCACCGGTCTATAACATTAATGCAAAGAGGCAACGCTCAATGATTTGAATCCCACGCTTATTTGGCATCGCCGCTAGGTCACATAAATGAGAAACGCATGGAGAAGCTCCATAGAGATGGTATTCTGCACTCATTTGATTTTGAATCATTTGAGACATGCGAATCTTGTTTACTTGGCAAGATGACAAAGGCACCTTTCACCGGTCAAGGTGAGCGGGCAAGTGACTTATTGGCACTCGTACATTCGATGTATGTGGACCAATGAGCTCAACAACAGAGGTGGTTTTCGATTTCATAACTTTTATCGATGACTTTAGTAGATATGGGTATATCTACCGATGAAGCATAAGTCCAATCCTTTGAAAAGTTCAAAGAATTCCAAAATGAAGTGCAAAATCATTTAGGCAAGACAATCAAGTTTGTACGATCGATCGTGGAGGCGAGTATTTGAGCCATGAGTTTGGCAATCATCTCAAGGATTGTGGAATTGTTCCACAATTGACTCCGCCAGAACACCTCAATGGAATGGGGTATCTGAACGGAGAAATTGCACCTTATTAGATATGGTGCGCTCCATGATGAGCCAAAGTGATCTTCCGTTGTCTTTTGGGGTACGCTCTAAAAAAACCGCCACACTAAACAGGTTCCATCAAAATCGTGAGAAAAGACACCATATGAGATGTGGACAGACAACGTCCTAGCTTGTCTTTTCTTAAGATTTGGGGATGTGAGGCTTTGTAAAACGTTTACAATCTGATAAGCTCACTCCTAAGTCCGATAAATGCTTCTTTATCGGGTATCCTAAGGAAACAAAAGGATATTACTTCTATAATCGAGAAGAAGGCAAAGTGTTTGTCCCAAGATGGTGTCTTCTTAGAGAAAGAGTTTCTCTCAAGAAGGGATAGTGGAGCACGGTGCAACTTGAAGAAATTCGAGAAACACCAAAACGTTTCAGCTCCTGAGTAACCACAACAGATGAACAAACCGTTGAAGAACCTCGTTGTGGACACACCGGCACCACGTAGGTCGAGAGGTCACGTCGTGCACCGAGAGGTACATGTTCTTGACTACTCAACAACGGGACATATTGTTGTTAGACAACGATGAGCCTAAGACCTATGAAGAAGCGATGGTGGGACCGGACTCGAGAAATGGCTTGAAGCCATGAGATCCAAATTGAATCCATGCACAGAATCAAGTTTGGAACTTGGTTGATCCACTGATGGTGTTAAAACCATTGAGTGCAAATGGGTTTTCAAGAAAAGATAGACATAGATGGAAATGTTCACATCTATAAAGCGCGATTGGTGGCCAAAGGTTTCAAACAAATTCAAGGTGTTGATTATGACGAAACTTTTCGCCCGTCGCAATGCTAAAGTCTATTCGGATCATTCTAGCGATTGCTGCATATTTCGACTATGAAATATGGCAAATGGATGTCAAAACAGCTTTCCTTAATAGAAATCGAGTGAGGATGTGTACATGACACACCCACGGGTTTTGTCGATCCACAATCGCTTGAAAGATATGCAAGCGCAAAGATCCATTTATGGATTAAAGCAGCATCTCGGAGTTGGAACATTCGCTTTGATGAAGTAATCAAAGGGTTTGGTTTCATCAAGAACGAAGAAGAGCCTTGTGTTTACAAAAGGCTAGTGGAGCGCACTCGTATTTCGGTCTTATATGTGGATGACATATTACTCGATCGGAAATGACATTCCTATGCTCGAATCATTAAGTCTTCATTGAAAAATAGTTTCTCTATGAAAGACTTAGGAGAGGCATATATTCTGGTATCAAGATCTATAGGATAGATCAAGAAGGCTAATTGGATTAAGCCAAGATACGTACATTGACAAGGTGTTGAAAAGGTTCAACATGCAGATTCCAAGAAAGGTTTTTCTACCTATGTCACATGGTATAAATCTTAGCAAGAATCGGTGTCCTAGTACACCGATGAGCGGGATAAAATGAATGCGATTCCATATGCTTCGCTATTGGGTCCATTATGTATGCCATGCTTTGTACACGCCCGCACGCCTCGTATGCTTTAAGTGCTACAAGTAGATACCGATCGGATCCGGTGAAAGTCACCGGATTGCCGTAAAGAACATCTTGAAGTACTTGAGAAGAACTAAAGATGTGTTCCTAGTCTATGGGGTGAGGAAGAGCTCGTTGTAAATGGTTACACCGATGCTAGCTTCCAAACCGACAAAGATGATTTTAGATCGCAAACTGGATTTGTGTTCTCACTGAATGGCGGTGCGGTGAGTGGAAGAGTTCCAAGCAGAGACGGTTGCTGATTCTACAACAGAAGTCGAGTACATAGCAGCTTCAAGTCGCTAAAGAGGTTGTTTGGATCAAGAAATTTATTTCGAGCTAGGTGTGATGTCTAGTGCCTCCATCCAATGGATCTCTCAGACAATAGTGGGGCCATTGCGCAAGCCAAGGAGCCTAGATCGCACTAAAAGTCCAAGCACATTCTACGGCGATTTCATCTCATCCGCGAGATTGTGGAGAGAGGCGATGTGAAGATATGCAAAGTACAAACGGATTTGAACATTGCAGATCCGTTGACAAAGCCGCTTCCCACCAAAGCATGAGGCTCACACTAGGCAATGGGTATTAGATACCTACATGGTTGACTCTAGTGCAAGTGGGAGATCATAGTGATATGCCCTAGAGGCAACATGGAGATGTTATTTATATCACATACTATGTTTATGATGCATTACTTTGTTCCTTGAAATAGACATTATTATTATTGATCAATGAGTATGTGACTTATTCATGAGACTCTTAATGCTAAAGTGTTGCTATTTCTAAATGATCCCTGATCATATATCATATGAGGAACAAATATGATTCAAAGATCAACATATGTATTGATTGATGATCATGTCTCATGGATCATGGTATGGTGATACCAAATCAATAATATGGACATGTGTTAGTGAACATATGTTGGATAGACCCGCCATGAGACACCGCAGAGATTCCATGCGTCATCGCTGGTCTCAAGTAGTGTTTATGTGGAATCCTTAGACTTGATATCATCATGGTTCCCAACATGCGTAGTAGCTTATTTTGGGACTACTAAACACTACTCCGTGAATCGGGTAGTCATAAAAGTAGTCTTTGGGTTTGCCATGAAACATGTAGTGGGATGTGAATGATCAAGATAGAATTTGCCCTCCTTATGGGAGAGATATCTCGGGCCCTCGATGTAATGGATTATGAAAGTGCATGGCCATGCCAAGGTGATTGAGGAGTCAATCACGAGTTTATAATCCATCACGGAATCGAGAGAGTGATTGAGCTATTAAGAGGATGACACAGTCTCGCCTTGAGCTTAATCTATATCGTGAGGCAAAGGGATTCGTACATGAGAACATTACAGTTCAATGATATGATCTTTACGTATACTTTGGGGTTAATATGTCTTACTAGAGGCCGCTATTAACAGGGTGACCGGAAAGGCGTTTCCGGGTCGCGACCAAGTATACGTGAACCTACAGGGTCGCACACTTAACGGGTTGGAACACTAATTCGAATATGATTCGGATGTGGGCTCAATTTGGATAGAGATCCGAATAGACTCCTATTGGGCCTCGGTCTGCAAGGCCCAAGTTAGGAGGTCTATATATATGATGGTGAGGGGCTGAGGGGAGCACGCACTTCAGTTTCTCCACGAGGCCCAAGTGAGGAGGTCTATATATATGGAGGTGGGGGGCTGAGGGATGTACACACGCTTCTGTTCCTCCCGAGCAAAACCCTAGCCGCCACCTCCCGAGCCAAACCCTAGCCGCCGCGAGTGCCGGGTACACTCGCGATCGGCGCCCACCCGGACGTGTGGATACCGGTGGAGGCGCCGCCGTTGCGACGCTGATCGGCATCAACAATCTCTGATTGGATCCGCTCGTGGTGTGGTTGATCGCGTGGAGGAGACGATCCGTTCGGGACGATCGGCTACTTCCACTACTACCTCGACGCGCGTGGTTGGATCGGCTTCTCCAACTCTTCTTCCGCTGCGCTGCGCGTCTAGTGGTAACGATCTATGATCCCTTCTTAGCATGATGTCCTGGTGTGCGCGGTAGAAATTTTTATTTTCTGCTATCGTAGCCTACGCGCAATCCATTAAGTTTTGTATCTTGTCATAGCTAGGAATTTGACACGGCATATAATGCCGGCATTATATACACTTAATGATAGGGCATTTTCAAGATCATGCAAGTGCATATTCTAATGTGCTGTTGTTTTCTCTGCTATATTCTCCTTTGGGCACAGGTTGAGAGCTCCCTGCAAGGGCTTACTCTGATGTGATGTTATTTTCTGATAAATTTGGACTTTACAAGGTGTAACAATTGTTTTTGACATCTTGACTATATATTAACCAATTCTGTCTTAGTCTTGTCATTTGTTTATCTTAGCACACTTTAAGAGAATGAAAACGAAAAGAAAGAGCTAATCGGAGTGCAGTATCAGCAACAACCAGCCTTCCTGAACAACTGAAAAAAATAAAAGCTGTCTTATGTGATCACGCTTATTTGTAGTTTTTTTAATCTTGCAGTTGTACCTATCACAACTGATAATACATAATTTTTTCGCATGAAACTACTATATCGAAATGCATTCATGATATGTTCAACATCTTTTCTTAGGAGACCTTTTGCACAATGATTGCTCCAATCATGAGCATAGAATTATCAATTAGCTGTCTACCTTGCCAATATATATCTACATCCACAAACCACAATCAACATATCTCAAAAGGAATCAGGGTTCAGAAAGGTTAAACAAAATGGAGGTCTCAATCTCCTTTTATCCCTTGAGGCCTTGATAGAGAAGATGATCCATAGAAAGGGAACACCATTTTTTTCTACACTTGTGATGGCTCCTCCTTTCTTTAAAGGCTCCTGTACATGGAGCTGAAGTTTAGGTGGTTGTGTCCTTTTCCTCACCACTATTCATGGATTGGAACCCTTGCAACTTTTGCAAGGCACAGAACATCATAAATGAGACCTCAAATACCTTTTTCTATACCTGTGGGCCTCAGCTGAGGTACCAGCAAACAGAGGAGAGAATAAACAAGAAATATGGCCGGCACAGGGGGTAGAGGCACAACCGCACAAAGAACATAGTTTATGGACAGAGGCAACCGTATGTATTCTTCTATTGACTTTATGTACGAAGGAGTTCTCTGTAGGAAGAGACAGGTGTCTACATGTATAGTACTATATATATATGCTGCCAGTACAGTGTTAGGCCATACTGTAGTAGTATTAACTCTTACTAATTAATTCCCTAGGGGTGACAAAGAAAAGAACTTGTAATGTAAACTATAAGAAATTCAGAATTCAGGATGTTGTGGTGAGGACAGTAGGGATCGAGCTGTTACCTGTGACCGTGCTCTCTGGAGCTCTTGCTCGATCTGCTGAAGCCTGACCCTGCTGGTCTCTAGGTTTTGCACATAAGCCTGTGAAAGGACACTCAAATGCAATCTTATCAAGAAGTGTTCGAGTTAATCAGAGTTAAGCTTATGCATCTTTTGGGCACCTTTTTCCTCAACCTGCTCTTCCTTGCAGCCTCCCTGTTCTGCGCTAATCGCCGTTCGGTCTGAGAATTCAGAGCGGTTCTAATCATGTAAGATGATGGCACAAATACAGTCCCAAGATCGAAGCAACAATGAGTGGATAACAGGAGCTATATATATCCCACCTTGGCATCTACCAGCTTGCCATCTTTTCTTGTGGATCCATGGTTCCTCTGCAAAGTACACCAGAAAGGTGGAGTTAGAGCAGGGTGTAGTAGAACTAAATCCATGGTTTTGAGCACTGCTGTCTGCAAGGCGGCCTTTCCTTTCACGATGCTCCTGACAATTCGCACACCAGTGCAAACAGCAATGGACCAGGCAAGGATCGCATGGAGAGTTCTGGAGGAAACATAATAAAATGGGACGGTGAAATAAATTTCCATCACATATTGCCTGGAAACTAGAAAGCCAACCCGCCTATGAAAGACTAGACTCTTCAAGAAACAACTATATAGAATCAGTTATCATGGATGGATGATAGAATCATTAGTAAGTGATATTCAGGAAAAAGTGAAAAAAACAACAAATAGGAAGTGCGAGAACACCTCCATGGTCACAAGGATGAGGAAAACAAAAATCTAACAAAATGATCCGACAATTCAATAACACAACCATCTCCTGCCAGTGAACAACGCCAAACAAAACTTTCATGGCAGGACAACCAAACATTTAACATGGCATTTGCAAGGAATATAGCCTCAACAAAGACAGCATGGCAAGTGCAAGGCGTTGTCCACGGGATATCTTCTCGAAGGGCCTGAACATTTCGTCCAAACAACACACAGGGGCAGAATAACCCAATCCGGCCTAACATCAAAGTAAGCAAGAAGTTCATAAGTATATTGGAATATAGCAGTCATAAAAATGGGAATGGAATGAAGCATAATGCTACAAAAACACAAACCCTATAATGACACTTTTTAAAAAAAAACAATGATGAAACATTTTCATATAAACAGAAACATAGGCCCATAAGTGTACCTGAAAGCCATAGATTAGTCTAATCTACTTCATCTGATGCCAGTTCATCATCACCCATGTCGAAAGTATCTCGTGGCTTAACTCTTACCACAGCATTTCATCCTTCAGCTTTTGGGTCTTCAACATAAAAGACTTGCTCCACTTGTGAAGAAAAGACAAAAGGATCATGCTCTAGTTTTTCCCCAGTGTGTATTTTTCAAGAAAAATTCACATAAGTTAATCCAAATGCATCTTTTCGTAAACCAGCACGATGATGGACATCATACCAATCACATTTGAAAAGCACAACCTTGTAGTCATTGTATGTCAATTCTATTATATCTGATAATCTGCCATAATAATTAACCCCATCTTCTGCAATGTTCACTACACCACTGCTTTGTGTCGACTGCAGCCTCACGACTCATAGTGTGGAACCTGAAACCCTTAATAATATAGCCGCTATATCTCACGCCGCATCTGCTCGGTTTTGCACCAAAGCTTGACCTTTTAGTGATTCCTAGTCCATCACCTAGGATAATCTGCATTGAAGAAAGTAATTAGATCAATTCGCTCTATTAAACTCATGGCCTAATAAGCTATTTCAGCTGATCGCACCTTTTGTTCCAACCATCAGAAAGTGTTGATCTATCAACTTCTCGATGGAAGCACGAGTCAAAGTAGTTGAAGCACACAATTTTCCTTTCTCCTCATCTACAAATTCTCTACAACAATTGGATTATTAGTTATACAGTTGTCATGGCTTCAACTTACTAAAAGTACAAATAGGGGGCTATATTACACACTTGCGGAATTCTTCAAGTTCATCGCAGTTGTCGCAATACGATCGATGTGCTGAACAAGAAGTCGCTATCAAAATGGCTTATAGTAGTAGACTTTCCAATTGGTTCTCCAAACTCTCAAACAAGTACATGTCTTTCATATTGTCCGAAGGTTCGTGGTTTCTAGTCGGTCCGTAAAACGAGTATTTCCATCAAGAAATCTCGAACAAAAGGTCATGCACTCCTCCATGCAATATCCTTCAAAGAATCGAACCTTCGGGTGAGCTCTGTTCTTCACAAGCGCTTTGAGCCGAACAAAAATCTAAATGAAATCATGAACACATGTTAGTTGAACGAATTATTGACAATAACATCGCAATGTGTAGTTACGCACCTCTCCATGGGGTACATCCACCGTAGTGAACGGGCCACCAAGTTTAACTTCTTCTACCAAGTGCACCATCAAGTGAATCATCACAAGAAAAAATGATGGCAGGAAAATTCTCTCCATATTACATAGTGTCATCACAATACTCTCTTGAAGTTCTTGTAGCTCATCAACATCTATCACCTTGGAGCACAACTTCTTAAAGAAATTAGATATTCCAATAACTATTTCCATAACATCTTTGTTGGGTAACAGGATCTGAGTGCCACCGAAGAATGTCATGTAGTAAAACATGATTGTCGTGACTTTTAGTCCACTCAATGTACAATCTTTCATGTTAACACACCTAGAAATGTTTGATGCATAGCCATCGGTGTCCTCATGTTTTGGATTATCAACAAAAACCTCCTTTTGTTCTCTAGACATGGTAAAGGTGCATCAGCACGCTTTGCTTTCCTTCATTATCTACCACAGGATGAAGATTCTGCCGAATTCCAAGTTCCACTAAATCTAGTCGTGCTTTAAGACCATCCTTTGTTTTGGAAGGAATATCCAATAAAGTTGTAATTAAGTTTTCACATAGATTTTCTCTAAGTGCATCACATCTAGATTGTGTCTTAGTTTGTTCTTTTCCCAGATGGTAGCTCAAGAGTATTGACCGCTTTTTCAACCAATCTTATGGCTTCTTCTCCTTCTTGCCATTGTTCCCATCTTTCTGTTTCTTTTGTCGTCCTCTTTTACGCTTGCAATTGTTATGGCTTTCATCTTGCTTTCCTTTGTTTTTTCCTTTCTTATTGCCCTTTGTATTCTTTGTTGTGCACCCTTTTCCCTAAAACAAACACTCGCCTTCTAACATTCTCAAAATGTAGTACCACTCATTGTTTCAGTGCAAGTCCAGCTCTGTCGTGCCATCAAACCGGCTTTTTGCCTTCGATATATGTGATCTGTGGAGCCATCGACGATGGCCCATGTAGCACATCTTTTACCAATCTTCGTAAAATGATTTTGTCGCCACACCACATGATGGGCATGCATATGTACCACTTGTGCTCCAACCATATAGGTAAGCTAATGCAGAAAATCATTTATAGTCCACAATAGTGCCGCTCGGAGCGGAAATTTTTCGGAAGAGGCATCACATGTTTCCACTCCATCCCACAATGTTAAGAGCTCATCGATCAAGGGCTGCAAATATATATCAACATCATTCCTCGAGAATCGGTCCAGAATGATCATCGACAACAATAAAGATGTTTGCTTCATGCAGATCCAAGGTGGCAAGTTGTAAGGAACCAAAGATTACAGCCAAGTAATCGTGCTTTGAACTCATATTTCGGAAAGGGTTAAATCCATCACTTGCAAGACCAAGGCGTACATTACGAGCATCCGCTACAAAATCGGGATATCTACGATTAAAATCTTCCCAAGCTTCACCATCTGCTGGATGTCGCAGCTTTCCGTCTTTTGTACGCCGTCATCATGCCATCGCATGTCTTCAAGTTTTGCTAGTTGCAAATAACCTTTGGATCCTTGGTATCAGTGGAAAATAACGCAACACTTTTGCTGGTTTGTTTTTCTTCTTAGGTTTAGTCAGAGAACCATTCTTCTTAACATCTTTCCAACGAGCTCGCACACATCACAAAAATCTTTGTCACCGTATCTCCTCGGAAAAGCATGCAATCTTTGGGGCAAGCATGGATTTTCACATAGTCAAGGCCTAAAGCACGGATGATTCTCTTCACTTGATAATATGTCTTAGGTAGGTTTGCCTCAGGAGGAAGTGCAGTAGATAGTACACCCAATAGTAATGTAAATGATTCTTGTGTCCAACCATGTAAGCACTTTAAGTGATATAAGGTGACCAAAAATGACAACTTAGTAAATTTACAACCAGGATATAAGCTTGTGTGTGCATCCTTCAAGTATCTTGCATATAGATTCTGTTCACTCTCCTTAGCATTGTCATCTGCAGGATGCACATCTTCAGCTACAATATGTTCCATATTTGCTAATCCGGATTCAACATCATCTACTTCACCTTCAGACATACTTGGCAGTGACTCGAACATTTCAGCCCTGCAAAAGGCAGCTTGAAGTAGTTCTTGCATGCCATCTTGTACTGCAGCAGACCCTTGGGACACCCAAGTAGGAAAATTTGTAGTGTTATTTGGCACGTCAACAAATGCAAATGATGGATCATATACATCTCTCCATGATGAACCTGTGTCGTATAACCTTGAATAATACCATCACATCTCAAATGTGTCCTGACTTCATCATGACTCTGGCTTAATCTGTTTTTGCATTTTTTTGCAAGGAAAAAGTATCTCGCTATCATGTGGATTGTCCCGGTAAGCAAAAGCCAAAAATTGCTCAACACCATCTTGATATGCGATATCCTGTCTTGGCTTACTCATCCAACTATGATCCATCGCCCTCTGACAAGCAGTAAGAATGAAATGGAATGAATTATTATTTTTTTTCTTTTGCAATACATATAGATATATATCTGAGGACGAATAATAGTACTAGATTTGTACCAACAAAATCAAATCAACAATCTTTTAGATAGATGAACTAATAAACTGCAGGCATGCTACTAGACAGAATCCTAATTTGAGTTGTAAGCTTGCCTTGAAATTTACACTTGTTTGTAAATCAAGAACATGACAGTACAATAATTAGGACACCACAATTGGATCTGCTCCATTTTCATTTCATCTTCAACGGATCAATCTAGAACTGGAAAAAATTCATATATCTATATCTAAATTCAATCTCCGGTTTCAGCCAAAGAAAGTGACCACCTTGAAGCCCTCTTCTAAATTCAACCAACACGCTAAGAAAATTATAGCTGCAATATATGCAAACTCAATTTTATAAATAAATAAATAAGATCAGCCCAAAACACGGTTCTAGAATCCTACCTCCTAAGGCGTCAGAGATGAACATAACCATTCAAGGTAAATAAAATCTAAGACACTCATGTATCATTTACCAATTCAGTACAGAGATTAAGTCTATAGATTCAGAGTGAAGCAAAAGAAAGGAGAAAACAACATTTGGATCAAACAGCAGGTGACTATTACATGGAAATGTCTGAGCTAACTTTTTTCGGAGTTTTGTTTTTTGCTAAGTACATGTGGAACTCAGTTCCTGATGATTATATCTCACTTTCTCTTAAGGGGCATACAACGTCGGTTCTTTTGCTCGCACTTTGCTCGCACGCACGGCCTAGCGGAAGCGAGAGGGGTTAGGGTTTTGGGCGTACCTTGGCGATGGCGGGGAGGCCGCCCAGGGAGCGGGCGGCGCGGGCGGGGGAGGAGGGGTAGCCCGGGAGGCCGCCAGAGACGGTGTCGTCGTTGATGGTTGACGGTGCTGTCGTCGGCGGAGGCAGCGCCGCCGCGGGGACGGGAGAGGAAGGCGGCGGGGAGGTCACTAGGGAACTGCGTAGGAGAGCTAGAAAGATGTGACTCAGTAGGAGAGGCCGAGCCGTCGTGATTCAGCGGGGCGCGGGCGAGGTAGGTGGGGAGAAGGCGGCGGCGGGGAGGTGGGGAGGAGGAGGGCCCGGCCGCCGGGGAGGTGGGGAGAGGAGGAGGCGGCGGGGAGGTGGGAGAGGAGGAGGCGGGGGGGAGGTGGAGGGAGGACGAGGTGGCCGGGAGGGGCGGTGGGGAGGCCGGGAGGAGGAGGGGGCGCGGTGGGGAGGCGGGAGGCTCGGAGGAGGAGGGCGCGGTGAGGAGGCGGGACTCGGGAGGCCCGAGGGAGGGAGGGGCGGCGGGGACCCGTGCGGGGGAGGAGGAGGCCAGGCGGCGGGGGAGGAGGAGGCGCCGAGGCGGCGGGGGCGCGGCAGAGAGGAGGCGGGAGGCGGCGGGGCGGGGAGGCGGCCGGGAGAGAGGGAGGCGGGAGGCGGCGGGATCCGGGAAAAATTGAGAGTCGGCCGAGGTAAGAAAAGAAAGAGGAAAGAAAAGAAAAAGGAAAAGGAAAAAAATTGAGAAGAGAAGAAAAATAAAATTATGCAGCTTAGTTTTGAATGAGCTGAAAATTTGTAGAAGAAGATTTTGTGTGTGAGAGAGAGAGAGAGCTTAGATATGTATCGGATGTTTAATATATTTTTTACAACGTCTCTACATGCTACTGATGGATGACAAAGGCGCATCTAATTTCGTTTCACTTTGAGATGTTTTCAATATCGTATCAAGAAGCATGTTTACGTGACTTTGTATGATTATTGATGCACTTTGCAACGTGCATAAATTATACTGACGGTTTAAAGCGTGTCTTACTCCGTGTTATTTTCAGACGACTTTAGTATCGCGTCAAAAAATATCTTTAATTGGCTATGGAACGTTCTCTAATACGCTTTGTAACGTGTCTAGATGCTATTAACGATTAAAAGTGTGTCTAAAACCGTGTCAGTTTGACACGACTTTAGTATCGCGTTAAAAAACATGTTTAATTGGCTATGGAGCGTTCTCTGATACGCTTTGTAACGTGTCTAGATGCTATTGACGATTAAAAGCGTGTCTAACACCGTGTCAGTTTGAGACGTTTTCAATATCGTCTGAAAAGTGTCTACAGATGCCTTTTGACACTAAAAGCGTGTCTAATGTCATGTCATGTTGATATGTTCACAAAATCGTGTCAAAAAACATCTTTACATGACCATGTAGAGACGCTTTTAGCGTGCATTACTATAAAAGCGTGCCTAGAGGCCCTTTTTCCTGTAGTGCTTGCCCCCATGATCGGGAAGCGCAACCGGTGGAACCCGAACCGTTCGCCTCCCCACGGTCGGGAAGCGCGACGGTGGCCGGCCGGCTCGCATCGCCGCTCGGAAGGAATGCATGACAACAGTCGTGCGGCCGCCTGACATCGCACGACGCGCCAATCGCGTCCTACCACGCGTCCCTCCCTCTCGGGAAGGAACGCACAACTGTGGTCGTGCGGCTACTTGACAGACCACGACGCGTCAATTCGGCGCTGCCGCGTGTCCCACCCGGCGCCAGTGCATGGTGCAACTCCCATCACATGCTAGCAGCCAACGTAATCCTCGATGCCATTAAAACACCGTCGTTGGGCCGCGAGCCATCGGGTTGTACTTCGACTTCGAGTCCGCGGCACGACTCCGAAATCCACTTCGACTTCGAGTCCGCAGCACGACTCCGAAATCTACTTCGACTCCGTGTCCGCGGGACGAGTCCGGCCTCCGCTTCAACCTTGTGTACGCAGGACGAGTCTGGCTCCTGCCTCGACCCCATGACCGCGGGACGAGCCCGGCCCCCACCTCGACTTCACCTCAGCAGGGCGGCCCACCAAGTACTTCGACTTCACGACCAAAGGATGACTTCGGCAGCCAGTTCGATTCCGTGTCCGCGGCACGAAGACGGGCTGCACCGGCAGAACCATTTCCGCTCAAGATCACAGAAGGTCACAGGCCGCAGAGATGGAGGGGGCCAAATGACTCGGCGACATGGCTTCGGTCCATGAAGCCCTTCACCATGAGAGGCTCCTGTTGTAGGAGTGGCCCCCACCTAAGCCCAGCCGACCTGCTAAGGGATCGTAAAGCCCAAAATGGGATATGTGCAATGACATAAGTACCCCTACGGAGGGTACATGAGTGTCAGGACATGGTTGTAAAATACTCCTCATGTGAATATATATACGGCTGTCCTGGACATGGGGAAGGGGGCAAGTATTGTTTATCTGTCATCGCCATTACCACATTCTCACTTTACTGTTTGGTCAGTAGCCACAACAAATAGCTTGATTAGTTTAGGTTTTGATTGTTCTACAGATCTGTTTTCGACCAAGCATGTCGTCCAGGTCAGTTACATGGTTGATTAGTTTCTGCCAAGTGCCCGATGACAATGTTCTGGCAAAACTGACTTTTGACTTTAGGGTGAACAGATCAGCCAGAATGCTCTGTTCCATGTACAAGGTGCTATCTTGCTGATTCAACCCTACTTTTTTTGGCTCAGCACCAGGCAGCCTTCTGGGCGTCGATAATTTATTAGCATGCTTGTTATTTGTATATTCGAGATAGATGTTTTTGGTCGCATGGTTCCAAGTGTTTTCAGGCTCATGGATCCTAGCGTGTTTTTGGGTATGAGACCCCAAACTTATGTGTGAAGAGTATATTCTGATCATGCCATTTTGTTATTTCTTGTGTTGGATAGTTCTATACGATGATATCAATTAGGGATAGTATTGCTGAAATTTGTTAGTAACAACGATATAAATCTACAGATAAAAGAGTAGAAGTAGCATTCCAAGCCCTTTGTTGGGATGAGGTATTACAATTAACCGGGCGTCATACATGTTTCATACTGCTTCCAAGAGCGCCGAATCTTCCAATACCCAAGTGTTGAGTGACGAAATATTGTTATTGTTGTCGTGTCTGAGTTTGCATTTTGAAAAGTTACAAAATCTGGAAATATTATAGGTTCGATGCACTGATCTTTATTGGAGGTACTATCAGACCCAAGTGTGGTAAGAAGTAAGAACAGCCAGTAGATAGTGATAGCTTATTCCCAGAAGACATGCATATGAGATGGCTCACAAGCGATTAGATCGGCTTGACCGGCATGCAATCCTGCAGGGAAACCGCACATAATTAGTTAGCAAAGGAAAAAAGCACAAGCCTAAATCAATCCTCACTTAATGGATTCGAGTTGTAATAATTAATTCCACAAACCTTCAGTGTCCTGATCTCTAGTCATCGTCTGCCTGAATCGCGCGGCGACACCAAAGAGTAGCATATTTCCAAGATTTCGGGTCCCTTAATTTTGGCCCTAACGATGTGAAATGATGTCAAAATTCATCTATAAAGTCAAAACTGTTTACACTCAGAACTGGGTAAGTATATTCTTAAAAATGTAGACTGAAAAATCAAATAAATTAACGGAATCGGTTTTCTCCCTATCAGAATGAACTGTGTACAAAAGAGAAAAAAATACATGGCATTGACAGTAGCTGATTTACACATGAGCTAAAAAATTTAGATGCAGCCACATATGTCAGCACAAGCACCGTATAGATATATTCGCATACATGGTACATGTTGTCTCAAAACACAATAACCACTCGAAAAGGGACATGTATAGTATTCCTCTGGTCACAAAACACATTAAACAAAAAGCATGTACTTCCTACACGGATATATATATATATATATATATATATATATATATATATATATATATATATATATATATATATATATATATATATATATATATATAGAGGACGCTGAAATGGGACACCAAGGTGCCCGGCACCAAACCTCTCTGCTTTGGATTGCTTTTAGATGCGTGCTAGTACAATAGTATGGAAAGGAAATCATTAACACGGATGGAAAGTCTTAATCATGGATGGAAAATCTCACTCATGGATGGAAAGTCTTACTCATGGAGCCTGGACACCATGGTGCCCTCATTATTTATACTATATATATATATATATATATATATATATATATATATATATATATATATATATATATGTTGTTTTGGGTATGTGTAGTTGAACTTTCAAAATTCTTGTATATTAATATTATTTTAAATATTTAGATTGGATATATAAAAATCATATGCATAGATTTATGTAGACATGTGGGGGTACGACATTGCTAGATGATTGCTAATGTGTTTGGTAGTGTTTATCGTCCTATTATGTGGTTGCTGAGTCTTCGGACTCACTCTTATTTATTTATGTTTCTAAGTGAGCATTGAAAACGACATGCTCAGATGAGAGTAGCACATATATATTTTCACATACAAACAATAACCTGCACATCACCTTCAGTTAATGTATTTAGACTTTAATGACTTGCTTAGGTAGCTAGTGCTAAAATGGTATGATGTCTATCATGTCACTGAGATGTAAATAAGGAAGTTGTTGCCTAAATCTATTAGTAATGGTCGTAAATGGTAATGTTATGGAATGGTGGTAGCATTCCGGACTCCAAGGATGAGCAAGGGTGTTACAGTTTTGAAGAGTATTTTCATGATGTTATAATTTAATTGGGTGTTATAATTATATTGCAATAGAAAATAGTGGTCAAAGTTGTATTTCAAAGATATGTCAACATCTAAAATGACATGTTTTAATAAAGGGAGGGAGAACAAATCATGATTTTGGTGCAATCAAAATTTTTTGGATAAGCTTTAATGGGCTGCCTTCCTGCTGAAAGCTTTAATGGGCTGCACAAAAAAAGCACAGGAGGAAAATAACACGCATGGGTATCAAAACACGAGAAAAGCCAGCCGACAAACATGAAATTGACATTGAGGCCCCGTTTGGCACAGCTTCACCACCGGCTCCTGGAGCTGTTTGGAGCCGTTTTGTGCTAAACGGGGTACAACAAAATAGCTCCACCTAAGGAGTCCCTTAAAACCTGCTGAGACAAAAGTAGCTCCTTGGGTGGAGCTGAAAAAAGTAGCTTCACCCAGCTTCACTTGTGAAGTAAAAAAAAACAGCTCCACTTGTGAAGTGGAGCCGTGCCAAACGGGGCCTGAATTGTAAATAACCAGCCGTGGCAAAGTTGTTTCAAAAGACAAAATACATGCAAGGAAAGGTGAATTAAATTGCAATTTCAACGTATATGCCGCAAGGTGTGGATCAGTAGCATAATCGGCAAGGGAAGAAAAGAAACAAACCAAGAAGAGGAAATCGAAAGGTACCTTCCGAAGGATCACTTGAATGAGCACGTGATAAATCCCTGCGTTCAAGGCCGTCGAGCCGTCGTCGGTGGCGTTCATAAAGTGGCTTCATATTTAGAGCTGGGCAATATTCGATCTCAAGCCTCCGAAGAAGTGAGTAACTCCCGTCAACACCTGGTAAGGAGCACAGACGTTTGCAACTCCAAAGGAAGAGGCTATCTAATGATGGCAGGTTTCCCAAACAATCCAGCGACTCCAACTTGTTGCAACTCCGAAGGAAGAGGCGATCTAATGATGGCAGGTCTCCCAAACAATCCAGCGACTCCAACTTGTTGCAGTCGCTAACATGTAATGATTCGAGGGAAGCCAGCTGCCCTGAGGCCCCTGACACGGAGCGAAGCTGATGACAACAAGTAATACGTAACCGCTTGAGGGACGCTGGTAGATTCTGAAGCGTCACAAAGGAAGCGCAAAACAATATAGTCAGAGTTTGTAGGCATGGTAGAGAATGATTTCTTGGTGCGGCTGGCGATTGCTCTGGTATACTTGTGGATGCTGCGAGATTATTGCAGTGTTCCTCTTGTACACTCCCCAACGCGGCATCCTCCTTCCCCCATATGAACTCAAATTTGTCGCAGCTTTTAATAGTTATACTTTTGAGAGATGTGGGGAGAACGAAGAGCTCTGTCAAGCTTACACAGCCATCTATTGTTAGTGAGGTTAGATGTGGCAGGAGCTGATCCCTTGCTCGATTTGGCTCTCCTTTCACCGGTGTGGGCCCTATTAGCTTACTGCATTTTTCAATCCTCAATTTCTTCAAGGCTACCAAGCAAAGGAACTCTTCCTCTGGCCAGTAGATGAGAACATCGCATGAACAGATGTGCAAATCTACAAGTTGTCCAAACCATTTCCAAATCCCAGTTGTTGGCTGCGATGGACTTGAGGAGAAGAAAAAGGCGCAGCCATCCAACTCCATTTCCGAAGCAGATGCTTCACGATCCTGATCGAGCTGCAGTGTTGCTTCTTTGTCACGAACACGCAGTACTAACTTGGCTAACGAAGACATGATGTATCTGGATCTAAGTATTGATAAGGATAGCTGCGCCTTTTCTTCCTCCAGCTCCACAACACTGAGATTTGGTGCTTCGGGAATACTTGTCAGCTTTGGGCAATTCCTTATTTCAACCTTCTCAAGCAGAGGAAATG
The DNA here is from genome assembly GCA_036346575.1 of Dendrocalamus sinicus. Taxonomy (NCBI): domain Eukaryota; kingdom Viridiplantae; phylum Streptophyta; class Magnoliopsida; order Poales; family Poaceae; genus Dendrocalamus; species Dendrocalamus sinicus. The sequence goes on along the minus strand of CM070665.1, from coordinate 49,547 downwards.
TTAGTTCTTCTCCTTCATTTGACACCCATCGCTCCAACATCTCCAAATCAAGTAATCTGAGCTCTTTTAATGCTGGAAATGCAGAGGATGCCGTGCCGCTGCATAGGTTTTTCAATTTATCTAGCCTTTCCAAATGAAGAACTCCAAGAGACTCAAAATGCCAGAACTGAGGAAATTCCTCACATATTTTACAACCAACTAGATGGAGCTCGACCAACTGCTTCAGCACGCTAAGATCTGTCATCCATGTCGGTAAACCAGTGCTTTTGTAAGAATCTATCCTCAGCATCTGAATCCCATCATGAGGTTTAAGAGCATCTAAAACCTTCTTGTGAGAATCATCAGGCAGTGGTTCCCTGTCACTATTGTTACCTCTCCATTCAAGTGATAGGTGTGTGAGTTTGTCTTTGTTTACAAGTCTGGCTGCTTTTGCTTGCTCTTCAGTTACATTTTCGAGACCACATAACTGTAATTCGCCACCAAGGTTTAAGTTCTCAAGTTCTCCAACTGTACCGCAACCAAGGCTGGCACCCACCACAAAATATGTTAGAGTCTGTAGAGAAGTGAGTTGTCCGAGGTCTTCAGGCATGCACTTCAATTCTCTGCATCCATTAGTGTAGAGGTGTCGGAGGCTTGTCATGTATTTCATATCCTTTGGAAGTCGACATAGTTTCCAGCAATCAGAAAGGTTCAGAGTCTGTAGATTATACAGCATGCTTATTTCTTTAGGAAGTTCTGTGATCCAGCTGTCCGAAAGATCAAGATACCTTAGGTGCTGTACGTGCCTTGGTTTGAATGGAAGTTCTTTCGAATAAAAGAGCTGTAGTGCTCGTAGAGAATTGCACTTTGATATATGTCGCTGCCAGCCTCCGTTACGCCTACCATGTGGAAACAACAACGACCGAAAAGTTGGGGATTGCTTTTTCAGAAAATCACCAAACCAAATTCCATTTCCAACTCCACGGTATGAGGTGAACAAGTGGCGAGTAGGATTTGACACCAAATCCTTGTGATTTCGACTATCAGTAATAGTTACACATTGTTTTCCCCTAACAGATTGAGCAATGTCATGCATAAGGTCATGTATCTTGCATGTGGTTCCTCTGAACGTGTGGATTTGCTTCACATCTTGATGGATTGGCTTCACATCTTGAAAGAATGACCTCCAAACTAGCTCCTTGAAAATTTCTACGCCTTTGGTTTCAAGATGGTCTCCTTTGGTTTCAAGATGGTCTTCTTCCTGCGGTGGTATGAAATCATGAGCCATCCATAATCGGATCAACTTGTCCACCTCAATCTCGTGATCTTTGGGAAACACAGCACAGAATGCGAAGCAGGGCTTCATGTGAGATGGTAGGTCGTCGTAGCTGAGCTTGAGTATAGGTAAAATTTCAGTCCCATTGCAAATGTTGCTTTTGGTTAATACACCCTCCCATTCTTGCATGCGAGTCTTGGTACTCAACATAGAGCCAAATGCGTTGGCAGCCAAAGGGGAGCCATCACATCTATCCACAATCTTGTCAACAATCTGGTCACTGTTTGGCAAACTGAAGGCTCTTCTTCGGATCATTTCCTTTAGAAAGTCCTTACGTAGCTTTTCGAGATTATATTCATCAATACCCATTTTCATAATTTGAGCTACTTGTGTCTTGCGAGTTGTGGTCAGTATTGCACTACCCTTGCCACCGTGTTGGAGGCAGGTCTTGAGCTTTCTCCACTTCTCACCGTCCTCATTCCATACGTCGTCCAGCACAATGAGGTACTTCCTCCCATTTACTTCCTTCTGAAGATCCTGGAATGCTTGTTCACGATCTTTCATATTTTTCATGCAGATACTGCTAGCAATATTAGCAACGTCGAAATCCTCTGACACACAACACCACCTTTGGAGCTCAAAACACTTCTTGATTTCTGGGTGATTGTAAATGAGCTTCACGAAGGTGGTCTTGCCCAGCCCACCCATTCCAACAATGGGAAGGACCATGAGGTCATCCATGCCGCTAACTCGATCGAGCAATATCTTCAAGATCTTGTCCTTCTCTTCTTCTCTGGATCTGCTAACAATATCCTTCTCAGAGTCAGGCATGATGGAATCTGTCTGGGGCAACTGGTTGGAAGGTGGTGGTGGCTGTAGTTTTTGGAATCCAAAGGCGTTCATCTCCGCGACAAGTACCTCGATGGTCTGCACAATCCTGCGCAGCTTCTTGCCCATCCTGTAACGGAACACAATGGGGTTATGAGAAGGGAAGAGGCTTACAACATCCATGCCGAGTATGGTGTAGTGCCCCTTCTTCTTGGCGTCACGCCGGAGAGCCTCGTACTTGAACTCGTCGAACACGTCGATCGCCTCGTAGGACACCGTCCTGAGGGCGTCGAGCCACGCACGTACTCCTTGTCGGTAGTTTCTGTTCTCCTCCGCTTCATGGATGACATCCAGGATGGCCGGCAACTTGCGCTCCAGGATGCTGCGCTGCTCCTCCATGCCCTCCATCACCTTGTACTGATCCAGGAGGTAGCTCGTTGCCTTCTCCCTCACCATGGAGACCAGTGGCCCGATCACAAACTCAGCCATTGTTGCTCGCACAGCTCACGAGAACACACACACAAAACTGCAGTGGAGAGTGCGGAAGAGAAGTGATATGGGAACAGCGTTGTTATGGAATTGCAGGAGTGCGGACCATTCACTGCACCACCAGCGTTGTTATTTCCCAAGGGACGACAACCATATTTGTTTCCATTTGCACAAAACAATTTTTTAAATTGCAATAGACGTGGTAATTTGTGGGATTTCTAGATCCGAACACTCAATGTATAAGTGTACTAACTTCCTGGACCATCCAACCGATAACGGGTCTGTTCTTTTCGGCTGCGGCTTATGGTTTTTGACTGAAATTTTTGAATTTTGGCTGTTTACGGTACAGATTACAGAGAGACAGATACTCACTTGTGATTTTGGCTAGTACAGATGTTGGGCTTTTAACGTGTAGATCGCTTAACCTGTAGACCCCGTCTTGAGAAAATACTCCGTTTGAAAGTTAGGTACTGTAGCAAAAGCCAAAAGCCGCCGGCTTCGGAGGAAAAAAACAGGCCCAACATTTAGTATAGTGGGGCCTTATCAATTATGATAAGAAGGTACAACTCCTGTTCATTCGCGTAAAGAGAACGCAGGAACATATATAGCAGCATCCAGTATACATGGTACCACCGACGATTGATGACCCAGACCACGACTTGTGCGCAGTGTAGAGAGCCTAAAACTCGAGATTTGAGAGTTATTTATATTTAGTTTGAATTTTAAATGGGCTGGACTCGAGATTAATCTCGAGCTTGCGAGCTTCACCGAATTGAGCTCGAATAGTTCGTAAGGCTCGATTTAAACTTAAATAGTGATACATGTTAACTCTTAGCGAGTTTACCAAAACCGAACACGATCTTTTCTTATTGTTGAAAATTAATGTAGGTTTGAATTATTTTGACCGTTATCAATTTTACTCGAGCCGATCTCGAATTTGAACTTTTCTTATTGTTAAAATTAGTGTATAATAAATTATTTTAATTGTTATCAAACTTTAATGAGCTGAGCTCGAGCCTACTCAAGTTTAGACCAAACCGAGCTCAAGCCTAGGTCCAAGCTCGAACCCCAACTTAAACTCGACTCGAGTTTCTATCGAGCTCGAGCCTAGAAGACCAAGCTCACTCGAGTTCAGCTTGTTTACAGCCCTAGGCGCAGCCGACCCCATCAGTACTTGGCTTCATTTTCTGTTTTTTTAAGGGGTAAGGCTATGTTCTTTTTGGTTTTTGGCTGTGACTATTAAATTTAATAAATAGTAATTACTAAAAAAAAGTGGAAGTAGAAGTAAGGCTGAAGCTGATTGGAAGGGAGCCTGAATACCACTGCATTATACTGAGCTTTGGTAGGTAAAACCACCATTACGATTGCAAAACTGAAAAGGAAAACTTGTTGCAGCAATGCCATTTGACCAGGCTAATTCAAGAACACATGTAGAGTTGATGATGGACAAAGTGGTGCTTTCCTCAAGAGATTTTTGCAGGGAAGTGAGGGTTAGGTGAAACAAACCCAAAATTTTAAAATTAATTTAAATTCTTGTTTAAATTTGATTTCTTGAGAATCCTAACCAAATTCTGTATCTATCTCAGCCATTCAAACCTCAATCTCTCTGTCACATCGTTTCCTTGAAACGTTTTCTCGCGGGCACTGTTCAGTATCTAAAAATATCACTGTTGCCGATCTTTTTCGCCACCGCCCGGTCTCTCCATCCGCTCCCATGCCTTCTCGCGCTTTCCTGCTGTCGCCACACCCTTGCCAACTAGTCAGAGCCCGTACCACCTTGTCTCTCCCACCTCTAACACTCCTTAATTACACCGGCAATGCATCAGCCCAGCCAGCAGACCTCGTCGCCGCCATAGCCTCTCCCACACTCTATTTTCCTCTCGGGCGATTGCCTTGCGCTGCAAACCATTTTGCCGCCCTGCCAACTGCTGGCAAGTCAGTGTACGATCGCTCTGACACCTGACACACTTTTGACAGTCGCAGCTCCCACCTGGTCGAACCGCCACATCAAATTCACTGCCGCCGTCTAAGTTCATTCTCTCTGCTCTAATCCTCTCATCGCCGACCTGACTCGCCTCTGACTGCTTTTGACTGCCGGAAATGCTACGCCCGAGTCAACTCGTACCCGAGGAGAGAGACGAATGGTCCAGATCAAATCGGATGGCTGAGAAGAGAGGAGGGAGAATGGACCAACCACTAACTCACACTTTTATAATAGTAAAGATTCATATGCTAATCACTAGTAGCAATTTTCATTAAACCAATCTCTGGTTTCATTAATTCAATTTAAACCAATCATTGGTCTATGAATAATTTGCACTTGAAACCAATCACTGGTTCACAACATTTAACCAAAACCAACTTTGGTTTCTCAACATTGCACGCACCACTCACTAGTGACCTAATTTTTTTTAAAAAATAATGCTACCATGTGAATGCATTTCTTGACCGCCTTTGGCCATAGGAATAACTATTCTAATAGTTTTATATATTCCGCAAAAGTTATATACTTTACCCACGAGAGATAAATTATTCTGTTATGTTAAAATGCTTCCTTGGACGCAAGACCTGGATGATCATCACAAAGTCTTGTCCTTACTTCAATCTGGCTAGACATCGCTCACTAAGGTATCACCGCTGAAAGGAATTCACCAAAGTCGAAAGCACCTTCTTGTGTCATGTGAGTATACTACCAATTCCTAGCACTCACCGCAATCACTAGCGAATTCTAAACTAAATATTCATAAGTTAATCAATTAACTTATACCCATATAGATATGTGGTTATATGGTAGTGTTCAGTTTGACCAATCACAAGTGCCTGTCTTTAATCGACCTAGGGTGGTTCGACACAAACCAAGATCTAGAATTATTGTTTTTACAACAAATCTGTAAAATTGTTATACATATATCCCTTGAATCTAGAAATTAGTAAAATAATTACTAGAACATATACTTTATGGTAGTTTATATACAATAAATTTATAGTTTTGGACCATGTTTTTTCAAACTGTGACCGATAGCATTTGGCTACGGCTGTCTAGTTTATTGGCTCAGTTTGGTTGTGCTTATGCTTATGCATTGGCTTAGGTTGTTATAGTAACTAGCTTTTAAACGGTGAGTTTTTAAGACAGGGTATATAGGAACATTGCAGTAGATATTATACCAAGTTTAGTTATATCGGTTAAAATTATATAGAACTATTTTTTTCTATAAATAGTCTCTTGTGGACAGCTAAAAATTAAAAAATATAAGACAAAATTTAAAAGCACGGTCAAAAACATCCATCCAATAAGTAATCATTATCGGAAGAAATGGAAGTAAAACTCCTGTGCATTATGATAAGAAGGTACAACTCCTGTGCATTCGCGTAAAGAGAGCGCAGGAAGAAAGCAGCATGCAGCGCACAGTTGATACTGGGTACCACCGACCATTGATGACCATCCTGAGCAGGTCGCGTAAAGAGAACGCAGGAAGATAGCAGCAACCAGTACAAAGTTGGTACATGGTACCACCGACCATTGATGACCCAGACCAGGTAGTGACTTGTGCGCAGTGTAGAGAGCCGTGTTGACGCAGCCGACCCTATCAGTACTTGACTTCATTTTCTTTTTTTTAAGAGGCAAGGCTGTAATCTTTTTTTTACTGTTATAGATGTTTTTTTATTGTGACTGTTAAATTTAATAAATAATAATTATTAAAAAAATAGAAATTAACAACGGAGGCTGAAAAGAATGGAGCCTAGATACCAATGCATTATACTGAGCTATGGCAGGTAAAACCACCATTGCGATTGCAAAACTCAAAAGGAAGACTTGTCACTGCAATGCCATTTGACCAGGCCAATTAAAGAATACGTGTAGAGTTGATAAGGCTACGAACAAATTAAAAAGAAGGAATTCACACGACTACAACTACGATTATCCACACAACTATGATTATAATCACACGTACAGCTATGATCATGCACATAACAACAACCATACATATGACTTATCCAGCAACCTCCTTCCACAAATTCTTCTTCCGGATGAGGTTTTAGTAAAGCTTCCATCAGCTCGTCGTTTGATGCCTGATGAGGTTTTAGTAAATCTTTCATCAGCTCGTCGTTTGATGCCTCAAGCTCCTGGATCTTGGCCTCAGCTTCCCGCGGTTTCTGGTAGACAACTCCTAGCTCCTTCTGGGCGGCATCGACTGCTTCCTCCTGAGCGTGAACTCTGCAAGATGGACGATGGTGGCGTTCTCCTCCTCATTAGTGCTCTTGATCTTGGTTGCCTTGTAGCGTACTGGAACACTAGAGTATGAGTGATACTGGAACACTATACCCTCGAGCTCACTGTACAGGGAGCTGCAAAGTCTGGGCATCGTGATCCTCGAAACAGCCTGGATCCCGTCATTCCAGGTGGCTCTTCGGGCATAGAATTTCTGTGGCTGACTTGCTTTACTGTTCTCCCGTGCATATATCAAGATCTCGGTCTTGACATCTCGGTGTTTACCATTCACACTCCACCGGAAACATCGGTAAAGCGGTCTCTTGAGAATCCGCCCAACAACCGCAACAGCCTCCAAAACTCAACTGCATAGCCTCCCGTACGCTCTACATACGAGTGCAAGGTCCTCATCTGTCCACAAGAAGACAAAACGGTCAAACTCTTCGACAGCAGAACGGCAAAACTCTGGCTTTTGAATTTAGGGAGGGCAAATTCAGCAAAGGAGGGAAAAACAGGAATAGACTGGATGAGAAGAGAAGTCAAGTTAATACTGTAGATTAATTTTAGAAAATAGTTTGGACTCTCTAAGCCATTTTATCTAGGGCAAGTCTACAATTGAATTTTGCTCTGATACCTTCTCTGTTGGGACCAGATTTTTGAATTTGAACTCTATATGTATAACTGACTAGTCCTAGGTAATCACGCTAGTACACACAGTGAAAACAGTAATGAATTATATTCAAAACTCAAAAATTAAATTTTATTCAATTTAATGAGAGTACGTACATTAAGGTCAATTACATGATAATAATAACCTTAACTAAAACTGAGAGACCATATGGTCATACCCCATGTTTGTGATGAGTAATTGACTTTGTCTAAGTTTGGTTTGGTCGATTTCTGCTAGTCATAGCCCTCTGCCAGTGGTCGGAATTGAATCAAGTCGTTTACGACCTCGCTGTGCGTTATCGGAAGTCAGCCGTGTCCCGTACGACCACATTGTAGCTCTTTCGACCACGCTATTCAAAGTCGTAACCGGGTAGAAGAGTTGAACGAGTGGTCGGAAGGCTTTACGACCACGATTGGACATGGTCGAAAGCCATGCGCAGTGTTACGACCGCGTTTAGGGCGTATTCGACCTCTCTGGCCATGGTCGAAGGGTACCAGAAGGGAGTACGACCATTTTGGCAGTGGTCGGAGTTCATCAGAAAGCTTTACGATCACCTTGGGCGTGATCGGAGAACATCAAAAGGATTTACGATCGGTTACGACCACATTGGCGTGGTCGAAGGCTATGGGAAGCAGCTACGACCATTTTGGCTGTGGTTGAAGCCCAGTATGACCACGTTGGCTGTAGTCTGAGGTTGTGAGTCGAAGCTACGACTGCTTCGGCCGGAAGACGGCGCTTGGATGATCGATCACATCGAGGAGTTGGCGCTTTACGACCGCGTTAGCTCAAGAGGTCGTCGGAGGTCGAGGCTTCGACTGCTGTGGTCAATAGTCGGCAGATTTTGATTTCGATCGCGTGAGAAGTCGGAAGACTTCGACCACGTTGTGAGGTGCTCGAACGGGGTTGGCTCGGTCGTACGTGGTCAGAAGTGGTCAAACGTGACCAGGAAGGGTTTCAACCACGGTGAAACTCGGTCGATGTTCTCGTAAGCGGTCGCAAGCGCGCGAGAGACTTGAACGTAGTCGTAGACTCGTTGTATCTGGTCATAAGACCTGGGATCTGGTCGTATGGCTTGGTATTGTGGTCATATGTCGTGTGCATTCACTATTCTCTATTTTCGACATGCTGTTGGTGGTATACGATTTGGTAAGAGTATGATTTGAGTTGTGCTTTCTGGCGCAGGTGGTTGGATACTATTTTGTGCCGTGCTATGAATGTGTTTCTTGTCTGTGATGATTTGCAGGACTTTGAGACTAGTCGTGGTGAGGCATGGATGGTCGAGACTAGGCACGGGGGTGCTTGAGGTCGTGAGCGGCCGAGATGCCAAAGACGCACGAAGTCCGTGAGGTGGTTGCAAGCGTGATCGGCAAGGCGGAGGAAGCTTCCGGAAGGCGCGGAGTGGCATTTTGGAGAAATGCGAAAGCGCAAAGGAAGCTGCGTCTCGCAAAGCACCGAGTTGTTGGCACTAACGGGCAAAGCAAAGGAGCCGTTGGGTTTAACGGGTAAAGCACCGAAGCTCGTGGGTAAAGTGAGTTGAAAACCCGGTGTTAGGTGGGAGTTAACGGGTTCTCCCCGTGTAAGACTATAAATAGAGAGGGTAGAGCTCGGATGCTCGGTGAGGTTGTTCCCAGTCACTCAAATTTTCGTCTCTATTTGTGTGAGTTGTCTCTGGTAGAGCACGGTTGCTCATGTACCTCCGATGGAGTGGTCAGAGAAACCTCCATGATCAATCATTCATCTCTCTTCCTCAAGTTGATTTCTGTCGTTATGAGATGTTGTGATTGTTTTGTTTGCTATCTGTTTTGAGAGCTTGTTCTTCATGCTATCCTTTTCTCTCTTCTCTTCTTCGTGAGTCTGCTTTTGTTTTGGTGTGTTTCGACTTGCTCAGAACTGGGAATTTGTCTCAAGGCCACTTGGCCAGTCCTTTTCTGAGAGCAAGAGTCGACTCAGAGAAGTTCTCTTTACTGAATGGTCTTATGCCTCAAGTCCTCTGTTTCGAGTTCGACCTTGTCGCTCTAGCTGTCTGTAGCTAAGACTTTGGGTTTTCTTGGTAATTTCTCTTCCAGAAGTTGGAGTCTTTAAGTGCCTCAAGGTTGAGGACTAAAAGACCAGAGAGTCTTAGTTATTCGGAATCTGGCTTTGCGAGTCCTTCCGCTGTCAATCTCTCAGTATTCGCTATGCTCTGTCTTTTGTCGGTTCGGATAAGCTCTTGACTGGGGTCGGTCTTCCAGTAAGCTTTTAAACTCGAGACTTCATAGCTCAGTGGCTATTGGAGAAGTAGGATTGTCTGAATTCTTGGAAATTTTTTTTAAAGGGCTCCATTCACCCCCTCCCTCTGTCGCCATTTCGGTCCTACAAAAACACGGTGGAAGACTAAAGAAAAGCAAACTGATGAGTAGCGGTCCATCACTTCACACATTGGCAAGCGACTGATAGAGCTCGGCCTAGAATTCCGAGAAACCTTGCTACTCGTAATCTTCACCTACATAGGCATAGACTTCTGTTGTTGTTGGAAAAAATAGCAAGCGTGAGTACATCCAATACTTCGCAAACCTTTGGAATAATGTAAGTATAGTTGCAAGGCTGAACAATGAAAGGTTTAACATGGCTATTGTGCATGAAGCAGAACTTAAATTCAAATACCATAATAATAATTGAAATAGTAATTAAATATTCATGTATCAAATTCAAACGCTAATCACTAGCATTAATGCCAATTAAACCATTCCTTTGTTTAAAATTCATTTTGAACCACTCACTAGTTCTCCATCGCCGGTGACAACACACACCAATCACTGGTAAGTCAAGTTTTATTTTAATAAAAATGCTACATGTGAATGCATTTCTTGCCTGCTTTTGACCGTAGGCTTCGACTATTTGAATAGTTTTTATAGAATGATATGGCATAATCAGAGAGGGGGTGAATGATTGCCTCTACTTTTTACCACCTGAAATCAAAATATAAAGAGCAACAGATACATGAGAAAAGCAGCAATTCAGGCTGCACCAAAAAGTGTTAAGCTCATTGAGTTCTCTTGATTGCTCGTGCTTGTTTTCGTCGTTATCGGCAAGGGAAGCCGGAGGTGAAGACAACACTTTCTCAGCACATCTGCGAGAATGTTTGCAGTGACGAATGATCCTCCCAACAATGTTGCTAACTCGTTCCCTACCGATGCTAACAGTGGGTAGTCCACCGGGTTTGTACTTCCAAATGATAGAACTTTGAACAGGTAGCTATACTCCTCTTGTGTCAACAAGTTCAGATGAATTGGTTTTGTTGTACCAAACCTTGCATGCTTTTCAAGCCTACTTATGATTATCACTTTGCTTCCTTCGTTCATACGTGACAGGGAAGGATAGAGCTTCATCCACTCATTTTCTTCCACATCTGAAACAAATTCCACAACAACCAAAGTCCGCTCACACAGTGATCTTGCATGGTCCATCTTCCACATATTATCGCTACCGATATGCAAAATTGTGGAGAAGTGGCTCCGAATCTTCTCACTGCTGCACACATGCCAAACCAGAGTTTTTTTACCCACTTTATATCCACCGATAATTGGAAGCACAGCTGGAGCACCCAGAGTACCGTTGTTTTGCAGTAATGTGTTGATAACTTGCTGCTTTTCGACATGGCGGCCGAACATGAAATTGTCGATATAAAGATATCTGTCGTAGGGGCTGCGATACATGCGTTCACATCCCCCCAAAAGTATGACAAACTCTTTCATAGTATCGATCAAAGTTTCTAGACATTTCAGTGCACCTTGAAGCTCATCGTTAACAGGTGTGCTCCTTCTAGTACGGGAACGTTTGACACAAGGAGCAGAAAACAAGGCACGGGAGCCACTTACCTCCTCTTCAGAGCTCTCCGTGAAGGGCCGGTATCTGAAGTTGTGTAACACGTAGTACCCCCGGTACATGCCATCCGCAAGCATCTTGAGCTGCTTCAGCATACCAGAGTTGGTGATGCATCGCCCGTCTGCCTCCTCGACGACTGTGCGGACTCTCAGCAGAAGACGCTGCAGCCTTCCCATGTCCTCCTCCAAACATGCCCGATTTCTGCATTTGTCGACCAGAAAGGAGATGGCACGGCTAATTAGGTCACTCATAACAGCAGATGTAACCGCCTCCATACCAAGTTCTCCTCTCTTGTTGTGGGTCTACCGGTGTGAGAGAGAGCTGGAAACGCAAAAGTTACACCACCTTGCTTAGTCTTGATCTTGTACAGCTCGTGCGTAGTAGCTAGTGTGATTTAGGAAAAATTGCAAATACCATCCAAAAGCCAACCGGAATTTGCTTTAACCCCTAAAAGTAGCTTTGTGGCGTATACCCTCTACAAATGCATAGTTGTTTAATTTGAAATGTCCTCCTGACGCCCTCTTTCTTACTGACTCGGATTTTTTTTTGCTAATGTGGAACCCGTGGCATTTGTTTGTAACGCTCCGACATGGTCCATTGCATAGCTCAGATAGGGATGGTTAGTGGGTGGACACTTAATTCATGTTTCATTTCCCTCCTTAAAATGGCTTGAATAGAGACGAAAGGAAGGTTGTAGACAAGGGCCAAACTGATTTGATGGATGTGGGGTTGTTTCAATTGTCCATGCTGCACCAGTCTATGACCGAGGTGGTACGTTACAGATTCCATGTCAACCAAAAAACAGCCATGTCAACAGTAAGGGGTGTTTTAGGGGCATTCCAAACAACCATATACTTTACAAGGGTTGCACGTAAATGTAGTACAAATGAACTTGTAGAGGGTAAATTAAACTCTGACGAGCTTTTGTGAGGGGGTTATTTGTATTTTAGCTGTGAGATTTAATAAGGAACAGGCAAGAGCCATGGTAAGAAAGGAAACGACTGTACACCACATCCTTACCTATCATGCATTAAGCGAAGTCATAGAAATACCCGGTTAGTTTAGCTTAATATCATAAACAAATGGCAACGAAGATACGAGGAAGAGCAAACTGGAGCTATCAAGCTAATTGCCCTTCACCATGGATAATTGCTAGGTGTCCTCTCACGTACGCATCAGGAAACTCTTATAGCTATTTGATTGGCCATGACTGGACAGATTCCCATCCAAACAGCTGGCTGTCCTGCAATATCTCTCTTACGGCCGTTTCGAATGTGCGTTTCAATGGGTACTACCATCAACGAGAAATTTCCGAGCAAAAAAAAAACAAAATCGCTCAGGGTGTTGAAGTCTTTTATTCTCGTGGCCATGTGTTTTATTTTCTACAGCCGATGGATTTGGTTATGACTGTCTAATATAATGAATAGTGATTATTGAAAGAAATAGAAGTAAAAAATCAGCTAAAAAAAAAAAAGGGCAAACATACATGTGTCTTTCGTTTACTATAAAATATATGAAGGAATATGAACAGTCTATATAGAATTTGTTCCTCCTACATAACAAGACATATCTCTTAGTCCCTCGATGTGGTGGATTGCGAGAGTACATAGTCATGCCAATGTGTCAAGAGTCAATTAGAACCGAGTAATCCATCGTAAGATCGAGCGATGACACGTACCTTGCCTTAAGTATAATCTAGTATTAAGAGAGAAAGGAATCATCACAAGTGCACTACATATGTTCGTCTATTATTATCTACTAGTTAGAGACCCGTGCGCTACAACGGAGTCATAAAAATAATGAGACGGAACTTACTGCTTGACACTGCTTGACCAACTTCACACATCAAATATTGGAGAGCAAGCGATAGAGATGCAAAGGTGGCCAGAATGCATGAAGAGATGGAAAAAGTGGAGGGGTGGGCGGTTGTATCCTGAGAGAGAGAGGAGGAGGAGGAGGAAAGAGATGAATAGTTCAGATCAAATCGGATGGCTCTAGAGAGGGAGAGAAGAACGCACCACCACCAACTCTAATTTATATAATATATTATCTATATATATTTAGAAGTCATTATGTTCCACTGGGAACCACTACTAACTTGTGGATCAAAAAGATGTTTCTAGATCACAGTCGAGTATATATGAAACTATATGATCACACATTTATTGTAACATACTTAACTTTTAAAATCTTTTTATTAGTATTTAATTAATTCCTTCCTTAATGTACATATCCTTGACATCTGGCCAGATCATTAAGACTAGATAAAAGGAAGACCAACTAAAACAAGAGGCAAATCAAGAAAGAAATGAACAGGACTTGAGAATAGCAAAGCTTGAGCTGCTGCAGCTTACAGTTAAAATTTTTACGTCCACTGCACTACTAGGACTAACAGAGCACTCACTACACTGACATCTCAAAGCCTAGATCTAACTATGTAACTCTCGCAAACAGTAGGCGTGGATGGATTGGATATCCCTCAATTTCATCCCCTTCTAAGGAGGATGCAACAAGAACCTCCCCAACCTTACTGCATACTTTCCATTAAGACATAGGTAAACCCGCAGACCCCCGAAGTGCATCATCCAAGCATCGTGGTTTAGTTCCTTCCTAGTATCCGGTATTTAGCTTACTACCAAAATACCCTTCCTCCTTCATAAGTAATGAGGATAGAATAATTCTCATAATTATTACGTCATTATATATCTTGAGTATACTCTTTATCGATAAGGCAGAAAGTTTACCGAATAGTCATAAGCTCTTCTACGATCATTCCTTAGCCGTATGATCTTTTACGACCACATAGTTGTAAGTCATCTACGATTACATAGTTGAAAGCTCTTGTACGACTAAGTAGTCGTAAGCTCCCTTCTATGACCACATAGTCGTAAGCGGTCCTGCGACCACCTCATGATCATGGACTATCCTACCACCACTCTATCTCCGATCAACTTGTCTGACGATATCTTGCTACATCATGGCGGCGTCTGACAGGGCTATTACAATATGCGTTTATCCTTAATAACCACACACGATATCCCTCGGACAACAATCGCAACACGACAAACATGTCACCACGTCTTTATAACAATAACCTCCGTATGACAATTATCATCTAAATCATTGAGACGTCTTTTAGTGTGGGACAACAACCATCACTTCTTCAAGTATATTAAGGATATTGTTGGAGAGAGGAGGGATCTGATTCAAGCCAAGTTAGGGTTTGTTTTTTACAGCTTCTAAAAGCGGCTTTTGGCTTTTTCTACAGTATCTAACTTTCAAATGGAGTATTTTCTCAAGACGGGATCTACAAGTTAATTGTAGTACACATTAAAAGCCTAATATCTGTATCAACAAAAATCATAAGGGAGTATTTCTCTATGTAATCTCTGTCTTAAATAGCTAAAATTTAAAAATTTCAGCTAAAAATCATAATCTGCAGCTAAAAAGAAAGCGGAAGCATTTCGCAATACTTAGTACCACCGACCATTGATTACCATCCTGAGCATGTCGCATAAAGAGAACGCAGGAAGATAGCAGCATCAAGTACAAAGTTGGTACATGGTACCACCGACCATTGATGACCCAGACCAGATAGTGACTTGTGCGCAGTGTAGAGTAGGGGTGCAAACGGATCGAGTTAATCTCAACCGATCCGATCAATCCGATTGGCACGAATCCGAGAAAAATATAGGTTAGGATATGGTAACAAAGAATATCCGTCCGAATCCGATACGTCTTCAAGTTTGATTTCAAGTTAGTGCTACTATTTGACATTTCATTTTCTTTTGCAATGGTAAAATAAAGTCTTCCACATCACTATTAAGTAGTAACATCAAGTTTTTGACAAGACGTCCTCCTACTCCATTTGTCGTACTACATGCATTCCTTACAAACAAGTAGGGTGCAAACGGGTCGGGTTAATCCCGACCGATCCGCACCGAATCCGATTGGTACCGAATCCGAGAAAAAATATGGGTTAGGATATGGTAACAACAATATCCGTCCGAATCCGACCCATTTGCAGCCCTAGTGTAGAGAGCCCTATGGACCCAGCCGACCCCATCAGTACTTGACTTCATTTTCTTTTTTTAAGGGTAAGGCTGTGATCTTTTTACTGTCATAGATATTTTTTGACTGTTAAGTTTAATAAATAATAATTATTAAAAAGAATAGAAATTAACAATTGAGGCTGAAAAGAAGGGAGCCTAGATACCAATGCATTATACTGAGCTATAGCAAGTAAAACCACCATTACAATTGCAAAACTCAAAAGGAAAACTTGTTACCGCAATGCCATTTGACCGGCCAATTCAAAAATACGTGTAGAGTTGATGAGGCTACGAACAAATTAGAAAGAAGGATTTCACACTATTATAACTACAATAATCCACATGACTATAATTATAATCACGCATACAACTATGATCATACACATGACTAGGACCACACAAGACTTATCCAACAACCTTCTCCTTTCGCAAATTCTTCTTCCGGATGAGGTTCTAGTAAAGCTTCCATCAGCTCGTCGTTTGATGCCTCAATCTCCCGGATCTTGGCCTCAGCTTCCCTCAGTTTCTGGTAGACAACTCCTAGCTCCTCCTGGGCGACACAGACTGCTTCCTCCTGAGCGAGTGTGAACTCTGCAAGATGGCGATGGTGGCGTTCTCCTCCCATTAGTGCTCTTGATCTTGGCTGCCTTGTAGTGATACTGGAACACTGGAGTATGAGTGATACTGGAACACTATACCCTCGAGCTCACTGTAGTGGGTACTGCAAAGTCTGGGCATCGCGACCCTCGAAACAGCCTGGATCCCGTCATTCCAGGTGGCTCTTCGGGCATAGAATTTTTGTGGCTGACTTGCTTTACTGTTCTCCCGTGGCCCGAACACTGATTTTAACACGTAACTTTTCAAAATACATAAACATGAAACCCACTAAGTTGCTGCCTAGATTCACTTGATCTTTCTGGTGATCTCTTGACCAGAATCACTCTCTCAAGCATTAAGTCCCGTGCATATATCAGGGTCTCGGTCTTGACAGCTCGGTGTTTACCATTCACACTCCACCCGAAACCTCGGTAAAGCGGTCTCTTGAATCAGCCCAACAACTGCAACAGCCTCCAAAGCTCAACTGCATAGCCTCCCGTACGCTCTCCAGACGAGTGCAAGGTCCACATCTGTCCACAAGAAGACAGAACGGTCAAACTCTTCGACAGCAGAACGGCAAAACTCTGGCTTTTGAATTTAGGAGGGCAAATTCAGCAAAGGAGGGAAAACAGGAACAGACTGGATGAGAAGAGAAGTCAAGTTAATACTGTAGATTAATTTTAGAAAATAGTTTGGACTCTCTAAGCCATTTTATCTAGGATACCTTCTCTGTTGGGACCGGATTTTCAATTTGAACTTTATATGTATAATTGACTAGTCCTGTAATCACACTAGTATACACAGTAAAAACAGTAATGAATTATATGCAAAACTCACAAATTAAATTTTATTCAATTTAATGAGAGTACGTACATTAAGGTCAATTACATGATAATAATAACCTTAACTAAAGCACGGTGGAAGACTAAAGAAAAGCAAACTGATGAGTAGCGGTCCATCACTTCACAAATTGGCAAGTGACTGGTGGAGCTCGGTCTAGAATTCCGAGAAACCTTCCTAGAAGAACTTGTAATCTTCACCTACATAGGCGTAGACTTCTGTTGTTGTTGTTGGAAAAAATAGCAAGTGTGAGTACATCGAATACTTCGCAAACCTTTGGAATAATGCAATTATAGTTGCAAGGCTGAACAATGAAAGGTTTAACATGGCTATTGTGCATGAAGCAGAATTTAAATTCAAATACCATAATAATAATTGAAATAGTAATTAAATATTCATGTATCAAATTCAAACGCTAAACACTAGCATTAATGCCAATTAAACCTTTCCTTTGTTTAAAATTCATTTTGAACCACTCACTAGTTCTCCATCGCGGGTGACAACACACACCAATCACTGGTAAGTCAAGTTTTATTTTAATAAAAATGCTACATGTGAATGCATTTCTTGCCCGCTTACAATAGGCTCGACTATTCGAATAGTTTTTATATGATCGTATGGCACAATTAGAGAGGAGGTGAATGCTTGTCTCCGCTTTTTACCGCCTAAAATTAAAACACAATGCAAAGAAACAAAACAAAACAATCTGGATTACCGAACAGAGAACGACCGTTGCTGTCTAACATATGTGGTCATAAGCCTCTGTTGCTCTGCTGCTCTGGTCGTACGTGCTCGTTACGACCAGATGCTCTGTCGCCCGAATGCTCGTTACGACCACTCATCCTGAATAATAGCTCTGACCACTTGCTTACGACCGCACGCTTCCGATCGCTCACTCCGGTCGCTCGTTTACGACCACTCGTTTACGACCACTCGTTTACGACCGCCCGTTTACGACCGCTTGCTTATGGATGCTTGGATCGATCACCTGATCGTTCCAATCGCTCGTCTTGATCTCAGATCGATTGCCTGCCTGATCTGATCGCTCTGCACAACCACGACACACGTAGTCATGACCTCCTTCCGCCTGACGTCTTTAGTCGTTTGACCACCGCCCGAGTGAAGATGACAACAAGTCGTCAGAGAAGATGACAACAAGATGCCTCCTGCATTTTCCAAATCGCGTAAAGGTCCTCGGTTCTTGCAAAAAGGTCCCTGCCAGGTTTTTTTTTTCTGAAAACCCCCTCCATTTCACCAAAATTATGTATCCTTTACAGGATATCACCCTGCAGTTTTCCAAAATTACATATGGGTCCTCGTTTAGTTACATACAGGTCCTTACAGGTCCTTAGTTTTTTTTGCAAAAAAGGCCTTCGGTTTTCTCGAAATTACGCACGTGTCCTCGATTTTTTAAAAAATCTTCCCTGCAAATTGCCGTCTCTTTTACTTCGGTCCACACGGTAGCTAGCGCGGCGTGGCACCGTGCTTATGTTGCTTGTGATTTAAATAGATTGGGCTATATTCGGTCTCATATAATTGACTAGATGCTTAGCTTGCTTAGTTCCCTATGACGGGTCCAATGTCGGTTCTGTCTTACCAAAGTTCTTGAAGTACCATGGGTGCTGGACCATAAAAGTCACACTCTTTATTTTGCTGTAAAAAAAAGAAAACTTAGTTTTAGACATAGACGAGTTATGCATGTG
This sequence comes from Dendrocalamus sinicus, assembly GCA_036346575.1. Classification (NCBI taxonomy): domain Eukaryota; kingdom Viridiplantae; phylum Streptophyta; class Magnoliopsida; order Poales; family Poaceae; genus Dendrocalamus; species Dendrocalamus sinicus. The sequence continues at coordinate 31,039 of CM070665.1, read as the reverse complement.
AAATGTGCAATGTGAAGGTGTACTCACATGTAGGTAAGGGAAGATTCCCTTGCTTAGGTAGATTAAGGACCGGACTTGGTGCCGCAAATCTGAGTCAAACGTACAATCACATGCTATTATGGCTCTGGCCATAGCTAAATAAGTTATCTAGGACTAGTGTTGCATATTGGAAGGCCGAAGTAGTAGGGGCATTCCGACAGACTGGCTTGCTCTAATGGGCTTCCTTCACCAAGGTGTTGGAAACAAAGCTTGCCGATATAACGGTGAATGCTTCTCCAAGGAGAGTGATTCTTCCAAGGGGAGTGATTCCATCATGGCGATTGCCTGAGGCAAGGGTTTTACATTCACCAGCGCTTGTGCAAGGATTAGTCTAGATGATGTAAAGGCTTCGTGATAATTAGTTAGTCGCACACCATCAGAAGCGTGTATTAGCCCACAGGTTAATTGATTATCTCATATGAGTAAAGCTATACAATCTCTATAGAGTGTTAAAAACTATTTAAATAGCCGTGCTCATAGTCATAAGCAAGCTTGGTGCGGCTTTGCTGGTTTAGGATTTTCGCTTTACAAAGTGTTTTGCCAAAATTGGGAGTATTGGGTATTGTTTTATTCTTGATGAGTTTTGCCATGTCTATGGCTGAGAGAAACTTGTTTATTCACAGCCATGGAGGGTTGTGATATGCTTATGTTCATGTTATACAAATGTTACTTACTTACTTACATGTCAATTGTTCTTGAAAATTTCATTGCAAAATACTACTTCTAGCTATTGCAAATGAAATGTTGCTCTATGCTGAAATTTACCTTTAAGTAGAGCTTTCTCCTTTCATAGCCTTGCATGCTATTATAAGTTTATGATACACTATAAGTCTTGCTGAGTACATAATGTACTCAATGTTGCTTAAATATGTTGCTTAGAGTATGAAGAGCCCATGCCAGATGATGCCTACTTTGAGCTTGGAACGGGCGAGTACGATGGCATTGCTTTTTAGGCTTTACTCCTTGCATTTTCCTGTGGAGTAGTTGTAACACCCCGCCTATCTTCTGGGCCCAGCATGCTACCACCATTGCATACTATTACCCTTCTTTTACAATCTGCTAACCATTTTAAGCAAACACTACTTTATTCATAATGCAGCGACCACTTACAACATATCATTTTAAGCAACTATTCTAGCATACTAGTGGAGTTTAAACATACTAATAAAAACTGATATACAAAGTTATTCATGTGCTATTTCTGCCTGTTCATGACGTCCTCAATGATCACCTAAAAAACAAACAAAGCAAGGGTGAGTCCGAGACTCAAGCAATTACATAATAGAACGATAAACACTACCAAAATATGTAAGCAATTAACCAGCCATTACATACTCCACATACGTTATTATGTTCATATTATGTTTTCATGTTCCAACATTGTCATACCATTAGTGCAATGCAGCACTACTCTAAATGCTCATTTGCTCATCTCATTGCATATACCGGTATTGCCGAGTGAACACCCATCGATATTCACCCAAAATCTTGGGCCCGCCCATATGGGCATGGGGGTCTTTCCACTCTTGTGGAGGCCTACCAAGAGCACTCCAGATTAGTCAACTAGCTTTACTCGTAGCTAGAGACTCTCACCGCCTCACACTTGAGTGCACATGATGCAAATGTAGATGTCCAATGTCATTATCATTATCATGTTCATCAAGATTACAATTGGTAGGGTGGCATCACTGCTCACACTGTTCCATTGTCATCATTAAATCGGCAACATCATATCATATAAACATCGATATTTCACAAACTCTATGGTCTACCGCTCTACTATGTACTTGCCTATTAACTAGGCAGAGCGGAGCGAGGTGCAGATGGCATCGATCCTGGACCCCTACCTGAACAGGCAGATAATCCCAACTCAATAGAATTTCAGTACAAGCACTTGAATGAACAACATCGATTCTACATGTAAGACCTGACATTGGCTTAGAACATCTGGGGTTAAGGACCCAACGCAAAGTACCAAACCTTTTTCTTCTTCCTCTTTTCTTCTCTCTTTTTTTCTTCCTTTTCTTCTCTCATCTTTTCTCTCTCTCTTTCTCTTTTCTTTCTCTCTCCCCGTCATCTGATTTGGCCAAACCGGCCTTACCCCTCCTCACTCTCTCCGCTCAGGTTGGATCTGGGGTCTGGGTGTTCCCCACGCCGCCGGCCACCGGTCGTCAGTCGTGGACTCTCCGCAGTTCACTTCCCCCTGAGCTGTGCCTCCTCTTCCTCTCTCCCTCGGCTTCTCTCTCTTTGGCGTCTCTCTAGGTGGTCCCTTGGGCTCACGGAAGCGCGTGGGTGTGGCGGCCCCGAGCACACCGCTAACCAAGGGCATTGATCGCCAGCTGCCTCCTTCTGCCACTCCTTTCCCTTGGCCTCTGGCTCCAGGCCACCGCCCTTTGGTGCCTCCCTAACTCGGCCCCTCCCTCGGACTCACTGTCCATGGCATGTAGCCTGCCAGGAGCCTAGTGCCTCCTTCATCATCGGCTATTCTACCTTCGATGTGACGCCATTGCCTTGGCACCCTGGGGTGCACCGGCTAGGGGCTTGCTATCCTCGATGCCAACCTCCAGCCATTACGCCTCTGACCACCATCACCATGAGCCCTAGGGCATTACTGGTTCACTCTCCCCCCCCTTTACTTATGTGCAAGGAGATTGGGTGGTGGTGGGGTTGAGCTTGGCTTGGTTTTTCTCTTGGATAGCTTTGTGCATGAGCTCTATTTGTTCTCTGTCTTGGCAGAGAGGAAGGAGATGGGGGAAGGAATACCCTCACTTGTTGGGTGGCTTTGCTCACGGTGGAAGAAAATGGGAGTGAGATAAGGCCTTCCAGTGACTCACCTGCTCATGCATTGAGGCATTGGTCTTATGACTCTCTTAGTTTGTGAAATGACTGGAGTGACCTCACCTTACCCCTACTCTTCCTTCATGTGGTCATGTTGCCTAAAGGACATTTTAGTCTAAAGTGTTTTTCACTGCTTGGGCCTTTGTTTTTCTACTTTTGTAGGTAAGTTGATAAAAGTGGGTGTTGGCTAAATTTTGCACGAATGACGGCGCACAATAGCAAGAGACACTAACCGGCCCCGGACGGTCTGGGAACCTCTTTGAGCTCTACTTTTATTCGGCATTCTAAACTCGATGGGTATGACGGCAAAACTCTACTTTATTTCCTTTATTCTCCCTTGGATTGTTTTATTTCTCACTTTTCTTCCCTTTGCATTTTAGTGGTATTACAGCAGCATGAGGCATACTGCTGGACCCATGACTTGCTACTAAAGTTGTTTCCGTTGCATATTATTCGCTACTTGACTTATTTGGCCATCGATCCCTTTTGTGATGTAACATGTTATACATCATGCAGATGAGACCTTCTGTTGTATGATAAATGGACGTAATATGTATGTATGCGATGCAGTGTTGTGGTGTGTGTACTAGCCACTGATCAGGGGACTAATATAGAAAACACACCGGCTGGGTGATTTGGGGTTTAACTCGGTTTCTACCATGAATGTAAAGGTGTACGGTTTAGGAAGGGTGGCAGTGATCATACACTTGAGTGGAGGATGTCTGTTACCTTCAACCCACACTCAGGCGAAAACCAGCTTGAATTCCGGGGTGTCCATTGCATTGATATCAGAGCTATAATAACTGTCGGATAAGACCTAGATAGAATGACCGATAGATTAAGGATATAATTGCAAATACAACTTAATTTGAGTCATATGTATTTGTGAAAAATATAAGAATTCTTGCAAACCTTACCTCTCTTAGTTCTTCCGTCTTGTCTATCTCGTTCATTCGTTCTTACCCTCATCTTGACTCAAATGGCCCATGTTTTAAAGGGAGGTATACCTTCTGAAAATAAATGTCTAAAGCAACATTTTAATTATTAAAAACAGAACCAAAATGCTTTCAAAAAGGCCCTAAACCACGATACCAAAAGGGTCCTCGAAAATCCTCTTCAAACTAATGCAAATACCACCTTTTACGGCTCTTTACACTAAATTTCAAAAGTACGTCGCATGCTGAAAAAAATGTTTAGCAACTATTTAAAACCCCCGGCCTTTCTCATCTCTTGCTGTCGTTTTGACATGAGAAAATACTACCGCTATTTCTAACCGTTCATCCCATTGCAAAATTTTAGTTGAGATAGCACGAGATGGGAAGATAATTGGGAACTTTGGGTTAAGGAAACAATAGGCTGCAATTTACTTTGGAAATTTTGATAAAGTAAATTGCAGCCTATTGTTGAGAGGTCCAAGAAGTGACAGAGCAATCTGTTGCCCGTGAAATGATATAATGTTGTAATATTGTAATGTGGTGGCAGCACATAACTTTCGTTTCTTAGTGTCGTTCCTCACTTTTCTTTTCCATTGCACAAAGTAAAAGTGAGCACTAACCCCTGCCTTTCTGTGAAACTGTAGATACCTACCGGATGAGAGCTGCATTACCGTCCCAGCGTGTTTGAGGTGGGCTCATTGCAGCACACCATTTGGATGATGTTGCAACATGTTCATATCACCTATGAGCCAGAATACACTGTCTTTAGCAAAAGCGCTAGTGCGGCTGCCACCGAGTACGTGGCGGAGGTGCTAATCCAGGGATAGAACTTTGGAGATCGGCCTCTATGTTACTATTATATGCTCTCATGTTTAGGGCTCAAGTGCTCTCATGTGGATGTACGACGCAGCGTATGTCGCCATTATATGCCTTCGTCGCCATCTTCCCGAGATGAAGAACATATTCTACTATTTTCTCTCTCGCGCGAAAAATAGTAAGAACAACTTCTATCACGTCCCTGACATGGAATTCATTACTCCCCATCTCCATCTCGTGGGTTCCATGAGGTCACTTGATTATATCTCCAACGTGTGACTTGTGAGCTGTTGGTATGTTTATTTGCCTTATGTTTGTGCAATGATTGTGCGAACCATGTAAAACTTAATCTTTAAAGTTTTTATGCATGCTGTCCTATCATTAAAATTTTTTGTATGTTTAAATTGTGGATGAAGTAATTTATTATGGGATGTCATTCCTCCCTAACCCACTTAACTTATGCTCATTCTCTCTTGTCCTACATGCGATCATTAAAGTCATGTTGTCATAACAGATGCCGGCGACACATTCCATGAATCATGTCATGGAAAGTGGCAACGCCTCCGGTTCCCGCCAACTAGAAGGTGAAGCACCCATTCCCCCGCAGTCTTACCTGCAGCCCCTATCTCCATGATTGCCCGCTCTACAGCAAGCTGATCAAAATCAGCATGATGTCGCCGAAGAGGAGCTGCCCCAACCGCCAACAATGGCACAAGTGCTCACCATAATCGAGCAAGGGCTGCAGACGACCACCCACCTCGATATGGTTGGCAATGCAGCAAAGACAACACCACCAAGGTTGGGCGATGTTTGACGCGAAAATCGCTGTGGATTTCTTGCCCCAGGGTACAAGATGCGGGCGTGCCAGTGTACTAAAGTACATAAAAATAGATAAACACAACAAAAGTAGGGAAAACATGTATTTATTCATTCGTTTGAGAATAACAAAATTACAAGTTTCCTTCATATATATGTGCTCTGTAGCCTGCTTTGCATAGCAGATCTGACATAGACAATATGGTGTCCCGGTTCCCAGGGCATCAGAAGGCTTAATTACATCCACAGGGTAAACCCATAGAATATCTCCGATTAAGCTGCACATTGGTCATCATCTTCAGTCTTCGCTTCATGTTCTCCATGCATGTGATGAATGGTTGATGTAGATGTGGGCGTTGGCAATATCTATAGCTTCATCAGTCTATGGAGCCGTTAATAACGTAGGCCTTGCATTGGCCACGCCCGTCTATGCCGCTTGACCTTGTTGGTATCAAACGACACATAAAATTAAGGGTGGTTAAAAGTGTTCATGATTTATGTCAGGCATGACCGATCTGACGACACAATAGTAGAATCAGTGTAGTAGGCGTACGTAATTTGGGTAGTGAGGTTTAACAGAATAGGACACCTAGGTCCAGTATCAACGTGGCCGAAAGTGATCGTTGGAAAAGACACCCCGAAAGCTAGAAAGCTATCGGCACTTGGGAGTGGTTGGTAGTTGAGAGCCAGAAACCATCGGCACCTGGAAGTAGTAGTCGAAAGCCGAAAGCCATCGGCAATCGAAAATTGCTGGTAGTCCAAGGCCATTGGGCATCGTAGTAGCCAGAAGTTAGAAACCATCCAGCTATAAGAAATAGCCGGTGGCCGAAAGCCTCTGTCGTCGAAATCCAAGAGAAGCCATCCCTGGCCAAAAGCCACGTGATCGAAAGCTGTCGGATGTTGTCTGTGGTCGAAACCTATCAAAAGTAGTCCATGGTCAAAACCCAGTGTGGTCGAAACCCATCGAAAAATGTCTGTTGTCAAAACCCATTAGAAAAATGTTCGTGGTCAAAACACACTGTGGTCGAAACCCATCAGAACAAAAAGTTTATGGTCAAAACCCATTAGAAGTAGTCCGTGGTCGAAAGCCAACATGGTCAAAACCCACTGTGGTTGAAACCCATCGGAAGTAGTCCGTGATCGAAACCCATCGGAAAAATGTCTAGGGTTGAAACCCACTGGATATGGTTCCTGGTCGAACTCGAAGGTGTAGAAACACTATAGCACCTTGGCTAAGTCGGTAGCACCATGCTCATAGTCATACTTGAAGTAGTACTGTACCACATAGGCGTAATCACCATAGCACTCGTGCTCGAAGTCGTGCTTGTAAAAGTATGGCAGCACACTAGCCGAAGATTGTATCTGGGAGTATAGGAGCACACCGGTCGAGAATGTACTGTAGCACACTGATCGAAGACAACTGTAGCACCGCAGTCGATGGGAGTACCCATTGGAGTATTAGAGCTATCAACCATTGATCGTGGTCGTAAGGAGTACTCATAAAAGTACTGTAGCACACTGGTCGAGGGGAGTACTCATTGGAGTACTAGAGCTATCGACCATCGATTGTGGTCAGAAGGCATACTCGTAAAAATCTTCGTAGTAGACAAAGTCGACCATCATTGTATCATTGCGGTCGTAAAGGTTCCTGTAGCACCATGGTCGAACTTCACTGTATCGCTGTGGTCGTAGGACGTACTTGTAAAAGCATTGTACCCATGTGGTTGAGTGGAGCACTCGTAGAGCACCGTAGCACCACGGTTGTACGAGAGTACTCGTAATGGTACCATAGCAGATGGTTGTGGAATGTACTCATAAAAGTATTGTACCCATGTAGTCAAGCGAAGCACTCATTGGAGTACTAGAGCTATCGACCTCTGATCGTGGTCGTAAGGCGTTCGTCTGTGTGAAGCAGTCGGCGAGACCTGTCTCTGCGACGCGGTCGGAGTTACTCGACTTAAGCTAGTAGTCAAAGGCATCTGTCTTTGTGAAGCTGTCAGAGGCACTTGTGTATGATAAGCAATTGAAGGCGTCTGAGTACCAAAGGCAGTTGATGACGCTCAAGTATGGGGAGTGATCATGGGTGACCAAATATCAAGGGTGGTTGACAACATCTGAGTACAACGTGTGATCAGTGGTGATCAAGTATTAACTATGATGGGTGATATCCAAGTACGGTGGGCAGTTGTAAGCCACCATGTATCAAATGTGGTAAAAAATGTTCGGGCATTGAAGGGGTTGGAGACATCAAACATAGTGGATGGTCATAAACGACTGAGTATCAACGGTGGTCGATGATGTTTGAACCCAATGAACGGTCGTAAGTGGCCTGGTGTAGGAGATGATCGTGGCGATCAAATATCACAGGTGGTTGACAACGTCCAAGCGTAGTGGGTAGTCGTAAACTCCCTGGCACAGCCAGTGGTCAACGATGTCCAAGTACAGCCAATGATTGTAATCTCCCTAGCATGGCAAGTGGTTGATGATGTTAGGTATAGCCAGTGGTCATTAGTAACTAGGCATAGCTTGCGGTCATGGGCGAATGGTGGGCGGTTGATAGCGACTGAAGAGGTAGACGATGCCTCAGTACAACGAGCGGTTGATGATGACTGGGTACTGTGGGTGGTTGATGGAGCCTGAGGAAGTCGACAATGCCTGAGTACAGTAGGCGGTTAATGGTGCCTGCAGAGGTCGACGACGCCTGAGCATAGCGGGCAGTTGATGGTGACTGGGTACCATGGGCGATTGATGGTGCCTAAATGTAGTGAATGGTCGAGGACATCTGTCTTCAAGATGCGGTCGGAGATGTCTGAGTGTTGGGAATAGTCAAAAAAGTCTAAGTGTCGAAGGTGGTCATAAGGGACCAAATATCATAGGCAATCGAAAGCGCCTAAGCATAATGGGCGGTAAAGGCGTCCGTGTTCCTGGAGGTGATCGGAGAAGTCTAGAACAACTCTAATGTGTTGGAAAGCACTTGGCAGAAAAAACCAAGCTCGTGAGGGCCGACCATCCTCGTTAAATTGCATTAGCAACTGGCGAGACTGCATCTTAGGCGTCAAGAAGATCTTACGGGCAACACCATCAGCCTCACTCTGGAGCTCTATCATTGGGTTTGGGTGCATGCATATGCCTTGCCTGGTAGATTGTCACGAGGAGAACTGGTGGACCTGGCCGACTACGCAGATCTCGACATAGATGCTTGCTACGACTGCAAGCAAACCATACTTTCATACGATGGTGGGAATATATCTGGAGATCCTTCACGATATCCCAAAGATCATGCCATGGATAAGATTGAGGAGGGATCCTTAACCCCCATAATATTATACTCAACAGACGAACCAGTTTCCCCAAAGGGCAAGGGTCGATCCGACCATAAGTAGGACTCGCAACATGATGAGGGGCTCACCTCTAAACGTTCGAGTCCCTCAGTGGTCGTTTGATCTGGTTTGTTAAGGGTCTGTTTGGTACAGCTCCTGCTCCCAGCTTCTCTGTTTAATCAGTTGGAGCTGTGCCAAACAACCCGCTTCCTAAAATGACCAGATTCAGCTTCTCGCGAGGAGCAGGTTCCAAAATGAACTGTTCAGGAGAAGCTGGGTTGAGGTGGATTCTCGTGGGGAGCCAACACACCCTAAATACAATAACCCATTGAAGTTCGTAGTATTTACCCGCAAAATGCCACCATATAAAAACCAAAAAACCCCCGTACCCCGTCGCCCGGCCGCCTCCCTGCATCCCTCTCGCACCGCCTTCCCCTCTCCCCTTCTTCTCTCATGCCCGCACGCCTCCCTCCGCCCCTCTCCTGGCGCCGCCCTCCTCCACCTCTCGGCGCCGCCGCCTCCTTCCCTCTCCCTTCCCGTCTCCCGCGCAGCCCTCCCCGCCTCGGGACCGCCGCCGCCCGCCTCCTTCCCCTCTCCCCTTCCCGTCTCCCGGCGCCGCCCTCCTCCGCCCCTCAACATCGCCGCCCGGCCGGCCGCCTCCTGCATCCTCTCGCGCCGCCTTCCCCTCCCCTCCCCTCTCACGCCCGCGCGCCTCCCTCCGCCCCTCTCCCGGCGCCGCCCTCCTCTGCCCCTTAGGACCGCCGCTGCCCCGCCTCCTTCCCCTCTACCCTTCCCGTCTCCCGACGCCGCCTCCTCCGCCTCGCACCACCGCCGCCGCTGCCTCCTTCCTCTCCCCTTCCGTCTCCTGGTGCCGCCTCCCCACCCTCGGGATTGCCGCCGCCCGCCTCCTTCCCCTCTCCCTTCCCGCCTCCGGCGCCGCCCTCCTCCGCCTCGGCACCTCTGCCTCCCTCCGATCTCCCGCCGCCGCCTCTTGATGGTATGTGTAATGGATATCCCTCCGATCTTTGCGTAATGTGTAATGGATATTGTTCCAAATAGAGCTGATATGTAATTCTATGATTTGCCTTTTGTATATGCATCCAAGACCATCTCGTTAATTGTGTGTTGCTTGAACAAAAAGGTAAGAACAAATGAAGATACTTGTATTTCTGCTTGCTGTAAGATACTTGTTTTCGTGATATTTGTGTGTTGTGCGGAAGATACTTGTTTTCAGTGATTCCATTCATGGTTATTCTGCTTGTATTTCGATATCCCAAGACATACATGAGGTCCATACATACATACATGTTTATGTACCGCATTCCCTAAGCACTTGCAAATAGATGGGTGATTGAATGATGTTAATGTAACAGATGGGTGACAATGCCGAATGGATGAGAACACACTAGGATAGTATGTGAACTATTTGTTTGAACAAGTAGTCTGTAATCGCCCAAGTACACATCTGAATATTCCTGGTTATGCGTTAGTAATTGCTAAATTTGAGGAGAAGACTGGGATAAAATACACAAAAAGACAATTTAAAAACAAATGGGACAAACTGAAGACTGACTACAACACTTGGAAGAAATTGATGACAAAAGAGACAGGCTTAGGTTGGGATCCTGAGAAGAAAACAATTAAAACCACTAGTCAATGGTGGAAGGAATTAAAAAAAGTAAGTCATTACACATTCAAGTATGTATGTACAATCTCGCTTATGTTTATTATTAACTTGTATCATTGTTGTTGATAGGAATATAAAGGATGCGCTAAGTTTGAAAAGGGTGGACTTCAAAATGAGGACTCATATGCACAATGTTTGAAGATATTCGCAACATCGTGAAGATCATTGGTCTCCAAAGAATGGGAAATTTGCCACTAAGCCCTGTCAGTGCATCCACACCTATTGAAGTTGAAGAACATGAAGGCGACAATGATGACAACGATAATAGTGAACAAGAAGATGAGTCACCAAGTAGTGTTAAAGGGAAGAGAACATGTGGTTCTAGTAATACGAAAGGGAAGAAACTGAAGAGTGGATCTGCAATCATGCAAAACCAACTAAAACGAATTGTTGAGTTGAGCGAGATGTCTCATGCGTCTTTTGCAGCATTTGCACAAAAAGAGAGGAAACCTTGCGTGTACCATCAAAGATGTGATGGAGATGGTCAAGAGTGCGGCATCTTGTGGAGGGGACTAATGAGCATTTCATTGCATCTGAACTTTTTATAAAAAAAGGAGCAAAGGGAAATGTTTCTTACATTGCGTAGTAGTGAAGGACGGTTTGAATGGCTGAAAAGAAAATATGATGCCAAGTATGGCAAGTAGAAGTTAGTTGTAACCTTTAGGATGTTTGCCTTTCATGCTTCATCTATCTTTCATATTGGTTTGTAAGACTTTATTTATAAATTATGAGACATTATTTTGCTTCTAAGAGGTACCATATTCTGAATTTCAAGAGGTGATGCCCCAAGTGGTGAGAAAGAAAAATTTAACAAAGTACACTCAAGTTGTCGTAATATCGTTGAGAGGACCCTTGGTGTGTGGAAGATGAAATGGAGAATTCTTTTGAAGATGCCGAGTTTTCATTTGTCCAAGCAAAAGATGATTGTTGCAGCTACCATGGGACTTCACAACTTCGTACGTGATTATGCTTCACCGCATAAGCATTTTCATAGGTTCGAAGGGATCCTAATTATGTGCCAACAATACCATCAAGATATGCAAAATATGTCATTTCTCAAGATGCATCGATGTGTCAACGTCACAATCGAGTGATAGAGCTATGGATAGGTTTCGTGATGACCTTGCAAAGGCTATTGATGAAAGTTGGTGAAATTTGCTACATTATTTGTAATATTATGAAAAGTAAAAGACAATTTGTTTAAAGTACAACAATATCGGTATTATCCCTACGCATGTTCTTCGTTAATTAGTTGTCCTTATTCATGAACATGCAGCAAGTACAAGAACTTGTTCCAAACGATGATGCAATTTTTTCTCATGGTTCTATTTTCCTTTATATTTCCCGTGTCACGTTTGTTGTACGAAATGTCAAAAACAGGATAATGCATGCTAAGGGTAACAACATGACAAGAAATGTCAAAGAAAAGCTCTTAAATCAAAATCTCATGGTTACAACTAGGGGTAACATGGTCTATATCCCTCCAATCTCTTCTTTTAAGAATCTGGAGCCAACCCACTAGCCAAACGTTTTTCAGAGGTAGCTCCAGATTCTCAGAGAAGTGGATTCTTACAGAATCTAGAGCAGAAGCTGAAAAATGAGAATCTGGAGCTCTGCCAAACATGCCCTAAGTCTTGGAATCCGGCATTCCAGGACTCCATTAGCATCTGGTGGTCATCACTCTCCAGTTGTCCCCACAGAGAATGTGGGTGGGCTCCCTGCAAGTTTGCCCATACTTTTGCTGGGTTCTCCAACGGGAGATGGTTATAACCTAGAATTTCCCTTCTTGAAGGAGCTTACTCCAGGTCACAATGCACTGTCACTTGATGACTCTTCAAGCCAGAGGGCATCCGATAGAAGTGGAGATTATATCCAGGAGGTTTTTGCTCTCCTCGTAGATACCGATTGCTCCTGGAGGAAGGATCGACGATGCTCCCCATCGATCACACTCGTGACCCCTCATGGTGACGGTGAGGAGACCTGTAGTGATGAACTAGGTGAGAACTCTGATAAGTGTGGGAGAAATCCTTGAAATAATTACACTCCATTAAGGTAGACTCAAGCTGCCTCAAACATAGAAGACCTTGAGACCATTCGGAGAAGAAGGTCTCAACCCAAAGGGCTTTACTCGGCGCATCTCAGATCGGTCAGGAGGCTCAGAAGTTTTAGCGCATAAATGACTTGCTCAAGAATTCAACTCAAGAACTTGCTCGAGTACCAGGTTATGACCATTTTGCTGAAGGGATCACGCGAAGACTCCGAAGCATGATGGCCAGAAATGAGCAACCTCTGACACAATTCTGGGTGTCGAATAGGTATGACTGTGTCTAGTTGTTCGAATAATTCACCCTGAGGAAATTGACTTGATGATAAGCCATGTCGTTCTCCTAACTACAACTTCAGTCAGAGAAGAGTTCCTCGAACATTCCCGGATTGACGAGCTTATAGAGGAGGTGATTGATCACCACTTTGTGCAAGAAATCTGCAACAAAGAACTATGATCGAGCAGATCCCTCGAGCATAGTTGAAAGGTAGTTTACTATGATATGCTCTCCTCCTCCTGCTACTCGAACCGCAGTCGTGTAAATCTGAAGGAATTCATTAGGATTTTAAAACTCATGAAACTTATTCATGTTTATCGGTCAGAACTGCAGTGGCCAGCGTAATGCATAAGCTTCCTCACCACGCAGAGATGGTATGGATGTGAGGAATCGATCTGGAATTCACCGGGTGAGGTAGGAGCTCAAGAATGGCAACGGTAGCCAAAGAACAGAGGAGGGTCGCAATCTCGCTTGCCGGTTGCGACAAAGGCTCGATTAGTTGAGGGGAAAATATCTAGAGATGAAGAACATGATCCGTCTTGAGTGGCCCAAGGTAGACTCACCGAAATGAGGGAGAGCGATAGCTCAAAGCGGTCTTGTCGCGAAACCGGTAAGAAGATCTCTTCTCAACTCGCTTTCTTCAACTACGACATTAACTAGGGAAATGGGCTTAGCGAAGCTGGATAAGAGTTTTGACACTAGTGTCGAGGCTCGAAGCTCACCGACGACAATGGTGCTCGCGAGTAGGCTCGCCAACGTCAACACGACGCGCTTGTTCTCAGCGATCCCAGGAGGTAGGAGCTCAGGGAATGCACGTAGAAGAACGAGGGGTGAGATGAGGAGATGGCTCAGTAAGGGCTTATGTATCAAAGAGATTCTCTCAGGAGAGCGAGATCATGATGGTGCTAAAGGGATGGGACAGCTCAGTGAATGTGAATCGGTACACCATAGAGAAGGTTTGTTGTGCAAGAATGTGCTTCCGTTGAAGGCAGGATGAAAAGCGGCGAGAAGAAAACAGCTTCCGGTGTGCCGGTGTACACATTTTGAAGTAATCGAAATCAATTCCGAGTAACCGGATACGTGATCCATCCTAGCTCCCAAGATTAGCGGCTAGCACTCACATATCCTGCACTGTATCGTACCATACACACATACTATCATGGTAAAAATACATGAACATCCACGGACACATGTCCACTATCTCATAGGTAGAGCCGTACCAGCCAAATTCAATAATTACTACTAGCAGCAGCGCGCGGCAACTTCACAACATAAAACAAGTGGTATGCCCCATTCCCACATGGCAACCGACTAGGGTCAGAACAGAAGCTACGCATGCACTACCCTCACCGACATCGGCGGGATAGAAATACACGAACATAGCTACATCCTCACCTGCAGCACTGGACAATCCGGTTGAGTACAAAGTTGTACTCGCAAGTCTTACAATGAAAGGAACATACATATATACATACATAAATACATATTTGAAACGGAGGCTGGAGGACTGCCAAGCTTAATTAAGGAGGAGAAGCAAGGTTAGAAATACAGAGTTTAGTTGGGGAGCTGCGCGCCCCCCGCAATAGGAAATTATGGTGAAGCTCCGCCAAATGACTGGCTCCCGCGAGGACCCATGCTCCAGGCTCGTCCTTTGTGCGGGAGACGACGTACTCCAGAGTGGGTTAAGGTGGGTTATCTTACACGCGACAGCGGAGGAACAACGGTAAACAAGATCAATCGCAGAGAGACACGAGATTTTAACGTGGAAAACCCTCCCAATGCGAGAGGGAAAAAACCACGGGCGCCAGCCAGCAACAATCTTCACTATATCGGGGTGAGGTTACAATGCCGGGGATTACAACTCTAAGCCTCCGGCGACGGGCCTCCGCTACGCTCCGTCCAGAAGCTGGCCTAATGTATAGAATTTGGATCACAAATCAACATACTCCACCTTGAGACAAATTCCTTCCTGTAGCATAAATCAATCCTTCACCCTGAACACAACAAAGAAAGAAATACTTTCGGCGCCACACAGCCTCTTGGGCTAAGCTGTAATACCAACTAAGCTTGAGCAAAGCTCAAACTTAGCAACAGGAACTGGCTTTGTCAACATATCAGCAGGATTTTCATGAGTGCTAATCTTGCATACCTTTAGCTTACCCTTTGCAACAATATCTCTGACATAATTATATTTAATCTCAATGTGCTTTGTCCTCTCATGAAACATCTGATCTTTAGTGAGATAAATTGCACTCTGACTGTCACAAAACAGATTAATGCAAGAATCAACTCCAGCAAGCTCAGCAAACAAACCTTTCAGCCAAACTGACTCTTTACTTGCTTCACACATAGCCATATATTCTGCTTCAGTGGTGGACAGCGCAACAACATCCTGCAAATGTGCCTTCCAGCTCACAGCACAACCTCCAATGGTAAATACATAACTGTGAGCGACCTACGCTATCCAAATCACCAGCATAATCTGAATCAACATAGCCAACGAGTTCTTTTTCAGTCCTGCCAAACTTCAAACAAGCATTCGATGTGCCTCGCATGTACCTGAAAATCCACTGAACGGCTTTCCAATGCTCTTTACCAGGATTAGCCATATATCTACTGACCAAACTCATAGCATAAGATAAATCTGGACGAGAGCAAACCATGGCATACATCAAAGATCCTACAAAGACTAGCATATGGAACTCGGACATGTACTCAACCTCCTCATCGCTGCTAGGACATTGTGAAGTCGACAATTTAAAGTGAGGTGCAATGGGAGTACTCACGAGCTTTGAATCATGCATGTTGAAACGATGAAGCACTTTCTGAATATAATTTTGCCGACTAAGAAACAATAAACCGTACACGGTCTCTAGTAATTTCCATACCTAGAATTTTCTTAGCAGCACCAAGATCCTTCATCTCAAATGCATCGCTCAATCGAGACTTCAATGTAGTGATTTCTTTCTTGCTCTTGGCAGAATCAGCATATCATCAACATATAACGTTAAGTATATAGGTGATCCATCAACAAATTTAATGTAGACACAGCTATCATAATCGATCTTTTAAAGTTATTTGATAACATAAATGAATCAAACTTCTTATACCATCGACGAGGAGATTGTTTCAAACCATATAAGGACTTCTTCAATTTGCAAACATGATCCTCCTTACTGCACTATGAACCCTTCCGGCTGGGTCCATGTATATCTCCTCCTCAAGATCTCCATGCAAAAATGCTGTCTTCACATCTAGCCGCTCAAGCTCAAGATCACGCATAGCAACAATACTAAAGAATGTACGAATTGAGCTATGCTTCACAACTGGGAGAACACATCATTGTAATCAACACCGGAATCGATCAAACCTTTAGCTACTAACCTTGCCTTAAATCTTGGAGGCTCACTAGGAGATAGGCCCTCCTTCCTCTTGAAGATCCATTTGCAACGCACGGTCTTCTTATTTTTAGGCAAGCGCACCACGTCCCATGTGCCATTTTTCTCCGTGGATCTGCATCTCTTCTTGCATAGCTGAGATCCACTTCTCATGATCTCCGTAAACAATGGCTTCATGTATGTGAATCGCTCATGAGTGTTCTCCACTGCTCAGCACAACTAAGAGCATAATGAATCAAATTACACTCTTCAATTAATCGGGATCGAGGAGCACAACTCCTCTTTTCTCTCGCTGGTGCAATAGGTGATCGTCTTGCTGCAAAACAGAGATAAGTGCTGAACAAGATCAATAGTATCATCAATAAATTCATCTCCCCGATCATCCACGTGCTCCACCGCACGCTCATATTCTCGCCGCTCATCATCGATCCGTCGGTACAATATCTATGGGTAAACCGTCATTAAACATCACAGATTCATTAAAAACAACACTTCGCTCATGAAAGTCTTTCTTGTATCGTGATTCCATAGCTTATATCCTTTTACCTCGCAACCATAACCAAGAAATGTATACTTAATAGCTCTAGGCTCCAATTTTCCATTATCAACATGAGCATAAGCAGTGCAACCAAAAACTTTCAACTGTGAATAATCAGCAGGTGTACCAGACCATACCTCAATGGGAGTTTTCTTGTTGAGTGGAATAGAAGGCGACCTGTTAATCAAATAGCATGCGGTGTTGGCGGCCTCTGCCCAAAAACGCTTGCTCATCTTTGCGTTGGACAGCATGCAACGAGCCTTTGATATGATGGTTCTGTTCATGCGCTCAGCCACACCATTTTGCTGCGGAGTGTACGGGATGGTATGATGCCTCACAATGCCTTCCTTTCTGCAATAATAATTAAACTCATGCGAGCAAAATTCACCACCATTATCGACGGGCGGCTTTACCTTCTTCTCGCTTGCCTTTCTATCATTACTTTCCAATCTCTAAAAGCAAAGAAATGTATCATCTTTACCTTTCAGAAAATAAGGCCACACTCTTCTAGAGTAATCATCAATGATAGTAAGCATATAATTTGCACCACCATACGAGGTCTTACGAGAAGGCCCCACAAGACGGGCCTCACGCTCCGCTCCGTGAGCTGGCCTAATGTATAGAATTTGGATCACAAATCAACAGGTTAAGATACATATATTGTACATGTGCTTGTCTATGTCAAAGGTGGGTTAAGTATTCATTTTCAGCATAAAGCAACATTTAACAAAACATAGACCATAGTAGATTCAAAATGCCAATTTTGAAACAATTACTAACTTTAGGACAGCAGCACCATAGAGTTTAAAATCATCATATGAGCACACCAATGCTCTCTATACTCAGGTTAATGTGACTCCATTCACCGGGCCTTTCAAACTAACGCGAATAAACCCAGTATTCGCCCATTCCCAAGTTTTCAATAAATCTATATTAGAGTCTAAATAAATCAAACTTGTCCATGACTATGGACACTGCTATTTGAACAGTTTATACACTCTACAGAGGTACATAACTTTACCCATAAGAGATAATCAACTCACAATATTTGTCTGACACACTTCATTTGAGAATTTTTTTTAAATAATCTATTTTTATTTCGAATTACAGTAATATACCCGCGTTTTTGCAGTTTTGACCATATGCCGCTCCAAGGTTGGGTGACTTAGTTAGTCGCCCAACCGTTGAGCGACATGTGGCCAAGTTGCCCAACTGTTGGGCTACTAGTCTATGTCATCCAACGATTGGGCGACAAGCCCCTAGTCGCCCAACCAGGTTGAGCGACTAGTCCAAGTCACCGAACGGTTGGGCGATTTAAAATAATAATAATAATAATAATATTATTTTCTTAATTCGATGGAAATAACTGTGAAGGAGTAAATGACAATTCTTGTAGGTAATAAATTTAGCAGATCTTGTTTCTAGGTTACTAAATTTTTTTTAAAAAAAAGGCAGACAATGTCAGTTAGTCCGTTCATAATTTTCATAGATTCTCAAGGCTACCAAATCTATTAGACTCGCAATAATATTTTGTGATCATCATATGTTGTTGTAGTGCAATAAATTTTTAAAGAATTTTGTGAGGACGACTGAGGTCACAATGATTCGTAAGTACAAAGGTGATATTGCGATGCATGAGGGAATCCATACATAATCATGCCATAGTAACTTCAAAGTAAAATATGTACACAATGAATGTAAGTACAGAAAGTCCCCTACGCATCACTTGCCAGACCACCTCACCTCTTTCGTCGTCACCACATCCCACCTTGGTCGGTGTCTGCCTGTACGGCTCCGCTTGGCCTTCCTCAGGGTGGGGGGTCAATGCCATGAAAGGGTGAGGTGGTCAGGAGCCTTGCTGAGCCATGCTCCGAAGGCCTCGGGAGTCGACTCCACTTGTGCCTGCATGAGTAATGGAGTACTGCTAAGCTGTGACCTGAAAAGAACCTCGACGAGTGCAGGCTCACGTGCTCCCCTAACCTCCACTGGGTTGCCCACAAGGAATTCGCTCACGTCCACCGGGGATCCTCATGAGGGGATAGCTGAACTGCAGGGGTGGGTCGTGATACCTGTAGGATGGATATTGTTTATTCATGTAATGTATCAATGCAAACAAACCTAAAGAAATGAAACATACCTTCTATGTGGGCCATGGCGTGTAGCCAACTGTCATACTTTCCCTAGCCCCACACCTGAGGGCACAACATGTGCTGCCCTTCTACTGCCTGGTATAGTTCTAGGAACGACATCGGTGCCGGTGTGTACAAACATGACCTGAAATAAACAGCTGGGCTGTTACAGTTGGGGAGATGGTTTCTTTGGTCTTTGCATGTGCATGTGGGCGCAGAGGCGGCCATGGACAGTGACGAGGAGGACCAGGACTAGGAGGGATAATCTGAGGTCCAGGTGGTCGGGATGTCATGCGAGGTGCTCAAGCTCATGCTGGAGCACGTGGACATCAAAGATGGATGCTATGTGGAGGCATGGAGATGGTTATGTTGGTGATGAGGAGGACTAGGACTAGGAAGGGGTAATCTGAGGTTCAGGAGGTCAGGTGGTCATACGAGGTGATCTGGCTCACACGAGAGCACGCATTGATGGTGCACGATGGAGATACAGGCGGGGATATCATGGAGACTTCATTGTGTGAGTTGTGTGGAGTTGTGGATGGAGTCCATGACTTCTATGAGGTGGTTAAAGCCCGTGTTAGGAACGGTTTCGGGTCCTTTGATTTGAGGAAGAGATAGATTTCGTGTCCAGATGGAAGAAGACATGGTTTGAGGTGTTCGGTTGTAACACGATTTGTGCGCTGGCCTATAAATGCTGGGGAGGATGTAGGTTAGCGCATGTAGTTTGAGGGCTTTCAAAGAGAAGGTTTTTAGAGGTGCCGTGAGATGCTTTGTAGCCAAAAACTTGATGAAGAAACAGTAGATCATATCCTTTTCAAAAGAAGTTCTTCGATGACATGTTTTCCTCTCCGATTTACATTCTTTGTTTTGTCTTTGGCTTATACTCGTTCAGGTGGTGGTCGAACGGCTGGGGACATCAGGCAGAAGGAGGTCACGACTACATGTGTTGCTGTCGTGCAAAGCAATTGGAATAAGCAGGCGGTCGATCTGAGATTGTACCGAGCGATCGGAACGAACAGGCAGTCAATTCGAGATCATGCCGAGCAATCGGAACGAGTGGGCGATCGATCCAAGCACTCGTTAGCAAGCGGTCGTAAGCGAGCGGTCAGAGCGAGAATTTGTAAACAAGCGGTCGTAGGCGAGCGATCATAAGCGATTGCTCGGAGCGAGCGTTTGGGACAAGCGGTCGTAATGAGTGGTTGTAACGAGCAGTCAGCGACAGAGGTACTTTGACCACGTATGAGAGAGCAACTACGGTCGTTGCTTTCATACGGTAATTAGTTTGGTTTTCTTTTATTCCTCTGCTGTGTTTTGATTTTAAGTGGTAAAAAGTAGAGACAATCATTCACCCCCCTCTGATTGTGCCATACGATCCTACAGCAGTGCAAGCCTGGTAATTGTTCTTTTTGAAACCTCTGGTAATTGAGTTCTTAACTCTCTCTCAATTGATTTTCCTTGATCTAGACACAACAATTTTCAATTGCTTCAAATCACTATCACTTTTGCTTTTTGCAGGGCATAAGACAAGAAACTACTAGGTACTAATTGTAGTTCCTTCTAAACCAAGTTTTTGTTTCAAAATTTCCCGGTTATCTATTTTTGGGGCCCAAAGGACACTAGTTCTACTCAAACATCACACGTCTTCCTAAAGTGAACAAGTGACTAAGATTTAGATGAACTAACCACTAAGATAAATCATTGTGATCATGTCCTAGCCTTTTTTCCAATTTATTTATTTATTTATTTTTGAACGTGAAAAAGCAAATAAAAGAAAATAATTAAAAAGGAAAAATAAGAAAAAAAAAGAAATCTGAAACGATTTCACTCCCCCCAAACTAGAAATAAACACTGTCCCCAATGTTTGGGAGTAGGCGAAAACATCTCAGGTTAATTCGCGCTATTTTCATTTTTTAATTTTTTTGTATTTTTTATTTTTGCATTTTCAATTTTAGCACACAAGCAGAAAGTAAACATGAAACTTAAAGTAAAAATGCTAAAGGGAAAAAAAATAAAATACATATGCAGAAAGCAAATATGAATGCAGAAGTATGCAATGCATGGCTCTACTGCTCTGGGGGAGGCGGCGGTGGACTCATGGCAGTCATCTGGCCCTGAATGGCCTCCCCTGCTGCTGCATCAGTTGCGTCTAAGCGCATGTGCAATCCCTGGAGGTAATCAGGAGGGTGTCGAGGACGGCCTAGTAATCAGCGGCAGCAGAGGAGGAACTGGAAGAGTGTTGCTGAAAGATTGTTCGGTATGCCTGTTGCATCGTTGGCCTTGCTTGAGGAGAAGCTTGCAAGCAAGAAAAGGCCAACTTGATGAGAAGAAATATTGTTTTCTCTTCTGCTGCTGTTGGTGCTATAGGTCGTTGGTCCAGTATTACTTTCACCAGTGTATGCTGCTCCCTAGATGACAAAAGGGTTTGTAACAAATCCCTTGGATGCTTCCCCATCAGCACCTCTAGAACAACCACACTGAAACTATAGACATCACATTTCTCTGTCACAGCAGATGTGTAAGACAGCTCTGCACCAAAACAGAAAAAGTAGAATTATGAATCCCTGAGGAGATAATTCTTCATGTGTGACAACAAAGTATGTAATTTTTACCCGGAGCTATGTAGCCATATGTCCCTGCTAGTGCACTCCAGTTTGAAGAATCAGGCTTCAAAATCCTTGCTGTACCAAAATCTGAAACATAAGCCTTGAAAGCTGCATCAAGTAAGATGTTGTTGCTAGTGATATCTCGATGGATTACAGGTGGATTGCAGTCGTGGTGCAAATAAGATATTGCTTGAGCCACATCATTTACAAGAGTAGCTCTCTTATGCCAATCTAACGCCTTTGCTAGTTCATTTTCTAAGGTAATTCGAAGGCTTCCCCGCTGAATGTAGTCATGGACAAGAAACTTGTACTCCCGATGGGAGCAAAATCCATACAGTTTGACAATGCTTCGGTGTCGGATCTGTGATAAGATTTCCATTTCAGCATGGAATCTTGTTTCATCATTCAACTCTTCTTCTATCTGACGAAGCTTTTTTACAGCGACTAGCTGCCCGTCTTGGAGCTGTGCTTTATAGACCTTGCTATATCCTCCTGTTCCAATGATGTACCTGTCATCAAAATTCTCTGTTGCCCTGACGATATCCTCAAATGCAAGTCTTCCATCAAAATTCCATGCAGAGAATACATATCTGCTCTCAATAGTAGCACTTTCTTGTGGTTTTCCTTACTGTGAGTGAATATTATAATACCAACAACTGTAACAAGAACAGTGAAACCCACAACAAGAAAAATTGGCAGTAGCAAGCTACGTAGCTTTGGTTTATGGCGACCAGGTACAAGAGTTGAATAACAAGGTGGCAGACCAGAGAGATCACCACACAGACCTTTATTGTGAAGAAACCAGTTTATGGAAGCATTTTGAAATAGATGTCCTGCCGGCAGTGGCCCTTCCAAGTTGTTGTATGACAAGTCAAGCGTTGATAGGCTCTCCATGGTTGCGAACGAGGGTGGAATGCTTCCACTGAACTGATTGTGGGATAAATTCAGAAATTCCAGCATCTGCAACCCGCCAAGTTGTTGTGGCAACACACCATTGAGTTTGGGGAAATTTTACCATCCTTGAGGGGAAGAGGTACAAATTTGAGCCGTTGATCACACTGACGGACGATCGAGATTTGACAAGACCTAGTGGTACCGACGCGAGATACCAAGAGGTACAAGGTACCAAGAGGTACCAAATTTGAGCCGTTGATCACATTGATTGAACGGATGGATCTAATTTGGTACCTCTTGGTACCTTGTACTCCTCAAGGATAGGAAAACTGCTCTTGAGTTTGTTATTGCTAGCATCTAACATGATCTGTAGGCTTGCTAAATTCCCAATTGCACCTGGCAAATTCCCACTGAAGTTGTTGTTGTTGATCTTCAAGGATAGTAGTTTGAGGCATCCCCCCAGTTCCTCAGGTATTGATCCGCTCAAACTGTTTCCAGATACATCCAGGTATCCTAAATTGCTCAGCTTTCCAAACTGTGAAGGTATGGGTCCTGATAACTGATTCGATGACAAATTTAGGCTATAAAGATTAGTTAAATTGCCTATTTCTGGTGGAATCTCGCCACTGAGATTATTAGATCCGAGACTTAGTACTACTAGGTTGGACAATCTATAGAGAGCTGGAGGTATGACACCTGTGATCATATTTTCTGCCACCATTAGTATCTCTAGTTTGGGGCATGCACCCCAATTTGGTGAGATCTGCCCAGACAGCCGATTGGATGTCAATCTCACATGTGTGAGTTGTGGATACACTCCAAAATGTTGGTTTATATCTCCTGTTAGCTGGTTCCTGTCAAGGCCGAGTCTAATCAAGCTTGTACATGTCTTCAAACTCGTTGGAACTGGGCCATCAAACATATTCAGAGAGGCAGCAAAAAATGCGAGTTTGCCACCCGTACATATATTCACGGGCAAAGGTCCCGAAAGGGAGTTATTAGCCAGCTCAAGGCGAACTATGCCTGTGAGATTTCCAAATTCCTGAGGAACCGAAAGGTCAGAATTTGGATGTTTCGTAGGTTCCCGAAGGTTTTCGGTATTGACCCAGAAAGTTGATTATCAGACAATTGTAAGATTTGGAGGTTCACTAGACCACCAATTTCTTGGGGAATAGAATCTGTGATTTGGTTTCCAGCAAGAACAAGTTCGGTCAAGTTGACGAGCTTGCCTAGATCAAGGCGAACTATGCCTGTGAGATTTCCAAATTCCTGAGGAAGAGAGCCTATTAATTTGTTGCTACTCATGGACAGATATTGGATGTTTCGTAGGTTCCCGAAGGTTTTCGGTATTGACCCAGAAAGTCGATTTTCAGACAAAACCATGATTTGGAGGTTCACCAGACCACCAATTTCTTGTGGAATGGAATCTGTGAGTTGGTTTCCATAGAGGAGTAGTATTACTAGCTTGGTAATGTTCCTAAGATAGCAGGAATAGAGCCAGAGATTTGATTTCCAGCGAGAACAAGTTTGGTCATCCTCGTGAGATTGGCTACACAGACAGGGATTGAACCTGTAAGTTTATTATTGAAGAGTGCAACACTTTTCAAGTTGACGAGCTTGCCTAGATCTGGAGGTATAGGCCCTGACAGTTGGTTACCAAACAGATACAAATCATTTATCTGGGTCAGGTTTGCAAGAGTTTTTGGTATCTCACCGCTTAAGGAGCTGTTGCTTAACTGTAAACCCTTCAGGCTGACAAGCCTTCCTATTTCCTTGGGAATGGGACCTGAAACCATGTTTTGGTTAATGACAAGCTGAGTTAACATTGTCAGGTTACCCAAGGATGCAGGGATGTGGCCCGTGAGGTTGTTAAAGGAGACGTCAAGTTCCATGAGACTTTGTAGGTCGCCTACCTCGCGTGGTATTTGTCCACCGAGCTGGTTGAATTGAAGGTAAAGGATAGAGAGTACTGACAGAGAGCTTATATTAGATGGTATTGGGCCATGGAGGCTGTTGTTGCTAAGGTCAACATGTGCGAGGAACGGGAGGGATGGCCATGGATTGTCAGCCGCCCTTGCGAATCTCTCAAATCTTCTAGCTCTCACTTCAAATGAAAATGCATACACAGGATGAGACAGGTGATTTTTGGTGCTGCGTTAAAGCCACAGCTTTTCTGATGCTTTACATACTTATTTAAAGGAAACAACAAACTAAAATGTCAGTTACATGCATGGCACTAATACGTGACGATTGAGATCATGCCGCACAGTGTAATGCACGGCACTAATGCATGCAGGAAACGGAAACTAGCAAATGTGACTACTAATTAAAAGAAACGGCAACACTTAAAATGAGAAACTTAAACAGCCGTGCTCCACTACTATTGAGAAACGGAAGAAATAAAAACTGAAACTTAACTAAGCAGCTAACGTGCACAGGATTAATTGCTAACATGGATGCCGGCATCTGGCAAGGAGATGCCGGTCACCACCCAGGGCATGCGGCGGCCGTGCCCCACCGCGCCACACATGATGCCGGTCCAGTTGCATGGGCTGGTATTGTGTTGCCAGGAGCTCATCTGCGCCGGTGGACTTTGAAGAGTAGATTTCAAAGGAGGAGGGCCATCTGTTGAGGTCTCATGGATACGCCCCCATGACGCACTGCGCACGCTTGCAAGAGGAGAAGGCATGGCAAGAGTAGCAGGTGGAGGTGCATCATTTTTCGCCCAAGATTTTCATTTGCTTTACAAGAATCATGATTCCATTGGCAGCGCATTTCGAGATATTTATACTTTGATCATGTGGGTCATCGGTCGCACAATTTGCCGGAAGCATTTTTGAGTCGCGGTCTCGCTCGATGTCGCGCCTTCTCGCCTCTTTTCATCTTGCCTCGCCTCGTGAGGGAAATGGCACCGAGGAAGTGAGAGGCATGTAAACAACTTAGTGAAATGGTCATTGTTTCGAGAGCAAGCATTGTGCAGCTGGAATTCTTAAGATTCAAAAATGAAAATGGCCAATTAATAGTCATCACTCCGCACAACTGACAATTTTGAACTCTTGGTTTTCTTCCGTGTCGCCCTCTCTGCCATTCTCTTGCACAGCTGGACAATAGCTGACATCGTACTTACTCCATCGACCATAAATTCATGTGTGTCTCGTCTATTTGTAGCGAAATTACAAAAGGAAAACGTACTGGAGCAACCTCCACAGTTCCGGAGTGCTAGCATCGTGCAGCTGGAAATTACAAGGTCAAAAGTGAAAATGGTGAAACAATTAATGTATAGTTGACCGAAAACATTTGGAGGTCTGCCTGTGTTCCTCCCTTCTTCCTACTGTGAAAATATATTAATAACATTATACAAATTTTACAAAAAATACTATAAAAACCACCATAATGTAATACAAATTCTACAAAAAGAATATATTAAACATCTATTCTCTTATTATCGACTATCAACTATCGACTACGGCAGTTCCGACTACCGACTATTGACCACGGTACAAGACATGACACACGGGTATATTTGGCTACGACCATCGTACTTTGCACACACCGAGTACGTGACTATGACTACAACTACTAGCTATGACCACCGCATCGAGCACACCGACTACAGGACTACGACTACGACATCGGTTACAACCATCGTACTCGAACATACCGAGTACGGGACTACAACCATCGGCTACAACCATCGTGATTTCGAACACACCGAGTATAGAACTATGACTACGACTATCATCGGTTACAACCACTTGCAACAACAAGATTATTTCCAACATTCAACCCCATAATCTTGTTGTCATCCTTCGTGAGTGCCTCCTTGCCGAACTTTACATCAGCGCCGGTTCGTCATCTACACCGCCATAACGAGATGCACCTCCTCCTTCTTCTGCCATGCTTTCTTCAGCTTACGGTACTTGCTGGCAAAGTGCACACGTTCCCCACAGTTGTAGCACTTCAACTTCCTCGTTGATCTTGCGCCACTGGTGTCGTAGTCATTGTCGCCCTCGCCCATCATCGCCATTATCATTTCTATGTCCACGACCTCCTCTATCGTGGTTATAGCCACAACCATGGTTCTCCTTGCGCCACTACCGACCCTCCTCTCTTCTCCTTGTTGAGGGTCTTCCGCTGCGTGCGCGTGAGCAATAGATGCTCACTCTTGTTCACATCGCCGTAACTAGTTCGAACGCGCTCGTCGTAGGCTTTGTACCATCCGATGAGATCTTCAATGGTGAGGGTCTTCAAGTCCACGCACTACTCAATGGAGGTCATGAGCTACATGTATCGCAACGGGGCATCCTGGAGAAACCTGCGAACCACGGCAATCTCATCCACCGTGGTGTCACCCAGCGCTTGGTGTTGGTGACAACCGACGTCACCCGACGGGCGAATTCTTCAACGGACTCCCCTTCTCCCATCTTCAGCCCCTCAAAGTCTCTCTTGAGAGTCTGGAGCTTGGCTTTGTGCCCCTCAAAGTACAAGACTACAACTACGACTACTGGCTACGACCACTATACTTGAACACACTGAGTATAGGACTACAACTACGACATCGGCTGCAACCACTGTATTTGAACACACCGAGTATAGGACTACGATCGTGACTCATGGCAGTGCAACCACGTGCTCGAACACACCGAGTACAGGACTACGACTACGACCACTATACTCAAACACACCGAGTACAAGACTACAACTCATCGCTACGACCACTTGCAAGAACAAGATTATTTCCAACACCGCACACGGTTGCAAGAGGAGAAGGCATGGCAAGAGTAGAAGGTGGAGGTGGATCATTTTTGCCCAAGATTTTCATTTGGTTTACAAGAACTGTTGATTCCATTGGCAGCGCAATTGAGATATTTATACTTTGTTTTCTATGTTGTGTGGGTCATCACAAAGACAATCTGCTGGAAACAATTTTGAGTCGTTAGTCTTGTTCAGTGTCGCGTTCTTGCCTTCTCCAGTCGTTTTCCTCCACAATTCCGGAGAGCTAGCATCGTGCACGGTGCAGCTGGAATTTACAAGGTCAAAAGTGAAAATGGTGAAACAATTAAAGTATAGTTGACCGAAAGCATTTGGAGGTCTGCCTGCGTTCCTCCCTTTTTCCTACTGTGAAAATGTATTAATAATATGATACAAATTTAACAAAAATATTATTAAAAACCATCATAATATAATACAAATTTTACAAAAAGAATATATTAAACATCTATTCTCTTATTAAAGTAAAGACACAAGAAGCCACCATGTTCGCTCAGGTTGAGAGATAGTTGGCTTTTTATTCCAGGAACAAGTCATCTTATCAGTTTGCATAGGTTATTTGGTTATTGCTTGAACTTTGCAGGGCATAAACTGAAAACCACTGGGTGCTAATTCAATTCCCCCCGTTATAATCCAAATTTTCATGTAAAGAATTCCTGGGTTACTGTTTATAAAAGCCCAAAAGACACTAGTCGTGCACATTAAGAAAGCCTTCTTGAAAGTAAATTAGATGCTAAGGATTTGTCAATAACTATGTTAAAGGCAATTTGCCGTGATCAACTCCTAGTTTTTACCGATAAGGCAAGACAATGGGAAAGAAATAAACTGAAAAGGAAAGCAAAGAAATCTGCAACGATTTCACCCGCAAACTAGAATACAACAATGTCCGCAATTTTGGAAGGAACGGAAACGTCCAAGTGCCTTACTATTATTTTTAAACTAAGTATGGATGCAATGGAATTAAAATATGTGAAAATAAAAGGAAAAATAAAAATGGAGAAAAGGAATTATGCAATTCAAGTGCAAATGAAATGCAAACACTAACTAAGCACATGAGAATGTGGCCACTGCACTGGCAGCATCGGTGGTGGTGGGATCTCTCCAAAGTACTGCTGCCAGTGGTCATAAATCATGTCCACGCTCGTGGAAATATGGTCCTGAAGAGGAAGATGGAGGTCCCGTTTGATGCGAGGGAGGTCCCGAATAGGCTGATGCGAATAGGGAGGTCCCGAATAGGCTGATGCGAATAGGGAGGTCCCGTTTGATGCGGTGCTCATGGCCTCCTCGAAATGCTTTCTGGTATCCAGCCTAATTTTGATGCCCTGCAACGCTACCATGATGCGAGGGAGAAGAAGATGAGTAGAGGCTCCGCGGTGCTGCCTGCTGATCAACCGGCTCCTGAAAGATGTAGTGAGCCCCTCCTCTCTAACCTGTCAATCTTCCCTTCCTCCTCTAGTAGAGGCTCTGTAGCTGGTATGCTGTTTTCGGTTTTTGTACATTAGCTGCTCGGATTGAATCAGACAATAGCAGTAGCAGTCAACAGCAGTAATGATCTCTAGATTAGCTAGACAGATCTAAATGTCAAGTGATACTGGTGGTTCAGTAATGCTATAGTAGGGCAATAAGTTGACATGTGCACTCTATTCCATTCCAGTAGCACTATACAATTCCATATGGCTGGGAGATAAATGGTGACAAACACATGACAGTGGATAGTGTGGCTCGGTTAACTGTAGATAGCAGTCAGGAACAGGGGGCTTGGGTGTGATTCAACCAGTAAGGTCTGTCGTGTTGTTAGTTACGGGAAGCCGAGACGTGCGGCGAGGCGAGGCTCGTCCTCGGGGTTGTCACGATGGCTCCTGTTATGAATAGCGCTTGTATTCATATGAGGCCAATGGGCCGATATATACACAAAGTACAGTGGCAAATATGCAAAGAACCCTCATAACAATGGGGAATAACAAACTATACATATATCTCTAACACCCCTCAAACTCATGGTGGATCAACAACACCGAGTTTGGAGAGGTAGAAGCTATGCTTGTGCTCGAGTCCGGCCTTCGTGAAGAAATCCGCTATCTCAAGCTCAAGGCACATATTGAAGAGTAATCACCGATCATGCACGCAAGACCTCATGAAAGAAGCATCAACACCAATATGCTTGGTGAGCTCATGCTTCACGAGGATCACGAGCACATACCGATAGCACCTGTCTCTTGTTCGACAAGAGAGGGGTCGGTGTAGTGACGAAACACCAAAATCCTCAAGTAACCACCGTAGCCAAGTAATCTCTGTCAAGAGAGCCATAGCTCGCAACTCAGCCTCTGCACTCGACGGGACACTCGCATGCTGTTTCTTCGTCTTCCGTGCAATAAGAGAACCACCAAGAAAAACACAAGTAGCAGAGATAGACCGCGATCGAGGGATCGCCGCCCAAGTAGCATCCGAATAGGCTCAAGTCAGTAACAATGGAACGTGGAAAGAAGAGACGGCGAGAGATAGTCCCCAAGGTATCGCGAGAACTCAAGAAGGTGGCTGTAGTGGACCCAGAGGGAGCTGAAACAAGCGACTCGAATATGAACCGGATAAGTGATATCCTGGACGAGTAACAACAAGGTAGACAAGACTCCCAACAAGATGACGATAGCGAGTCGGATCAGAAAGAGGCTCGCCATCAGAGAGTCGGAGGTGAACATTGAGATCCATGGGAGTCTCAACAGTACGCTGATCAGTGAGAGAGGCGCGATCAAGAAGATCCTGAATATATTTCTCTTGGGACATAAAGAAACCATCTGGAGTGGAAGTAACCTCAATCCCAAGGAAGTAACTAAGAGGACCAAGATCCGACATAAGGAACTGCTCACTAAGACGAGCCTTGACAAAGGCAATGTACTCAGAATCATCTCCCGTAATGATCATATCATCAACATACAGAAGAAGAAGAGTCCGACCACGAGACGAAGTGTGGACAAAGAGCGCAGGATCATGATCACTAGCTGAAAAGCCAGCAGCAGTGACCACAGAGGAGAAGCGCTCAAACCAAGCACGAGGGGCTTGCTTAAGGCCATAGAGAGAGCGACGAAGGCGACAGACCATGCCCTCAGGAACAGAATACCCAGGTGGCGGATGCATGTAGACCTCCTCGCGCAACTCGCCATTAAGAAAGGCATTCTTGACATCAAGCCGAGAATGCACTGCAAGGCGATGCACGCCACCGAAAGAAGAGTGCGAGCAAAGTGGTCATGTGAGCCACGGAGCAAAAGTCTCGTCGTAGTCAACACCATGCTCATGCCGGAAACCACGAGCAACAAGACGCGCGCTTATAGCACTCAAGAGAGCCATCGGGCGAGTCTTAATCTTATAGACCCACTTACAAGTGATGGGATGAGAATGAGATGGACAAGGAACAGGATCCCAAGTACCAGTACGCTCAAGGGCAGCAATTTCCTCGGCCATGGCAAGCTGCCACTCAGGGTGAGTAACAGCATCCCGGTAGGAGACAGGCTCACGAGTAGCTGCGCCAGCAAAGGCAAAACGGGCAGGAGGCCGAATCAACTGGCGATCGCGGAGAGCGTAGCGAGGAGAAGATGGCCCATCAGGGGAAGATGGAGCATCAGAAGAAGAGGGAACATCAGAAGAAGATGGATCAGCTGGAAGGTCCTCAAAATGAGGTCGGCACGTGTAGAAGATAAGAGGAGGAGTGCTGTAGTAGAGGAGGGCTGGGGAGTCGTGGGAGGCGACACGAGGCGCGGCGTGCGGCGGAGAGGCCACAGGGAGGAATATGTGGAGACTCGGTGGGGCAGTGGACGAGGCAAAGCAGATATAGGTGTATCTGGAAAGGTCAAGAAAGACAGAACTCCACGAGGAAGCCGAAGGAGAGGCGGGACGTGGGTAGAATGGGCGAGACTCGTCGAAAGTCACATCTCGAGAAACCC